>CM014098.1:7596363-8196363 GCA_004119915.2 Collichthys lucidus | reverse complement strand
TTGATTTAAGAGGTATATATCCACTGCTGATACAAACGACACACGGTTGTTGCCACGGTGATTATTAGTGGCTGCTACCCGAAATTGGATTTCATTGTCACGGTGGCTCACACTCTCTGTGATGATGTAAGAGCATGTGCCCTGGAAATGAGCCAGTGCCCCATCAAACGTGACATAGTGTGGGTCCCCCCACACAGTGCAGGTAGTCATTGTATCAAAACAGCCCAGCTGGCCATCCCTGATGGTGCACTCTTGTGCAGGAGTGCAAGATGCAGCAGAACAGCGCAGGTCATTGGGAGCATGGCACTCGCATCGCTGGGAGCAACCATCTGTCCAGAACGTTTCACCGGCCTGTAGCATGTGAGGAAAAGGCACGATTAATAAATTGAGCTTTTGCTACATTAACAACGACAATTAACAGAAAGTCTAATTATAACAGGAGCTCTTGTTACATTATGATTTCTCCAAGCTACATTTACAATCTTAGGGTATATAATTTACATTATAGTAGAATCCATCATATTGGCAGCCACAGCTCTCCACAGGCACACATGTTGCTCCACTCCTGGCAAAGCCTTCATCACAGAAACATCCCTCAGAGCAAACCTGCTCACAGGTGGCATCAATGCTGCTGGCGCAGGTGTGGCCACAGTCAGTACCACACAGCTCATAATGGCTGTTGGCTGGACAGTCAAGTCCTTAAAAAGTGCGTAAAGAAATGATAATTGTTAGACGGAGACTTTTTTGTTATTTGTCTCTCATTTATTAGGTTGGTTTTCATAGTAGACAAACAACATATTGACTGGTTGACTTACTGCAGGTGGTGTTCTGTCTCCACGGGTAGATTCGGACATTAGCAGATTGACACGCACTGACATATGCCTGAATTGCTCTGCACAGAAGATCTTGGCCACGATCTCCTGACACGCAAACATCAAACACACAGTCACTGAAATATGGTGCCGGGTCCACCTGCTCATGGCAGAAGCTTAAGGGGCCATCGGCTGCTTGAATGACTTCACATTGGGCTCTAGCGGGCAGATCATTGGTACATCGTGGGCAGGAGGAGCCACACCCATCACTGCAGGTGTAGTTGCCCGCCACCTTCCAAGCTGTCCCAAACTCATTTGGAGTGGTGACAGTCATTCCAGATGGGGTGTGGAATTCATCATTTCGATTTCCATTGAAGTTTCCACAAAGTCCACATGTTTGTCCGCTGTGTATAATAACAATTACAGAAAATGAAAGTCATCAATCAGATTGCAAGTTTGATCAGTTAGACATTATTTGTATTGCACCTCTTGTTAAGGTAAATTTAAAGTTACTTATGGATGACTGACAAGTTTATAACAAGTACAACCAATCAAACTTTTTTTGTATAGCACTTTTCATACAAAACATGAAACACAAAGTGCTTCACACTGTCCCAATCCCATCCGTCCACCGCACCCCATTAAAATTAGCACAACACAAACAAAAGTACAAATGCAAACACTAACAGCCTGATTAATAAATAAAATAAATAAAATATCTAAAAAGGTTATGGGTTTTTAGTTAACCTGTAATTTGAAGGCACAGAAATAGACACTGTGCTCCATCCATCGTACGTGACACTCAGGCCAAAGTTCGCGCTGACAAATGTGCGAGATCCACTTGCAAAGATGGACACACGACCGCCATTCAAAAGTATTGGCACATTTTTTGTTTCTCCATTTACCTATAACAAATCAAAATTGCATAGCAAAATAACACTGATATGTAAGAGTGTAACAAATCCAATATATTGGCTGATAACATAGACACAATTTCATATCATTAATGGTTCCGAAATGGATCAACTCACCTCTACCACACCACGGTTGTGCCTTGACATATGTACTCGATAGCCCCACACATTCACAAAAACTTCTGCTGTGATTGAAACTGGCAACCCGTTCCATGGCTCATTCTTTGCTTCCACTGAAAACTGGTGGAGATCATCAGTGGAATTGCAAAGGGTTGCCAAAACATAGCGACATGTTCCTTGGAAGTCATAGGCCTTGCCGTCAAAGGTGAGGTAGTGGGGGTCACCAGAGGCAGAACAGGCGCCATGAGGGTTGGGGTGGCAGCCAAACTCACCCTCTACCACACGACAGGACTCCTGGGGACCACAGGAATTGCTGCTACAGTGGACTCTCCCGGTGGTGCCATTACATGTACACAAGCTCTGACATTCCTCATCATCCCAGAACTGTTCACCCCCCCGCCGAGAGCGTCCTTGGTGATAGCATCCGCAGGCTGTTGGTGGCACACACTGGTTGCCATTGAGGACAAAACCATCATCACATTGGCAACCTTCCTGGCACACAGTGGCACAGGCGAAAGGGAACGAGAGGCTGGGGCAGGAGGAAGGACAAGGGCTTCCACACAGTTCATAATGGCTGTTTGGAGGACAGTTTTGATCTAGAAAAACACAAAAAATTGGTTTGGCAAAGTATTATATTTATACATTTATATCAAAAACACCTACATCAAAAAGTGCTTACCACAGCCAGTTGCATTCCTCCAGTGTCCAAGAGCAACACCCCTCTGTTGACACCTTAGTGCATAATCTCTTAGGACTTCACACTGCGCTGATGCTGGATCTCTGGAGGTGATGTCCACACATGAATCGAAATACTGCTGTGGGTCCACTGTGGCCCGACACTGGGCAAATGGCCCATGGAGTGATGTAAGAGTACCACAGTACTCACTTGAGTTGTAATTTCTTGGAGAATTTCGATTTGCATTGTCCACACAGTGTGCAGCAAGGGAACCATCTCGCCAACTGTCCCCAAAGACCTGAGAGCTGTTGACCAGGATGCCATTGGGCGTTCGGAAGTCATCATGTGGGTGACCATTGTAATTACCACAGAGTCCACCTAGTGAGCCATTGTAGATACCAGGTGCAGTGACACGCACATAGTGAGGCCAAACTGTCTGCACAGTTACACCAAAGGCTGTGCGAAGGATGATACTGTGAATGCTGCTGTGGTAGATTTGGATTCGGTTGGATGCTGAGCTGAATGGTAGTCTGATCCGCTGACCATCAATCTAAAGGGTTATAGAAGGTTATTTTCACATTTTTTGGCCGACAACATTCCACTTTCATCAAACAAGAGTATTCATACATTTTAGTAAAAGCGTTCTATGGTGTTAACACTATTTATCACATCAGCTCTTGAAAATGTATTTCAGTCACTTACCAGAACTCTGCTGTCATCTGTCATTTCAATGGAGACTTGCGTTCCCTCTGCCTCAAACTTTAGCACCCTGGCAAAACCCTGCTGGCCTCTGGGCACTTTTTCTGCTGTCACCATAAAGTGCGGGTGACTAGACAGTCCCATTACTTTGGCAAGGGTCAATCGACATGCACCAGGATATTGGTATGTCACTCCATCAAACGTGTGGTATGACCCTGGGCCCCTTATCCAGCATGTTGCATAGCTGTTAGGTCTGCATCCTCTTTCTCCATCCACCACCCTGCAAGACTCTAGTGCACCACAACCATGAGACCGGCAAGTCATGGAGCCATGACTACAGCTACAACGCCTTCCACAGTTATTGTCTAGGAGTACTGTTTCCCCAGAGCGGTAGTAGCGACCCTCAAAGCTGCAGCCACACTCAGAATGAGGGACACAGACCCCAGCACTAAGGACATAGCCTGAATTGCAGATGCAGCTCTCCTGGTTGGGGAGAGGGCAGTTCTGGGTAGAGTTGGGGTTGACACAGGTAGCTGGACATCCTGTTCCTTGGGACTCAAAGTGGCTGTTGGATGGGCAAGGGATTTCTAGAGAAAGGAAAGCAACATTAACCTCAACATAATGGACATTTTATCCAAAGGATAGTTTGAATTTTTGCTGAATGATTGACAGACATACCACAGAAACCTTGTCTTCTCCAGCTGCCAAGCTGTATACCATTCTGTTGACACTGACTGGCATACGCATTGAGGGCTTGGCACAGAACAGGTTGGTACCCTCCTGCTACACACTGATCATACACACAGCTTTGCACAAATGTCTCTGGGGGAAGTCGTTGATGGCAAGCAGCAAAAGGTCCAGATCCGCTCTGGAGGATACCACAATGGGCAGTATTGCTGTATAAAGTTCTCTGATTATTAGTGCAGGCAGCACAGTCCAGACCTCCGCATCGGGCCCCACAACTAGGTTCATCGTCCCCTGATGCTTGCCAGCTGTTGGCAAAAACAACATCAGAGCTCACGACCTCACCTTGGCGGGTTCGCAGGTCATCACCACGAATATTGTTAAAGTCCCCACACAGGCCACATGTTGCATTTTGGTAAGTGTAGGGAACACTGATCCTGACATGATGATTTGTGTCATAGGATACCTCCAAGCCAAAGTCAGTACTGACGATCACAGAAAAACCTGACTCATAAACCTGGACATTGCCATTGCTAAGGGAGATCGGAGTGGCTGCAAAGTTCCCATTGACCTGTAAGCACAGCAGGAAACAAAGACAGTTGTAAAAATATTAACTAAATAAAAGTGTTAAATTAAAAATTTAGTCCTTATGGCTGACCTTAGCTTCACCGCGATGTCCCTTGACTAACTCAATGGTTTCATTGTAGACATACACTTTGACCAGTCGTGTCCAGGAAACTCGAGTGCTACCTCGGTGCTCATTCTTGCCCTCTACTCTATAGTACGGCAGCCCTCGACCACATTGCTCGGAGAGAACATAAGTGCAGGTGCCTTGAAAATGAAACACTGTGCCATCAAAGGTGTAGTAATGTGGATCACCACTTATGGTGCAGGTGCGTCTCTGCACCGTCTGGCAGGAGAACTGAAAGGCACTTTCCCGGCAGATTTTGGAAAATGAACAGGGTTCGCTGTGACACTGCAGGCCTGCTGAAGTGCAGGTGCACTTCTGTGAACAGGTGCTGTCGCTCCAGAATGAGTCTCCAACCTGCACTGTTTGACCTTTAAAGAAAATAAAAATAAAGGTTCTTTGAAAGGCATTGACTTCAACATGCAAATACATTACTATTTAAAACCATTTCACTTTTGAAGTTTTTGTCTTTAGTTTTATATAAACATTTTTTTGCAAAATCAAGACAATAAGGGCATAGATGAAGATGTCCCCAGCTGCCCTGAACCAGGGACATTGTTTATGGTCATTATCCTAACTGTGTAGGAAACTAAGATATCACTGCTACTTTTTCATATAATAAATTATAAATTAAAAATATATAACCAAAATAAATTACTTGTATCTTTTTATCTGTCGCCATATTGCAATATAATAGCTGTTCAGCAGCATTTAAATATCTAATTGTTTAACAACAAGCACAAATTTATTGTCAAACTTGCCAATGTCTTCACAAAGTTGTGGTCACGTGCATAAAAAAAGCACCTAATATGACCGCCCTATGGTTCTGGCCTTACCATTGAAAAGGCAGCCTCTTGATCCATGGTCTGTTCGGAAAGCCCAGCGACCGGGTACATTGACATTGCTGCCCAGACGGAAGGCAGAGTTAATGCCACTTGCATTGCTTGCGAAGGATCCAGGGATGGAAAAATGTTGTGTAGAGTTCACTGTGTCATATCCAGCCTGAAATACATGTCACACAGAAAAAATGAATTTGAAATAAAAACTTAAAAAACAAGCATGTTATGTTATACATGTTATACACAGAATATAATTTTAATGGCACTAACCTGTATATTGCGATTTGTTGATGCTATTACGCCATAGTTCATCAGCACAAACGAGTACTGGCCACCAGAGATCAAGACAGCCTGGAATGTTGTTCGCTGAAGAAAAAAAATTCCTTGTGATTTTTAAAGCAAACATCATAGCTCACACCCATATTATGCTTTTCCCCATCTACAACAAGATAACTTACCGTTCCAGTTGTTGGATAGTAGGCCACTTCATACCATGTTGCAACAAAGACCCAGTTGGCATTGAAGTTCAACCCTGGGAAGTATCTATTAATATCTTGTGTAGCTTGTTGGAGAACACTTCCACTGGTGTATTGGATGTAGTAGACCTGACCATTTTGTCTGTTGTCTAAATCTACCCAGAGTGGAGCAATGACATCTCTGGATCCATGCAGTGGAAAGCTCTGAGGTGAGAAACTGGACCATGATGAGTTAAAGGTCAGGTGTCCATTGTGGTTGACCTGGAAACATATAACAACATATTTATTACTATTGCAAATATTCTGTAATCATAGACATAATAATATATTGACTACAACTTGTTCCAGTGACTCTGTAATATCTATCTATGTAAAATTGCTCCACAAAACAGATTTTTTTAAAAACCTTTAAAATATTTGTACATACATAAATCTGATTATATGTCCGTCCAAAGAAAGAAAATGAACGCTGCAGGAGAATTAGAGGAGAACTTCCATCATCTGATTGAGAACTTGTAGTTCCAGATATTGTGTAGAGGGGTCCTAGAAAACAACGGTAGGTGATAAAAATATTAGTATGTATCCACATACTGTATGTAAACTTTAGGCTAAAGTTATATCAATGTTGAATCATTTATTATTATAATTAATAATTCACAATATATAATTAATCATTAATACTATCCTTAAGGGCTGGGGTGGCTGCCAAAGATTGACCATCCATATTGGCCTTACTGGCAAATGCTACATTGTTGCATGCTGTGTTTTTGTTATTTCTAGATCAGATCCATAAGCTCTTCAAAATCTCCAGTCTTGATCAAATCCTTCTGATCGGGCATCTAACATATAGGGCCTGGTCATAAAATAATAATTTTATTTAACACCATGTGCATTTTGAGCTCCTGTAACAAGCTTTTTTTCTAAAATCATTAAATAAGTGGTTACATTAATTGGCCAAAAAGTCATTTTTAGTTCAGTTTATTTAAAAGTAATCATTGGGTGCTGTCCTACAACCAGAGGGGGGCAGTGAAAGACAGTCTTTGGTATGAGGTTATTCTTAAAGTATGAACATTGAAGCAGACTGATAAGCAAATACTTAGGATGTTTCTCCCCGTCATCCACACCCTTCGTTTGCTGGGCTATGTGAACACCATTCTTTTTTGGCACTGCACACTGGCATGAAAGATAAACTGCATACTATTCATCTGCTTAGTGCATGTGAAATCCTTCTATATTATTTATATATTCCGAGGACAAAACATGTATTGTTTTATCAATTCATCAGTCTGAAAATGCTTTTTTAATTTTCCTTGACCCAGACTGATCCAAAAAATACATTTGCCATTTGTCTATCTTTAATGATTAAATAAATCACGATAACCATTCGAAGTGTAAATGTCAAATACTTCATTATGAATACCAGTTCTCCATATAGAGAAATGGTTGACGTGACTAAAGATAATGTATCACAACAATCCAACATTCCCGAGTTTGTTTAACTATTTGAGTGTCAACTTACCTGAAGTCTGAGGAGTCACTGTGCCTACTGTAGAAAAACAATCACAAAAATATAATTGGACAAAAATCTGAGAACACTAATGTAAACAAGGACAAAACATTTATTACTTTATATTTATTAGTGAGAGAACGGCTTTAACTGACATTCAACAGTCTGAAAATGTTTGTTTTTTTTGTTTGTTTTTTTAGGGCTGTCAAATTAATTTCGATTAATTAAGTCAGGTGTACGCTCCGCCCACACCTGCTCTGTTATGATAGAGGTAGGTGAGAAGTGCAACACCTGATGCGTAAGCAGCCAACCTCGCCAAGCCGCATTCAGATGCAGACTGATGAAGTCTACTAACGACTGATTAACAAACTCACTCATTAAACGGACTGCAGGCTCATGTCAGTGTTAGAGAGACAGGCAGAGGTTTTACAGGTGTCAAAGAGACTGATACTCTGTTGTCAGATTGAGGTTAGAGGTTTGTCCTGAGATGCTCGTACTGAATATGAACACATATAAACGCATATAAAATTATTGATTCTTATTATTGTTTAAAATATCTATTTTTCATTGATTCATTCAGCTGCTAAATTTAGTTTGATTTGAAACATGTATTTACAGATTTTTTAATTTTTATTTAGATTAATTAATCACAGAGCCTATAATTAATTAGATTTTTTTTAATCGCTTGACAGTCCTAGTTTGGGATAAATGATTTGACATAATAATAGAAACAAATAATATTAAATTAGTAGTTATGTTAACCGACTAATCCCCAAAAAATTGTTGATTGAAAAGTAATGCCTTAGGTATGAAGTTATACTTTATGCAAAACAACAACAACAGACTACTAAGGAAACACTCCCGTACATCATCCACACCTTTAGCTTTTGTTCTACTATCTGAACATCATTCTTTTGGCACTGCAGACTGGCATTGGGATAAAACCGCTTAAAATTCATACATGTAATATTGCGTGCTGACAGCTTATGGTCACTATAGGTTATTTTTCTACATCTGCATATTTTAATACTTAGAATTTGAACTGAAAAGCAGCAGAACTTTTTTTTTTTACTCTTTTTTTACTAATTTCTGCTGACAAACAACAACCAAACAATCAAACAATAATGTAAAAAAAAAAAAAAATAAAAAAATGTATAACCGGCCTGTTGATACAAATAAAATAACTGTAACTGTCAACTACTTGAAAACCACTAACATGAACATTTATTGATTTCACATACATGCGTCAACAGTACTTCAAGTTGAATTTGACTTACTTATCATCCCCAAAAGCAGCACAGGCAACAGGATTTGATTTTCCATTCTTCAAAGTTTAAAATTCAAACCTGCTGACCAGATATAACAAATTAAGAAATTAAAAATAAACAAAAATTAGAACATCACCTATTTGTCTGACCTAATAATGATAAGAATAAAATTTTCACAGTGTCAAGGGAAGATGGGAAATTTGTTGCTATATTGAAGTTATTTTCTTTTAGCTGTTAACTAATAAAATAAAATAAACTCAATTACTTAAATCCAGTTGAAATACTATATTCGGGAAATACAATCATTATGCAGCAATTTGAAAATAACGTTTAAATGATACAAAATACGCCAAATTACCTGTTCACCCTGTCATACGCGCTTCTTTTGTTGTAACGCCATCTGAAACTGCAGGGCTGCAACAAAGCTTATATACACAGCAGGAAATAGCTGGCACATTCCCATAAATCTGTTGTTTGACCAGTTACTGGTATTTAGATTAAGACAAAATCTAAATGCTTCCTCATACCGAGTAAGCCAAAAGCTCCGGGTGAAGTGAGAAGAAACCTTTTTATTAGTGAGGACTGATATTGTTATCATCAATCGGATTATCCCCTTGAGGAAATTAATCTAATTAATTTGACTGTTTACAACTCTTTTCCTAAACATTAAAAGTTCAAAAAGAATATGTGACCTGCTCTTTTTATTATTATTAATGTTATTACATCAGGCCAACGAGGTTCTGCTTTCAGTGTCATGTGTTTGTTTGTCATTAGCAGGGGTTAAAGTGGAATTGGCAGTCTGGGAAACCCAAAGATCTGGTGTAACCCCCTCACTGTCTTGTCTCATTTCGGTTCCTTTGTTCCATCTGTGTGCAAAGCTAAGCCTAACCCTCAGTGAAGCACAGTGAGGGAGAGCGGTTAACCTCTACAGTAGTTGTACCCTGTTGCGTGGACAAAAACATCTTAAAGGACTCGTTTGCCCAGATTACAAAAGAACATATTCTTCCACTTCAAATGTCTCGGTTTGCCAACATGTTGACATTTTGATATACATCTCAAAACAACACCTCTGCCTGCTCTCAGTGGAATGCAGGTGGAATTTTCTTTTGCGTTCCCCGACTGACATGGCACGATCACTTCCTTTAAGAGCTCTCTAAACCAATTTGCAGTACTACTGAGGCAAAACCATAATATATCCTTACATCCTTATTCTTTTTTTTAGTGTTGAAAAGCAAACTGACCTCATGAACATGCTCACACGATGCCCTGATCGGTTTCATATGGAGCACATCTTCCCATTCAGCTGCTTTATTTTTTAAAAGGCCTCTTTTGGTCCCAATATAGGGGTTAAGGGTTTTTGTTTTCTCTAAAGTAGATTTAAATAATTAAAAAAGTCTTGGGTTGTTGCTGTTGGCTGGACTACAAAATATTTGGGGCTGAGCCCAGATTCAGACTTAGTCCTGATTTAATTGACCATGTAATGTGTATATCAGGTGTCTCCAAACCACGGCCCACATCCGGCCCACCTAAACAATTGGAGTGGCCCACTTAACAATCCCTCTAAACATGGCCTATTTTTCAAAATTGCATTTTCCTATTATAAAATGTCCACACTTAATGATCAAGCTTGGCATTCTAATTAAAATCTACCTTATTTACGAACTATTTAGCTAATTTCCCTATCCCTTCACACAATGGTATATTCTGACGTGACTTTGCTCGTGATCAACTTCCGCGCAGTCCGCCCGCGGGATTCAACTCGTCGGGTCAGGGACGGCCACACGGTGCGGAAGGAATCCCTTCGTGGGAATCAGCGCTGGCTGGTGTATATGAATATTCCAACCATTAAAATGTCTCAAATCAAAATGAGTGTCGTTTCTGTTTCTCTCTCAAACCATCGGACACAAATCAAATTAAACCTCTTTGTGTCATTATTTTGCGGTCAGACTCAGATTTAGAAGCTGAGTACATAAAAATAAACAAAGTCAGAATACACACAGAGGTAGATTATCAGAGTTTAGTCCGTGAACAGGAGATCCCTGGTAAAACTTGTTCTGTGAGAAAAGAAGTGTACAGTAATAAAGCACACTAATGATACAATCTCTGTTTTTTAGTGTTGACTGAAAGCTTCAGTCCTTTACACTGACAAACCACATATCTGTAGAGTGACATTAGAGTTCATGAGCAAAGGAACTCGTCACTTGTGTCTGTACTCTGTCTCTCTCTGCCTGGCCTGTTTTTAGCTGAAAAGAAAAAGAAAAAAAACCCTGGAGAAGAAGACACATGGATACCATCAATGCCGTGTATGTAGCACTTTCTTATCTTGGTCTCTGTGCATGGTATTCGCACTTCAATAGGTCTAAGATGCTATAGGCTGATGTCATGATACCGTTGATTCTTTCAGTCTATGTAGTGCAGGCTCTGTTTCTGTCAACCTATTCTGTCCTCGGCCTTTTGTTTGCGTATGTACGCGTATCTTCGTTAGTTCAGCATCGAAGCTTGGCTGGTCAGTTATCTTATTTAAAAACATCTTGCACTTATTCCAGAGTTCTGCATTTTAGTCTATTAGTATTTACCATCTATGTTTTATAGATTAAGTTTTTATTCATTGGAAACATAAGTTACCATCGGACACAAATCAAATTAAACCTCTTTGTGTCACTATTTTGCGGTCGGACTCAGATTTAGAAGCTGAGTACATGAAATAAACAAAGTCAGAATACACACATAGGTAGATTATCAGAGTTTAGTCCGTGAATCCACCTGGATCGTCTCAGTTTCAGGAGACATTACAGGCTGTCTGTGGGGATTTGACTGTGTCTGATTGGATTGTAGAGCATGTCGTGTTGTTGGATCTGGATCAACTTCTCTTCAAGTAAAATACACATATCCCATATCCCCTACACACATAGGGGATGGCACAGTCGGGGAGAGGCAATTCCCGAAAATAGGAGATCCCCTGGTAAAACTTGTTCTGTGAGAAAAGAAAAGAGTTTACAGTAATAAAGCACACTGACGATACAATCTCTGTTTTTTAGTGTTGACTGAAAGCTTCAGTCGTTCATACAGTCCTTCACACTGACAAACCAGGGGCCCCTATTTAGTCAAACTGAGGGAGAGATTGCTGTCCTTTTCCGATGCTCTGTGGCAATGCAGCAGTCTGTTACATTTTAAGAAAGAAAACAGGCTGGAGTACATTAATAAATGCAACAGATGCAAAATGATCCTGAAAAGAAAAAGAAAAAAAAACCCTGGAGAAGAAGACACATGGATACCATCAATGCCGTGTATGTAGCACTTGCTTATCTTGGTCTCTGTGCATGGTATTCGCACTTCAATAGGTCTAAGATGCTACAGGTTGATGTCATGATACCGTTGATTCTTTCAGTCTATGTAGTGCAGGCTCTGTTTCTGTCAACCTATTCTGTCCTCGGCCTTTTGTTTGCGTATGTACGCGTATCTTCGTTAGTTCAGCATCGAAGCTTGGCTGGTCAGTTATCTTATTATAAAACCGTCTTGCACTTATTACAGAGTTCTACATTTTATTCTATTTGCCATCTATGTTTTATAGATTAAGTTTTTATTCATTGGAAACATAAGTTACAGGTGCGACTAAATAAACGCAATTCATTTCCTGCTGCAGTTAAATCTTGAGAATGCGTTTACCTTGTATCAATATGACCCTGCGAAAATGAAAGCATGGCTTACTGGAAAAATCAACCATCTGGAGAATGCTCATGACATTTAAAGCACTGGAGTGACAGATCAAGGAGTGGTGCAGTAGCATCACATCATGCCCAACACATCTATCTTAATGACTGTCGCTTATCTTGCGGTACATGTCATTAAATGTTGCAGATTAATTCCTTGTCAAGTCAGATTATTTTAGTTTCTTTTTTAATCAGCCTTTAAAGGTTAAAGTTAGCAATGGCATACATCCAGAGATAAAGTAGGAATGTGCAACAAAAACAAATAAAAAACGCAGTGAAAGATGGACTGACGTGTGGAAGCAGCAAGATTTTCAGTCACGTAAACCTCTCCACTTCTTTTGTTAGGACAGATTGTACACCCTGATAGACTGTCTCTCTGGATTGTTATCTTCACTTGATTTTTTCTATTTAAAAAGAGTTTACAGTAATAAAGCACACTGATGATATACACCTCCGTTTATTGGTGTTGACTGGAAGCTGCAGTCGTTCACACTGACAAACCACATATCAGTAGAGTGACATCAGGGTTCATTAGCAAAGGAACTCGTCACGCTAAAAGGAAGTGCATTCCTCAGCAATGCAAGTATATTCAGTGCTACAGTACATGTACATGCATACAAATTTGATGTCAACACATAAAGACTGGAATTAAAAGAGATTATAAAAAAATATGTTCTATGTATCAGTATGCCACAAAGAAATATTTCTTGAAATTCTGGTTCTGGATATGTGCTGTCATGTAACCAGGCAACGTCTCATTCATACAAACAAATACAAATGGGTTCAAGAGGAAATGAATGTCCATTAACGCAGCCAAAATGTTTGATTGTCTCCCACATCACATACTGGCTGACAATGAGGGGGCCATTAAATAAATCCACACTAAAGCCAATGGAGTACAAACATCTAATAGAAACCCTGGAGAAGAAGCCACATGGATACCATCAATGCTGTGTATGGGAAAACAGGGTTAAAGACAGTAGACTGACACACTGAAAACTTGTTACTCCCAGAAGATCGTTTGTACAGTTTTTCTGTCTGTTGGAGTCTCCCAGGATTAGAACAATTTACCCCAACACATACGTTTCCAACTACCATTCCATCTGGTTGATGAGAAATCAAACTTGTGAACACTAAAACAGTGAAGCATTTGCACTTCAATAGGTCTAAGATGCTACAGATTGATGTCATGATACCGTTGATTCTTTCTGTCTATGTAGTGCAGGCTCTGTTTCTGTCAACCTACTCTGTCCTCGGCCTTTTGTTTGCGTATGTACGTGTATCTTCGTTAGTTCAGCATCGAAGCTTCGCTGGTCAGTTATCTTATTTAAAAAACGTCTTGCACTTATTGCAGAGTTCTGCATTTTAGTCTATTTACCATCTATGTTTTATAGATGAAGTTTTTATTCACTGGAAACATAAGTTACAAGTGCGACTACAAGTGTGATCAATATGACCCTGCGAAAATGAAAGAATGGCTTACTGGAAAAATCACTGTCCCGCACAGAAACAATTTGGAGAATGCTCATGACATTTAAAGCACTGGAGTGACAGATCAAAAAGTGGTGCAGTAGCATCACAATATGCACAACACATCTATCTTAAAGTCACGTAAACTTCTTCACTTGTTTTGTTAGGACAGATTGTACACCCTGATAGACGTCTCTCTAGATCTTTATTTTACTTGATTTTTTTCTATTTAAAGTCTTTAAATATGATTAAAAATCAAACCTATGATATATGCCCACCCAATGCAGCTACTGCATATAGTCTAAAGGATGTTGCAATGCTATGGGCCGTGGGTACTTTTACCTTTGGCCGGCCGTGCCAACTGGTACAACAGAAATGAAATCACCAGTTTTTAAACTTCTTCTGACCTATTTATAAATTACAAATATATGAAGGTGCCTCCACTTAGCAGAGATATATGAATAACTAGTTTAAAATCCCACAAAGAATTATATTTTTAATTATTATTCCCTTTTTATTTTAAAATTACTCAGTACTCAAATTACAAAATTACATACAAATGATATGATGCAAACTACTTGAATTTAGTTAAATGGGAAACAAAAAACACTTAAAACAATATACCATTTTCACATATATATAAATATATATATATCAAAAAACAAACAAACAAACACATGTTTGTGTTTTAAATGCATGTTTGCAATCAAATGCAAACTTTCCTCAAAAGGTTTAACTTACAGTCAGTTTCATTGATCTGTTCCACTAAATTCATTTCTAAAATAAGATTTTCTACCGAATCTCCATATTCAAAAGCTCCTAACTTAAAGGCATCAATCACTGGCAATGAGTGGAAGTAGCAAGGCTGAATACCTGAGTAGTACAGGTCTTCATTAAGAGAAGGTGCAGCTGGTGTGGCTGCACACCTGTCTTTGTTTGCACACACACACAGTAAGGTGTGGCAGCAGGGTTAGAGACATGACATATTTAGCTTATTATTTTTTATGCTTATGGCCTCGTCATGTGTCATGAGCAATGAATCAATTGTTTTGTTGTTCTACACTGCGTGAGAACATGGAACGTGAAGTCTGAGCTCTGGTTTGAATGTGGTTTGGCATCAGACATGCATTGTGAGCCAAATTAAGTGCCAATGCCAGTGCTTCAAACCAGCTCGCTGCTCCATGGGGTTCACCTTTACATCCCACCCCTCTACTTTTCCAATAGGGCTGACAAGTTTATAACAACCAATGCAATTAACAAAATGTGAAGGACAAGCACATTCTCTTCGTGCACATTGTATATTAACTATTTGAATTTTTAATTATCTTTCTTACCACAGTGGCAAATACCGGTTTATCCAACTCGATTTTCCTGAAACCTGGCAGCCACCAATGAGAGAGCTGAAAATGTAGTTTGCTGTTGTGGTGTCTGCCTTCTGTGCAAATGCAAAGGGACTCCAAATAGACAGTCCAAATTTCATGACTGACATGATTTTTTTTTTATAAAATATGCTCCAGTCTCACCAGAATAAGTGGTATAGTTGTGGTTGGTCATGGTTGATGTGTGACTTAGTGCTTTAAAGTATCTCTGCAGTATCAATTCTTAACCACTAGATGTCACTGTTACAAGTAAATCTACATAGTGTTCTTGTAAATCACACCCAACAAGAACCCAACAACTTTCAGCTGTGGCAATCTCAGGCTTATTCCAGAGACATCGGTGTCTACCAACCTGGCTCTGCCATCTGGAAGTGCTCTGCAGAAATTTTAGTGCACAGTCTGATCTGCTGAGCAGCTGCACAGTCGTTAAGGTCACCTGAGGTCTGGTGTGAACGATAGTCGTTAAGCCCATCTGGATGAGGGTCAGTGTGACCTTGGCGCCACAATGTCACTTCTGGGGAATATGAATAATATAATAATTGATTTTAAATTAAATGTAATAGCATCAAAATGATTTAAAATCTGTCTTTTACAATGTTGGAATACACAATGTGGCTTTAATAAGGAACTAAAGTATTGGAAATATTGACCTGATGATGAATGCTGAAAGCCTATCACTGTCTGGGATGGTGAAAAGAAAATTAGCCTTATTATATCTAAATTGAAAACAATAATGACTAATTAGATATTGAAAATTAATTCAGGCTGTCAATTATCCAGAGTTGCGGTTCGAGTTCGTTGCAATATATTTTATTTTGTTTGGATAAATGATGAAAAAACACTCAGATGGGATACTCCAAATTGGATTGACACTGTGATGAGGTAGGCCAACTCTTTGAACATTATTTCCTTCTGCAGGTAATCGGTTTAAAAGAAAGTTCTGTACTTTCACTTTAACTTAAAAAAATTCCCATCTTAACCCCAGGGGGTGAAAGAGGCCTTAGGCTGCAGCACAATGATCTTCATCACAGTAGAGTTAGCGGTGTCAGAGTGCATTATACTGTGAAGGATTGTGCTGATTTCTAATTTCAGTTATAGCATCAGAAATTTTAGGTTTTTATAAGAACCTTTTTTTAAGACAAGCACACACACATTCTTGTTTTTGGTCACTTGGGGGGACTGTATATTTTGCATGGACGTGTCCTCGCATGTCTGTATGTTCATCAAGTATACGTGGATGTAACAGTAGCTATGCATGTATACAATATATATGGTATATGATAAACTAGATTTGACAGTGGTGATATGTGCATGTAAGCAGTATTTATTTGTGCCGCATGTATGCCTTTAATGAAGATGCTTGACGGTTAATAATGGGGAGGGTGAAAGAAACGAACCAGGGGACTTGCGTTAAGAATACTAGAGTAGTTAAGAATAATTTTATGTGCTTAAACCACTTGGCCGCCAGGTAATTCACTTTTATTCTTCACTTTTCTCTTTATAATTTATGTTGACAATTTAACTGATCTAACCTTAAATCTGTCCACATACCGCAGAAGCAGGCCCTGGAATATTTTGTTGGGAACCACTTCCTTGAGATAAAATCAGAAAATGGGTTGGTCATTTAGTCATTTAGCCCAGCCCTTTCTCAATGTGAGGCCAGATTTAAGCACAGACTGAGCATTGATGCACATTTGCAGTGAACACCTCGCACACAGACTTTGGATTCTCACTGGTCCATAACTCACGATGCTTGCTGGATTCCTCTTCCTTCTGCTACTCATAGGTAAGGTTTCTCAAATCCACATAGTCTCCCTGCTGCTCTGGATAATCCACAAACCTCGACGTGCTTTCATTTGAATTCATTTCTACCATGACAAATGCTTAGAGTTAAATCTAAGGCTAATCAAGAGGAACACGGACACACGATTTTATAAATGTTATGCTTAATTTCTATCCAAGCTTAATTGTTTTGGGAGAGAGGGCGATATCTCAAAACCTGGACACATAAACTAAAAACTATCTGCAACAACTGGAGGCTGAGTGAGAAATGTGTATCTTTTTTTTTAAATACACTCAATTGCCACTTTGTTTACTTAAAGTAATGCAGTCGGAAAGTTCTACAATAAATCCTATCCTTATGAACGTTATAATGTTCAATTTTTACTACTTCTAATTATAATTACTTTATTTACAAGCACAAAGAGCCCAAACAAAATGAATAGTAAATGATTTAAAAGAAGCTACTGACTCTACCAGCTTCATCTCTTCAGGCAAATTGTTCCAAAGTTGTGATACAGTGAAGTTAAAGGCATGGTCATCTTTAGATTTAAGCCTCGGGTATAATGTTAATATTTATCCTCATTCTGAGTCATGTTTTCAGAATGCTTCTGGTCATGATTTTATCAGCATGCATTTGGTGGTATACTGTATATCTGATGGATCCCAAATGGAGAACATAGTTAGACTCAGTGCACTGTAAAAAATACACAACGCACATTAAAATCACTTAGCGGAGTAGAGCTAGTCCACATAACTTTCAACACCCACCTCATGATGTCCTTTGTAACCACAATCACTCCATGTTACTGCATATATTTATGAGCTGGATTAATGTGGTCATAACCCATAGTATTGGAGAAATTGTTTTTATTTACTCTCATTCTTTTTTTTAATTATTATTTCCCAGTGCATTATTGCTTTATTAGATAGAGGTAGTGAGGACAGGAAATGGGAAAGCATAACAACAAAGAGGTGCTTGGTTATAATTTCAAAGTAAAATTACTATTCAAAAGTAAAAAAAGAAGAACGTCACATTTCCTGATTTCAGTTGTTTCAAGAGTCTCTCGCAGATCATGTATTTTGATTTTGTGAATTCTGTAGATGAGGGGTCGTCTGAGCGTAACTGCAGTTATCAGGATGTTGTAGACTACTTGAATTTGACCAACAACAAAGCTCTGTTCTCTTTGACCCGGCCTGTTAAAAACTACAAACAGCCCACAGAGGTAACTCTGGATGTACTACTCTATGGCATTCTCGATGTGGTAAGTTTATGCTTTTAGTTATAAATTTTATTTTGCTGTTTTTCATTCTTTTCATTCAAATGCATTTTAAGAATGCCTATACATATTTTGTGCATCTTTGGTCCACTAAGAGTTTTCTAGTTTAGACTTTACACGTTTTACGTACTCATGTGCTGTTTTTTTCTCATAATATCTCTTGCACACAGTTCAAAGCTGTGACAGTAACTTGTATTAACACTGAATTTGCAAAGATTTTTAACACATTTCTTTTTTATAGCGAGAGAAAGACCAGAAATTGGTTTCTTATGTTTGGATTGATATGGTGAGTTTTATCTGAGAAAGAAAGTATATTTTTCTTCCAACTCCAATTTATTTTTGTTAGACGCATTTTTTCTCCTTGTTTGTATTCTGTAGTGGTGGAAGAATGAGTTCATTGCTTGGGATTCTGAAGAATTCTGCGGTATTAAGAATTTTTCTTTTCCTGCTAAATTTCTGTGGAAGCCCGATATAACTGTTCATGAGATGTAAGTCTGTGTCACACTCTCACACACCAGACAATGCAATTATCAAGCAGATTTGTAATATTATAATCCATATGTGGTTTGTGTTTTTATTACATTTCCGCAATGGAATGGAAAAGACATAGTGTAAAGGACAAGTTTGCACCGAGGTTACCAAATGAATCGGACAGATCATATGTTGTTGCAACCCGTGTACTAAATACCTGAAACATGCAGTTAACCTTATTATTAAATAATGTTGTTAAGCCATATTTTATTTAAAAACTGAGTTTGACTGACTCAGGCTATGTTGGACACTATAATAGATGATGCATACAATATGTGTATGTGTTCTCATACAGGACAGAAACGGACAAGGGCCCTCGCAGTCCTTATCTCATTGTTGAAAACACCGGTGACGTTGTACTTACAGATGACCAGGTGCTGTCCACCACCTGCAGGATGCATGTTCACAAGTTCCCCTTTGATATTCAGAGCTGCAATCTTACCTTCAAGTCTATTGTACACACTGGTGAGCCTGTTTCTGTGTTCTCATGTCTATTTGAATGTATGTGCTTTGATGGCCTTTACAGTTTCTCATCTAAAAAAACACCTTCTATAGAGTCCTTCTTTGTCTATCTGCAATTAACTCACAGTTTTATTTTTATCTCCTGCCTTTAGTCAACGAAATATTACTTGTTAAGTATCACAACTCTAAAAAGACCACAGAGTTGACTCGCCAGTTGATTCAGACCCAGTACGAGTGGCTGTTCATTGACATGAGAGTCACCAACATATGTATCAACCAGTTTGACTTCCAACAAAGCACAATTGTTTACACAGTAAGTATTTATTCTTCCCAAAGTGTCACTTTACTTTGGGTATATTTTACTGGTTGTTTTTCTGAGCAGAAATCTGGATATAGACTGTCTAACATTCCTCTTTCACTACGTCTTTTTACCAAAGTAAAGTGACAGTGCTCTTTGCACCACTGTAGATGTCAGCAGGTTAGAACAGATTATATTGTTGTTGCAACCTGTCTACCTGTAGTGCCTGTAGTTGCTTCAGTTTAGCCTTTGTTAAATGTCTAGGTCAACGACCTGACACTGACATAATTTCACAGATCACCATGGGGAGGAAGTCTGCACTTTATATCGTCAACTTCATGCTGCCTGTCATGTTATTCTTGATTCTGGACTTGGCTTCCTTCCTGATCTCGGACAGCGGGGGCGAGAAGCTCAGCTTCAAAATCACTTTGCTGCTCTCTGTCACAGTGTTACAACTTATCCTGAATGATATTCTGCCTGCCTCGTCAAACAGGATTCCACTTATATGTAAATAAACTCAAGCTTTTACTTGACTGCATCTCATATGAGCAGGAACAGCACATTCTGAGTTATTCGTCCACATTAGTGACACTGCATTCTCTATTTAGCTCTCTACTGTGTTGGGATTTTTGGCCTGATGATGCTGAGCCTCCTGGAGACGATTTTGGTGTTGTATCTATCGAATAAAGATGCTGCATCCCAAGACAACGAGGCAGATCAGGACAAAGGGCAGGGTGAGGACTGTGGGGACAAACACAACTACAGAAACGTTTTTACAGATAAGATTCATTACAACAATTAGAGAAGTTTGTATATATATTAATAATCTGTGGTCCGATATCTGGTCAATTCATGAAGCGGCATACAAGTTACACCAGATGTTCGGTGATAGTTACTTTATGGATTCTCTGCAACAGCCACATGTACAACTAATATTACAAAATGTTTAACTGTATTATTCTGAATATGCACAAGCCATATTTTGTGTCTAATGTATTTTTTCAGACTCTGTGAAATGTATGAAAACCACCTCTTGTGGGCGTCCTGATGAATCAACAGTTGAAATGCTGTCGGTGGCCAAAGAGGTTAGAATCGAGTTTCACTTTTTAAAACCATTTTTTTTTTACAAATTTGGAAACAGATAAGAACTGTTCTCACCCACAGATATATTATAATACCACAATAATACTACAATAATAATAATACACATTATGTTTTGTGTTGCTCATTGTCAAATGTTGCAGCTGTATTATAACCATGCTATTAAACCACAATTTATTACACTGTTTTTTCAGGAAAGCAACAACCAATTGAGGGTAGAGTCCCATGACTTCTCAGATGAGCTGATGGAGGTGCTGAAAACATTGACTGTGGTCCTCAACAACAGGAAGGAAGAGCAGAAGCCTGGCTACTGGACCAGAATGACTAAAACAATCAACAAAGTTTTCTTCATTTTCTATGTCATAGCTGCCTCTATATTTTTAAAGAGTATGTTTTCCAATTGGATTGCTGAATAAAAAATAATAGTGTTGAATAATCAAACATAGAGTAGGATTGATTCATAGTTATCAGAAGTTGCCCCCAAACTTTATTCACTAAGTCACTAAACAACTAACTAAAACTAACTGAACTAACTAACTAAAATAAAACCATGGTGGTCCAGTGTGAGATTTCCAACATAAAAATATTTGTCAATGAGAAGTAGTTCAGTAAAACTATAAAGTTTATTTCACTTCTTGCATGAATAATGAATCCATGTTTTTATAGCCTGCATGAAACAACACAATGCACGTTTTGTAGCCCATTTTCTGAACACTGTAGTTTTACCATAGACCACATCAATACCATCCATCGTCACATAATGAAGTAGACTAGTTTACAGTAAGTGCAGTCGGATTCCTTGGAATCATGACTCATGACTTCTGATTCTCTAATCATGTAGAAGGAGCCATGTTGTTTATTCAACTATTCACGTCTGCATTTGTGTTTACTTCCTGAACTCAATCATTTCATCCTCCCAAGACCACAAGTATGTACAATCTGAGCAAACAATCTCAAACACATTAATTAGCATTATGGTAAATGGAATGTACTCCTCCGACCACTGAAAGCGCTTTTACACGACATATCTCATTCACCCATTCACACACACATTTATACAAGGAAGCACTGGCCCTACTATATATATATATATATATATATATATATATATATATATATATATATATATAAATACCCTACACAGAGTATAAGACTTAACTAACCACAAAATAAAAACTGTAAACAAGGGGTGGAGGTGACAGGAGGATTGCTCGATGTTACAGGATTCAGATATCTCAACAGCACATCTGAAGAGACAAGACAAGTGTGTGAAACTGTTGGGTGTTACAGTATAATGATAGAAAAACATGATACCAAGAATAAAATGAAATGAAAACCTAAGATTTATCCCATTCTGTACATGTATCATATACAATGAAAATAAAATGGCAATGAGACTGATTCTGATTTTTTGATTCTGATTCTGATTTATGCCTTTATTGAAGATTTGACGGGCGATAAATGAAAGGGGAAAAGAATCCAACCAAGGACATTTACAATACATGGTATATGCTTAAATCGGTAGGCCAACACTTTAAATTCTAATGTATGTTCTCTAACATATGTTCTATGTTCTCTGGAGAGCGACTTTCGAACGGCTTCGAGGAGGTTCTGGACCACCATCCGGCGGCTCAGGCAGGGGCAGCAGTGCACTGTCAACACTGTGTTCAGTGGGGACGGGTGCTGCTGACCTTGACTGGGGACGTCTTGGGTCAGTGGAGGGAATACTTCAAAGAACTCCTCAATCCCACCAGCACGTCTTCCTTTGAGGAGGCAGAGTCTGGGGACCCCGTGGTGGTAAAAATAATAATAAAAATATAAATAAAAAATAATAGTGTTGAATAATCAAACATAGTGTAGTCACTAACCAACTAACTAAAACTAACTGAACTAACTAACTAACTAAAATAAAACCATGGTGGTCCAGTGTGAGATTTCCAACAGTAAAAATATTTGTCAATGAGAAGTAGTTCAGTAAAACTAAGAATGTTTATTTCACTTCTTGCATGAATAATGAATCCATGTTTTTTTATACCCTGCATGAAACAACACAATGCACGTTTTGTAGCCCATTTTCTGAACATTGTAGTTTTACCATAGACCACATCAATACTATCCATCGTCACATAATGAAGTAGACTAGTTTACAGTAAGTGCAGTCGGATTCCTTGGAATCATGACTCATGACTTCTGATTCTCTAATCATGTAGAAGGAGCCATGTTGTTTATTCAACTATTCACGTCTGCATTTGTGTTTACTTCCTGAACTCAATCATTTCATCCTCCCAAGACCACAAGTATGTGCAATCTGAGCAAACAATCTCAAACACATTAATTAGCATTATTAATGGTGGTGGTCTCGCCCATCTCTGTGGCTGAGGTCAGCTGAGGTAGTCAAAAAACTCCTTGTGGCAGGGCCCTGGGGGTGGAGGCTCTGGATGTTGTGGGGCTGTCTGGTTGACACGTCTCTGCAACATCGCGTGGACATCGGGGGCAGTGCCTCTGGACTGGCAGACCGGGGTGGTGGTTCCCCTCTTCAAGGAGGATGTGCTCCAACTATAAGGGGATCACACTCCGCAGCCTCCCCGGGAAGGTCTTTTTCGGGGGTCCTGGAGAGAGGTTTTCGAACCTCAAATCCAGGAGGAGCAGTGTGGTTTTCGTCCTGGTCGTGGAACTGTGGACCAGCTCTATACCCTTAGCGCGGCCCTGGAGGGTGCATGGGAGTTCGCCCAACCAGTCTACATGTGTTTTGTGGACCTCAAGAAAGCGTTCGACCGTGTCCCTCGGGGGGTCCTGTGGGGGGTGCTCTGGGAGTATGGAGTTCCGGAGCCATTGATACAGGCTATTCCGGTCCCTGTACTCTCGGTGCCAGAGCTTGGTCCGCATTGCCGGCAGTAAGTCGGACCTGTTTGCCGTGGGAGTTAGACTCCGCCAGGGCTGCCCTTTGTCACTGGTTCTGTTTATAACCTTTATCGACAGAATCTCTAGGCGCAGCCAGGGCGTTGAGGGGCTGCGATTCGGTGGCCTGAGGATTAGGTCGCTGCTTTTTGCGGACGATCTAGTCCTGTTGTCTAGTCTGGAACGGTTTGCAGCCGAATGCGAACGGCTGGTATGAGAATCAGCACCTCAAAATTCAAGGCCATGGTTCTCAGCCTGGAAAAGGGTGGAGTGCAGTCTCTGGGTCGGGGATAAGATCCTGCCCCAAGTGGAGGAGTTCAAGTATCTCGGGGTCTTGTTGGAAGGATGGAACGGGAGATTGACCGGCAGATCAGTGCGGCTTCTGCAGTGATGCGGACTCTGCACCAGTCTGACGTGGTGAAGAAGGAGCTGAGCCGAAAGGCGAAGCTCTCGATTTACCAGTCGATCTACGTTTCTACTCTCACCTATGGTCACAATCTTTGGGTAGTGACCGAAAGAATAAGATCGCGAATACAAGCGGCTGAAATGAGCTTCCTTCGCAGGGTGGCTGGGCTCTCCCTTAGAGAGGGTGAGAAGCTCGGCCATCTGCGAGGAGCTCAGAGTAGAACCGCTGCTCCTCCGCATCGAGAAGAACCAGTTAAGGTGGCTCGGGCATCTCGTGAGGATGCCTCCTGGATGTCTCCCTGGTGAGATGTTCTGGGCACTTTCGGCTGGCCTGGGAAAGCCTTGGGGTCCCCATGGGTGAGCTAGCAGAAGTGGCTGGGAAGAGGGAGTGGCTGGGAAGAGGGAAGTCTGGGCTTCCCTGCTGAAGCTGCTGCCCCATGTCATGTACTCAGATTTCTCAGCATAATGGGAGCTTATGTCACCATATATTTACACTTTTTCCTTCTCCTACCAAGGTGTCTTCATGTGGCTGTGTGTGTGTGTCTGTGTGTATATATATATATATATATATATATATATATATATATATATATATATATATATGTGTGTGTGTGTGTGTGTGTGTGTGTGTGTGTGTGTGTGTGGCTGTGTGTGTATATGTCTTTAATGACAAATTAATTCACTAACATGCAAATGTCCTTTTTCATCAGTCCAATTAAGAGCCAAGCTCCATCAGGCCCAGCACCTCGCAAACATTGTTTAAGAAAAAAATAGAAAATGGGTTGGTCATTGATCAGGTTGCCCAGCCCTCTCTCAATGTGAGGTGATAGTTCAGCACAGGCTGGACATCAATGCACATTTGCTCCTCAACCTCACACAGACTTTGGATTCTCACTGGTCCTGAACTCACGATGCTTGCTGGATTCCTCTTCCTGCTGCTCCTCATAGGTAACATTTCTCTCATCCTCACAGTGTACTTGTTGCTCTGGACAATCCTCTTGAATAAATTGAATTGTATAATTGATTGCTTCATGCAGTGCCTCGAGTGTCACAGAAGAATTTCTATGCACCTTAATTCTTTTGGCAGAGATATCTCAAAACATGAACACATAAACTAACAACTATCTGTGTGATTTTATTATTTTCTTTTTATTTTAATGCACTCTATTGACGGTTTGTTTGCTAAAAGTAATGCAGTCTGAAGGGACGGAGGTACCCTGATGGCAAAAGCATGGTCAACTTTAGATTTAAGCTTTAGGAATAATGCAAGATGTTTTTAATATTTATCCTAACCCTAAGTCATGTTTTCATAGTGCTGCTGGTCATGATTGTATCAGCATGCATTTGGTGGTATACTGTATACTGTGTACTGATGGATCTCAAATGGAGAACCTAGTTAGTGCACTGTAAAAATGGCCACACAAGTCACTTAGTGGAGTAGAGCTAGTCCACTTAGCTGCCATCAACCATGTCATGATGTCTTTGTAACCGCAATCACTCCATGTTACTGCATATATTTATGAGCTGGATTCATGTGGTCTTTAACCAAAGTATTGGAGAAATTGTTTTCTTTTATTATTTCTTTTTTTATATGATTTCTTAGTGCATTTTTGCTTTATTAGACAGAGGTTATTATTATAATAATTATTATTACTTATTGGACAGAGGACAGCAAAACAACAAAGATGTGCTTGGTTATAATTTCAAAGTAAAATGACTATTTTCAAAAGTAAAAAATTAAGAAACGTCACATTTCCTGATTTCAGTTGTTTAAAGAGTGTCTCATAATTAATGCATCTCGATTTTTTTTTTTTTTTTTTTTTTTTTTTAGATGAGGGGGCGTCTGAGCGTAACTGCAGTTATCAGGATGTTGTAGACTACTTGAATTTGACCAACAACAAAGATCTGTTCTCTTTAAACCGGCCCGTTAAAAACTACAAACAGCCCACAGAGGTAGAGCTAGCTGTAGCACTCTATGGCATTCTCGATGTGGTAAGTTTTTGCCTTTAATCAAAAATTTAATTATTATTTCTTCTGTCAAGGTCATAACAGGATCTCACGAGATAGTGTTTGCTGGAAAGTTAGGCCAGGAGCCAAGTGCTGCTTATATGTGCTGATGTGTTTTGCTCATAATATTTCTGGCAGTTCAAAGCTGTGTCAGTAACTTGTATTAACACTGAATTTGCAAAGATTTTAACACATATTTCTTTTTTATAGCGAGAGAAAGACCAGAAATTGGTTTCTTATGTTTGTATTGATATGGTGAGTTTACTCTGAGGAAGAATGTAACTTTTTCTTAATCTGTTGGGAAACTCAAATTTATTTTGTTTGAATGCATTTCTTCTCCCTTCTCTTTTGTAGTGGTGGAAGAATGAATTCATTGCTTGGGATCCTGAAGAATTCTGCGGCATTCAGAGTTTCTCTTTGCCTGCTGAATTTTTGTGGAAGCCGGATATAACTATTTATGAGATGTACGTCTGTGTGGAATACAATTCAATTCTATAATTACCAAACAAATGACAGAAATTGTGATTATTTTGTACATAGAAGGTATCAGAGTGGGTCATCGTATCATTCAATTACCGTCTTGCCTAGCCCACTGCTTCTAGTTAGATGCAGCACTGATGTACCCACAATGTAGCAGGATGTAGAATCACAACATAAATAATAAAGCAGTTGAACACAAAGAAATGTAGAATGAATGTGCGTGCTGTGGGGTAGTCCTTGACAAACCACGGTGGCCGGGAACCCTCAATGCTGCAAATAAAAGAAAGAAACGCCGCTGCAAATAAAAAAGAAATGTCGCTGCAAATAAAAGAAACAGCGCTACAATTCCACTTCACAATGGAAGTTGTTATTTGTAGCGCTGTTTCTTTTATTTGCAGCGGCGTTTCTTTCTTTTATTTGCAGCTCTGTTTCTTTTTGTTTGCAGCGTTTCTTTTATTTGTAGCGCTGTTTCTTTTATTTGCAGCGGCGTTTCTTTCTTTTATTTGCAGCGGCGTTTCTTTCTTTTATTTGCAGCGGCGTTTCTTTCTTTTATTTGCAGCGGCGTTTCTTTCTTTTATTTGCAGCGCTGTTTCTTTTTGTTTGCAGCGTTTCTTTTATTTGCAGCATTGAGGGTTCCCGGCCACCGTAACAAACAGCTGCAGTGCTGATGATCTTAAATGTGGATTCCACCAGGGAAGATAGTGAAAAGTCTAAAGGTCCAGACACAATGACATAGGTATGAAATGGCCTTAGTGACAGGGAATGAATGAACAAATGAGAATCAGGTTATCAGCGGTTATCAGCGGTTATATGCTATGTGTCATATGTGAAATTCAGTTTAAAACAAACAACGTGTGTGTGTGTGTGTGTGTGTGTGTGTGTGTGTGTGTGTGTGTGTGTGTGTGTGTGTGTGTGTGTGTGTGTGTGTTTTCATACAGGACAGAAAAGAACATGGACCCTCGCAGTCCTTATTTTAGAGTTCACAGCGACGGTTACATTGGTACTGGGGATGACAAAGTGCTGATCAGCACCTGCAGGATGCACATTTTCAAATTCCCCTTTGACATTCAGAGCTGCAACCTCACCTTCAAATCTGTTTTACACACTGGTGAGCCCGTCCGTTTGAGTTTACACATACCATACGTTCCTTCTTTGTTAACCTGCAAGAAACTCACACTTGTATTTGCTATCTCCCACCTCAGATGAAGAAATAAATCTTTTACAGCTTTTTAACTCTGAACATACCACAATGATGAGTGGTCATTTGATTCAGACCCAGTACGAGTGGCTCTTCATTAACATGGCAGTGGACAACAGAACTGTCAACCAGTTTAACTTCAACCAAACCCAGATTGTTTACACTGTAAGTATTTATGAATGCAAACACTCAGAGATTGAAAGTATATTTTCCATTTCACCCTTTTCATGCCATAATGTAAAAACTGGAAATGTTGCACAACTCCCAGGATCATGGAGGTAGACTCCGTCTTAAAGAGGCAATTCTTTCATGAAACATGAATTAATGTGTAGGTTTTGCACTGCGGATGTTAATGGGTTGGGGCAAATTATCCTGTGTTGCAACATATCCGTAGTACCTCTATTTAACTATAATTTCACAGATCACCATGAGAAGGAGGTCTGCACTTTACATCGTCAACTTCTTGCTGCCCGTCATGTTCTTCTTGATTCTGGACTTGGCCTCCTTCCTGATCTCGGACAGCGGGGGCGAGAAGATCGGCTTCAAAATCACTGTGCTGCTCGCTGTCACAGTGTTACAACTTATCCTGAATGAAATTCTGCCTGCCACATCGGACAGGATCCCACTTATATGTAAATAAACTCAAGCTTTTATTGAACTTGCATGATGCATGAGTTGTTTGTCCACTTCAGTAACTCAGCCTTCTCTCTTTAGCGATCTACTGTCTTGGGATTTTCTCTCTGATGATGCTGAGCCTCCTGGAGACGATTGTCGTGATTCATCTGTTGAATAAAGATGCTGTATCTCAAGACAACGAGGCAGATCAGGACAAAAGCCTGAGTGACGTCTGTGGGGACAAAGACAAAGCAAACTCTGCTTCCACAACTGCTTTAGAGGTGAGATTCACTGTAACAATTAGAGAAGTTTGAGTATATATTTATGATCTAAAAAGACAGTCAAACATCTGGTCAATTTGCAAAGCAGCGTACCAGTTAGAACAGATGTTCACAGATGCTGTACATGTACAACTTATAATACAAAATGGTTATTTGTTTGATTTTGAAGCCATGTTTTTTTTGTTTTTTTTCAGACGCCATGAAATTGACTCACTCCGCCTCTGCTGTGCCTGAACTGCTGTCGAAGCCCAAAGAGGTTAGGATTGAGTTGTACTGAAAATCTAAAAAGGCAATTTTATTTTTTCATGCTAATTTTATTTAATATTTAATATTCAGTTTTCGCCTGCAGAAATATATGTTGATTATGTTGATGTTTCTCAAAAAAAAAAGTGTGAAAGTGTCTTACAGCACTGCCTAGAAATTTATATTTTTGGGATTGTTACTGGCGAAAATATGGACAGATATGGACACAATTGAGAAAATAATTTGTCCGGGTGGCTAGATGATTTCTATGTACATGTGGATTTGGGTGACATATAGCACTGCATGCATGCATGTGTGTTTAAAAATAACAGTGGAAATAATGCTACATGTGTAGCAGCTGTATTATAATTATCGTTATTGAACCATAGTTTATTACACTACTGTTTCAGGAAAGCAACAGCCAATTGAGCGTGGAGTCAGGTGAGTTGATGGAGGCACTGAAAACACTGGCTGTGGTCCTCAACAACAGGAAGGAAGAGCAGAAGCCTGGCTACTGGACCACAATGGCTAAAACAATCAACAAAGTTTTCTTCATTTGCTATGTCATAGTTGACACTCTGTTTTTAACCGTATTGTTTTCCATTTGGACTAGTGAATAAAATAATAGTGCTAAATAATGAAGCAGGTAAGATGTTGATTTTATTAACCTATTCTGTAACATCATCATTTTTACGATTTAGTGCCACTAGTTTTCAGAGAGCGATACACTATACAAACATTTAAAACAACATATCTATGATAATCTAAAGATATAAAATGTGTTTTCATATATATAACATTGTGTTGTTCTTTACATACTTATCTGCATTACTCTGCTTTATGTATTCACAATCAAATGACAGCCTTCTGTACTGGCTCCGAAGCAATGTATCACTCTTTATACTAGAGAAATAAACCAATTAAACATATTCTCTGTATTGTGTATGTGTTGTATGTAAGCTGCAGAGTCTGACCACTTTGACATAAGTGTATAAGACCCATTGTTAATATAATTAATTATTCAAACCACTTTAAATGAATACTCAGTGGAGAACTAGCAGCTGATCCACAGTGCTCTCATCTCTTGTGGTTTTAAAGTAATGAATCCTATAAATTGGGCTTGGTCCTCTGACTGTTTCTCGTCAAATGCCTTTATAGGGTTGCACTTGGTTTAAGAAACAGCTTTACATACATATGCATACATCTGCTGTCCTTATACCCTCGAGTCAAATAGGGAAGAACTCCCTTAAATATGAAAATAATGGAGAAACAAGACAATAACAAACAAAGAGTAAACAAACAATAAAGAGTATTGTAGTGTAAAGTGACCATAGTGTAAGTGATCTTGCAAAGAAGTGACCATAATATAAATAGCATTAAGTGACCAGATAAATAGCATTGCAAAAGTAAGTGACAATGATATAAATAAGGTCTGCAGTAAGCACTGACCAAAGTGCTTTACAATGTCAAAAATAAAATTAACTATAATACCATTTAAAAATATAAAATAATAATAATAACAGCAATGATAATAACATAATAATAATGATTAAAATGTGAGGAGCCGTTTGGGAGCCGAAAGATCCGGCTCCTTTTAGTAAGCAGAGCCGAAAGAACCGACTCTCCAAAAAGAGCCGTAATTCCCATTACTAAAAACTTGTTGTGCGCTGCGTCCTCCGGCGCTGCAGGTGACGCTGTTCGCATCCACGTCACGGCGCTGAGGTTCAATCAGTGACGTGGATTTTTTTCATTGAGGCAGTCAGTGCTGCCAAAAACACAGACTGACCCACGTCTCACAGCTTTTCCCCAACTCACTGTCTGCACATTTAGAAGTCGGATAACTTACTTCCCTCCCTCCAAACACAGGTGCGTCACAGCGTCCATACCAGGTGAGCAGATCCCGTTAAAAAGAGGTGGTTTCCTGCTGGATGAGTAAGTATCTGCAGTGCAAACTGTTTAAAATCTCAATTGTGTTTCCTTGCAGAGTCCAGGATGAGTAAAAACAGCAAAGTGTTGAACCTGAAGGATAAAATCAGCGGTAATGAAGTGGACCTGAGCCTGTGTAACCTCACCGAGGTGCCAGTCAGAGAGCTGGTAAGTTACAAACGTGTGTGTGTGTGTGAGAAATCAAACATTTTATCGCATTAAATGAATGTAAAGCAGCAGCTGACATCCTGTGGTTGCATGTTTCTTTGTGATTAAAGGTCCAGTGTGTCAAGATTTTACACAACATGCATAACTGTGTTTTTATCACACCTGAAAATAACAATCTTTGCTGCATGAATGAACCTTTTTATATGCACAGACGCGACGGACCCCCCTTTCATGGACTCTGCCATGTTTCTACGGTAGCTCAGAAGGGACAAACTTAAACACTCTAGATTCAGGGTTCCCACGGGTGCTTGAATTCCTTGAAAATGCTTGAATTTCAATTCAGTGTTTTCAAGGTTGTGAAAATGCTTGAATTTTTTGTGAAGTGCTTGAAAATGCTTGAAATCTGTGTGATGTCTATCGCAATAAACCAAGAGAAAACAGAAATGTTTCCTAAGCGGCTATGCGCTTGATCCGATGCCTTTACATGCAGAACTCAGTTATCATACTCGCTTGGTGTTCTGCCGAGAAATAACAGTAGACTACTATCGACACCTGTTGGTCACTGTTATTGCGCTATGGTAGTTACACAATACACCGCTCACAAGCTGAGAATACAAGCCAATTCACAATTAGTTAAAAATCAAAACAGTCAATCTACCACCATATGAAAAAATGCTAATTAGACCCATATTATTATGCCATACAGTGGCACCGCTGCGCTTCCCATGACCATCATGGCAAACACAACTAGTAGGCTACCTATTTAAAGGTGCTGGAAAAATGGAAAAACTGGTGCTTGAAGGTGCTTGAAAAGTGCTTGAATTTGTTCATGAAAAAGGTGTGGGAACCCTGAAAGTTGAGTCCAGGCATCACAATTTACAAAGACAAAAGGAACTGGTGTGAAGAAGAGGGGAGGTTGTGTGTCTCCAGTGATTGAAACAAAGACATTGAATTTACTATTACAGTGATCAGCATTATATACACACACACACACATATACACGTATATACAGTCAGACCGTATAGATATTTGTTGGTGTGTGGAGGGCGTAAACAGCTGAGTCATGCTATCATTTATCCCAACAGGCTCTATTCACCAAAGCGACCGTCGTGGATTTGTCTTGCAACAACATTACCTCCCTTCCTGTAAGTACAAACACAATCTGTACTAGAAAAAGAAAAGGAAAAAAGCACCATTATACCCCTTTACATCCTTTTTAAATGTGTTTTTGTGACCCCTCCCTGCACACATGAGAATATTACCTCCTCTGATTGTTTATTTTTAACGGACTGAAGAGTTGAATTAAGGAAAATGAGACACTGAATCTTATTTTTTAATCATTTTATCGCTTCTCGTATTTATCTCGGTAGCCCATTGACTATAAGTTGGAAGCCACTGCCTTACATGTACTTACTCTTCAATTAAAACATATTATTTTGTCATAGGTAGGTTTGCAAGGATTCATCTTCACACACTGTCTTCAGTTAATTGTTTAGTCTGTAAAAGACTCACAAATGTCCATCCTGTCTCCCACAGTAACATCTTTTAGATGTCTTATTTCATCTGATCAACAACAAACCCAGAGATATTTAAGTTTCAATCATATTAGACCACAGCACAGCAGCAAATCTCCATATTTGTTTGGAGTTTTTGCTTTAAAAGTATTATTAAAGATGTTGCAGATACATTTTCTGTCAGAAATAATATAGTATTTGTCCCGCAGCAACCTGTAATAACATTAAAGTTTCACATATTTCAGCTGAATCAAAGGTCTGAGGATGTAGACTCACTTTCACTGACAAACTAAGAATATTAAATGATGTGTTTCTCTTATGCAGCCAGAGTTCTGCAACCTGACCCACCTGGTGAAGGTGGATCTGAGTAAAAACCAGCTGACGTGTCTGCCAGATGACCTGGGGAACCTGACGAGCCTTCAGCATCTGGACCTGTACAACAACAAGCTGACTTCCTTGCCCGTCAGCTTCTCTCAGCTCAGGGTCAGTGCCACACACAGACCGACACTGTTTCCTCATGTTACATCGATCTTTGACGGTGTCTCACTCGGTACCTTTGTGTGTTTTTTGCTCTCAGAGTCTCAAGTGGTTGGATTTGAAGGATAATCCGCTGGAGCCCGGCCTGGCCAAGGCGGCAGGAGACTGTCTGGATGAGAAGCAGTGCAAACAGTGTGCCACCAAGGTGAGAGACGGAGAAACGGATGGAGAGAAGAGTTTAGTGAAGCAGTCTACGGTATCTAAAACTTAAAGCCGTCTTTTTCAGGTTCTGCAGCACATGAGAGCGATTCAGGACGATGTCGATCGAGCACGAGAGAAACGCCTTCTGAAGGAAAAAGGTGGGCGTGAGGGCGTCTGTTTTTTATTTGAGCTTAAAAATGATTTCAGGAGATCTCGATGATGACGTTAAGGGATAAATCTCAAACTTCTTATAGAAGGCTGGTAAAGTGATGTTTGATGTTTTTCCTCATCCCTCAATCAGAGCAAGAAAAGAAGAAGGAGGCGAAGCAGAGGGAGCGAGAGGCCAGAGAGAAGGAGGCTCGTAAGCGGGAGAAGGCGGAGGAGAAGGAGAAGAGGAGGAAAGAGTACAACGCTCAGATGGCGGCCGTGGCTGCACGAGAACAGCAGAAGAAGAAGAGCGAGGAGAAGAAGAAGAAGAACGGACAGGCAGCAGGTGAGACTAAAGACTATAGCTCAAAACTGCTTTTATTTTGAAAATCAACTGGCTTCTTTATGTCGTTTTTTATGTGTCTGACTTCCGGCCGAGTCGAGCCGCTCACTGCAGATCGATGAAAGCTCCTCGCAGCGTCCATCAAAAATAGAAACACAGCGGAGAGCCGCCTCTGAACCAAACCACAGTGCACAGACTAGAATGGCCTCGGCGGGCTGCACCGCACACTGAGCATGTTGCATCCATCCCCAGTGGAATTTAGCCTTTAAGCTCAGCTGTCAGTCGCGACGTGAAACCTCCTTTTTATAGCATCAAAAATGGATATGACCTATGATCTCACCCACTTTTCATGTACAGTCAATGACTACCTACAAAAAGTAACAAAGGTTTAAACAGTGGAAGCTAAAAGCTCCAGACAAAGACAAGGCAGAGTTAACATGTAAGTAAAGTAACAGTCATAAGGAAGCTGCTAAAACTGAATAAAAGGAACAAAGAAATATGTAACAAAACAAGTGAGTTAGAAGATTTTGATGCATTCTTCGTGGGGAAATGAAAAACATGTTTCAACAGCCCTGCTTTGAAGGATGACTCAATATCCGACTTTATGGCCAGAGGCTGCCAAAACAAGCATCAGCTCAGTCAATCATGTCCTGAAACCTCCTTTTTCTAGACTAAACAAAATGAAAACTCGGACACATCAGCTTGAAGAGAACTGAATTAAATAATAGAAACAATCTTTGGGGAAAGTTTATATGATTTTACATTTCAGGGGTCATTCAGGATGTCTCTTTTCCCTTTTATGTCATTGACTGATGATTGATCTGACAAAACAAGCATCAAATTCATGAACCATGTTGTTGGAAAAATGCACTTCTACTACTTTTGTAGAAGATTCGTCCTCTCATCACTCCTTTCCTTTCAGCAGATAAAAAGGTCGTCGTGGAATCGGCGCCCAAACCTCGACGTTCTCTCCTCGGCCTGATGTTCAAATTCCTCCTGCTGCTGCTACTGGGATTGGCCGGAGTCGCCGCCGCCTGCAGATTTACTGACCTGCGTAAAGAAGCCCTGTGCATGCCGGTCAACGTCGCCGTGGACGACGGCCTATCCTGGGCCAAAGAGCAGGAGGGCGTGGTCAGACAGCTGGTGCAGAACCTGTCGGCGGCGGCGAAGGAGTTCCTTGAATCCACGCAAGCGTCCAAGAACTAAACTAAATCATCTGCGTCCATCGGCTTCCAGAGCTGCAGGTTTTTCACTCCTACCTGCAAATCCTGGGATTTTTTTTTTCTTTTAATATGCTGAAAATCATGAATTTCATTAAGATGGGCGACCCTGCATCCCCTCACCCTGTTTGAGGTGCTGGGAGGTGAAGAGTCTGTACAGATGGACGAAGGGGGGTTGGACAGATGTGTTAAAATCATCTTAAATTCCTATGGAATTGTTGTCACTCTTGTACCCTCTTTGTACTACAGCCTGTTTTTAAAAAAAGAAAATGCATCATCTTAAATGTCTCCCCCAGTCTGCTGCGTCTTGCACCGAGACCAGAACCCGGAGCCCGGTTTGTGCCTCTGCTGCATCACGCCGGATCGTGGGTCCGCGCATTTGAGTGCGACGCTCAGTGAAAACGTCAGGTGGCCCTGTCTGTGCTGCGCTGGAGTGTCGAGTCACGTGTTAAAACTGCCAAGTCAGAGTTGTGCATCAGCCAGTGTTTAGATGTGACAGTCTGAGCATGTGCAATGAAGGCTGTGCGGACGTGAAGCTCGCTCGTTCCGTGGCCTCTTCTGTCTTACCTCAGTCGAACCAGCATGCAAACTAGAGCCCGACTGATACGTGAGCGGACAAACAGCGCTTTCAACAAGAAGCTGCAGAAATCAGAGAGTCTGTGCATGACTTGCATATATAACTGCTGAGTAATCTTTAGATTGACTAATCGTTTCAGCTCAGATTTCTATTTAAAGACTTGCATTGGCCCGATAAATCGAATGCAGATATCTGTATCGGCCTGAACATCCAGTATCAGTCTGGCTCTAACACACTCCCAACCCAGTGCAAAAAAACTATTAAAAAGGACCATGCCGATAATTTTGTACGTCTCAGCCCTTTTGCTAAAAACTCAGATGTTGCTGTTTTGACCTTTGGTTATACTTTACCTACTTTCCCTACACTGACTGGTTTCTATTCATTTACATAGAGTCTAAATAAATAATTTAAACATGATAAACTAAAAGTCATCAGAATAAATGGCTGCATGGAAAGGTTGGAAAGTAGTCATGATCTTTCTCAAAGAGTGCTGTCGTTACCGTACTCCTTAAATCATCCGGTGATTAACAACCGAGTGTTGATCCTCTGTCATCTATGATGTGAAGTACAGAAACAAAAGGCACCCTGCAGATTATTTTTTTCCCGTTCTTTCAGTTTAACTGGTGATTTATAGAAATGCAACTTTCTTTCATGCAACAAAAAAACAAAACAAAACAAAAAAAAACTGTCTTTGCTGCTGTGGTTCTTGTATCATCTTTGTCCATGCTCAAACATCGTCGGCATCAATAAATGGCTATGCACTGCAAGACGGGACTTCGTCTGTTTTTGTAACAAGAGGAGAAAAATGGTGGAAAAATACAACTTAGCAAGTTAAACTCTATTCTAACTTTAAAATATAGCCTAAAGGAGCCAGAATGTTATTGAAATCTAAAAATGTCAGACTAAAGAAACGTCTCCTACGTCTGAAGGTGAAGCAGAGCAGAGGAAATATTCAAAATATGGAGGCTTTAACATAAAAAGTATTTGCTTTGAAATAAAAATGACTTGCATAAAGAACCATTACATCAACCTGTACTCAGTAAATGCTACTTCTCATCGGTGCAGGGCTGTGACACAGTATATTAAAGTGAACTGTGCTGCACGTCTGTGTGAAAGAATCTCCTCCACAGCTGGAAGTCTTTAGGACGCTCGAGTATGCACTATGAAACCAGCTGTTGTCTGTTGCTGCAGGTCTGTCTGTAGTCTCTCTCCTTCATGTCGGCCACGTCGTCCAGCAGCCTCGTACGAACCGACTCGTCCACCGTCATCTCGAGGGTCACCTCTTTGAACACCTTACACACCGACACCTGCGGCAGACGCGTGAGCAACGGTTAGCTTCACCTACGCTCACACGGTCAGACGTGTGATCTTATTTACCTCCTGGAAGTTGAGTTTCTTGAACATGGCAATGCTGACCTCGTTGTCCAGCCCGATTTTCACTTGGAACTTTTTGACCCCAAGTTTGGTGACTCCTGGGTGGGGAGACGACACACTGATCACCGCCAGTCACAAACTGTATGACACACGTTTCCCTCTTCTGCTATAATCTGCTCACCGTAGCACATCATCATGCGTGTCACCTCTTTCCCGATGCCCTTGCCTCTGTAACTGGGCTCTGTGAAAACAAGAAAATTCACAATCATCATAGAATAAAATGAAAAGCAGTGAAGACACAGAGATGTTTGATAAAGCTTTGTCCGTCACCTGCTATCATGATCTCTAACTCGGCCAAGGTGGTGTCCGTGGGGTCAGTCAGGAAGATGTTGACATCCCCCACCATGCACAGCTCTTCTTCTTCCACACCGGTGTCCAACCACCGCTGCTTGTCCAAGATGATGAAGGTGCACTCTGAAAGACAGAATTTAAAATATTTAATAGCCAAAACCAGCTATTAAAGATCAACTGTCGCTTGTTAATACACACTGAGTGATGTGGAAAGCTCCTTAGAGCATGCACAGAAGCTAAAAGTGTAATTTTTCACGTGCACATTGCAGGTAGGCGACCCCCCTTACTGTCGTCATCTTCCCTCCAGCTCCTCTGCATGTCGTACTCCTGCTCCAGGGTCAGCGGCTCTGAGGCGGTCAGCTGCTGCAGCTCGGGAGACTTCATCCACTCGTGATACCTGAAACAGGGAAACGGACTGACGGTGGTTTCGCAGAAAGGAAAAACTGACACCACGAAACTGGGTCAACAGAACAACTGATAAAGTGAACAATTCACTTAAATATGGAGCAGAATAACTGCAGAAAAGTTGTGTGAAACTATGAATTTGGATGATTTCATGAGCAGATTATTTCCTGTGAATATTTCATCTGAGATGACGAATGATTTGATCTGATCTGAAAGTCGATCACCGTCTCCTTCGTCTTGCTGGCGTCGATGTGAAAGTTGTTGAAATTCGGCAACCCCTCTGCACTCCTGCTTATTCCCTAATGTGTCTATGTGTGTGTGTGTCATGCTAAATTCATCTGAATGATATGATTAGTTTGAAGCATTATTGAAAACTCTAAGAAGTTACTGTTGATTAGTTAAGGATTGTACATATATATATATATATATAGTACTTTTACTGTAAGTCTTTCTGCACTGTGGTTTTACCACTGTTAAGATGTGAGTACTTCTTCCACCTCTGCTTCTTTATGCGTCATTGAACTACAAATTGTGTTGCCATGGAAACACTGGTCTTGTTTCTGAGTCAGCTTCATAATAAATTAATAATAAACAGTTATTCTCATGTAGCACACTTATCTGACTTAAAAAATGTAAGTTTATTCAAACACTGATGACAGACAGACAGTGATGCTCTCCCTCTCTTCTCTCTCTCTCTCTCTCTCTCTCTCTCTCTCTCTCTCTCTCTCTCTCTCTGTCTCTCTCTCTCAGTATATAAGTCAGACAGACAGGTGTTGATGTTACCTGGGCACGTGGTCTGCATTGTAAGGGACCAGCAGCACTCTGTGTCCCTCCAGTAAAGTGTTCTCGTTGATCTTCATGATGCCGGACTGCATGTGGAGTTTAAAGCTGCAGGTTTCCGTCCATGCTTGTTCCTCACTCGCTTCCTCTGTGAGTGCTGCGTTCACGGACACACAGGTGGAAGTCTCCCCCTGCTGGACAACATCAGGAAAAAACAGCTTTAGATGCAGATACAGAAAAAGAAATAAAGTAAAGTTTAAAAAAAAAAGGAAAGTTCAACTTAACTAAAGCAACACTTAGTGTTTCAGAGTGCAACTCCACTGTGGTAAATATAGACAACTGGACACATGGATTTGTTATGATCACAGACAGATAATATTACTCACTAGTCCAACAGCAGTCAGCAAAGCTCGGCGTCTGTCTTTCAGCCTTTTATTTCACCAGCCACTAAAAGTCAGTCCCAGATTTACTCTTGTTCGTTCGCTTCTTGATTGCATACTCTCTCCTTCGCCTCTGTCATTATCAAATCAAATCAGATTTTATTTGTATAGCACCAAAGTCACAAAGTACATTTGCCTCAGAGGGAGTGACACCCTCTGTCTTTAGTCCGTCGGTTCGAGTGAGAAAAAACTTTATGTCAATAGAGGCTGCTGAGCCCCGGTTACATTGCTCACTTGCCCACAGCTCCTGTTCTGGCACAACACCGCCTCCGCTTCCCCTTTTCAACCTGCTCACAGCCTGGCTAGTAAACTGAGCTAACATGAGCATGAGCATTTTACTTCACTGTCCATCAGGAAACTTTGTAAATCACAAAGAGTTGAGGCAGAGCAGACGGAGGACATCAGAAGCGAGAACCAGAAAGCACCTTCTCCATAAAATATTATCCAGTTTCACCAAAATCTGTGTAATAGTTGGTGGTGTGTGACTTAGTGCCGTGAAGCGTTACGTGCTTCTCACAAGCGCTTGTACCTGAAGCACAAAGTTGACACCATTCACCTGTTTTACACATCGATGTATCATCAACATGAGAAGAGTTGCTTAAAATGAAACCACGCTTGTGTTTTGTTATGACAAAATTCTCACAAAATTTTATTTCCAGCATTTTTTTTCCATATGTATTGCCGCGGCTGTTTGTACACATATTTTCAGTGACATTTAGTCACATACAGATGACATTGGTTTAGCTTAATATAAACCCAAATGATACATTATAGACATTCAGTAATAGCAAAAATGATGATTCAGATGATCCAGATGAGTGTGATTATTAAAGGATCTGGTTCTAATTTAGATTAATTTAAATTAATGTTAGAAATGTGCATTTCATGCAAGTGATTGTTGTGTATATAAACATCATGTGTGTGTGATTTGTGCGTTAGGTGGCCCTGCACAGTCCGTGCCACAGTTTGACCGGCTCCTGCGGTGTGTTGACCATGTCCATCCAGTGCTGCAGCTGCGGGCCTCTGGCGTACATGAAGGGACCCAACACCAGCACTCCCAGTAAGGCTGGAGGCTCTGGGAGACAGAGCAGAGTTTAAGATAAGTGGGATCTGTTAATGGTGTGTGGGAATATTACAGCACACTAGAATAAAAATAAGATGCACGTTGAGTTGATTGTTTCACCTGAGCGGACGTTGTTTGGCTGCTGCAGCTCAAATCTCAGACAGGCCTCGTCCAGGTGCTGCGAGCGGAGCTTAAAGGTCATCCTGTGGCTGAAATACGGGTCGCGTTCACCTTTCACCACACAGCTGCGCTTGATCTTCACCACCTGAGTGTGTATCTGTAAGCTCACCTGGACGCACACACCTGGGAAACACACAGGTGTGTGTGTGTTACAAAAGCTTGCGAGGCTACTCCACAGACTTGAGGTGGATTTGCATCATACCTGCATCAGTGAGCAGCTGCAGGCCTCGAGCCTTCAGGACCACCACAGAGAGGCGCTGCAGAGTTGGACTGTAGCTGAGAGAAATCTGCACGTCACCCAGCTCTGAACACTGAGAGAGATCAGAGGATGACAGGATGATTATGAGCCTTCATGACCACATAAAAACACCCCGTGTGTCTCTGTGTGTTACCTGTGTGTCGTCTTCTTTCTCCAGGTCCCTCCACAGCACCCTGCCGGCGTGACCGAGCTCCCCTTCCAGGGGAAACAACACCCTGCCCACCGCATGGCGTTTGCCGTCTTGTTCCACGCTCAGCACACAAACGCTCAGGGTGCTCTGAGGCACACACACTCCCGACACCTGTGGATGTGTGGACCATACAGAAAATAAATCTCAGTTAGGCAGAACACAATGAAATAAACAACAATAACAGTGAACAAAGAGTTCAAACCAACAAAGAGAGTACAAAGTGACAGCGTAGATAAATCAGAGTATCGTCTGCGTAAAAATGTATATTGTATTTTTAAATACATTGTCCTGCTTATGCTTATGCAGTTTTTTCACTTGTAATAGAGTATTCTTAGTACTTTTAAGTATCTAAATCATTTTCCAGCTTCTGTTCTTTTCTCTCTTAGGTCTCAGCAACTTTAAATCTTCTGTAAATCGTTTCGTGTCCTCGCCTGGAAAACAAAGCAGTCGTTGAACTCCGGGTCGGGCCCAGTCCCCGGGCTTTTGCCTGACGAGGACGCCGGTCGTCTGGAAGAAGCCGGAGCGCCACCAGTGTGACGTTTCCGTGGAAACGTGGAGGGAGGTTGCCCAGGCGGAGCAAAGACACCATGAGCTGCTCGCTGCTGTGTCGATATTCCACGGAGAAGCAGAGACGGGTGGCCATGCCGGGCGGAGGGGCCACCACCTCGTTCAGAGGAGAGACAGAGTAGAGACCAGCCAGCACTGACCCTACCGGATACCACCCTGATGGGGACAGGTTTTGACTTTAGTTAAAGATCTGAATAGATGGCTGTATGGATAACAAATCACATCTTTAACAACAATGAGTCTTTTCTCTCATAGATCATATTTTTTAATCCTTGAATTTAAGTTTCAATCCACTAAAAACTCAAAGGAACACGGCACGTATCAAATAAAGGCAGTAATGACCTACTGCTTACTGAGAGTGACCCACGATGGGCTAGTATGTCTCTCTGTGCTTCCATCTTTATCTCCCCGTCCTCTTTCTTCTCCTCGTTTTTCAGGTCACCCTGGTTTTGTGTCGTGAAGCGAGGAGGTAGGGTGAAAGGGATCTCACAGGGCCTTCCACGCACACACAGAAAAATGTTATTAACTAAGACAAATAAGCATTGAGAGAAAAGCACTACAGGATGTTATAGTCGTGGTACTAACGTGGCCCAGGAACCCTGAGACACCAGGATAACTGGAGCAGAGCATGCCGGTACTGAAGGCACTGTAGAGACCAGCTCCTCATACTGGCTCTGGCTCTTCTTCTTCTTCTTCTTCCTCCACAGACAGTACAACATCAGACCGAGCAGCAGCAAGAACAGCAGACCCACAGACAGGCCGACAGCCAACAGTAGGACCTGGTCTGAACAGACGAACACGTTAACAGAGAACGTACACAGCAGGGTTCAGTCTAATGGAGTTAGAGAAGGCTTACCTGCCATTCTTCAGCAGAAGGTAGAACGCTCCACGTCTTCCTGCGACTGTAGCCGACCTGTTTTAATGTATGTGAGAGCGCAGAGCGCACGACACAGCTGGCTGACTCTCACCAGTTCACGCTGTTATCTGGCTTTTTGGTCAACAGGCCACACTCACACACATTTAAAGGACCAAAACCACTGATTTAAAATGTCTCATCTCATTTAAAAAGATGTACATAAAATCCTATTTCATACTACAGATGAACATCTGCAAGCGATGCTGCTGTGTTTCAGATTGTTGGACATATTTTGACCTTTTCACCAGCTATTGACTTCCACTGATGGACTGTATGTAACGTGGAGTATTTATTATGTTGTGGTTGTTCTTCTGTCTACCTGCCCACAAACAAGTGATGCAAATTATCTGTTAATTAACTCTGGTGCAATCATTTTTAATTGTTCACTGTTCCCTCTATTAAATCAAGTCAAATAAATAAAGTAAATAAAAAAATACTGATGCTGTTCTCAAGTTATTTTCTGAATAATTGGAAATGCAGAGCATCTTGTCATCTCGGCCTCTGCAGTATTGATTTCTGTCTTTTCTAACTGCTTTAACAAGTGCAATAATAAATTACTAAAGACCCTTTAAGTCAAACGTACTGTTGAGTGTGTCTTTTAGCACCTTTGGCGGTCCCAGCCACTGATATAACCGATCACAGTAAACATGGTAATAGGTATTGCAAGTATGTCAGCATGAAATGAGCATTTAGGTCAAAGTATAGTTATGTTTTATATTTATCCACAGCTTTAAATATTTACATTTGATCCCCTTCCCAAACAGTATGCATGTAAATGATTATTCACACATGTAATATAACTTATGACTCATTAGCTACTTATCCACCCACTGATGTTTCACTCATGCACACACAGGCTCTGTTCAGAGATTGGACGAGCAGCTAATGAGATGACAGATAATCCCCGGAGCTAAAGGTGAAGCAATGGCCCTGCTTTTTTACTCACACGCAACATACACAAACATTCACACAGAGAAATCCTCATTTTCACCCTGAAGTTCACGTTAGGTTGACTTAAAAGAGGCCCGAGGAGAAGCTGGAGATAAATCATCACCAGAGGAAGGGGAGGAAGAGGAGACGGCGTTTCGTAGTACCATGCTCTAAAGGGAGGGAAGAAGGCAAAAGGTGAGATTTTTCCTCTTTTATCTGACTTCACACTGTATTTCTGTCATTTATGTGGATTAACTGTGTGTGTATTCCTCTAGCAAAGACAAATTATAAAGTAGGATAACTTCAGTTTAGAAATACTTAACATAAATATAGATTCATTCATGTATTTTTGGCACTAAATCAGTTAGAGCAGCATTGACGTTCAATAGAAAAAGAAGCGTAATCTGCTTTTAAAAAGCATAAATACACAGAAGAATAAAGTTAGGCACAAGATGCGACTCTGTTTAAAGAAAACTGTTATGTCATTTCTTATATAACCTCTACCGCCCATTGTCTTTGTCTCTTCTGCTTCTTTGTCTTCTGTCAATTAAAGGCCAACTGTCTCGGTCAATCTGCATTTTGTCTCAATAATCAAATAATCTGGATCGTGTAATCCCATTAGGCTAATCTGGGAGTGTCTGTGAATGTGTGAGCGTCTGTGGGCGGACTTGTGCGTGACTGGGTTGAGGGTGTGTTTCAACGTTGGAAAGAATTAAAAGATTTAAGAAAATAGTTTTGGAAAATACATACACTCATTCGCCTTCCTGTAGAGACCTAGGTGAGGAGATTGATGCCACTCTGTGTACCGTAAAAATAAAGTTTAAGGCCACTTGATTCAGCATTAACAACATTATATAACTTTAGTTTAATCTGCTTAGAAACCAAAGTGTAAAAACTAAAATTAGTAGTTTTACAGGGGCTAATTCTGACCCAGGAGTACTGACTCCACTGGTTGCCTTATAAAGATACAATGTCAGTCTATGTGTCACTGATATGATTCACTCTCACCGCTCTTGGTGCAGTTTTAGGCCACAGCAGGCAGCTGTTTCCAGCCCTGCCTGCCCAGGTAGCAACTAGCTGGTGAACATTGCAGAGCATTTAGCAGCTAAAGAGCCAGATTTTCCACTCAGGAGTTGGTAGAGACCAAAAACATTGCAAAAAAAGGGTGAATATTGGTGTAGGTGCCTAACTGAAAATGAAAGATAATGTCTGTGCATTCACAACTTGTTTCTGCTGCCCCCAAGTGTCCAAAAAATTCAGAATAGAGAGTCACCGAACACTCAAGGATGTGTCCCTTTTCACAGGTTGGTGCTGCTGCCATGTCGAGGCCTCGCCGCCCGGCATCTGAGAGCTACCGGCCAGCCTGTCATTCAAGCACCCAGTCTGTCTCTTTCTCCAGTGAAGCTGGGACTGCGGGACTTGAGGATGAGGACGATGGCGCGCCTATTTTCTCCCTCTCTAAGAGCTCCATGGATGTGGTCATGGCAACAGGTCCGCCACACAAGCGTGACCCGACCTGGACCAGATTGGACTTGAGACGAAGCTCCAGCACCAACACACACTCGGCTGAGCAGAACTCACTGACTGTCATGTGGCAGCACATCAACGCCACCAACAGCCACCAGCTGTCACACGCAGCCCAGAACGTGGAGGTGGAAAGCCCTTCTGCGCTCAGCGAGCGCTGGGTCGCCAACGTGCAGCGATGGAGCGAGTGTAGCGGCAGCACGCAGAGCGGCGGAAGCACTCCAGAGACGATTATATGGAAAGATGGGACCTCACGCCCCTTCAGTCTAACCCAGGACACCCCTTACTCTTCTGCTTTGGGCTCTCCAATGTCCAAACCAACATCTCCACCAACCACACCCTCTCCCTTCATCTCCCCTCTGCAGACACCAACTTCACCACCTAAAGATCCTTTAACCTCTTCTTCTTCACTACTAAAACAGCCGAAAGACTCCTCACCCACCACCTCTCCACTGTTGTCACCCCAGCAGGCTCCCACCTCCTCACCCTTGCTGTCAAACTCCCACCTAGCCAGCACAGGGGACGAAGGCTTCCTGGAGAATAACTCGCTTTCCTCGACAATCCCTTCCTCAATCCCGGCATCTGTTATCATAGCAGAGGGATGTGCATCATCAGATCCTGGAGGTCTTGCTGATGATGTGACGAAAGAACTACACAGTCCTGGTGGCACACAGTTATCGGAGGGTGGAGGACTGAGGAGCCCAGAGCGAATCTTAAGATCCCTGGTGCCTGATTCTCCAGCAAAGGTGCAAGATTCAGGAGTTTGCCATCTTGAGCTGCCGGGGCAAAGCTGTCTGACAGGCCGAGGGTCACCGCTGGTTGCTTCCTTGAGTGAATCACTGTTGGGTGAGTGCTGCAGGTGCAATTTGAACACCAGAGAGGGCATCACAAAGGTGTGCAGCAGGGAGGAAGGTACGATGACTTCCCAGCCGGACCTGGTAGATGTGGCAGTGCAAACGACCTCTCCAATGGGCTCCTTGTGGGGCCTAAAGAGGGACCTCTCCACTTCCAACATGGGCTCCCACTCCATCTTAGGCTCTCCACCTGGATCAAAACTGAACCTGAAGTCCTCAGTGGGGTCAAATTCCAATCTGGTATCACCGTCCTCCAGCATGTTTCCAGTGAGCAGTGGAGACGAGGAGGAGAGACGAGGAGCTCAGACGTGGAACTCCGCCTCGTCGCACTATCTGGGCAGGAGGAGGTCGTGTCTGAAGATCCAGGGGGAGGAGAGGGACGAGATGGGGAGGAGGAGCAGCATGAAGCAGGTGCAATGGGACGAGGAAGGGATGACATGGGACGTTCACGGAGCATCTCTGGATCCGGAGGATCTGAACACAGCCATAAGGAAACATCTGTTGCACCAGAGCAGCCCACGACCACAGAGACGCAGCTCGAAGAAGAAGAAAGCACCAAAGCCTCCTCTCATATCGAACGTGGTAAAGCCCAAGACCCCAGAACCTAACCCACCTGTCACGAATGTTACATCGACTTGTTTGGTGGAGAGCAAAGGGACACCAGACGTAGGCAGAAAGGCGGAGGAGGAAGGACGGATCAAAAAGGAGGAAACGGTAGAAGCTGTTAGAATAAGCAGAGCCGAGGGAGAGCATGCCAAAGAAGAGGACGAGGTGTACGGAGAGGAAGGCACCAGCCAGCCGAGGTCACCCTCACATGAGAGTGCACACAGCTGCAAGAGGAGTGTGATCAGGTCACTGAGGAGGCCAGGGTGGTGTGGAGGCTCCAGGAAGGTGGATGGCTGATCTAGGGGTCTAATCTAACGGCTTTGATTAGCTTATTGATTACTCAAAGTTGATCTAAAGTTTGCACAGAGTCACTTCTAATTGAAACTTTGAGGGCAGTTCCCACTTCCATGTGGTTTTATCACACTGCCGGTAAAAAGGTGGAGATGCAATTGTTCCTCCACTCATGAGGATCCACTGTTCATCAACTTAATTATTAATTATTTCAGGATGTTTTTTGACTTTCTAAGATCTCCCTAAACATCCTCTTATTGTTCAGAGACCTTATTTTACCTCCCAGAGGATCCAAAAAGGGGTCAAAGACGTGGATCGTTGGTGGAACGGCCATGCTGTTAATTATGCATAAATTTAAGCCTTAATATAATTTGAACGGATGAGTTAAATAGAAATTCAGCCTCAGTCCAGTTGTCACGATTGAGGCTATAGAGACCAGAAGCGTTTTTTGTACCACGCTGTAAATATGTTTATTTCTGCTGTGAAGTTGAATGAGACTAACTTGTTCTGTAGCCGGCCTCAAGTGGCCATTTGAGGAACTGCAGTTTTTTTCAACAATCTGCATTGGCTTCACTTCGCAGCATCAAATCCTCTATTGACTTTTCTTACCTTGGGGTTTGCTTCTCGGGCTGCATACATGCTGGACTAAGGACTTTTTAGGGCTTTATTTTATTTTTTGTAACTTTATCCGGTGCCCCCTCACATCACCTGTTTAGTGATCTTCCATCTCTAGTAAGAAGTTCATGATGTAGCTGTTACAGTAAAACCACATGTTGTCTTTGTATCTCTGTCGTTCTGTTTTTAAATCAAAATGAATTAAAACGTGTTAATATTATGGGCACAGTTTTGAAATACTATTTTTAGTACATATTAGTGCCTGACTGGATTTTATTGGCCAATATTTTTGTGTTTTTCAAGCATTACCACAAAATACAACTAACATTTTGGACATGAATGCTTAAAATAAATTATTATTTAATAATCATGACACAATTTCTACATATATCTTCATGTACAAGTTCAGATAAATTTGGGAACAGCTAACAACCAATACTACTACTACTACTTCACTACATTCCACAAGGAAATATTGTGCATTTTACTCCACATTTAACATTTATTAGACAGGTTAAGTTCATTTTACTTGAGAGTATAAACACAAAACATATAAAATGTTTAGAAATGATAAATAAATATAATATACACTGTAACTAAGCAAGTTTACCGTGGTGTTTATGTATATTAGGGCGTCAGTATTATTAAAAACACAATGTTTATAATTATATAACATTGTGAAAGGTACAAATCTGCATAATTAGTACTTTTAGTGTACTTAAACAATAATTCTTCAGTTTGTTGACATAAGGCCAAAAAAATCCCAACTAAAATTACAGCTGACAAATGAGGGAAATGTTGTGGATGCGCATATGTGGCTTTACTCTCAAATATTTACACAGATAATTACACAGGAGGTGACTCAGCTCGAACATGTTGTTGAAGAATAAACAACCAACTAAAACCACTAAACTCGCCCTCCCTCCCTCCCCCTCTTCCTCCCTCCCTCCCTCTCTTCCCACACTCGCTCAACTCATTCACTGTGGAAAACATATACAAAGTTGAGTTGGGTATAAACTTGGTGAACCACAGCGCGGTGAGGTTTGACCATTCAGGCGTTGGCCATTCAGATGAGCAGGCACATTCTCTCTCATTCACCACTGAGGGGGGAAAAAAAAAAGCTTGACTCACTAGTGGCTTCCACTGCAGTTATTGTTGTCATATTTTCACAGATGTGTGTAGAGCTGGCGTGGAGGGTCTCTGCTGCTTTTTATGTATTTGTTCTTATTTTTTGGTCCTAATGGTCAATGCACTGAAATTACATGAAGATTTATTTTTCGACCAAGCTAGTTTATAGTACAGATAGTTTATTTGCTTTGGATCCATGGCAACAGGTTTTTGTATGAACCAACAATAGCCCGACAGATGCAGGATTTTTTTAAGGGTAATATTGATATTTAATTTTAAGAGAACAGCAAATTGTCACATTTAGCTTCAAACAATGTTAAAAAACTGGTGTGAATTTTTGAGTCACTTTTTTGCACATTTTCAAACAACCAAACTTGTCAACTTAGAGATATTTAAAATATTTAAATCCAAATGTTAAATGTTACACTTAAATGTTAAATCTAAATCTAAATGTAAATGTTAAATCTAAAATCTAAATCTAAAATCTAAATCTAAAATCAAAATCTAAAATCTAAATCTAAAATCTAAATGTAAAATCTAAATCTAAAATCTAAATCTAAAATCTAAATCTAAAATCTAAATGTTAAATCTAAATCTAAATGTTAAATCTAAATGCTAAATATAAATGTTAAATTTAAATGTTAAATCTAAATGGTAAATCTAAATGTTAAATTTAAATCTAAATCTAAATGTTAAATCTAAATGTTAATTCTAAATGTTAACAGATTCAACATTCAGATTTATGAAACAATATATTGACTAAACATAACATAAAGAGATTTTTGATAGGATCAGGATATAACAATATAAAAACAAAAAAAACGATTATCCTAACTAAGTTGAATAACAACTGGAAATAAAAACAATAAAACACTAAAGTCAGAGGATCATAAAAGTGACTACAATCCCTCCTAGCATCGCTAAAGCACCTTTGTCTGGGGAGCAATAAAGAGATGCAAAAAAGTGGTTAGAGCTACAATGAATCATAACATAGCACTAGGCAGTTGGGGCTTTGCTTGGTCTATTTTCAAGCAGGAAAAAAAATGGCCACAACCTTCCTCAAATTACAGGTAGACAGTAACTAAACTTCTTGAATCTTGAATCATATCTGACAGTTTGATCTGACCGTCAGGGCGGGCCAAAGGAAAAGTCAGGGATCACCAAAGTCAGTTGGACTCATCCTCTGGGGACCATGAATGTCTGTACATAGTTGTTGATCACCAGCCACAGAGCCACGCTAATATCAGCCTTATTTGCTCACAGTTTTGAAGTATTAACATCCACATAACCCACCTTTAAGCTGGTAAACACACAGGTTATGACATTTTTTCTACTGAGTCATGTTTACACGGGATGAACTATAGTGTAGATTTGGGATATCAGAGATAAAGGTCATCTCCAGGTCACTATGTCACTGCTTTACGTCATATGAGATGATGTTTGTGTACAGTGCTGTATTGCCTTTGTCCTGCGTGCGTGTTGGTGTACTGTGAGCATACTATATGTATGCGAAAGTGCTGATGGGACTCCCCAAAATCCTCTTTCTCTGAGCAGCAGTGGAAACTCATAGCTACAGGAGAACAATCCAGGGCTCGGCCTTTGTTGTGACACATTGTCCCTGAAAGTGTGTGTGTGTGTGTGTACTGTACCTGTGTATGTACATCTGCTGCGTGCTTGCTGCCTGGTATAAATAGCGTGGGATGTGTGCCGGGCGGGTGATTCTGTGGAAAGACGATGGCTGTACCTGGACCTCCTCTGCTCCTCCTTCTGTCTCTGCTGCTGCCGCTGCTGTTAAGCAAGGCATCTCTGCCTGCAGCTGCATACACACTCGCCCAAGGAAGACACACGCCACAGCACAAGCTCCTCGCCCTGGGTGAGGACAAACATACGCCGACCCACAGCTCTGTTTTAGCAAGAAGCTCCTGTTATTTCAATGTTTGTTGGGACTTTATCTCATTTTTTTTATGTCTCTCCTCCTAGACTGGCCTAAGGACTGTGGTATGGCTCACTTCAAGCCCAACATGGCTGAGAGGATTGTGTCTGGAAACGAGGCCAGACCTCACTCCTGGCCCTGGCAAGTCTCTCTGCAGGTAAAATCTGTCTTTGTATGGATGTGGCTCAGTATTAAAGGTGTTAGGTCTAAAGCTTAGAGCTAAATCTCTGATCTGGGTTGTCTCTCACAGGTCCGTCCCAGGGGAAGTAAACATTACATTCATGTCTGTGGAGGAACTCTCATCCACAAGAACTGGATCCTTACCGCTGCCCACTGTTTCCAAAAGTAAGAAACTCATCCATCAGAAGAGGTAAAAACACAAATAGGCTTTATTTAAAGCATTAACTACTGTTGTGGTCTCTCAGGGGTAAAGCTGAGGATGCTGGGAGCTGGAGGATCGTCCTTGGGAAGCACCAGCTGAAGCGCTCAGAGACGCCAGAGAGGATTTTCCCCGTGAAGAGAATCTACCGGCACGAGAACTTCCGTTACCCGACTCACAGCGAGCTGGACTACGACATCGCCCTGGTGAAGGCTGGCACGGACATTGTCCCCTCGAACTTCATCCGCTACGCCTGCCTGCCGCGCAAGCAGACCGGCCTCACCCCCGGACACTACTGCTGGGTCACAGGCTGGGGAGACACCCGGGGTGAGTGGAGGACAGGGGATATAAAAAAGTCGATCTGTGAGATTAGAGATCATTTGAATCACTGGTTCCCAACCTGGGGGTCCTGACCCACATTAAGGGTCAGTAAAGTTTAATCGTGGGGTCATCTAGATTTTAATTATATACAGCATTTCATTAATTTCGGTGAAGAAAACTACATGAATTATTTAATACATTTTGATTTAAGATATAAACAGTCTTATAGGATAAGAGAGACTTCACTCTGCCTTGTAGTTTAGTTAAAAACAACCAAAGAACTCACAGAACAGAGGAAGATCCTAAAAATATCAGGAAAACTCAATTTAATTTAAGTTAATTGTTCAGTTTATCAGTTGTTCTGTGGATGTAACATTAAATATCCACCCAGAAGGGGTCCCAGGAGAAAAAAAAGGTTGAGTACCAGCGCCTAAATACTTTTATTTTGAGTTTTCACTATATTTTATTTTACTTTACATTCTGTGGCTTCAAGCTGTGCAGTTTCAAAGAGACTTAATGTTTAGGGTTTAGAAACTTTAGAAAATTTCTTTAGGACCTTCAAATATTAAACAGAGGGATTTAAACCACACAATTAGACACATAACAGATTGTTTGCACAGGGGTAAAGTTTCTTTTAATATTCACATAATTTTGGTCTTTCTTTGCTTCCATACAAAGTCGCCCTGCTAACATAATTTAGATTTTTAGCATGTTCACCGTCTTAGTTTGGCATTTTAACCTTAACATGATTTACACTTAATTCAAAAGGACAACTGAATGAAATGTCATTCAACACGTTTCAGGTGGGAAGGAGAACGTGTCTCTGGCAGAAGCCCTAAATCAAGCTCGCCTGCCCATCATCGACTTCAAGACCTGCCGGCAGAAGAAATTCTGGGGCGACCGCGTCCGAGACTCCATGATCTGCGCTGGATTCAGGGACAAGGAGGACCCGCCTGCTGCGTGCCAGGTGAAGACTTTATAGACAATGTTGTGTGTTGAATGAATGAATTAAAAAATGTAAATTTCCCCACCTCCTTACCGACCATGTCCCTTCTTCCTCCTCTCCCAGGGCGACTCTGGTGGTCCTCTGCTGTGCCAGATGGGACACGACCGCTGGGAGGTGCACGGCGTGGTGAGCTTCGGCCCGATCGGCTGCACCGTGGAGAACAAACCCAGCGTTTTCACCCGCACCGCCACCTACATCCCCTGGATCGAGGCAACGCGCATCAGGGACTTCTTCCTGCACTGAACTGCTTTGATTTACGTCTTGACGTCCACAAACTGTTTTCTAAAGAACCGCAGTTCATTTGTTCCACAGACCCAGAACTTAAATCCACTTCCAGATGTCAATACATGTTCTGAATGTGCAATAATTGTTTTCTAACGCACCAGTCCTCGCTCACAGAGCACAGCACAGTACACACTAACTCATCTTTTACATCCAGCCAACATTTGCGCAATAAAATTGCTTAAAAAAGGCAAAATCTTTGTCAACATTTTCCATTTTTTTATTTCAGTTTTTCATGGTTCATGGTACAGCTTCACAGTGATCTCTTCCTGCGGATACGCTTCAATAAATACGAGAACTGACCGTAAGGCTTAAGTTCTGTGTGTAGATCTTCGCTCTTCTACGACAGAAGAGTCTTTCAAGTCCAAAAATCAGAACGTGAATCCACTGCCGTTCATTTGGTGAACCACACCAGATGTCACCTTACAAATTGGCTTATTTAACCCAAATGTCATGGGTTTGTTGATTTCAAAACTAGCAACAATGATAAAAACAAATAATTACTGATCAAACCAGCGACAGGAATACCTCAGAGGACAAACACGAATGAAGAGAGTGGTGTTATAGGACGGTCTACATCTGGATATCCAGTGGAATTTAGTCCGTGTTGTCACATCTTCTTACATCCCTGGAAAAGGAAAGTTGACACGCTTCCCCTGAAAAAGCACACTGCATTTGACCAGAGTCTAATTCCTCTTAGCGCTGTGGTTAAAGGCTGTGTCCTTGAGAGATATTTGGCCCTAATGTGGAAGCAGATGTGTGCGAGGTGGGAAGGGTGGGTGGGTTTAGTACAGCCTGGAAGATGATGACGATGAGGAGCCGGTGATGTGGTCCCAGTTGTTGTAGAGAGCGTAGGCACCAGACAAGGCTAAACCAGCCAGACCTCCTCGGGCTACACCTTTAATTCCACCTGCAAACAGACAGAAAAAAAAGAATGAGTGATGAGTGAACGTCAGATAAACATCTGTCAAACAGAAACTTCAGGAAATATATTTTTTTTTTAGCCAAAGTACCAGATGGTTTGCAGTTGACGCGCTGCTTCATACAGTGTGAAGGTGATTTGTCAACCCTCAAAACATGTTTGAGAAATAAACATGTTTACAGCCTGGTACGTTCAGGGTGAATTTTTAAATAACTCACCTGTTAAAACTATATTAAGACTTTAAACAGTGTGGCCGCTTTGACTGACAGATAGTTGCCGTCGTCACTCAGACTGACTCAGGTCCACCTACGCTCAGCGGCAGAGGAAGGACTGCCAAAAAAAAACAGCAGCCGGAGCCACCACACACTGAGCTTTTACTACGACTCTACGGAAACCTGTGAGTGATGTCCTGCATACGAAGGTCAAATATCAGAAAAGACACATACTGCCTGATTTAAACAGCATCCCAGTTAACGTCCCAGCAGCCACTGTGTTGATGTCATCTTCTGCTCCTCTGGCCTTCTCTATCGCCACGCCGAAAACACTATATAACAAGGCTGGGATGACGAGAGGAGGATGCACATATCAGAAATGCAGTTAATATGCATGATAACTGATAATACTGCTGTTATTGAGTTACAGTTTTCTTACCAACGGAGCCCAGAGAGTTGGCCCATGAAGCACCCTGTCTGGTCACCATGTTGATAATCCTGAGGAGAGAAGGCAAACGTTTAGAGAGTGGCTCAACAAATCCATATCAGCGGTAAAACTTCTTGGTAACTCATACTCACTGTACGTTACGAGGTTTGGACCATGCCATGTCTCTGGTCTCCTTAAGACCCATCCTGAGACCGTTTACAGCTCCAAGTGCTGCTCCTGCAGTCAAAACAAAGAGGCAGAAAGGTTGAGTGACACATTCAGCACATAAATAAAACCAGAATCCGACGTTTTGACAGCCTCCACTCCTCTAGAAAGATTTTTGCACAAGGTTTCTGGAGTCTAGCTGCAGAGATTTGCTGCTATTCAGCCTCAAAATCATTAGTGAGGCCCAACTTGATGGAGAAACTACCTATATTGGTTCATCCAGTCTGGACTAGTGTCTCAAAAGTCTCATTCCAAGGTAACAAAAACATCCTTAGGTATGAATATTTTAATCCATTTCTGCCATATTCAGACACACTGGACCTTTAAATCGACTAACCGTGGCAGCTGTGTGATGTTACAGGAGGTGTTGATCGTTTCTTACCAGTCATGCAGGATCCTCCGATGGTAAAGAAAGCCAGCTCAAACCTTCCTCTTGTTTTATTGGCGCCCGTGGGTAGGATGAACTCATCTGTGTCCTGAAACACAACATCAACAGTGATTAGAGTCATAAATATACACTGAAAAACAAACAAACAGGTGATTTAACTTTAGCTGTAGCTCACCTGAATCAGGTAACGAGGGTCAACGTTGAGATAAGGAGACAGAGGACTCATTCCTGTCACTGAAATGACATCACGACAGACATGACTTAACATTTAGACACCACCTGGATTTAACTAAGCAAATCGGTTATTTAACCCTAGCTGATGCTGTGAGTAGCTTCTTCTTTCTTAAAGAACCACGTCTGAAGAAACATCCTGCGGCCGTGGAAATGATGTTGTTGAAGCGATGCACCCATCATGCCTGGGTGGGGCCTACCTTGACAAGTCTGTGGGGGCGGTTTTATGAGCTGGGGGTTGTTGCAGTTGGTCAGGTCTACGGTTCGAGGTCAGCTGTGTTATGAAGGTTACACAGGGTCACGTGTGAGGTCCTCGGCAGTAGTAGTTGTTTGGCTTTGCTTGAGGACAGCAGGTGTCAGTCTATCTCAAGAAGACTTATGTTGCCTTCGTAGACATAACAGATAGCTTGCAGTTGACTTTTCTTTAACATGTTACCTGCAGGGGTTTAAAGTCTGACTCAGGCACTTCTGATGAACTTTGAGAGTGTCTCTAATTCTCCTTGGGCCAAGCGTCAATAAATAATACATCATAAGACATCAAGAGGCTCCTGGACACTTTCTTCCCTCCCTCCTGACCTCACAACTGAACACTGGACTTCATCATCATCATCATCATCATCATCATCTCCATCAGTGGAGACCTCCAACCCCACTGAGAACCTTCAGGGAGGTGTTGGAGGAGACTCTCTCCTGTCATCGATATATTAATTAGCAGACATGTGAGGGCTGTGAAGCTGCCTGAGGGTGTAGATGTGAAGTGTGTGTGTGTGTGTGTGTGTGTGTGTGTGTGTGTGTGTCTGTGTCTTACGTGGGACTCCCGCGAGCTCCGTGTTGGAGTATTCAGGTGCGCCTCCTCCAAACAAACCCCCGAGACCTCCGGCTTTGGCACCTCCTGCCGAGCCCTGTGAGCTGTTGTTGTCCATGATGCGTGTGTGTGTGTGGGGTCACCTGGCGAAGACAGGTGGAGAGAGCGAGACAGAGCACGAGCTGGCTAACGTTAGCAAGCGCGAGCTACGTTGCTAAAGGGTGAACCAATGAACGACGAGCTGCTGGAGTCACCGACAGAGACAGACGCGGTGCTGTCGGTGTGTGTGTTGGATCTTCGGTGGAGTTTCCAGGTGAGAACACCGAGTTTTAGTCACAGGTGAGAGCGCTCGAGATCTGCTGACCTCCAGATACACGCGCTCTGCCGTAAAGTGACGACTAACGTCACCAGCTAACGTTAGCGAGACTTTACGACACCTCTGCTGATCTGGGATCTGTTTACTTAACTGAAGGGCAGCCGTTGCGAAGCAACCAGAGTGTTACAAAACTGACTGCAGGTCAGCGAGCAGCAGAGAACAGTGATGGGAAGTTCGTTTTTTAGGGAGTTGTATCTTTTGACTCAGCTCACCAAGAAGAGCCGGCGGTCCTGTCCGTTCGGTGTTGAATCTTTGAGGAGGTTTCCAGGTGAGAACACCGAGTTTTTAGTTACAGGTAAGAGCTGTCCTCGAGCTGCTGACCTCCAGATACACGCGCTAAGTGACGACTGACTGACTGACTGCTCGAGCTGTTGTAAAAAAAACAAAAAAACAACGACAAAAACGACCATGAAAAGTGTTTAAAAAAATAAACAATGCTGTTGCAATCTTTAATTTAAGATTCAAGATTTAAGATATGAAATCCATAAGTCATTTTAAAGTGACATGTGAAGCGAATACATCATCTTAATGACGTTAGCGACACCTCTGCTGATCTGGGACCTGTTTACTTAACCCAAGGACAGCCGTTGCGAAGCAACCAGTGTTACAAAACTGACTGCAGGTCAGCGAGCAGCAGAGAACAGTGATGGGAAGTTAGTTTTTTTTAGGGAGTCGGATCATTTGACTCTTTTGTTTCCCAAACGGCTTTTCATCTTTCCAACAATATTTGCGCTGTTTGACTATATGATTTGTATGTGTATGCATATATCATTTAAATAATTCAATACATCCTTCCTACTCAACTCAACTTTATTTATTTATTTATTTTATTTTATTTTTTATATAGCACCTTTCATAAAGTGCTTCACAGAGCAGAGTAAAAACAGAAATAGACAACAACAACTAACAGTTCTTAAGGCAACAGAGAAGTTGCATGAAAAACTAGAGTAAATTAGAAGGAGAGTAAAAAGCATAAAACTACAACAACTATGAAGTAAATTAAGACATATATGGTACAAAACGTAATTTAAGAACAGTTGCAGTAAAAGTAGATAAGACCTGTACAGTGAATAAGCACCAGCTATAAAAGTACCAGGGAGTGATCAGGACCTAAAAACAGCAGTGAATGGCCAGGCACCTTAGGTAAAAGCCTAGCTAAAGAGGTACAGTATGTCTTAAGTTGTTTTTTCCCCTACATATTCAAAAGTAAAAATGACATTTTTTAATATCAATAAATTGCTGTAGCTTATTGTTTACATTGGATTTACAGCTCTTGGACAAGGAGTCGGCTCTCATCATTCACTTAAAAGAGACGGCTCTCTGAACCAGCTCGTTCACGATCAACACATCGCTACAGAGAAGGTTGAAAAAACAACAAATGTTTCTTTAACCTCTGCACATAATTAAATAGTGTTGGAAGTAAAAGAAGCAGCAGGCTGTCTCAAAGTAAAAAAAAACAAAACAACAACTCTATTACAAGTTTAGAAGTAAAAATACAGGAGCACTATCAGCAAAACGTACAAACTTTGTAGTATGGTCCCCTTCAGAGTACAACATATTTTATTATGTAATATCTTAATCCATGAATTAATTCTCAACACTAAATGCCACATAAATAGAGTTATCAGTACAATGTAGTGGAAAAAAATTAAAATGAAAACACACACAAGCTGCTTTATGTTACAGTTCTTGAGTAAATATACCTGGTTACTTACCATTATAAATTATATGTTTAAAGTATCATCAAACGAGCTGAGGATACTCAGGCGCAGTCTGAAATTATATGAGACACTTTTTTTCTTTTTTTATTAATAATAAAAAAACTTTATTAAATAATGAATTTACAAACAACCATGCCAGATACTAATTCTTAAGAGAAATATAAAAAGTATATAAAAAAGAATAAAATACATAAATATGACAAAATATTTTTACATTAAAACCTCAATAAAACCAGACTCATTTGTTTATAAAGTATTATAAGCATTAGGAGTTCTTCTGTAGTCCAAATATTATAGCTTCTCTTTCATTACTAGTCCACACATTACACACATATATATATATATATATATATATATATATATATATATATATATATATATATATATATATATATATATATATATATATATATATACACATACATACAGGAGAATAGAATAAAGTAGTATAAAATGGAAATACGTTATATTTGTACTTACTTACTTTGTACAACATGTTTTACTTGTTGTGTTATTTAACATTTTTGATGATGATTTAGTGTGAATCTACAACGTAGAACATGTAAAGAAAGAGAAAACACTGAGTGAGAAGGCGTGTCCAAACCTTTGACTGGTACTGCAAGTCAAATTTTGGATTTTGGATTTTGAATGCTTGGCTTGTAACCAAATATTTATACTCTGTGTGCCACTTCTTTCTGCCTTTACTCCAGTAAAGATCTTCTTCCATCGCTGCTGTTTTATTGGCTGCTCACCTGTTGCAGTTTATTTTAAAACTGGTCGTAAAAAAAATAAAATATTGTGAGTTCCTCGAATGTGACACACGGAGGCAGCAGAGAGCTGACAGTAAAAACAACAACAACACACAAACCAGGTCAAAGCTAATGCAACTGCTGCTCCTCAGTCTTATTATAATTAGATTTAATTGTTTGATTCAGTTTAAAAAACTTGTTCTCGGCCGTTTGCGTCACTTAAAGTAAAAGAAGCAGATGACACCTGTCATCCCCCTTTTAAATGCACCCACATTTCAAAAACTTTTACTGGATACTTACCCGTGATGTGATGTGATGTGATGCAACACACAAGACAGAGCGACCACACACATGCACACGTACGTGCACATTCATGCATGCAAGCAAGCAACAGCACAGCACAGCCCCGGCCATCTGCTGCCGGTCAAAGGGACAGAGGCACTGAAGGAATTTAGTGTGTTGAATTTCACGAATAACAGAGCATCTTATTTGGATTCTGCCATTGTATGTGTGTATTCAGAAGGGGCCAAGTGGAGCGATGAAGTTTGCCATTGTCGCCCAGTGTGGGTGTTTTCAGACTCTCTGGCATGATCTGTGAGTTAGTGTTCTCTGTGTTACTGCCCAGTGTGCCCACTGTCTTTCCCACAATGCCCCATTCAGCCTTGGGCCTCTCTCTCTCTCTCTCTCTCTCTCTCTCTCTCTCTCTCTCTCTCTCTCTCTCTCTCTCTCTCTCTCTCTTCGCTCACACTCTCAGACTGAGCTGCCACCCATTTTGTGCCTCTGGCTAATCATCATCATCATCATCATCATCAATGGGCAACAAACCAAATTTTCAGTTGTGGGATAAAATAACTGTGATGTCATCTCTGTTATCTTTTTCAGCCACTCTTGTTTCAGTCTTCTCCTTCATTTCCTCTCTCTCACCCTTCTCTCTCTCCCTCTTTTTCTTTCTGTCTCTCTGAGCTCCCAAACACAAAAGACAAGAGAGGCCACGACAGGACCCCAGTGTATGCTGGTTGTCAAGGAGACAAGGAGACAGTGTTGGGTCTTTAAACTGCCTCAGAGGGGTGTGTGGAGTTAGGGGGAGTTGGCCTTATTTACATGGGAAGAGGACAAGAGAGAGAGAGAGTGTGTGTGTGTGAGAGAGAGAGAGGTTTGAAATACAACTTTTGAGCAGCTTATAGGACTCTCAGCTAAAAATCATTCTGCCGCTCAAGTCATCAAATATTTACCAAGCAGAGGAAATGTGGAGCTGTTCATTATGTGGAGAATGCCGTGCATACATAGTAATGTAAATCAACCTGTCTTTTCCTGACACACACACACACACACACACACACACACACACACACACACACACACACACACACAGACCATGCTTTTGATTGTAAGCGCTGGGAGCTTTGGGCCCCAGTGTTGGCAATGTTGAGAGCTGACTGCAGAATACATTACCAGATGCTTGAAGAGTGTTTCTTACCAGACTAGAAGAACAAGACGAAAAAAAAAAGAAGAAAAAAAAAAGAAAAGGACTTGACTGAAAACAGGAAAAACAGAGACAAGAGTACACACCCATCCAAACACACATGCACCCCCACCCATCCACATATCCACACTCACACATACTTCTTTTTTTTTTATTTTTCCTCTCTTGCTATCTTCCACTCATGCTTCTTCCTGTCCAGAGGATTGTCTGCGGTGGTCACACTATGTCCTCTCTCTCTCTCTCTCTCTCTGTGATCAGGGGGCAGGGGGTGGTGGCCGCAGAGGTGGCTCAACTCCAAGCCTGAAGTTCAATATCACCCCCAAACTCCACAATGAAAGCAGGAAGGGCAGGGAGAGGACGAATGAGCCACCCACTGCTGTATTCACCACGGAAAACCCCCATGAGATACTCTTCATTTGTTTTTGTGAGCATGTGTGTGTGTGTGTGTGAAACTTCAAATGTGCGGACTTTTAGCTTCTTTATGTTCTAATTAGATTAAAACAAATGTATCCGCCCTGAACACATGTAGGTTATTAGCCGTATGTTTTTTTTGCGGGAGACTTCAGGGACATACTGTGATCCCGTGCAATATTTACTCTGCAGATGTTTGAGGGCGAGCTTGCACAATCAATTTCCCTTTAATTCCCCAGCCATCTTGTCCTCTAAACCCCCCCTCCCTCCCTCCTTCCACCTCCTTCTCCTTCTCCACCACCACCACCACCACCACTTCCTTTTTTTCTTCTCTTCTCCTCCTGTTATACATGTGCATGCCTCAGGGAAACCATGGTGAGCTCTGGGTGTGTTTTGTTCTCTCTTATTACACACATGGACGTGTGTTATGTCCACTTAAATAGCCGGAGTAGACAGAGAAGAGAAAGAGCACAAAAAAAAGGAGAAGTGGGAAAACAACATGTTTTGGCCTCTTCGCCGCATTTTGTCTTAAAAGTATCGGTTGTTTTTCTACCCACCCCTCCCTCCATCCCTCCGTCCTCTCTCTGTATCTAAAGGAGTGTTTGGTGATTAGTATGCAGAAAGGAAGCTGATTTGCATAATTAAGTGCTACAGAGAAAAAGCAACAAAGTTTGTTAGTTTTACAACTATGTGTTTAATAGTGTACAAAGAGTTATTCCTGCTCAAAAAGTTAAAAAGTTCACCGTTCAACACATATCTCTTTTTGTTTTTCATTGTTTTAGACACACACTTTTTTTTTTTTTTTAAAGGAATCCAAAGCAGAGACAGATACCATTAAAGTGGTTAATAATCACAGAAGTGGTAACAGTTAGTAACCTACACTCGGCACTGAAGAGTAGATTAATGTTGTACTACACTGTTAATTGTCACACTTAATAGTATACAAAAGGCACAGAAGGCAAGCAATGCTGATCTCCAAAGACTCAAAAAAGTTAATACAGAGAACATCAGAGACTCCAGTATATCAGGACATGATCACTAATGACACATGAAAAGGATAAAGTCGTGTTCACCAAATTGTTCTCCCGTAATAAGGCATAATAATTCTTATCTGAAAAGGTCATTTAATGTTATTTTCACGTACAAAATAGAATATAAAAATACATTATAAACTTGTTACAGATGTTACGACTCCATATTTCTGTCTTTTTTTTGTCATATATGTCAAGGCATCAGTCGGTTTGTGTGTGTGTCTGAAAAAGCTGATACACATGCAGAAATATATATACATACATATATATTTATATATATATGTATGTATATACATATATAATATAGACGACTTAATCTCCAACAAAACAATCAAACAAAACAAACAAAAAAAAGGATAAAATATAACACTGTTCTCTCATAAACATCTTATACTTAATACTGTATCTTCCAATTAAAAGGAGCCACTTTTTTTGTTCTTTTTGGCACTAAAATGTGACATAAATCATAAAAAAAACAAATGTCGATGATGACAATTAGGCTCCTGATTCATCTGCATGAACCTTAAATGCTTGGGCACGAAGCCACGATGTTGTAACAGTAGCAGAAGATTTAGGAGTAGTAACTTTGTTCCATCGCTCTCAATAAATAAAGGCACTGCTGTTCGATGCTCGTACAATTCTGTAGTGTGAGAAAAAAAAAGGCAAAGGCATCTCTGTGAAAGTGACATACTGTACGTTGACTCTGTGTTGGGATATTCGGGAAAAAACCCAGAGATACTTTGGCATTTTGGATTCCAGTTATCGTCACTGAGCACCCGTTATTATATGCTAATCCACTTTAAAAAATAGAATTGGAATCACACTTCAAGGGAAAGCATGTTAATATATATATGAATATTTTAACACCAATTATAATGTGTTATAATGACTTATTAATGTATGTTGGCCTAAAATAAGAAACAATCCCTTTTAAAGAGTGTCGGGGTGCAGGAGACGGAAAAAAAAAAAGCTTCAAAATATCAACATATCTCCTTTAGTTTAGTGTTTATGGAGGATTTCTGTGCTGGTTATCGTTATCAGTAAAGTTATTAATAGAGTCATTATTATTGCATCACACGGACTGAGGGCAGGGCAGCTCAGAGAGACAGTTTGGCACAGCCGGGGATTGGTTTAAGGAGCCCGTCACCAGTTTACGGGCCCGTCCCCGGTAAAGTCTACTGGGATTTTTGACTGAAACATTCTTAAACTGGCTTTGGACTTGTTTGGAAGGAAGGCACGTTTGGTAAAGTTTAGGTTAGGACTTGTCGATGTGGGCGGGGTCCTGAGGTTTATTCCCATGATCGCTGTCGTCTGGTTGGTAGGTTAGACAGAAGCAGCCCGGGTTGTTCCCAATGTGCTGGTCTGGTTGGCTGCGCTGAGGGAGTAGCGGGGGGCCGTGGGCCAATGAGCACGCCAGCGGGCAGAGATGTGGGTGGGTCATCAGTGGGCGGAAAGGTCAGAAGGTCAAGGGGTCATGGGTTAGTTGCCGTGGCAGCTAGAGTTAGACAGACAGAGACGGACAGACGTGGAAAGGAAACAAAAAGGGCACATAAAAGGGGGACATAAAAAGAAAAAAAGATAGAAGAGAGATTAGTGTCAGCTAGTGGCGTCAGGATGACAACAAGGCAGATCTACTGCAGTCACACAGCGTGAGGGGATAGGGGCTGCACAACACCTTCATGAGCCCTGCATAACCATTCAGAAAGACTTACATCGACCACAGGGTGGTGACATAAGGAATGGCCGGTTAGCGATGCTCATGTGCGCTCATGAAGGTGTTTGCAGGGTTGTTTTTTTGGGGAGGAGGAGGAGGACGAGACGCCCCTCCTGCCGTGTGACTGCTGCTATAGTGATACTACTCATGCTATCTGGTCTAGCACAGACAGACAGTGAAACCATGGACAGAGAGGGAGACAGCATGGTTTCATGTGGGTGAGAGAGTGACCTTTATGTCCAAAAGAAAAAGTGTCCGGGCCTCTAAGAAATACTTTCACTCGCTGACAAGTAGAGCTATTGTTTAGCAGCAGGCGTAAGATCTTGATGATTAACAAGTCGTGATTAACTGATTATTGATTATGGTTTGATCATTAGAAGAGCGCTTAATGACTAAGCAAAGAGGCGCCGTAAGAGACAGTGATGAGAGGTTAAAAAGATGGTGATTTTAGAGGGACTTAAGAAACAATTTAACAATAGACAGACTAACTACAAGAATTTAGAGGCTTTGGTTTTCTTTAGAGATTTTTTTTTCAATAGTCATCTTTATTGCCTTTTAGTGTTTTTTTGTCCATCGTGTACAACAAGAGCGCCACCGCTCGACATACACACATATATCGTAGCTAGCTAGTCCATTTTCTATTGCATAAAAACAGTCACGAGGCCTGTGAATCGAGAAAAAAGGTCACCTCATCTTTAAATAGACAGAGCAAAACACCTGCCTTCATTGCCACCCCCTTTCTTTTCTTTTTTTTTTGTTTCGTCGTTGTCGTTGTTGTTGTTGCGGTGACTAAAACAGTAGTAGCTACACACCTTGAATAAAGTCTGAAGTTTTACATGGAGACACTTCTTCTTCATCTATAAAAAGCATATCGTAGAAACAAAAATAAAAATTTACAAACTAAAAAAACAAACAAAAAAAAACTAAAAGTATTTCCAAGCGATCTTGTTCCATAAGCTTCATATAAGCACTTAAATCCTTAAAATCCCTATATACAAATTTATTTTTTGCAGCTAAATACATGGTAACAGCACCACTCTGGCTAGGAAATATATGAAAGATGTAAACAGCCCCAATGATAAAGTCCAGTGGGCGACTGATAAGACCACAAACAACAGTATTTCATACAAAAAGAGCTTGTAACACAGACCTCAGTAGTCATCACACGCTGTGTTTTTAGTAGTAAAAGACCAAAGATCACACGGAAGCGAATGACCTCCAGGAAAAAAAGACAATCACTGTTACCTTAAATGTCATATAGTCATTGGGCACAACACAGGATTTAATTAATAATAATAAAAACATTTGTGGAAATCTAACTGGAATGAAGTTTGGGGGGGTATAAATAAAAACTTCCTACAGATATTCGTAGGGTCAAAAGTAGTAAGTGAAGAGATATAAAAATCTGAGAGAGGACTCCAAATCCAGAGTCACAAGGACCCGAGTCACATGAACGGAGCGATCCATTCTAATTGAAAGGGTCCCGGCCTGCAAGCCGTCCAGTTTATCTAACAGGCGGGCAAAGATAACCGCTGCAGCTGTCGCCCCCCCCCTTCCTTTACATGGTTCCTCCCAATCTTGCTCACTTATTCCACTTTCACTGCAACAAATACCTACTTCAGCGTGTGACCTTTTCTTTCCCGCCTGATACAGTTATTTCTATTTTTCTTTTTTTAAGGCATGCCGTATTACAGACACATGTAAACTGAAATTGGTCCATTGGTCTGCATGCACGCACCACAAAAACACACAAACACATTACAACATAAACATAAAGTGGCTGGTGAGCTAACTAACCTCTGTCTGGGGTCACTACCCTTTGGTAAGGATGGATTCTCTTGTCGTGGCGTCGTACCTTAGTGGTCATGGCACCTGCTAACAGCCATTGACATCGCCAAAACAGAACACAGAAGGTTACTCATCAGGAAAAAAAAAAAAAGACATCAAACAGTCCACCCATGGCACCAACATCAGTGAAAACCAGGAATTTACAAGAAGTGTTCAAGGCTGAGGGTGAAAGTTAAGTCGAAAACGCTTCTAAGAGACAGAATTGTTGTTGGTTTGTGGTCTTCTGTTCTCTAAAGAAAATATTAATCCAAACCACTAATTTCTCACTAAAGCTTCACTAGTAGATTCAACATCAGCTGTAAGCAAAGTCACTCTATAGCTCTGTGATTAAAAATAAGCTTTAACATATATTAAATCACAAACAGCAGCGCTAAAAATATCTATGGGTTCACTAAAAATGTGTTAAAAGTACAAGCGGAAGCTGAACTATTAAAAAAAAAGTTAAATAGCTTGTTGTCACACCACAATACTAGTCTGCTAATACAAAGAGGAAATTAACAGGAATGGACACTTGACTACAGAATGACTGTCGAGGAATCTGTCATCCTAAAGTATGAGCAAACTTTGAGTGTTTGCTCTGTGGGACAAGTATGTACGGGAGTGGGGTGGGGAAGGGATAAGGGAAAAGGGGAAGGGGGTCTGCAAGCCAGTCCGTGTGTGTATGTGCTAGGAAGGGTTGCTATCGCTTAGCCTTTGGTTGGGAAAGCCATACCTGCAAAAACACAGGAAGAAGGGACTGTTAGCCCAACAATAAGCCTCAGTTCGTATCAATATATACCGCGGATGTATTACAAGACCTGGATATGGCTGCCAATTTGTCTCAGTGGTACTTCAACAAAGAAGTTCTGCAGCCTAACCCGACAATAGCACAAAATGTCTGTTTTTATTTTATACCGTTAAGTCCGCGTAAAGCTCTGGGCATGGATCATGTTTGGATAAACTTTCCTTTGTGTCCGTGCATGTCGTGTTTTGCAAACAGATATACAGAGTTTCGATTGTTCCAGTCTTCTTGTGCTAAAGGTAAATGCGTGCGCCTTCATGTCACTGTGTTAATGTTTCCACATTGCCATTCTGGTCATGTCTCTCATATACAAGAGATAAAGCATAAATAAATAAATTAAAAAAAGCAAAAGTGACAGAGTGTAGGCCGTGTGTTACTTTAGCCTGGCAAGCTAATACTTCAAATTTGGCGGTCGATGCTGCATTCAGTGTACAGACTCTGTGCTTTGGTCTAGTCCTAGTCCTAATGTGTGTTCAGATGGAACACAAGGCAAAATTTGGAGTTCAATATGTCTCAGTTTCAGTGTTGCATTTGTGAGTATTTGTGCTTTCTGGATCTGCAAAGATGAGACGGAAAAGTACGAGATCTGTCAGTTTGCTTTGGACACACCTTTTATAGATGTATCAACCAGTGCTGGTGTAGAACTTTACCATAAACCTCAGCTGAGCAAGCTTCGGTCAGAACCGCTGTCGACTTTCTCGTTTCCCTTTTTGTCGGACCAACAACCAAATTTTGAAGATAGTTAAAAGATAAAAGTTCTAGCTAGGGTTGTTTTGATCCACTACTATCACCCCGTCGGTGCTGGGTCAACTTAACCTAGTGTCGCGTTATTTTTTGTGCACACTAATATCGCGTTGTAAAGACTACGGAAGAAGCGGGCATGGCCAGAGACACTAATGGAAAAGGTTGTTTTGACGTATGCGATTGGTGAGCATCTTTCATTGGCGTCCAGTATCCAGTTCTCATAATACATCCATTGACTATGTATCAAAGTGATGAACTTTTGATGTATAAATACCTAATACTCCAGTTGAGTCAATTGGGTATTCCAATATGGAGGGCGTGAGTGTGTAGGGATACTCGTACGGCGTGTAGATGATTCCAGATTCGGGCCCTTGCTGCACCAGTGCCGGGTGCGGGTTGCCTCCCGGTACGAGGGCCGAGCTCTGGATCTGACGAATCAGAGGCATGATGGTCGGTGTGGTGACGGGGGCAGGGTTGCGCAGGCTCGGAGGCAGGACGGGCGTTGGACCTGTGATGATCCGAGGCGCCTGAGGGGTCGCTAGAGGGAAGGCGGCGGTGGCTGCGCGGCACGCAAACATACAGTAATGCAAGTGTGCGCACACCCACACGCGTACAATAGACAGGGAAGAAGAGGAGAGGACAAACAGACTATTTAACAGGAGAAACAGAGGCATTGTTCATATATACAGTGGACTCCTGTACGGAGACCCCTCCTTTGTCACCCACCAACCCTCCTCCACATGTTAATTATGATGCCATCCTTACGCGTCTTGACATTGGCGTCTCTGTAGGTCCCGTTGAGAATGGCCAGCTCCATCAGCTGCATTTTCTTCAGGTTGTCCTCCCCCTCAGCCTACGCCAGCATGCACACAAGCAGAGCAACACAATCAGCTTACTTAGCGAGGACTGTCATTCAGCCGTTTGACGTGCGAATGAATGAACTTTTGTGGGAGTCCGGTCAACAAGTCAGCAAACGTTACACTATGATGGAGCTAATTATGATTCAATTTGAATGCTCAGACTCAAAAACAGTCTGAAAATGGAGCACAACACACAGGACTGTCAAAGTCGCCAGCTTCTTAGCTCCTGTTACATCTCGGTGAAAAGCCTGACTGATTTACAGTCAAACGGCGAGGCTGGCTGGGTTAAACTAACCCATATCATTGACTTTAACTACACACACATTCACGTGCATAGATTAACAGGTGTTTCTGCTCCTGATTGCCTTCAGACACTTCTCACATCCCTTCACTTTCAGGGTTTTGGACGATGCTGCGCTGTGATTGGAGCGGAAGTGGCGGCTGATTGCGGCAATAGAAATCCCCCCGCTGTTCTTTTCAGTCTGTTTCTATTGTCGCGAATAATACAGGCGGGAAAAAAAAGGAAGGAGCCTTGTGATTTCAAAATATGTGCTTTTGTGACTGCGTGTCAAAGAGGGGATTATTTAGAGAGTGTGTGTGTGTGTGTATATATGTGGCCTATACGGCAGCGTTCCTCTGCGTTTCCTATCTGTTTGTGCACTTTTATCCGTGTACGTCAGCCTCCGGCGGGGAAAGAAGGTGGGCCGGAGAATGTGAGAAATGTTGAGGAGTGCAATCAAAATGTCCTCTTGTGTGGACAACGCACAAAAAAAAAAAAAAAAAAAAAAACGGGAGAAAAGGGAATACTGTAGCCAGTAGTTGGGAATGAAGTGAGTTGTGAACGAGTGAAAGGAGTGATGGAGTGGGGAGAACAAGTGAACAGACTCTCCATTCATTCCCTCAGCCTTTCAAACAACCCGGGGTTACCATGGAAACCCCTTTATGCGTGTTCCCTAATTACCCTAACCCCTTACACATACTCTCTCATACACACAGAAAGACACACACAAAAACACACACACACACACACACACACACACACACACACACACACAAAAAGACACAAACACACACATTTTGGACTGACAATCCCCTTCCCCCCTTTTCCATGCATACCAACACAGTGAACCTTCATCCATTCACACAAACACTTTCCGATCAGTCCTGATAAAAATTTCCTCATCGGGTCTGATACTCACAGCGGGCACGAGAAGTTTCTTGACCTCGTTGATGGCCCGTTGGAGTTTGATCTTGGCCCGGTTGTGTGTGTCCTCCACCGTGATCAGGACATGGAGGTCCTCGCTGAGGTGCTCCCAGTTGGGCTTCCCTCGGTTCATCTCCTCCTGAAACAAACACACACACAAAAAAACACATTTCACAAGCCTTGTTTGAATGCACCACACAAGCTTTGGTGCTGAGAGAAACGGGAACTTTTCTTCTCGTCTGGCTCAGTTTTTTTTTGGTTCGGCGTCCAACTACACACAACACAAACACACACATACAAGACTCAAGGTTGTGTAACACAGCTCTGGACCTGTTATCAAACTCCTGTTGCTCTTCAGCGGTTACACAAGTTTTGGTGTTGCATTTTATTCCAGGAGCTCGGGAACATTTCCCAAATCACGCTATCCTCGGCTACTGCTTGTTTATCTTATCTTCCCTCCTCTATCGCTGCTGATTATTTCATCTTCAGATGTTGATTCAGTGACAATAGCGGCATTAATCATTGTCAAGGACAAATGCTGACACTGTTGCCGGTTGTATTTGTACATCTCCTTCCCTGGTTCACAGGCTGGATTAGTTTGGCTTCAGATTATTGTGATACTTTTCTATTTATTTTTTTTAAAGTTCATCAGACAAATTTTTGGATAAAGTCAAATTGTTCCCTGGGAACTTGCGACACATTGGTTTTTATTTTTATCTTCAGCCACAGTAACTCGAGGGACGGATAGGAAAGATGGCAATGTCAGTCGGTCATTTCACCACTTTGGTCCAGACTGAAATATCTCATTGAGACAGACATGGATGAATCCTGACTTTGGTGACTTTCCCTCTGCTTTCTAATGAGTCAAATGTCTCGACACATTTTGGACGGTAGACCGTGAAATTTGGTTGAGACGTTCATGTCAACCTTTGTATGGATTGCCATAACTTTCATGACCCTTGGCTGCACTTAAAGAAAATGATGACCTGCTAAACATGTGCAAAGTTTGACATTTTCTTTGTTAAATAAAAAGATTGATACAACTCTCATCCGTTGAATCTGAATCTACAGGCAGGAGATTGTTTGTCTGGATCTACATCACATTCAGTCATTTAGCTGACGACTGTATCCAAGCAACTAACAAAAAAGGGAAACAATAAGTACTGCGACAGTACTAGAGCGGATAGATTTTGCATGTCCAGTTGTTGGTAGTGCTCGGAGAAGAGGTACTCCTTGAAGAGTTGGGTCCTCAGGAGGTTTTTAAGTTAGAGAGGGATGCCCCTGATCTTAGGATCTGGTGGGACGTTCCACCAAGAGACCCAACAGGCTAGAAAAGTTTGGATTACCCTGAGTATACGGTTGGCAGAGCCAGGCGTTGTTCATTGGAGGACGCAATATATGCCTGTATAAGACTACTTTGTATTCAGCATTGGCGATTTGAATTTTATTTTGGCTCTATCCAGCTGTTACAAAATTAACCTAATAGCATCTTTAAAGTTGTCACGAGTTTTGCCCCGACTCTAACGCTATCCGTTGATTCAATTTCTCCTAACCAATTACATGAGACGAACATGTCTGCCTGAAGCTATGCGGTTTTAAGTGGACACTGATGTGTAGCCAGGCCAACAACCAGTAGAGCCGTCTACGAACAGCCGATAGCAATCGATCAATCTCTCCATCTGTACTTTTTCGAATGTTTGGACCCTGGCAATCACTGAACCTCACTACTTAATCAACTGTCTGTTTAATACAAACAATAAACACATAAATGACAACTTGTGGTTTTACGGGTCGGCGTAAAAACAAGCTACGATGACGGACGATATTGAGAAGACGTTCCGCCTCAATAGCACGATAATCGATCTCGCCTGTAGGGGTTGCTATTGTTGTCATTACTCCTCCTTTGTGGAGTTTGCCCATGGCACTAGTTGGCTAATCATAAGTGCCCACACTGTGCTCGTTTTCAAAGGTCTGGACCCTGGCCACTACTTAACAAATAGTTTGTTCAATACAGACAAGTGTAAAAATTACAACTTGTGGTTTTGCGGGTCGTTCAGCTGTCAGTATACTGAAGTGGTTGTCAGAGGGTCAAATAGCTTCAGGACCTCCCTCCCCCCTCAAAAAAAACCTTTCCAAGGTCAGATTAGTGGGGGCCCGAGTCCGACCACTTCTGTTGCTTTCTGAAACCGACTATCCGACATTCACACCCACATCATGCTGTGATTGGCCAGCTGTGTGCGGAGGTGAGAAAGCACGAACGTTTCTCTCCGGCTTTCTCTCTCCTCTCATTCTCGACACAATTATACGACACTGTTCGTGTCAACACGACAAAGTCTTCCGATGAGAGACTTCTCTAAAAATGTGTAACAATATCTCCGTATTTAAACAATCTCACGCCTCCGTCCCTCCCTATAACCACCGGCATTTTCGCTCCCCCGCGGCTAGACGTTCCCTACCGCTTCCAGTCTTTATGCTAAGCTAAGCTGACCATCAGATGACAGATGCGAGTGCTATTAATCTTCTCATCAAGCTCTTGGCAAGGAAAGTTGAGTATTTCCCAAAACGTCCAATCATTCCTTTAAGTGAGCTTTGCACAGCTGCTTTCATGACTGTAGTCTTTATATTTTTTGATGAAAAGTCCCAGTTTAAACCGAAATTATGAAGTCTTCTGTCTTCAGCGTTGTGCACCGGGACATCGTATCCTCTGTGGATGTTTTGTCAAGTGAGATGTATCATTTTGAAAAACACCAAAAGTCAACATCTCTCTCTCCTCTCCCCCTGTTGCCTCCCACTGTGTCTCTGTTTTCCTTCCTCTCTTGTCTCTGTGTGTGTCTCTCTCTCTCTCTCGGAGGGGCGTGCGGGGTAGGGAATGTTCTGGAGAGAGAGAGAGGGTGGGTTGGAATGCTGGACTTGCTCCACCTGCCGTTTGGAAAGCTCGGGCCGACTCCGTCCAACAGCAAACACCAGGGGAGAGGAAGGGAGAACAGATGGACCGAACACCGGGACAGGAGAGAAAAGCCGAGTACCAAAAACTCATTATGAGAAACGGCTAGATAGATAGATAGATAGATAGATAGATAGATAGATAGATAGATAGATAGATAGATAGATAGATAGATAGATAGATAGATAGATAGATAGATAGATAGATCGATCGATCTAGATTGGATTCCTTTCATGTCAAAGCTGCCCTCCAACACATCTGAACATCATGTCCTTGTTTATTTTTGTTGGTTTTTGTTATTGCTGAGTGCTAATCTCAAAAATCAGATCGATTTAAAGCATATCAAGAATGTTTTAAACTAATGGGAACCAATGACCTGGTGCAAAGTAGAGTAAAGTTTTGAGTTGAGATGAGATTACCGCCCTCGTGTCTGCATGAATATGAGGCTACGGCAGCTGATTGTCCTAGCTTAGCATAAAGACTGGAAACAGAGGCAAACAGCTAGTGGCGACTAACAAAATCTGTATAAAGATCACTGATTATGACACATTATATCTCATGAATTTGATCTCTGTAAAACTGAGAAGTTGCGGTTCAGCTGAGGTTGTGTTTGAGACTCTTTCTTGGCGGGTTGCAGTGACTTCCTGGAGTCTCTGCTAATGACGTTTTCTTTTTTTTAAACTTTGATGCAAGCGGCACAAACCTCCGTGGCTGTGAAGTGAAGCCAATGCAGGAAGTGCCAAAAACCGCACTTCCTCAAACGGCCACATGAGGCCGGCTACAGAACACGTCAGTCTCCGTAAGTCCCCATGTTAAAAACTTCACAAACATGTTTACAGCCTGGTACGAAAAACAGTTTTGGTCTCTGTAGCTAATTTCCCCGTTCATGACAACTGTACTGAGGGTGAATTTACATACAACTCACCTGTTTAGATTATATTAAGGCTTTTTTAAGTTATGCAAGCGCCTCAGCGAGAGTCAGGCTTGCTGTTTTCGCCTTATTCATAACCAAACATAACATACATGTGCACAGAATAACATTGAGACCTGACAGCGGGGTTATTGAAGAGGCGGGACATTAGATTTTTGGACAATAAATTGTGATAAATCAAAATGTAGCCTGTGGTTTTACAGATTAACAACCGTTTTTTTTTCCAATTTTCTAATTTGCTGGCCTACTCTGAGCTAACACACTAAAAGATCCTAATGAGTATAACGAGCAGTACGCAGCAATTTCGGCATTTAATCAGATTTATTTAGCACAGCTACGCGTCTGTTACAGAACATGCCCGGTCCAAACCGATGAAGCAACAAGCTGACGTATAGCTGCCTACGTCCTCACGCTAACGCGTGTTAAACTCTTTTAAATCCCAAAAAATATTGGAACAAATTGTGGTCATTATTATCAGGTAACAACTGATGGGAAGAAGGGGTACGAAGCAGCAGGGCGGCACAGAGGTCATCCAGGGTGGACCTGGCCCCCTAAACACCCGCTGGGTACGCTTCTCGTCTAACTAATAATAACACGTTTCACAAAATGTCAAACTGTTCCTTTAAAGGCAAACATGCGAACACATTCCTGTGGTCTGTGACAGAGCTGCAGCTGATGTGAACTGTGAAATCCAGAAAGAGAGAGGACACACACACACACACACACACACACACACACACGCTGTATGTTGTAAGGGTGTATACCTTCTTCTTGTCTCTCATGGAGCCCTTTCCTCGCACCATAATCTTGCAGCCGGTCTCTGCCTCCAGTTGTTTGGCCGTCAGTCCACGTGGGCCGAGGATCCTCCCTACAAAGTTGAACTACACGAAAAGAGCAAAAACAAAAAAACACAGATACTAAAAAACAAGCCACATTTTTTACATCACTATATATTTTTTTAACAGTGTGTGTGTGTGTGTGTGTTTTTCATGCGCCGTGAGCGAGTGTGCCTTTGAGGATGATGTGTTTGTGTTACTAAGAGGGACAAAAATAGCTCATTATATGGGTGCTGGCTGGTGTTGGTGGTATGACAGGACAGCGACGTTCTCTTAACCTTATCTGTCACTAAGACTGAGTGATTAACTAGACAGCTGCCCCTCTGTGTATATGTGTGTGTGTGTGTGTGTGTGTGTGTGTGTGTGTGTGTGTGTGTGTGTGTGTGTGTGTGTGTGTGTGTGTGTGTGTGTGCGTGCGTGTGTGTGTGTTTGATTCATTGCCACTATCCCTGTCAGTCTCTGCTTCTCTTATAACATGTGTCAAGCCTCTTCCCTACATTGTTTTACTTCAACCCAACCTCTGCGACAGTTGCGACATATTCGCTCCGGCCTTTGTGACGACCCTTGACTCTCTCTCTCTCTCTCTCTCTAACACACACACACACACACACACACACACACACACACACACACACACACACACAAATTCAAGATAGAGGAACCGCTCTCTAAATTTAACCTTGATCTCAACAGTTTTCCAACGCACTCCTGTGTGTGTGTGTCTGTGTGTGTGTGTGTGTGAGTGTGTGTGTGCCCTGTTAGTCTTCTGTCATGTGAGTGAGGACAGCCTGTCATTGTATTCGGTGATTGGCGAGCTGATGCATGGAGAAAAATCATGTGAGCCGTTCAATCTGGATCAACTCGACTCATATTGAAGTGCTTAACTGTACTTGGAGTGGAGTTGGAGGGATGCACCTCTAAAAAAAAAAAAATCACTGCAGTTCACTTGTTATTATATGCAGCGGAGGAGACTTAATCCCCCGTTTTTAAGCTCCTATAAATATTTACGGTGTCAACTTATGGCTGAAAATGAAGCCGTGAGGGAATTCACGCCACTTTATTGCCGTTTTGGGGTAAACAAAACTTGTTTTTCACAATTATTATTTTTTTTTATCTCACTGGAAACACCAGCCAAGGTTCATTATTGATTTATTTTATGTCCAGATTACATCACTCGGTGCGAGCGAGAGATGAACTCGGATTGAAGATAAAAACGTTTTTAAAAACGTTCCCCTGTGAGTAAAGATCTCGCTGACTTTTTGGACCTCGCTGACTTTTTGGCAGCAGCCCGTCTGTAACTAAGAGGAGATAAAGTGACAACAGCAAAAAGTAAACAGAGACGCTTCTGAAAGGTCAAAGGTCATGGATCTGTCCACTCACGTCTGGGTATTCTTTGACAGGCACGTAGAGCTTCTCCTGCAGCTGAGCCACGGGGCCGATAGCCTCAGGAAGCTCCTCCATGTCCCGCCCGTTGAACATGCCACCGTTCACTGTGTCGTTGTACATGTCCTTGCGTACCCTGCCAATTTCTGGGGTAGGAAAAACAAAAACACACAGATAGGAGTGAAAAAGTTGGCAGTCAATTTCCAGCAAAATGTCGACGAGGGACGGGCGAGTGTCGCGTTTCTTCACACGTCCGTTTCTTGGAGCGGTGACTCACTGTCACCAGAATTACAGCAGGCCCCTCATTGTGACAGCTAGACGGTCAGACAATCAGACAGACAGGAAGGCAGGAAGACAGTCACAAACATTCTGCACCACAATGTAGAATCTGACCACCGAACGCCCTGCAATCAGGACTCCATCCATTACCGACAGTATCTCTCTTTCCATTTCGTGTCTCACAAAAACACGCCCGACTTCTTTCAGCGCAAATAACACCGTGGAGAAGACATACATGTTTGGTGGGTGTCACGATGACCTAGAGCTGCGGGACAGTTATCCGGCAAACCGCACAGACAGACATTCTTACAAAGCAACAAGGGTGCAATTATTTTTTTAAATCGATTAGTCTGGAGACCATTTTAATGATTATTTTATAAATCTTCAGCTCTATAAATGCCATAAAATAGCTAAAAAAAGGCAGTCTGGCACCTTGAAACTTAGATTTCATCAGGATATGATATAAAACAGAGATTCATTCAAGTTTATGTCTGATACATGAGACTATGTTTGTCTGCCTGTCTGCTTGTTTAGTGTTGTCTGAATGACCAATGCTAGCCTCTGATGCCTTTGTAATGACACGCTGGCACAATAATAACTGACTACTGCACGCACACACACATGGCGGAATAACTGCCTTGAGGCACAAATATCATCTGACCTAAGCAGGCTGACAGCCATGTCTCTCCCCGCTCTCTGCGAGTGATAAGTCTGACCGTAATAACTACAGTAGGAACGCTATAATTACAGCCGCAGCTACAGCGACAATGATGATCCTCTAATAACCCCCGTTCTGACCTGTTACAGACCAAAAGTGACTATTAAAAAAGAAAAACACATACACACATAGACAAACAAATTCTGCACAGACAAGCAGGGCTTGTGTCATAATTCAGCTGAGGCCAGGGACCAAGTTTCTGGAGGGGAAATAAGAAGTGAAAGAAGAACAAGAGGGTTGAAGAAGCGAGAGATAAATACAGGAGGAGGAAGGAGGAGGGGGGTGTAGATGTTACAGGCCTTATCTTCACACTTCAACCTGTTGTTTGGTTTTATATATAGACCGGACTCAACCGCGGTGTTTCTAAAAATGCCACAAACATGCACCCTGACAGTATGTGTGACTGACAGGGCTTTCTTATTACCCCTGCAAACTTTTTTTTGTTAAATGAGCATGGTGCATTGCCTTTTTATTCTAACCATGGGTGTCACATTATCATGCGGACGAATTTTGTGCTGTCAAAAGACTTCAAAAACACAACCGAGAGATGTTTAGAGGTCGACCTTTGCTGCGTCACGGGACTTGTCACAGAGTCAGGACCTTGGTGATCCTGATGCAGTGGCAACAACAGTGGTTCAAGGCCTTGGCAGCTTTGCAGGAACTGTTTCAAATAGACTTTTGTGTTTAGTTATGTTTGGATATCAACAAGTGGACAGCGTGTTAAAGTTAAAGCGGGCTGGAATCAAACATTTTACACAGTGACAGGCTCACAGGGATGGGCTGCAGCATTCACATAAGCCTGCGCATTAGGTCACTGGGAAGGACTAACAACTGTCTGTTTGTTCCCATCACCAACTGCCCGTGTGTGTGTGTGTGTGTGTGCATGCTGTGAGTGTGTGTGTGTGTGTGTGTGTGTGTGTGAGAGAGAGACAGGGTGTGCTCATCTGCTGCAAAGGACACATCCTATTCACACGTCTGGTTTCATAGCAACTTTTCATTCAGGTTTAATGTGAATTTACGAAAGCCAAAGTTTAATTATTAATCATTAGCATCTTCCAGTAGATGGGTGGGTGACATTACTGTGGTGCCAGAGAACAATCCCTGCACTTAATGAGTGAATAACTTTACAATTAATTCCCTAACAAGTCGGTTAAAGGAGTTCTGGAGGCGTAGTTACCTTCATCCAACAGCCGCTCCAGATGCGTAAAGATGCCGCTGAAGTTGGGCAGGGAGCTCATCACCTTCCTGTCGTTCATCAGCTTGCATTAGATAGTCCGGGTTGGACTTGGGTCTCTCCTTCACCTCTGTCTCCCCGACCATGGCTTATGCTTTAACAGTAATAATAATACAAAAAAACAACAACAACTAGCAGCTAGTGGAAGAAAATAAAAAACTTATGTAGGGAAATGTAAGGGGGGAAAAAAAGAAAAGACACGCCCCGGACAAGCGATGCGAGGACCCCAGGGGATTCCACCGGCCGCGACCCGCTGACCGCCTCTCTCTCTCTCGGTGATCAGAAAAATCTCAGCCCCGGTTAAATCGACTCTTCTTCGGGTTTTGTGAGTGTGTGCCTCCCTTCTTCCTCTCTTCCAAACGGTTCCCTCACTCCTCTCTCCAGACTCTCTCTGCAGAGTTTCAAAAAAAAAAAAGTTCCTTTTTTTTGCAGAGAGTTTATTTCTTTTTTGGACACTCTTTCTTTTTTTTAAACCGACTCTTCGAACTTCTTCAACAAATAAAAATAATAATGTGCGTGTCCTCCTGTGTGTCCCCGGCTGCCTCCCTTGCGCTTGTGTCCGCCCGGTGTGTCGGTATTCTGCAGCGGGGATCGACTCCCTATCATATGATTACAGTATAGGAGCAGCACGAGAAGAGTGTCCGGAGCGCGCGGCGCGTCGCCGACAGAGGGGAGGAGGAGGAGGAGGAGGAGGAGGAGGCTCGTGCCTTTAGAAGGCCCCTCATTGCCCCAGTGTGTCTCTCTCATGCGCGCACACACACACACACTCCACAGTATAACAATATAACACATAGGTATGCACACCTGTTACTGTCCGTCACTCGCCCTGTGAAGTGCGTGTGTGTCCCAAGTATCATCAAGAACTCTAAGTGCACTTTAAATTTATGACCTCCCTATACTTAATTCACACCACTCACAGTTGTTGTTGTAAAAATAATAATCAGGATGATTCTCCTGTGTGTTCATGTAAATACATGAGTTTTATTCAGTTTTTGGACTGGATACACGCCAAATTTTGTGCATGCAGGGTCAGAGTTAATTTTATTTGTTTTTTCAAGAACTATCTCAAAACAACAAATGTTGGATCATTTTTTTGAGATCTGAGATCTCTAAAAAAATAAATATTGTGCTTTTCCTCCACTACAACAACTTGGCTACATACTGTATTATCAGTAATGGAGCAAGTATTCATATCCTCTACTTGAGTAAAAGTATCATGACAACAATGTAGAAATACCCAGTCCTAAGTGTCATCAACTTATACTAAAGTATAAAACATAGAAGTTCTGATTCTGTCACTGATATATATGTATATGGAAGCCCTAAGCAGCCATACATTCATGCATTTTATTTCCTTCCGCGTTTCCAGAGTTTAATAGTTGATGCGTCCTTATACAGGCAGCAAACTACTGCAGACAAACTAAATACTAGTTTGAGATTAGGCCTTTTGCATGTTTTTGTGGCCACCATAGTTTCTCTTTAAGATTGTAACTATAACACTAGATAACACTAAGTCCTACACACTGGTCCTTTAAGTCATAGAAATACCCAATGACATGTATCAAAAGCTAATACTGCAGTATAAAAAGAAAATTATATATCGTTTTTCTGATACATCTATGTGCACGGCTGATGTTACACAGGTGTGTATTTAGTCGTTCTTCCAATCTGTGCTTTTATTTTGAAATATTGGATAACTCATACACTCATAGACATCTGAAATGTGACAGGGGGCCCCACTGAAGGGGTCACAAGCCAGATATGTATGAACCCACTGCTTTAAAGGTCCAGTGTGCCAGATTATGAGCGGTTTCATGGTGGAAATATAATATTCATAACTGTTTTCATTTGTACATAATCACCTGAAATGTGTGTTTTGTTTTGTTACTGTTAGAAAGAGAACTTTTATATCTACAGACACTGAATCCGGATACTGTGTTTTAGCCCATTACATGATAAAATGTTAGAATAGATAAAAGCCAATAAGAGAAAAAGAAAGAAGTTTAAGAACCGGTACATAGGAACCAAGGAACGATTCAACAAGATCTATAAACTGCAACATTAAAACCTAATAAAATGGTAAATTAATTCAATAAACATAGGCTGGTCGAGGTTTTGTGGCAGGAGGGTGACACAAGGGTGTTGCAATCAGCAAGTACACCACTAGATAACACCAAATACTACACACAGGACCTTTAATCTTTATATTTTATCGGATTATCATGTGCTTTTAATGTGGATCATAATGCGTAAAGTAACTACAGCCGTCAGAGAAGTACATTAAAAAGTAATTTATAATGCTTGTGGAGTATTTGTCTACGAGTGCTCCTTCTCTACTCAAGTAAAAGTAATCAGAGTACTCCTCCTGCCCCCTCCTCCGGTTCACACCCTCCACATTCAGAACTTTTGTCAAGGATCCTGAAATAATAAGAAGGTGCGATGTGTGCATTGGTTCTCTCTGGGTGGCTTCTGCTGCTCAAATGTTATTGGCGAAGGAACAGATAGGTGCGAGGGTCTAAACTTAACTTGCTGTAAATTACACACATGTGCACACACACACACACACACACACACACGAGCGCGTAACACGTGCACCCACGCATGCTTTGACTTTTAAGCCTTTTGTCAGGCGCTGCCGGCCTCCCACCTGGTTTCTCTCCTCTGTCTACTGTTGTACGCGGTGTGTTTTCCGCCTTGTAAGACTAAACTTATGATGGGTGGGAAGCTCTGTATATGTGTGTGTGTGTGTGTGTGTGTGTGTCAGAGCAGCAGGAATTGTAATGGGGCAGCAGCAGTGTCGGTAATGGCTGGTCAGCTGGTATGGCGAGTATTCAGGGCGGGGGCAGTGCATTGTCCTCTCATAGCTCCAACAATGCCCCTCTGAGCAGGCCACACATCTACCAGTCACGGGCCTCTCTCTGCCCCCGTCTCTGCTTTTCTTTCTGTCTGCCATATTTATTCAGCCCGTAGTGAAGTGCAGAGTGAGATGTGATATGTAGTACAGTCCCTGACCTTTGCCTGCGGCGTCAAGGTCAAACGCCAACCTCGGTTAATATTAGAGCATGTGTCAGTCATTGTTTCAGTGTAAAGACGTTTAAATGATTAATAAATGTTGCATATATTCATCAACCGCATGCTCCTTTATGTATAATTAATAGCTCGCATCAATTAATCAGTCACATTAATGCATATATGTCATTCGTCTATCCGTCTGCTGACACGTCCCATAACTCTGACCAAAAACAGATTTTAATAGATTAAATCTAAATGTATTAAATAAAAAAATGGCAAGTGTTTTTTATATGCTCTTTACATGTGAAGATTTATTGCTTTTCTCTGTTTGAAATCATCAGTACATTTTATATTTTGGTGACACCCCTGTTACAGCTACAATGATTAATGATTAAATGATTAAAAATTTGCATAAAATTAATCTTTTATGTGATTTGTCCAGCCAGTCCCTGGTTTTAGCTTCTCAAATGTGAGGATTTGATCTTTTATATTGTTGTATATTTAATAATTTTGGGGTTTGGAGCGTCAGTGTATAATTTTTGGATAAAAGTAGTAATCTCAAATTCTCAAATTGAGCTCTGAAAGCTCTTATTTAGAGTCGATGGACAGAGAATAAGTCATCAATCATTTTGATAGTTGATTTTTATGTCGTTTATTAAGAAGAAATCTCACAGTCACTGATTTCAGCTTCTCAGATTTGATGATTTGCTGTTTTTTTCCTGTTTTATATCGCTGCATATTTAATATTTCGTGTCGATTGGACAAAATAAGCAATGTAAAGATTTTACGTTTGGCTTTTTTAAAGTTAGTGTTAAAGTTTTAAAGAAACTATTCTAACAGATAAATCCTTTTAAATCACTTCTTGGGCAGAAATGGTCAAAGCTTCTTAAACGTGAGAATACGCTGCACTGCACAGAGAATATTTTAGACATTTGGCTGCCATGTGAATATGTCTTGGATTTGGGGAAGCTGGATTTTTTTAATGTTATTTTATAGGCTGAACAGTTAATTAATTATCTGAGGAAATCATTGGTGAGATTCATTGATAGTGAAAATAATCACTCAGTTGCAGTCTAAGTCATGTTTCACTACTTTCTGACATTTTAGAGAAAAAGCGGTCATCAAAAAACAATCAAAAGATTAATAAATAATTTATCTGCAGATCAAATCTTAATAAAACGCTTTAATGCACGAAATTAACACCTCATCTGCTCTAATGTTCAGTAAGATTGGATGGGGATGAGTACTTTGTTAAAATCCCGCTGTTTTCATCACTTTATGCACGTTTTGCATCATTATAAATTAAATATCTTTGGTTTTGGTGTGTTTATTGCACAAAACAACCAAAGCGAGGGCGTGGCCTTCAGCTCTGGGAAACATGTCAGAGTCTTTTTTCACTATTTTCAGATTACGAAGAAAACTGATCAACAGATCAACTGGTAGTGAAAATGTTGTTGTTTTTCCTAGCCTTAATCTGTTTAGTTTGAAGGGAGGGTTCTGGTTTTAGCTGCTCCTATCATCATCATCAGTAACATGGATCCTAATAAGTGTTTCATCATTACATATAAAGTGACTTTACTTTGTTCCTTTTCTTTGTAATTAAGCTGAAATAACACATTTTTCTTCACCTCCACCACCAGTGGGAGAGGCCTCCCCTGTGACATTATCACTGGTGGAAAGACACCCTCTTCTGGACTTTTAATGCAACTGACACTTTTCAAAGTGAGAGGCCGTAAAAGTGTCGATGCATTCCTGCGAATGTGTCAATGACACACAGGAAGTTCGAGGCACATTTTTAAATGAAACGAGACTCGTAGCGTAAAAAAGAATAACTGCAGGAAATGAGTGGAAACAGTGGGTGAAATCACAGAGGGTGAATCAGCTGGAAATGTAACAATGTATCAGATTACTGTCGGAGATCTTTGACGGATTAGTCTCACACAGCCGGTGTGATTTTATTACCTGAAGTCGCCAACAGAGAGCGGCAGAATACACAGGCGACACAGGCAGCTGGTCACAGGAAAGTTGATAGATGTTGGCTGAGATACAGCACAATGCATAACTGTCAAACAGAAGCAGCTCTGATGGGACCTGAGAGGCTGTTTTGTCACCCAAAGACATAAAAAACGTAAAAAGTATCATTGAAGCCATCAAGTACTAAAGAGTTTTCCAGTTTATTCAAACTGCTACTGCTCTGAACTTTACAGATTATTTCATGATGATGCATGGTTATAGATTAAATGACCAGATTCGGTGAAAAATGATCAATTATCTGCAGCTAAATGCTGATAGGACGGAGATTTGTCTCATTTTGTTGGTCATATCATGAAAATAACATCAAACAGTCTCTGTTAAGTGCATCAACTCATTGTGTTAACTTGATGGTTCAATCCTGCTTTTACAACCTCAGGAATATTTCAAAAATCATTCCTGTCTGTTCGCCTTCATAACCTGTCGGCTAGATTTTAAATCGTAAATCTTCTTCTCTTGTCTCCAGATCATTCCTCACCTGTCAGGGTTGTAAACTCAAACAAAGAAAAGCGATCACATGACACAGTTCTTGGCTTCTGTACACCAGCTGTCACTCATAGAGTTTATTTTGATTGATTGATTTCTCATTGAAGCCCTAAATAAATATACAGTAGATATAACTAGCTCCACTTAAACATTTAAATGATGGATACATTAATGTATCTAACCCAATAATTTACATTAGACACTTGAAACTGACCATCCTGCAGATAGAGTACTATTACTCCACTATACTGTAATGCTAATACTTCTGTAAGTGATTTAAATATTTCTTCCACCACTGAATTGAAACATTTTGAGCAGATTTTTATTATACTTGGCTGTAGGTGTGAACGTGCGTGTCTCTATTTGTCAGCTCTGTCCAGGGTGTACCACCGCCTCTCTCACCCGGTGCCAGCTGGGATAGGCTCCAGCCCCTTACTCCTACAACCCTGATGAGGATAAGCGGTTACAGAAAATAGACGGATGGGATGGGACATGACTCAGTGTTTCCCCTGAACTTGTCTTCCTGCTTGGTGAGTAAAAGTGATCTGGAAACACACACACTGATGTTTAATTCATTTGTTGCCGTGCAGCTCTGCAGTGGTGGAAAATAAAAGTGCTTTAACATTAGTCAGGAGCCGTCCTGCATATTGAGTACTTTTACTTTTTATACTTTATTTATACTATTTAGCTGGAAATACTTCCACACTTTCACATATGATTTTTAGTGCAGAACTTTTGGTTGTAATCGAGTATACTGTCCTGATTACTTCTTCCAGCACTGTTTGTACATGTCACACATGATTTTTTATGGATTTCACTCCAAACATGCCTGTTTTTTTTTTGCTCCACATCTTTCATCTTGCTCAGGTCATTCAACTTTCTCTTGTTTGTCTTTCCACCTCTGTGTCTCTGTGACTCTGTGACGTGAGTCCTGCAGCAGGACATCGCCTCCTCACCTGGCTGAGGGGCTCATGCTAATCTAAAGCCGATTAGGCTTCTTATCTACTCAGCGCTGGTTATGTGCTTTGGTCCAACAAAAATACCGTGCAGAGTTGGCCTCTTTACCTGTTCCTGCTGACTCTTCACAGCCGCCCCTCCTCCCTTACCCAATCTGCTCGAACTAAGTCACTCTCTGCTTTCATATCAAGGCTGCTCATTCCTCTTGCCTGGGGTTTGCAAAATATGTGGATCTCATCTTGCATGCACATGTTTTATAATAGATTTTAAATTTCTGGGTGATGTTTAATCTTCAATATATGTTCTGAAAGATAAAAAAATATTTGTTCTTTGCACTCTAGAGCTGATTTAAGGCCTTAAAATATATGTATTACTTCACTTTCACCTGTAAAAGTCACTTGCAATCACATGTGCATGCATTATTTTGTTTGTGAATGCATCCGGTGTACCGTATAACCCCACCACCAGCCCCACCTCATGTCCTTGCATTGGACATGTGAAGAGTCATCCCATGTCCATGTGAAACCAGTAATGCCATAATTGCCCTCATCCTATTGACTTAATCAGGAACCCTGCAGCACTCACAGCATGCCTCGCTTCTTGATCTCAGGTTTTTATGCGACTCAAGGTCGGGTACACAACACAACATCCTCGTTTCACCGTCGGATCACATCTCTAGAATCTTTTATTCGTGTATACAACCAGCTTCTACACAGACACTCAAAGCCAAACAAAGAAAATGGAAAAACAAACTTTACATGGATTTAAATAAAAGACTTGACTTAATTACATTTTTTAAAAAAGGTAAATTTTTTGGATCGTTTCTACACTATGTACAAAGACAGCAACCCGGTTGTTAGAGTATACATACATACTGTATGTGTCAATATACAGATACTGAATGCACAAGGGGATCTGAGATTACAGTACGGGGGTCGGGAGCCAAGATTTAGCTGCCAATTTTCAGTCGTCCTCCGCAGGTTTTGGGAGTTGGCCCTCGCTTCTCCTCCTTCTTTCAGGGCTCACATCCCAGTTCCCATGCCTCACTCTTCGAACATGTGCTGCAACATTCACGCCGATTCGTTTAAATTCATAATTCTACTCCATCTCCGGGAGCTTAGTCGGCCTTCTTTGTGGACAAAGTATGAATATGGAAATAGATGAGTCGAGGGGTTTAATTAGTTTGTCTATTTACAGTATGAGCTACATGCCAAAGCACTATAGACAGGGTCAACAAACATAAAACTTGGGCTGTAAATATCTTACACCTGCACCTCCATGAGAGGGGGGGTTGCATGGCAACCACCATCCCCGCCAAACTATCCCACAACCGATACATTAAATGAAAAATTACTTGTGATTGCAAAGCATCTGACATTTATCAATACATCTCATATTTATTTTATTTATTTTGTTGGAAAGATTCAAACCCGCACAGTGTTGGAAACAGTTTCTATCACAGTAGGCTGTGAAGCAAAGTTGGAGCCTGAGATGGATTTGTCTGATTGGGGAGAACCAAGATGGAAAGCCATAACATAACTCATCCTACTCTTTATCTCTCTCTCTATGTATGAATATACAGCTTCTAATTATTTATGTCCATGTGTTGTAAGGAGTCCATTTAGAAGGAGCCAAATATGTGTGTGTGTATGTGTGTGTGTGTGTAGGTGTCTACGTAATAAATGTTGGTAGAAAAATGTTGTCATCTCACACGTCTCCTTCCTCTCCTCATCAGGTGTGAATGGTGTCAGTTTTTTATTTATTTTTTTCTTTCCAAGGAGGGGGTTAGCTCAGCTCACCGTGGCGACCGCTGCCTCGCCCCCCTCCTCCACCTTGGTGCCTTTGCCCATGCTCTTCATTTTGGCCATGATGTCGGTGAACGTCTCCTTCACTGTCTTCTCCAGCATCCAGCCCTCGCTCTCGCTCTCCGGGTCCTCCGGGTTAGCCAGGGTGGACAGAGAGCTGTTCACGTACTGCAGGCCGATGGTCACGGCAGACTGCGGCAGAAAGGAACACATGTCAGATCACTGGGAATAACTTAACTGCTGATGTTATCATAGGATAAAATAAATTGGCAGTGCCCCGAATTCCATTTGAACTAATGAAATATTTGATTTAAGGACATACTTTTAAGTTTCAGACAAGTAAATTCAAATCTGGATGATCATAATCATTAAAACTTTTAAGAGCTGAGTCAGTTAATGTTAAAAATGAAATGGCAACAATTTAATGATGAAGTCACTTTTCATGCAAAAAAAATCAAATGCCGGACTTTGCTGCTTTTCATTGTCTTACAGTATAATATATATAATTATAATAACAAAAAAAGGGCATTTGATGAAAACTGTGGTGGCCGTTTTCACTATTTTATGGTTTTATGGTCTGTAGGCCAAACAATTAATCGATAAATCGAGAAAATAATCGTTCAATGGATCAGTAATGAAAATATATTTATTTGTGCAATGTTACATAACACAGAGATTACCAAAAATTAGACCAAACACCTCAACCTCCACAAGACCTACATATTAATGAGCTGTATTTGTGTCGAAGACAAATAGAAAAATGTGTATATATAAAAATCTCATAATTCTTGGTGTAATCTACAGCCTGAAAGTCCTCTCATGTAATTTAAGACTGTGAATGGCAACTTTAGATTAGATTGAGAGGTCAAGCTACAGGAAGTGGGTCTGTCCTTCTCACCTCTCCTAGATTAACCCATTACTCCATCTCTGAGCCCACAATCTGTGTCAGCATAGAGACGCTTTACGTAACTACTACTAAATCTGGGATTCCTCCAGCTGGGTGTCTGATCAGCTTCCAGTATCACATAAATCCACGATGTGAGAGCAAGGTTTTGTCTGCTGGACAATGGTGCTATCACTAACTTCAAGGTTACCTGCACATGTCTGTCGCTGTTATGTAATAGTCTGTATATTCTTAGGCTTTGTTGGCAGCAGAGACTCAGGAGAGAGCAGAAAAGAGGCAGGATGCCATTTGGCTGCTGTGCGATTACCATTTCGGTAGAAAGTAGCAGGCGAGATATTGTAGGTAAGCTGCCCTATATGGGTGCATGCCAAGGTAGTGTAAGGTAACCTGTCAGTAGTTCTAGTAATGACATTTACGTAAAGAGGACAGAGTTGTTTTAGAAGGAGATGTAGCAACATATAGAGGCAGAGTATAAGGGAACGCCAACTGGGTCAAGGTTTTGCATGTTTATACACTTTGCTCACTTGACTCCTGAACAGTTTTACTTATTGGAAGAACTATGCTGTTAAAAAATGTTGATTTTCTTATTGTTATTTCACTTGATGTTTGAGTTTCTTGCGAATGCAAACGTGCCAAAAACTGCAGTTCCTTGAATGTCCGACTTGAGGTTGGCTACAAAACACGTCAGTCTCCATAAGTCCCCATGGTAAAATGTCCAGCATCACAGCAGAAATAAACATGTTTACAGCCTGGTACGAAAGCCTGTTTTAGTCTCTGTAGCTAGATGACCTGTTCATGAATTTTTTTTAACTCTCTCAAATTATCTTAAGGCTTAAAGTTATATATAATTAACAGTGTGGCCGCTTTTATTGACATTATTCTTGACTTGTTTGAGCACCCAGGCTTCATTCAGTCCGCCTATGATCCACATCTTTGTCCATTTTAAGATTAGCCAGGAGTCAGAGGATGGCGGCTTACACAACAGCTCTTCAGACACCTATCAGTGACGTCCATTCTTATTTATATTATGTTTTTTACCATATTTCACAAAGCCAAAATCAACTTACAAAAAAGTGAGGAAACCTAAAACCTCTATCACTTTTCAGTCAGGTATTCAGCCTGTATGTGTCCAGCAGTTAAACTAATAAAAAATGTGCATATTTATAGTTTTAATTTAAGACATTTGTTTATGTAATAACCATATAAAAAAATGTTACTGAAAGTGGAGTGTTTTGGCGTTTTACACAACCTCAGAGACCCACAGGGAAAACAGTACAGCAAGGAGGTTTATTTGGTGGGTTTGGCATCCTGCTCTGGCTCAACTCACAGTCAATTATATGGTTTTCTTATTGGCAGTCAGCTTTAATTCTTGCTAGTTAGTTCAAGTTATGGTTCCCAATCTGGCTCCATTCCCTACCACTATTCCCTGCTGGGTCCCTCCTGTCCAGGGCCTGAAAATCTCCTCTTTCCAATCATCCAAAGCTCCTGTGCTAGAGGTGAAAACACCAACACTCTGGCCTGGTTAACCTCCCTACCAGCAGGATTATATAAGTGATGGTAACTAAAACTTAAAGTTTTAACTAAACTGTTTGCAGTGAGGTGCATATATTTGTGTGTATATGTGTGTATTAGTGGCATCACTGGCCCTGACCTCCAGCATAGTGACCAGCACCACCAGGACTGCGATGGTGTTCATCATGCCTCCATAGTAGGACAGCAGAGCTTCACGGCAGCCACGCTTCCACACATTGAGCTCCTCTGTGTAGTGGTCGTAGCTGTAGTGGGCAGGTGTTGTTGGTCATCTGGAACTGGATGCATGGTCTGGGGGAGCTGGGGTTACAGCAGCTGAACGGGACTCCATCCATCAGATACTGGCCATCGACATTGCTCCCAATGCGGCTAAGAGGATGAGGCAGAGTGTCATGTTAGTGTCACGCTATGATGAGTTGGAGGTGAAAGAGAGGTGAAGATTATAGGGCAGTTTGTGGACTAAAATTAGCCACGTCACCTTTGTCTTCTACTGAAATAACTAGTTGAATTGCTTTATTGACATAATTAGCGATCTTGGCGGCTTCTATTGTATTATTTCTTTAATATTCTTTGTTTTGTTGTACCTGTAGATCTTGAACAATACTGCCAATGAATGAAGAATCATCAGTCAAAAACTACTTTTTTGAAACTCTCACAGTATTTTGTGTAAAGTACAATAAATGTACTTTTAGATATAATTATACGCAGGCACCCAAATGTGCATATTTGCATCAGTATTCAATTGGCAGTAGTTCCTTCATCTACCACCTTCAATAGGTTGTAGTTCAATGTGTATGATTGGTTCACCAGATATGAATGATTCTAGAAACATCAACATCTAATCAAGCCCAAATGATCTAGATAACACTTGCGTCAGGACATGTAACATCTATTAGAAAGACAGCTGTACTTATATTTAAGGACATTTAAGTAAGTATTTGGGTTAAAAAGGAAGCATGAGAATGCTTGATAAAGACAAGGCCTCTTGGTGTTTACTGTCCCAGTCCTGTATTGGCTTTTCGCCAATCAACTCCCTACGTTGGTGCCCAGTATTATCGTAATCTGACAGTGTGCAGTGACAGTGTACTGAAGTCCCAGCTACAAATTGTTTTATTGGACAGTGCTGTCCCTGGAGTGTTACCAGGTCCTCTGCTGATTGGACAGGACACTGATTCTTGAAGGGCATGGACAGTGTAATCCTTGAGATTAAACACTAATTACGCACCAATGCTCAAAACTGTCCTCTCCACAGTTGTCCTCACAAAGCTAATTGCCACTTGTTGCCCAGAAAAAGAGTAGATATAAATGATATATATAAAGTCGTCACAAAGAGGCCACATATCGCTGGACTGGAACAATGTACTAATCCCTCTCGTGACCTCATGTCTTTTTCTGTACGTAATCACCAAAGTCCCTCCCCCCGGCGTTATCCATAAAACTGCCTACTAACCTCTTCCTCCCTTGCAGCCCCCAATGCCATGTCCCCTTTGCAACCTTTTGCTGTCACCATTTCTGTGATGGTAATCCCTCGTGGACGAAAGTGAATAATACACCCTCTCTGACCTACCTTCAAATCCACTTACACTTAACTTTGTAAAGACAACCTCTAAAGCACCCCTTCACCTTGATACGCTCAAGTTTGATGATGACCTCCTTCAAGCAATGTCAGTTCACTATCCCACATCCCACATTACTGACCTCAAAGGCTATCATTTTTTAAAGTTTTTGGTCACTTACTCTTTGACTTCCTTTGCGCTGAAGTCCAGGTAACGGTTGCTAACCCACTGAATTTCAAACCAATCTCTGAAGTTGTCATTTCCGCAGCAACGAAACTCCATCTGCATCAGGTCCAGGGTCCTCTTCATGTAGCAGCGTCCCGGTGTGTCTGTGTCCTTGTAGAACTTCATGCCATTCTTCAGCCCCTCAGCCAGGGTGAACTGCAGAGGGATCCTCATGAAGAAACACAGCAGGGCCGTTACGAACAGCAGGGCGTTGAATACCACACAGAACATCAAGAAGGTCTTCACCATGGGCTTCCACTTGATAAACTTGGTAGGGTCCAGTGAGTCGTAGCATACTTTGCCTCCAAAGGCGTTGATGCCACAGGTTACTAGACCCATAAATATGAGCAGGTTGGGCAAGAAGTGGCTCTCGTTGTTGTCCATAAGTTCTGAGCGCTTTCGTAGCTCGATCTTAAAGAACAGGCCCATGCTGAAGACCAGCACACCGGCCATTACAGCGAACCAGTACATGAACCAGACCGTCTGAGCGAGCTTTACTCGCTTCTTCATGTCAAACTTGACTAACATCAAAGCCATTGTTCGACCTGTGATGTGTCCTTTACGTGAAGAAATCAAACAATAACGTAAAGCAGCAGGAGCTCCAAGATTTTCCAGCTAGCCCCTCAGTTCAGATAAATGTTCTTAAGGGTGCCAACCTGTTTCCCAGTCTCTTTGCTATCAGGGTCTCCTCTGGCTGGTCCAACAGTAGAGGAGAGTCAGCTCAGCCTGTAATCCATCCCACAACAAGAGAGCAAAGATGAAGAACCCAGGATATTATTTCTCCAAAGCTATCTCCTCTCCCATGGTGACAGAAACTTAAACTTTCATAAGGCTTTATTTCCCTCAACTTTTAGTGGTTTTCTCCCTTAACACACAGGTGAGGCTAATCGTGATGTTTCGTTCTCCCGGAGAGGTGGAGGATTGCCGAGGATCCTCATGATTAAACTCAAAGTTGCAGTACGTCATGCTAAGCCCCTGTAAGCAGCCTGATCCAATTTACAGAAATCCCTCTACACAAGATGAGCCTCGTTGTAAGCCACTGCCAGGGGCCATAATTGGTTTGAGCGTTCACGTGGTCATGGTCGCCTTGATTGAACACACCAGGAGGCGTAAATGGCATCAACCGAAGGCTGACAAAGACCATGGACATGAAAGTGGATCTATAATGGAGTGAACCCATTCACAGGTAGGGCTTGACGAGTTCACACACAAACAGGATGTCTCCACAGTGGAGCTGTGCTACTTAAGCCCCATTCACAGAAACAAAAGAGCTTTCAGGCTCACATACCAACCCCAATAGTACGATTGAATATGTGACTTATAACTGTGCAAAGAGCTCAAACCTCAGACACGGTTGATGGATAAAACAGGAGTTGAGCTGGAAGAAATGTTCATCTTCCCTCTAATAAATGTATTTACGTACACGCTCTCAATTATCCCAATGTCTTATTGTCACTTCTTGCCATCTTGGCAGTTAGAATCAACACTGTGTCTGGCACAAACATAAGCCAGATCCTTATGCTCACCAAAGCCAGGCCTTTCCCTGAACAGCTTCTATTCTGAGTCCGTCTGTTGCTTACTGCAAAATTATTGCCATCAAAAGTATTGAATAAACAGCCTCCTCGTGCCATTTTATCACAACATTCATGCACTTTCATAAATGCATCGATGTCTTTTAAAAATCATGTTGTTCATTTCTTCAATCCGTCTTCAATTCTTCAATGTCTTTTCTTCATTGTTAAAGCAAACTATCCTGAGATATCTTAATTTAAGGAGTTTCCTGTGTATTGTCACACTACAATGTATATAAAGAGAGTCCAGCCCACCCTTCCTACATTTGCTTCCTTCCTTTGTTTTTCACTACATAAACATGCAAATCACAATCGCATCTGTTTCTGTCTATAATCACATTGTATCACTGTTATTGTCTGTCTTATTTAACAGTCCTGCTTTGTCATGTCACCTTAAAATTGCTGAAAAAAACCCCAAAAAGATCAAAACAAGGTGTAATTTTTTTCATGAAATGGCTTGACAAAAGCCTGGATATGTTTAATTCTGATTTCCTTGGAGACTCTTTACTTTAAGTCCCTCTTATCACACAAAATAATGTACTTCTATAAAGGATAAACTGACATTTTAAGTGTAAAATGAATTATGAAAACATATTTTATATCATTAAACATTTAAAATTAAGAAAAGTGTAGTGTTGTGTAGTGTATATACATTATCGTCAATTTAAATGTATAAATTAGGGAGTGTTAAAATGTTACGTTATTGTGAAAATATGTGTCATTCAAACTTTCAAACTCCTGGACATGATCAGTAGAAAACAGCACAAAGACTTCTTGTTGTTGAGCAGAAAGACTCTTTATTTGCATTTTTAAATGTACTTTTTAACAAAGTACAGACTTGATTTAGTCGCATTCCGCAAGATCGGATCATCACTGAAGACTTTACGTGCCATTTAGGGTTGGTGATTACTAGCGGCATCAAGGCACACAATGTTAGCACGGGGCTCTTATCTATCTGTCCATTCAAATCCACTATAGTGAAGACAAGAGAGGATGTTTTTGCTTTTCTTCATCTCACATGACAGTAAATATCTTTAGGTTTTGAACTGTTGATCGTATGAAAGAAGCAAACTAATGAAAAACTGATTTTACTTCAAATTAATAATTTTCAGAGGCTTCAGTTTGTGGTGCCATTAAGTTAAGGCTAAATAACAGAAACACATGTTTGTAATAAGTTGTAATAAGTTGCATGTAAAATATGCTTAATACATGCAAGCTAATTGTAGTTACAATCTGACCTCAAACATCTTTATAATCTTTATAATTTCGGTACAGAAAGACACTGACACCAATACATCTGCATTGAGCAAACAGTGACTGGGTTCTATTAGAAATCCTGCAATGTTACGCCAATAAAAATATCTCCTAATAAGACGTGGCTACCAGCTGTTGGAGCTCTCTCTGTGCCAAGTCGGCTTTTGCATTTTTGCCTTTAGTTTCAGTTGTTTGCCAAGTGTGAGAAGAAGAAAGCAGACCTACAACGCTCCAAACCAGAGTTTAAGTTTGGCAACATGCTCCTCTGTGCCACAACTTTAAGTGCATCAACATAAGCAGCATAAAAACTGAAAGAAACACTCAATGAAACCAACTGATCTTTCTTAAACACCACGGACAGGAGTATATATGTGTGTTTGGTCTTAGAACATTTGATCTAATGGTTCGATTGACATAATTAAAGTCGACTTTTAAGGGTCCCAGTTGGTTTTCCTGTCTCCTTCTGGAATAACAGTCCAGTTAGGTGACGGCATTCCTGCAGCCAGCCAGTTGAAGTCATCCACCTGGTTCCAGTTGTTTCGGTCCCGGTCTAGACCAGACACGGCGAAGTCCTCATCCAGGGTGGGATAAGACCAAGTGAACGGGGCGAAGCTCACCCCGCGACAGTCCTCTATGATGGCTCGGCTGGTGACGTGCACGTACACCTGCGTGTCCGTGGTGTTGTGGGTCCGCAGCTGCTGACACGGGAAGGCCAGGGTACTGCTTTTACACCGATCCACGAAGACCGAACTGGACACGGGTCCACACAGGATCTCGCAGCCGTCGATGTGCTTCAGGTGCAGGGTGCTGGGGGAGCCCAGCAGACGGACCTTGCAGTTGGTCAGGTGTGTCAACAGCACGTCTTGTTTGTGGAGCTCCTCGGCCGTCTTTGTCAGACTCACGTTGTCCATGTTGGAGAAGCCGCACTGCTTGGACACTCCATCCATCACGGTGTCAGCATCTGGATCAGCATCTGGAACAGGTGGAGGTGTGTCTGCCACCGGTTCACAGACTTTCTCAGATGCTTTAGTGCGAGCTCTGAAGGCAAACTTCTTCTTGGGCAGATGTTCCTCCCTGATGTCAGACAGGCAGGTCTGCAGCTTCTGGATGGCGACCTGGGACTGCCTGAGGTCGTACTGCGTCAGAAACACCATGCTGTCATTGAGAAACTTCTGCAGCTGGAGGATTTTGGCCGTCGCCTCTTCCAGCTTTTGAGTCACCACGGGCCGGTCAGCTCCGGAGCAGCCGGCCAGCATCTCCTCGATGGACGCCCGCTCCGTTTTGAAAGTGCTAAAGAAGTAGTCCGCCTTTTCCTCCGCGACGGAGTGGCTCTCTTTGGCCTCCTTCCTCCGCTCGGCATCCTGTATCCTGGACTGGTGCCGCTTCTGGAGCCGCTCTTGTATCGTGGAGGAACCGGTGTCACTCTCAGCCATGACATCCATGTTGTTGTTGTTGTTAGCCGTCAGTTGCTACGGAAGTTACACGTCACATGATCACCACCGCCCCCTGCTGCACCGGAGGGTGTCTGCACAATGGTTTTATGCATGCATGGAAATATTTAATTTTCAAATTAATAACCTACATTTAACAACAAACCCCAACAAAATAAAAATACTTGTATGTATCTGTTATAAAAATTTGGATTATACTGTGGTTCTGATGTTTTAATTCATATAGTGTGTGTTTCCTTATCTGGCCTCTGATTTACTGAGGCTGGCAGGGAGAGATCATTATAAATCAGTAGTACAAGGACAGGAGAGACAGGCTAGGGAAGTAATATTTAGACAAGAAACATAATTTTCATAACTGAGCAGATAACCAAAAAAATGATGTTATGATATTATCTGTATCAGTGGGGAGGTGTCGAAGATAGCCCTTTAAAAAAATGTATAAGAACCAACTGTTAGAGCTCCTCGAGGAGCCTTTTCTCTGTGTTATAGGTTAATTCTAATGTATGTTCTAATGTATGTTCAATGTTTTTCCTTCAGGATCAATAAAGTATCTATCTATCTATCTATCTATCTATCTATCTATCTATCTATCTATCTATCTATCTATCTATCTATCTATCTATCTATCTATCTATCTATCTATCTATCTATCTATCTATCTATCTATCTATCTATCATCCGGACGAAGTCACAAATTAGGAAGGGAGTTTATAATTTTTTAATAACCTTGACTCAGGGAGCGTATCAGAAACTACATAATTAATAATGAATTTGCATTCTAATTTGCTCTAAAGATAGATAGATAGATAGATAGATAGATAGATAGATAGATAGATAGATAGATAGATAGATAGATAGATAGATAGATAGATAGATAGATAGATAGATAGAAATTAAACATTTGCATAGGATTTTAATATGCACTGGACATTTTGCTCCACAAGTCATGAGTGACAATGACAATTCGCACTATACCTCTGTACAGAGAAGGCTGTAACTTTCAGGCATTTTCCACAGTCTAATTTAAATGTATATAGTTTTTATCTCTATTTCATATTTCTATACATTATTCTATCTATTAATCTATCTACATTTATTTATATATCTACATTATATTTAAATATATTAATTTAGATAGATTTAATTTTGTCTGGGTTTCGTTGTCAAATCTATCTATCACAAAAAAGATGCTATAATAAAAAATAAAAAAAACATATAGTTGAGTTGGACTGAAGCCAAATATTTAAAACACAAAAACAAACTTCGTGTAAAGTTTGTGTTTCAGTATGTATCTAAGCAGTCACCACGGTCATACCTGAGTAACGTCAAGGTGTGGCAAACAAATCAAGAGGCCCGCCCTCTACCGTTTGGTAATGATTAAGTCTAATAACATTTATCTGCTAATTCATGAGGGCACTGAAACTGAACATATGTACATGTGATAATAATCCATAGTAATATAATATAATATATATAAATGTGTGTGTGTGTGTTTATGTTGATTTGTTGTTGTTGTTGATTTCTATTCAAATTCAGACGGTCGTATTTGCCACCGTTGTGGACTCTGATGATTTGGGTTGCCTTGTTCTGTGCACTACCCCAACAACCCGTGCGGTGATGGCGAGGAAACCCCGTTGACAAGGCACTGCTTTTTCATGACGGTGAGTTTCCCTTTGAGTGTATTATAATTTTGTGATAAAAATTTCAAGGAAAAAACACACACAACCTCCTTCCTCCCTTCCTTCAGGGAGGGAAGAGAGTTTGAGCGGAGAGAAAAATCTATCCGAGACAGAACAGGGACAGTGAGAAAAATATATGAGTGGGAGAGGGAGAAGAAGGAGGAGGAGGAGAAGGAGGGGGGGAGCAAATTAAAAGTTGCCAAATGGAGATATTGGGTTTCAAGAGGAGTGAGACAGGAGTAAAGGGTTTGCCTCTTTGAGTCGTCTTTATGTTTTGCTAATCGGGATTAATATATATGGGCTCGACGCCGTGTAGTCCCGGAGCGTTTTCCCGACCTATTCCGCGCCGACAAACAGGCGTCGTCGTCGGGGTCGACAGCGCGGCTAGCTAACCCCTTCAAGAACAGGCCGATGTTTTTTTTCTTCTTAATGGTGAAAATGTTACGAAGCGTTCACCACATCATCCTGTCCCCGACATAGACCCGACGAGCTGGGTACAAGAAAGAAAGAAAGCCGTTTGAAACACGTCGACATATCGAGACAAATGTGACGTTTGTTTTTTTTCTTTCTCGTGCTGGCAGATGAAGCCACATAGAGAAGGACAAATGAAAGCCTTCCCCACACCAGAGAAAGAAAGAGCACGTCAGCGAGCGACCAGCCACACAAGGCTGGACGACGGGCGTTTTTTTTTTGGTGGGGTGCTTTTGCTTTGAATGCGATTATCCTTTCTGTCGATTCAGTCTATTTTTGGACATTAAAAACTACGTTAGACGTAGGCTTACTGAAAAACCAAACGGGCGACACCGAGTAGCAGCAGCAGCAGCCCGGGGACTAGCTTGGTGTGTTTGCCTCGTCGAGTGTATGCTAGGGCGGATTACGGAAGCGGATTTTTTTCTTTAAGACAAAACGCTTTAAAACTTTGCGGAAAATGTGTTTTTATTTCAACAAACGCAGAGCTTTAAACGCTCGTGTTTTAAAAAATGTCAACCGTCGTCAGAATTTCAGTTTGACTTTTTTTAAAAACGTCGATTAACTGGTGACGTTAATCCTAACGGCTGTTTTTTTTTAAATCAACGGCTGTGTTTTGTGGTGGTTTTGTCACCGTCTAGTTGGATTATTTAAAAGAAATAATTGAAGTGGTATCTTGTTATTTATGAACATACAAACAAACGTCATTTTGGAGCTTTTTTTGTTAAATAAAATTGCATAGTTTCCGTTTTTTTGTCGTTTGGAAAAGTCGACATTGCCCTCTCTAAACGTTTGTGTCCCCCTTTTTTTTGAAGGACAAATGAGCCCTGTCCTTTCTGACAAAACAGCGTTTTCGATGTGGATATTAAAAAAACAACTCGATTTTATGTGACATAACATGCCTTATCGTGTTTCTTGGTATCTAAAAGTCACGTACAAACAGTTCAAACACCATATTTTGTGCCCTTCTTTTGTTCTCCCTGAAACCAAAGATGGAGGCTGAACGTGGCTCGGTTGTAAAGACAGCCTATGTCATGGTAACAGCCATTTTGTGGCATTGCAGTTGTCTGCGCTCTCTCAGGCACACGTCCTATTTTTCACCGTGTTTTAAAGCAGTACAAAAAAGAGCTCCTAATTTAAAATGAAAAGCTATTAAAAATTAATTAGTGACTAAAGGAATTTATATTTTCTGACACAATCTCACCACATGCTCCACAATTGCATAAATACAAAGTATTAAATTAAAAATATACACAGTAACTTCATATCCAAACACTCCTTATGTGAACCCGTTGGTCTGCTCGCTTGCTTTTGTTCCCCTTTTTAATCATAAGATAACTTCATATTCGTGCTGGCTGACAACGACATAAAGCCAACACCTCTTTTGAATGTAGGAACTCGGAACAACCATTCAAAGTATAAAAAGGGAGTCGGGTGGAGCTATTTACACTCAAATGGCCATTTACACTGTGCAGGCTGGAGAGACAACCAATGTGGGACAGCAGAGGAGGGTTATGGGTGGGAGTTAGCTTGTCAGACAAACATCTGTAGGTGGGGATGAAGGCCGTCGTGTTCTTTATATTCACATACAGTTCTTCTCCCATGGTACACTGATATACAACATATATGTCCCCCCTCTTCCTCCACCCATATCTTTCTTTCTATCTCACCTACCTCACTCTCCAAACACTCCCACACCCTGCATATCTCACCCTTGTGTGATTTTTGTAACATGACTAAATGCAGTTTCTCACCCTGCAGCCCAGGAAACAAAGGGTGTTAAATGACTGAATCCATGCTTCCTGCTGGAAATCTGTGAGTGAGATGTCCTTACTATTAACAAAATGATACATATACTGGTCCTACCTCAGAATAAAAACAGAAAACACATGATCAGTGAGGTTTATTGCCATTAATGAAGCAATTAACCACCATAATTTATCATATTTCAAGTTCAAGAGTTATGCCGTCCCCTCACCTTCCTCACTCTGCCTCCATAATCTTTCAGGTGTCATGGATGATGAGGACGATCGCCGTCTTCTGGATATTTTAGGGTAACAACCACTCAATAAAACTGGCATTTTACATAATACATTATGAGTGTACAGTAATTTTTATGAATGGATGCACTGATTTATTCACAAAATGGCCATGTTAAGTATTGAATCAATAGTTTGGCTTGTGTTGCAAAAGTTCCTCTTTGAAATAAAAGCCACAAGTATCTGCAAGCTCCTGTTTTCTTAAATTAGGGAAGTTAATGAGTTAATGATCCATTCACAAGAGATTTATTATAACTCTGCTTTGGATGAGTTAAACCACACGTAAGTTTGGTTTTAGTTTTAGGCAACTAAACCTCTCTTCTGTACCTTTTTCCAGAGATGTGGATGCATTGAACGATTATCTCCATGGCAGCAACAGCAAGTCTGTGAGTGACTCTTTCACAGTCTTTCCTCACAGCGTCTGCCTGACCTGACTTTGATGCATAAAGAAACTCGAGTGCGCTCACTCTCTTTTGTCTTGTTTCATCTCTGCAGATTGAGGAGGATGATGTAACTAATGCAGCTTATGGGTCGGATGGCTCCTTCTTTGCTAGTGACACGGTGAGTGTACCTGTGATCACCTTGATCCGACACAATATTAACAGAGAGAGAGCTTTTTCTCAGGTTTTTAGAGAGATTTGAGTTGTTGCGTTATTGTTATGAATCTATAAATGCTCCTAAGAGCCAAGGAAAGCTGCCTGAACAGTTTTCTTATTGTTTTGTGCTAGAAGATAGACCTAAAGGAAAGCAGTCTTATTTGCAGTTTACAAGCAAAGCGTCTTCTCATTTTCCTCTAAATGCTTCTTTCAGACTGGCTCCAACACTGGCCTCAAGGATGGCTCTTCTTCAATGGGTGAATTCGGCGAGGATTCAGCAGGGGCAGGCCTCCAGCTCTCCAGCAGCCTTTCATTTATCGAGGATGAATTGGGGCCAGAGACCTCCCCTGGTGGGGTGGATCTCGGAGGAGAGGACCAGCCCTTCGATATCCTACAGAAGTCTCTCATGGAGGCAGATATCACGGAGCAGACGTTGGCCCAGGAGGCCTTACTGGACTCACAGCCCGCTCCCACTCTAGTGCAGGCTCCTGTTCCATTCCCCTCCCAGCTGGTCTCTGGGGGTTATGGAGGGGGAGTGGGTATGGTGACCACGGCGACAGCTGCGTTCCCTGCAGGCCAGTTCCTTCAAGGCGTGTCCCAACTGCCGAATGGCTCTGCCCAACACATCCAGGTGTTGGGCTCGTTCGGGACGGGCGGTGGTGTTATGACTCTGAGCAGCTTGGAGAGATCTCCTCAGATTGTCCTGAGGCCAGGGGTGCCTGTATCTTCAGCAGGTACCCCAACAGGGGGGCAGGTGTTTGCCCCTGCCCAAGGGCAGGTAGGCCAGGTCGGTTTACCTTTCAAAAACATCCCCCTTCAAAACATCATCATCCAGAGAGGCCCGGGAGGGACCCAGACTCTTGTAAGACCTATCCAGCCTAAGCCCCTTCAAGCTGGGGCCCAGACTGTCTACAGCCTTGGTCTCCAGCCCACCACCATGGCTAATGTAGTTAACGCTAACACTGCTGCTCCTGGGGGACAGTACACAGCCAATGGCTCCATTGTAGTGCAGCCATCCCTGGAGCAGCAACAAGCACAGGCCCAGACAAACATACCACCTGGACAGTTCTTGCTGCCCAGCTCTTTGGCGCTTACTCCGACCAACACCATCCACAACGGGCCCGCTGAACCCAACTCAAATACCCTAATTACCAGTCAGAATGCGGTGCAGATTGTTGCAGGGCAGAACTTCACTTCACCACCGGGAGGCCAGCTAATTTTGAATCAGGGAGTAGTCGGTGGGAGTCACGTTGGAGGGGGTGTAACTCAAACATGGACTTGTGCGAGCTCCACCCCTGTGCAGACATCGTGCGCCCCCGGGCGGCTGACTCTGGTTGGCCCTGCGACAGCGGGGATCAGCGGTCAGTGCCAAGTGACGGCGAGCCCTGTCCAACGCCTCCTAGTGACTCAGACTCAGAATTGCACTTCTCTGTCCCCTTTACCTGGTACTGTGACACAGGAGCAACAAGACTACAGACAGGTATAATCCCGAGTTCCTGGTGGTATTTCATTAATTTCATCCTGTCTGTCTCTTTCCTGAAACCCGTTTTCTGACTTGTGTTTTGATTTTTCAGAATTCTTCATCGCCTGCCCTCAAACAGGACAGGCAGGTGCAGCTCAGCAGCATCCACGGTAAACAAACCCTGATTCATTATCTTCAATTATGTATTTAAATATTGTGTGCCGTACTTTGACCTAACGAGGTTGCTTTGTTTTTGTCAGCCATGACTACCATGACTCAAGATTCAACGCTAAACTCTCAGGTACATCACTTAGTCTGCACATCAGTTGTCTGCACTCATGTCGATGTATATTTAAGGTGAAATACGCTGATGGAGGTGGTATTATGAAACCTTTGGCATGTACACTTTGTCTCTACAGGCCAGCGCTCAGAAGAGACCTGCCCTTCCACCACTTACAAGAGGAGGAATGTGAGTTTTTTGACTGTCTGGGTATATATGCATTACTTTTTATGATTGTCTTGTGTTTGCTTTGCTTGTAATGTTTCCAGTGGACGAGCTTGACTCTTTTTTCCTGTCGTCTTTCTAGGATTTTACAACAGTTGAGGAAGGATCACGCTGGAGTTCAGACACAAGATCGGCGACGGTTCGCTACAATCGACGATGCACTGCAAAGACTCCTCCCTTACCACGTGTTCCAGGGCGCTCCACCCAGCCAGGATGAGTTCTCACTAGGTACGGCCTCGAATCTGAGGAACTACAGCCCTGTTTGTACGTCAAGTTTACGCCTGTCGTTGTTCGCCGAGTTAAAAGTTTTGCGTGGTTTCGTTTGCAGTCGACGAAGAATTCGAGGTGGTTGCGACTCAGGTGCTGAAGAGGACCCACGCCATGGTAAACAAATACAGACGGCTACTGCTGGTGGAGGCCGAGGTAGGCACGCACACAAGCAACCGGTTGCATGGATAGATACACGTGTTTCACATTGCGACATGCGCAGGGTTAACGGTTGACTCTCCCCTTCCCTGCAGCGTTCCAGTCCGTCATCAGAAATGGTGATGATCGACAGGACCTTCAACCAAGAGGAGCGCAGCAACCTGACGCAAGACAAACGCATGGTACTAGTGGATCCAGGTAAGAAACTACAGAAGAGTAAAGCCACTTGGAGCAAACAACATCCTCACAGAAACTTAATTGAACTCTTCTTCTCTTCTTTGTGGTGTTTTATACACAGACACCTTCTTGGAAGACTTCTGTTGTGGGATGAAATCCAAACTTTTCCAAGATCCCCTCCCCTCTCAGTCGTCGTCCAGCTGTAGTTGGAATCAGTCAGACAAAGGCTCCACGGAGCCGTCGTACAGGACAGACTCCCAGTCCGGGTATGGAGACCCGGGAGGGGGTGGCGATGGCGGCGGTGCTGCTGCTGCTGCTGTAGGTACAGGCACAGGTGCAGGAGATAAACTCCACCCTCCACACTTAGAAAACAAGAGCGTCCTGGAACTGAAGAGATCCCAGCAACACTACGGGCCCGGCAGCGGCAGCAACAACAGCCTCACCGCCGCCAACAGTTATCCGCAAGGTAACCCCCCCACACCTTACGCAGCAACGCCAGGAGGACAGACTCACTTCCAGGTGTCTCACCACCCGATCCAGCCCCAGTACACCCCTCAGCTCACATCACCCCCTCACCCCGACACAGACTCTGCTCTAGAGGCTGCAGTCAACAGCATCTTGGAATGTTAAGACTCCATATCATCCCCAACGTGCGGATTCAAACCTCTTTTGTGTGTATTTTTATTTTTGTCAAACTCTTCCTGTTGTTATATTTGTTGTATTTTTTCCCCCACAACCCCGTGTGAAGAGAGGTCAACTCTTCTTTCAGGTTATCGTAGCGATACCATCCCCGGGGCCATGTAGCATGTATTATTTTTTTTTTGTTCTTTTATTTTTGTAGAGGCGGGAGTCGAGGGTGCCCGGTGAACGCAGGCACTTAAAAATCACCTATAAACATCCGGGAATGTGTGCAATGCAACATACTAACCGACGGACAGTGTTTTGTTTATTTGAACCTTATTTTAAAGGGGGTTGTGACTTCAGTAGCTTGAATCCAAGAGTGTCCCTCTCTTCACACGCATTAATATTTTGTGCCAGTTGATCACCCCCGCCGGCCTGCCCAATACCTATGCTGAAAAACAGGGATGAGGAGGAGGGACTAAAAGACGACTCTGTGCCTAATTGTAGGTTTTTTTAATTTTATTTTGAAGTGTTTACATGAAGAAGCTCTACTCATTCACTCGACCCCCCTTTCTTTGCATTTCAAACAATGCACGCCCGCTTCAGCGTGAGGTAGATTTCACGGTTCAGACGTGTTAAGATTTCCTGCGAGGTAAGCTCAGTAGAGACACATTCACAGAGACAAATTGCACTAAAACGTACTGTTGCTTATTATCAGGAACCTATACGAGGCTCTTGTCGACGCTAGGCTCATCAGAAAGTGAACCAAAATCTATCCACCTGCTTTTTTCAGACAACCTCCGAATCACACTAGAAACCACTCAAACTAGTCGCGTACACGCGAGCAGCAGTCGTTTTTTTCTCTCGTGCGCTTAAGTCACATTTTCTTTGGCATTTATTTTTCTTTTGTACCTTAAAGGTATGCAAGCCCCCGACGCAGACACAAAGACACAAGACAACAAATCTCGATCTCAACCATTCTCTTTTTTTTTTTATCATTTCACGGTGTGTTTGTGTCTGAGGTGGGGGTGTGGAGCTCAGTCCTCAGATTGAGGAAGATATGTTACAATATCTTTTTTTTTTAGTTATAATTATTTTAGATCTCCTCATTTTTAGAAATCATATTAAAAAAAAGAAAAGAAAAATGGATGTTTTTGTTTGTTGTGACGTGTTTCCACCCCGGCTCTGTGAACACGACGATGTCGTCGTGAGTTTCATTGATTGTACGTATATTTGTCTGCCTTCTGCATACAGTATAATGATATATTGATCATATCTATCTATGCTTTACAACCTTGACATGTCTATCTGTGTGTATGTGTGGTAATCTGCACACACCCACACACTGCTCTAGGATTTTGTTCTCATGTAGTTTGGTTGTTCGATTGCCATACTCTTCGACTTTATTCCCTTTTTTTTGTTCGCTCGTTCCTCGTTCTCACTTTTTCAGTGTTTCTAATTTCAAAGCATTTCTCATGTTTCCTGTGTTATTTCCTCTCAGCAGCGCAACCAAAATTCATAATAGGAGAGAGCGTGGTCTTGTCCAGAATCACTGTCAGATCTTTTTGTGTTTGTTAGTTTGTTTTTGTGCCGGTGACAGCAGCAGCAGCTCTGTGGCTGACGCGAAATGCCTCGAGTTAAAACTTATCTTACTGTGATCGTTCATGATGATGAAGAATTTCTTTTTTTGTTTGACTTTTTGCAAATCTGCACTAAAGATAAAGGTTGGATCATTTCTGCCAAAACCCAACACAAGGACCAAAGCATATGTTCAAAATGCTCTTTTGGGGTCGATTCTGGATAGTGTCAGCTTTCTCTTATATATGTGTCTGTGAAATGTGCTTGCCAATGGGCTACAGGAGCAGACTGAAGGCCTTTTATACGGGCGGGGGTGGCGGTGGTGATAGATTTCGTGTGCCAGTGGCCATCGCGGCCCCGCCTGTATCTCTGCCTATAGACCTCTCTTATATCGACCAGTGCACACTGAGAAAACTGAGCTCTCTTGCTTTGAAAAGCAACGTTCTAGTGACACGTTCGGGTCACGCGAGATTTGTTATTTGCTCCTTTCAAGCGGTTGCTGCAAGACTTTGTGCCTCTATAGCACTTATATTCACACGGAAGTTAGTTTTAGACTTGCACAAAGTAGGGATGTGTCCAGTGTCGGTGAAATGTCGTTATGCATATCAGTGTCTTGAAGGGCCAGGTAGAACATACTGTGCTTTTTTTTTTTGGGTCCCCTGTTTTCAGTGCAGAGATGGGTTTTTTTTCTGCCTCCATTTTCAGTTATTTTGTCTCATTTGATTTGTATAGTTTGTTGTTTTGTATAAAAAAAAGAAAACAAAAGTGAGACACAAAATATTTATAATTTTTGTATGGAGAAAAAAAAAGAATGTAAAACACACACACACAAAAACAACAATGTGAGAAATAATTTTTTATTGTGTTGGCTAAGAAACGGTGTCAGGATGAAACAAACAACAAAAAAGAAATCATTACCAAAATACTGTCATTTCTTCATTTGTAGCTCATGTGTTGTTCACTACAGCAGCGAGGAGAGTCAACAATAAATTCATTTTGAATACAATAACAAACTGGTCCAGTCCAGCTGAGAAACCTCCTTCAAGCGTCCCCCCCCTCCATTACTATTCTGTGAGTGTTCACACACTGGCACTGACGGGCTAAGCATGCATAATAACATCATGTGACAGGGGGAGAGCGTTGCAAAAGAAAAACAGATTTGTGACCCTCTGCTACACAGATATGATCTTTTCCGCGGATACTCGTGTCAGGACATTTTCGTGTTTCTCTGCCGTCCAGGGCGGCCGGCGTTAAGATTTTTATCAAGTTAAAAAAAAAAAAAAATCAGTTGGTTAATCCCTTCTCATGGACCCCGGCACCAATGCCTCGGCACAAAGGAGCTAAGAAAACTCTGCATAGCAAACATTCAAGCGGCCCCAGCCCCGGTTTGGTTTTTGGTTTAACACGACACAACAGTGACACCTAGTGGAGACCCTGGGACACACAAACAACTTCAAATATGACACAAGGCACACTAAGAGAAGATAAACCAGAGATAACTTAATAAATAATTACAAATAAAAAAGGCAATCCGTACAAGGCACTTTGATTTTAGATTCCCTCTGAGTTCAATCAGTCAGGAATAAATCGCTGGTATCAGAATCACAGTAAAGGAATAGTTTTGGGAAACTGGCTCATCCATTGATGATCGATATATACTCTCATCCATCCGCTCACCAGCTCACTTTACAGCTTATATGTTGTTTAATCTGTTTCGATACCGCAAACCGGAAACTTACTGGAGTCTCGGCTGGTTGCCTGGCAACTGCTCAGAGCCAAGAAATAGTTTCGGACATAGTATACCAGTAAAATGCCAGATCGGCGTTTCCACACTTTTAAAACGACTGAGACGTAATGCGTTGATTTGTGAGCTTTTAGAGGTTTAATCTGAGATGACTGGACACTATATATGTCTTCAACATCTTTACAGATCTACCAACAAGTCCTCTCAATGAAAGGCGACCTGTAAGTGAGTGTATCGATCTTCTCATCTAACTCTAAATGAGTTAGACGTTGACTTGTTTGCTCCCTGGTAGAAGAAAACTGAAGGACAGGACAGGCCACTCACTGTGGAAACGTTTACATCTGGATTCATTAGATATTATTAACAGGAAAATCCCTGCAAGTCCTGAAGTCTCACTTTTCCTAATCCGTCACACGTGTCCAAACATCATCCTTTGGCCTCAGTGGTGTTTCCTCCAGCGATCACGCTCTGGAAAACAAAACAACAAACTGAGTTATCTCCAAATCTGTGTACCCTCGCTGAGACTGACTCAGACACTTACTTATGTGAGGGTAACTCCAGATGTAGCCGAGCACACAGTATCCTGCTAACAACATGCTCAGTCCACCCACGCCTCCTTTCTTCACATCAATATACTTCTTGTAATACCACTGCCAGCCTGACGGAAACACAGACACATGTTAAACTTAACACTCAACATTATTGAAGGCTTACGGGAATTGTGTTTTGGGGATCACATGCAGCAAAAGTTTGAACAGGGCTCAAACCCCAAGGCCCTGAAACATGGTACGAGCTCAACTTGGGGCTCCAATAGTTTGACATTTTGAGAACTAGGTTATTTGCTTTCTTGCCAATAATTAGAATATTTAACAACCAAAATACAAATATGAAACATATGCGCAACTTCCATTTGTATATTTTGCAGTATTCACTGCAGTTGCATCAACTCCAGCAGCTGTCATTTTAACAACGCTTGCAGGCTCTTCCCTTCCACTATGCAGCCTAAATGTGGAGAGTCCTGCTCTACCAGAACCTCTGAAGCTCATTGTGTGTGTGTCAGACTATTTCTTTCTTTTTACATGCAGTCTTTGTGCAGGTTGTACAAATAAGATATAACATGTGTGTGTGACTTTTAGTGAAGTTATGACAGGTGGATTTTGTTCAAAAATGTTGTTTTAAAAGCATATAATGACACCACTAACAGTAGAACTCCTGGTGTGTTATGTGAGTTGTGTGTTATTATACGTGGCCGTCACCTCTTTGCACCATTTCCACGACATCTCTCGGATGGGTGGGAGTTTTGCAGGCCAGCCACTCGGGTAACTCCTTCAGTCTCACCTGTCCGAGACTCCTCCGTGTCAGAACGCCTATATTATAAATCATATAAATAAAGAATCAATGCACTGACACGTGAATACACGCTGTATTCTTGATGGATTAGACAAAAGAAGATTAAGTCCTTAAATGTTGTCTACACACAATCAGGTGAGCAAGACCTTTGCCTTGATGACGTAATCTACAGTTGGCAGAGTTACCATTTAAATCAGGGACTGATATCAAAGTGCAGACGACACATTTCAGTCCACTTCTCACAGTCAAATACCGACCTTTAGTTCCATCGTCAGCAGTATTCTGTTTCATGATGACGAGCTGCGAGTTCTCCATCCTCGCCCCATCGTCAGCTCTCAGCGCCTCCACTCTCGCTGGCAGAGTTTGCGGCGCAAGAAGGAAAAGGTTGGGGCTGGAAAGCTGGTGGAGTGACGGTGATATTTGGGGCAGTCTTGTCATGTGATGGCCCACCTTCATGCTGACTGTATGTGGAAGGGACTGGGCTTGGCTCACCTGGGACGATAGATGGCCAGAAATGATGGGAGTCGCTAGGAGAAGTTAGTTCAGGCTGAGGGGAGCCGTCATGTCGTAGGGGCATTAAAGACTTAGAACTTTTTCTCTTAACTGAACCTGGCTCTGTATGTTGTGAACTGCTGCTGGGCGGCTGCTTTGACAGAGGTTTAGTTTTCACCAAGCAGCTATCAACGTCTTGATTCCCTGTTGGGAGTGAAACTGGACCGAGATGAGAACCGGTTCTGATTTTGCTGCTTAGATCGTGAGTGGTTTGAATCTGGTTCAGGATGCTTGGCCTGGTTTTAGCCCGGCCTAAGGTGGCTTTGACATCCTGGAGGGTAATCCTAGTCTGGTGAACACCTTCTGATGTCAAGAACGACTTATTCAGAGATATATCCACAGTTTCCATGTGGTCGTCCATCAAGAAGTCCTCTTTTAAACTAGGACTTGTGTTATTTAATTCAGACGCCACAGGGCTGGAGGTGTCTTTGGATGTGGAAAGGGTTTTGGCCGCCTTCTTCGTCTTTGGCACTTTCATTTTAACGGCACCTTTGGGTTTGGTATCCGTGGGCACAAAGACAGGATGGGCGTCGTCTTTTACCAACATTTTACCTAGATTAGTTTTAATCTCTGTTTGTGCTGCGGTTCTGGATCTTAGAGGATCTGCCACAAATGGAGTTAAACCTGAAGGCAGGTCCTCTAAAGTGGATCTTGTTCCCTCCAGCGATCCCTGATAAACCAGTTTGGACTTTGCAGCTTCTATCGAAGCACGCAGACTCTTCTTTTTGGGATTAGAGATGGGAGACTGGGTGGAGATTCGAGGCATGGTGGCTGTCTTGATTTGTTCAGACAGCTTCGGTTTCTTTTTCTTGGTTGATGGTGGAAGTGATCCGCTTGGGGACAACGTCTGTGATGAAGATGACGTAGCTGCATTCTGTAAAGGTGTTGCTGGAGACACTTTTTTAGCCTTCTTTGTGTCTGTCTTTGACAGCGTCTTTGAGGACTTTACCCCTTTCGCTGTCGGCTCGGACAAGGCTGCGGCCAGCGGAGAAGATGATGTCCGATTTGCTGTGACATCACGTTTGGTCGGAGGGGTTTCGGAGCTCGCTGCTTTGCAATGTGGCAGGTGACTCTTTAATCTTTTGTACGTTTTCCCGCAGAATGGGCACACCTCTGTGGAGGGGAAAAACAGAAGAGTGAAAGGCTGAGCTGAGAATAAGTGCAACAATTTAAGAATGATGTCTCTCGACCATGCAGGGAGGGAACTGTTGGGCACCCTCTGGTTCCCAAGCAAAGTCTCTATGGACTGAGCTGCTATTAAAGTGAACTAAAGTTAAGTTTATCGTCTTTTTTCGACTGATGCACTATTGCTTTCAGTATAGCTTCAAGTCAAACTAATAATACTGTAAAATATTAACAAATATCAACCAATATCTTTTTGCATAATGCCCATTTTCTTCAGCTTCATGGGCTGACCTTGTCACTGAAGGAGACGACCTTACTGTTACTGTATTCTAAAGTGCACTAAAGTCCCAATAAAACACAAACAATAACAATAATTTAAAAATATACAACATTGATTGTGACTAGATCACGTGTTGTGTTTGTGACACTTACCAGAGCTCATTTTTGTACGTTAAAAACAAAACAAAAACAACAGCCAATCAGGATGAAGCATGCTGCCAAGACGACGTCAGAAACGGGAAAAAACTCAACATGGCAACAGCAATAACAACAATAATAATAATGTGAAGTGACTTAATTAATTGTCACATTTATAATCACTTTAAAAAAACTAAGTTTTAACTTGACAGGACACGTTTTTCAGGCGTAACCAATCGGTTACCAGACCTTTTTTTGGGGTGGCGCGTGAGAAGCCTGAGTGTAAATTTAGAGCAAGATTAGTTCAATTTAACGGGATTTGGCGGAACGGCAGAACTGAAAAGCGCGCCACAGCCGTTATAACGGCTATACCGGCTGTAACGGCCGTGTGCGGTGCAGTTATAGACCTGTACGATCATGTGGCGAGCTGTTGTTCGGTGGGTGTGGCGCGTTTACTTCCGGTGTCTACGTCAAGTTGAGATGAGTCACTCCGGCGAACTTCCGGCTTCGCGTACAAAAAAAATCCCCCAAACTTACCGGTAAAATTTGGATAAAGTCGATCAAAATTCCCCCTGAAAGCTTTTAATATCTGTGTCAGAGGGTGGGATTTTTTTTTTTTTTACAATAGCATTCATGTTGTATTCTGGCAGAAGAAGAGATTTAACGAGTTTTTGACCGTGTTTAGAGGTGAATGTTGACTCTTTGGTATGGATTCTCAAGCTTTCACCCACATTTCTTGGCATTCCTCAGCACATCTTGGTGACTTGTTGTAATGTTTTAGGAATTAAGTGATATTTCAGTTAAATACGGCACGAGCCATGTTTGGCAAAGAGATATTTGCACAATAAAATACAAATAAATAGATTTCAGATGGGACATAGTCACCTTTAATGCGTTCGGATTTTTAGATTTAACTGTCAACTTACATTTCAAAGTCTTTCTAAGGAGTATAAAAACAAATTTGGTTGTAAATCTACTCAAAAAAAAAAGACTTCACTTGACAACCTCTGTGGCCGTCAAGTGGAAGTGCAGTTCCTCAAACGTCCACTTGAGGCTGGCTCCAGAAGTGAGTCCCCCCAACTTCACAGCAGAAATAAACATGTTTACACCCTGGTACAAAAAATAGTTTTGGTCTTTATAGCTAATTTCTGAGGGTTAATTTTTATTTAACTCAGCCGTTGAAATCATATTAAGGCTTAAAGTTATGCAGAATTAAGAGTGTGGCTGCTTTGACAGGTGACTTGTTTGAGCACCTAGAGCTCAGGTTTGCCAATGATCCACGTCTTTGCCAATGTGGATACACCTGATATAGATAATAAAGAAAGAAGAGCCTACATTCATTAGAAAAGTGTATTTTATTGATAGGGTTAGAGTGGCATGAGACTTGGCACAGGAATGAATTTCAAAATAAAAAAAGTGGTGAAAAAGAATTACACAGAAATACATCTACATCGAAAAAAAAAAGTCATCTTCATTGGAAAAAAAAGCAGTGATTTGAAAAACACATTCAGAATGAGGGGGGGGAAAGAAAAAAAAACGCCATTTCTACAACCATTTACATATATGGAGATAAACCTGAATATTATTTACATGGCAACAGATTACAGTATGTACAAAGCAAAACGAAAAGAAAAACTGAAAGCAAAGACTGAAGAAAGTCACAGGAGTTTTATTTTTGGGACAATCCTTGTGAACAGTCCCAAAAGAAAAAAAGCACGGAGTGATTTTGGCAGAAACAGATTTTAACAGTGCCTGGAAGTTGTCCTCTAACAAAGATTGGCCCCTCTACAGAATACAGTCTGACAAAAGTATTCAACTTTTTTTGAAAAGGGAACTCCTAAACAGCACGAGATTGCATTTTCAGAGTCACACAACTCAGTGCGAACACAGATATTCTCACAGGACCAGGTTACATCTCCCCATAACTATGCTGCTTACAGTAGATTCAGACAATCTAGAGCAAATCTCTGTACATCTATTAACAGACATTCATCAGGCAAACGGGAGGTCTGTCCCTTTACGAGGCCTAGGATCAGAGATGAGTATAAAGAGAGAGTAACAGAAGAGGAGTGGGGGGAGTCTGGGTTAAAGTCAGGAGGGTACAGTACCAAACACCACCCAGCTAACTGTAATGAGGCTTGGCTGAGTCTCGCTGCTCCGCCACCCAGAGAAAGATTAGATTATTCAGTTAGTTCACCAACAATGGCATCAGCGTTAACTGCTGGTTTTGATTCGACCCTGAGAAAACAGTGGACTGCATGTTCACTTGCTGGCACGCCTGCCTAAAAATGTGCCAATGAAAAGTGATTTCTGCCCTCTAAACCAAAAATATATATTTAGGACAACCTGCATGGAAACATATCGATTCAAAGGCAGCTATGGTTTATTTTAATTCTAGAGGCAAACAGGCACAAATGCAGGATTTGCAACAGTGATTAGGTCTCTTTAAGACATTATATGGAAAGGCATCGTGGGGGTTCAGTCTCGCGGTTGCGCTCTTTTCTAGCATTTGTTTTATTCAATTTTTTTCCAACAGACAAGGTGCCAGTGCTGGAGCATCAAATCTGCATCAAATCTTTAAACCACAGCGCTTTCACCATCACCATCAGTGAGCTGGTCCCCGTACTGGCAAAAAACTGGCTCTGTGCCGGCACTTTCTTCTTCGACCTGCTGATCTTGAACCGAACAAAAAGCGATGACTGGGACGGGAAGAGGGAGGGAACAAGGATATTGTGCAGTCTCCAGATGATCAGTTAAAGTTGACAAACCCTTCTATGAACTACAGGGGCTCACAAAGCAGCGCTGGAGAGAGCGACGGAAATAAAAAAGGGGTGACTTTGGACTAAGTAAATTCAGTGCTTGGACACAGACTGGCACAGGTGATCGCCTAACTGTTTGAACGAAGTACGTATTTCGCCGTGCCTGTATTTGTTGCTTGGCAAGTTGGTTTAGACACCCAATGCCTGGTTTGTTGAATGTTTTTGGCGTCTGCACTGGCGCCAGCACAGACACCTTGTGAGTCGAAAAGCCCCCCCAGAGAGTCTTGTGCTGTAAGGTCGGCGCTCAGGCCAGAGGAGAGCGTCTCAAGACGCAGCGGCGGAGATCAGATGTTATCCGACATCCAAACTGTCTGCTCGTCTTTCTTTATAACCACAGACGGTCTGTCCTACTGACTCATTCCCCTACCAAACCCCGAACTAACAAGAAGGCCAACTCTTCAAAAGAGGAGAGTAAAAACTAATATAAAAACGGCTGAAGAAGAATGCTGACGTCGATCGGATTCTTCTGAGGCTGGTCTCTCCCAAGTCCTCATTACAGGAGCGAGCGGGTGGTTTGTCCCCATTCAGGTCCTCTACTTTCACAGGTTGACAGGGGTCATTGCAGCATGAGCTGTTTGAGGTTGTCGTGGAGGATGGTGTCCTTGACGTCCCGGAACACCAGCCTGATGTTCTCCGTGTTGATGGCTGTGGTGAAGTGGTGGTACAGGGGCTTCTGGGTGGCATCCCGTCTCTTGGCCCGGAAGCACTCCACCATGAACGCCTGGATGTCCGGCAGGCTGTGCTCCGTCCCGGTGTATTCGGGAAAATAGTCCTTGAGCGGAACGCTCTTCACCTTCTCCTCCAGCAGGTCCGTCTTGTTGAGGAAGAGGATGATGGAGACGTTGGCGAAGACGCGGTTGTTGACGATGGTCTCGAAGATGTTGAGCGATTCGCGCAGCCGGTTGGTCTGCCTGTCCTCCATCAGCACCTGTCAGAGACAAGAGGAACAGTTAGTACTGCTGTTACTGTACTCGTCACCTGAAGTTCAAAAGCCTTTTAATTCTGTGAGGTACTTCCTGTCTGATCGTGTTACAGCGTGTGTTCCTTCCAAACCATTTGGTGAAATATTCAGTTTGGTATGCAACTTGCTTTCTTGATTCCATCCTCCCTCTGAACCAAAAAGCTTTGGCAGAAGGCCTGCGAGCTGATCTGAGCCAGTTGTGTTAGTGTGTCGATGTACTGATACATGCAGGGTGCGTTATCCGTATGGTGGAGCTCCAAGAGCTCAGGTTTCTACCGCATTTCCCAGTTTAAGTTACAGCAATGGGGAACAAAGAGTGGCTTACTTAGGGCAAACTCGTGTGCCAACGTTGTTCAGCTGGACTGGATCTTCAGATCTACATCAAATATATTAAAACATTTGTGATAAAAAAGACAAACCGACAGGGAAACCAACGCCTGAGGAGTGTTTATTGCTATTGAAATGTAACCACACTCTACTGTAGAGAATATAGGTGCCATATAAGAGCTGTACTCCTTATCAGTGAATATGTTGGACAGGAAATGCCAAAAATTACTACTTAAAAATGTCCTGCTCGGTAAAAAATTTAAGGAATCCTATCAAAAAAAAAGTTTTATCAGGGATCAACATTAAGTTTATAACTTTATTAACGGGCTGTATCGAGGAATATCAGAGTTTATAATCCATGAGTCGACCTGGATGGCTTTAGCTTCAGAGACATTTCAGGTCGACTGTGGAGGTTTGACCCATCTGATGACGGGCTGACTTTTCTGACTCGACTTCTCCGCCGCAGGTCGCTGCGATTTCTGGTGGACACTCAAAATGAATGGAAAAACCTGCAGTGTTACCAGTTGTGTGTTGTTTCACATGAGTAAAACGCATCGACACACACGTGCAGGCATTGTCTGGATCCTAACAGACCGTAACCGCGATATTTAAATATCACTAACGCATCAGATATTAAAACTGTATTTATGTCTGGGTGCGTGTTTTGCTGTCCCTTTATTTTACGTTAAGGACAAAAATCTGATCCAGTGTACACACTGAGCCCAGTGAGCTATTTCCTTTTACATGTATCAGATTTCTGTAATGGTGTCTGAGCCTTTATATAAAGAAAAATCTTTTAACCAGAGACAACTCACTGCACAAAATAATAGACTCCAACACATGCTGCGAGATAAAACCACGACTCCAAAGAACAGGATTGAGCATATAGACACAGCAGCGACGACTTATCAAAAAGTCACCAAACAGTATCTGCTAGAACAAACAGATTAATGTGCCGTTTATCAGCCTATCGCAGCTCGGTCTGTGCGTAGTGGAAACGAGACGCCGTGGCCGTCGTGTTTTCACCTGGTCGTATTCGGAGGAGGAGACGAGGAAGAGGATGGAGGTGACCGAGTCGAAGCACTCGAACCAGCGTCTCCGCTCCGACCGCTGCCCTCCCACGTCCACCATCTTGAAGGGAACGTTCTTGATCTCAAAGTCATACTCGTGGATGCCCTTGGTGGGTTTACGGGCGAGCAGGATGTCCTGTTGAGTGGGGAGGTAACTCTGGAGGGGAGACGGAAAGACGCGATGGATTAATATTAACATGTTGACAAGACAAAAACAACATATGACGGCTGAAGGCAGAAAACGTGATAAGCCCAGAATCAGATCTGTTTGTAGTTCATGGGGTAATCTTTGTACAAACTTTGGTTAAATGTTATCTTGTTTTAGTCCAATTCGAGTCGATATTTCAATCAAACCAGCCACATCTGGCGTCGTCTTTGAATCTATATAGAGACGACACGTTTATGGGCTTTGATGAAACCGCAGCATGGTATAAAATGAGTTATGTTTCAGTACAACTAGATGAACTTTAACTAAACCTTCACCTAAAGAAATTAAACGCCAATCCTCCTGATATTTATTTGAGTCTCACAGTACTCACATTCATTCACAGTGTGTGGACTTTACATACAGTCTTTACACTTTAGATTCACACTATAAACAAGGCTGTAAGTAAATCAAAGTGCTAATTGGTGTAAACCGGAACTCCATGAGTCGAACAAACCGATGAAGAATGACAACACGGCAAGTTTGAAGAATATAAAATATGGAGCTGTTGTTAAATACATTAATAAACACTAACTAATCTGTTATAGCTGTGTTAGTAACCCATGTAGTGAAGCTTATATACCGTGTACAGTCAGTGTATATATGTTTTTTCACACCGTCATAGTGGTGTTATTTGTTAAAAACACTTTAAACAGCACCATTAACTATGACATTAATAATAAAACATACAGATACATTGTACAGGTGTAATACTGTGTGTAAACAAGAGCAGATGAGTTTACATTTAGATTTTTGTATATTATAGAAAAGCTATGTGGAAAAGGTGACGAGCCAAACGTGGGCGTAGCTGGGTGAAACTTTACGGGATCGGAAAGTATAATATACACAAATCAGAAATCTGGATTTCATCTTAATGTACAGTGACACATGAATAAAACAAACCAGGTCATTCTCGGATATAAATGTAATCGTACGAGGAATAAAAGATACTCATTTATTAATGTCAGTGTGAATAAAGAGCTCTGTTTATATCACAGACACATGCTGGAAACAGGTGGTAAAGTTATCTGCTCTCAGGGTTCCTGCTGCCTTTTTAAAGCCTCACTGAAAACAGTTTGAAAACCTTTTCATGGTCAGGCTGGTGTGAACGGATGATGTATCCTACAATGAATATTATAACTGCATTTTAAGCACTTCCTATGTTCGTATACAACAATAACTCTAAACGACAGACGATGATTCAAACTGTGACAAATCAGATCAGCTTGCCCGTTGCACTGTAGCTCGCAGTAGTGACTGTCTGCTGCAGACCTGATGGCGCTGACTGATTAAGACGTGTACTATGCACCGGCTCACAAATCACACTCCACTCTCTACAGCCTGCAATCAGATACAACAACTTTTATATCCAACGCCAGTGCAGGACGAGGCTGTTAAGACCTTCTAAGGTCCTTTATTGGCGAGGAAACTGGATTCATGACCTGGATATCGACTCTTGTTACTGGAGTGATGCCGGTCGTCTCACAGCAGCCGGTGGTCAGCCAATAGGTGCCAAAACGTGTCAGCATTTTGGCACCAAGCCCTGTCAGCTGATCTTAAATTGTCTAGACATGTTGCAATATTAACTATGAAGCGTAAACGTCTGATCATAACAATCGGCGCGGGCAGAAACAACTTACCGGCTCGCCGAGCTTATCCAGATTATCCAAGAAATACTTCACTGACTCACCCTGCGACAGGACAGAGGGGGAATTTATGTTAATTCTACAGTCACAGCACAATTTGCATTTAATAACTTGATCGTTTTGCATTTGACAGAAGATAGTTAGGGCACAGGACAAACACAAACACACACACACACACACACACACACACACACACACACACACACACACACACACACACACAGGTTTGTTTTGTCTTCCAAAAAAAAAAAAAAAAAAGAGCGAGCAAGGCAGTGTTTTCTGGGTATCTGAAGCAGGATGTGAAGTATTTCATATTGCACCCGACACGTGTTCGTAAGTGTGTCTTTGATGTTATACCGGAGTGTGGCTAGATCTGTGTGTGTGTGTGTGTGTGTGTGTGTGTGTGTGTGTGTGTGGAGGTGCTTATTTTTTTTCTTTTCTAGACCGTTCTGATGCTGTTCGTGCGCAATTAGTGCAAGCCCAGACACGAGGCTGCCAAGACTGAGATGCATTCCTTTATCTGTGTGTGTGTGTGTCCTGTGCTCGACATAAAGCAAAAACTGATTTTCATGTGACCCTGACTGTAAAAGCACCACGCCTTTTTCCAGGAGGATTGTTTTGCATGTATTTTGCATAATGACAGTACTCTGAAATTCAAATGTTATCAGCAGCAGTAGTGATTGTTTGAGGCACCGTGTGCCATCTAACCACCCGTCACACGCTGTAAAGCTTCTGTACTCACCTTTTGATCTTTAAAAAAAAAGAAAGAACTAACCTGACCTGAAAAACCTGTGTGTGTGTGTGTGTGTGTGTGTGCGTGCACGTGGGAAGTGTGTGCAAGGCTAAGATTACACAAGGGAGGGGTGGGTTAGAACGGTGTGGCGCTGAAGCGCAAAAGAAAGAAGTGCACAGCCTTTCCTGTGAGGCTGATGTCTTTCAAATTCTCGAGTAAAAAAAAAAAAAAAAAAAGGGGGAGCTCGATTCTGAGGCGGTTTTGAAATCGTCCAAAAATCACATTAAAAAAAAAAAAAAGCAGAAGAGAAACAAGCCGAGCAATCACTGCGAGCTCTTTCTGCTCATCGCCGAGCATGACGACGCCTGCAGTTAATCTGAGCGTGCTGAAGAAGCAAAACTGAAACGTAACATTACATAACGAGCGTCGTCACTCGGGTACGCCTCATATCTGAGCCCGAGCTGTTTGTGCTGCTGCTGCAGCTTTGGTGGAAGTCTCAGGTGAGAACACAGAGAGAGAAAATGTTTACGGCTGATTTTAAAAACAGTGCGACCGTGTGAACTTTGCGCTGCACAAAAGGCGACAGAGAGAAATCCATGTGTGGTTGCAGTTTGTACATGTGTTTCCAATGATAATTACACGCCAGCCTGAAGGCGCTTTGTGATTTGTGATGCAAATACGTGAAAGGGCATGGTCAAAACACAATGGGTCCTATCTGCCGGCAGCGAAAAAACAAATTAGTCCTCGCTAACAAGAGCTTGGGAAACAGCAACTCTTCAGCTGCTGTCTCTGGCTTTTACACACTCCTGTCTGAATGGGAAGTGCTTAAATCTGATTCACAATTCACATTTTGGATCAAACTCGAAACTACGACGGGCTGAAACTAATCCATTCACGTCTCGAATGTTTCTTCTAGTTAAACACTGAAACATTTGGACTGTGAAAAGAGACACGGGTTGAAAAAGCTGAAATATATAGAACATTTTGCTGGATAACAGTTGCCAGTTGATTATCTGTTTCTAATTTTCTGATCGATTCAGATGTACAGTACTCAGTGAGTGACTGTAAATAAAGAATGAGTTTCTGATGAATCTATAAAATCAAAATCAATCTTTAATTGACTTGTTTTTCTAACATAAACAGCCCCAAACTCAAAGATTTTTAGTTTGTAAATGACATATAAAAAGAGAAAAATCACTATTTTTATAAATAATCTGTAGATGGAATAATTAATCTGGTTAGAAAGGGGTTTATTTGTTATTGCACTCATGTACACTGAGCTGCAACAACTCATTGTTTGACGTTTTCAAGCATAAATAACATTTTTGTTTCCCCTCTTGTGAGTTTTGGTACGTTGGTCCAATAAAACGATCAATTTAAAAGACAGCACAGGGCTTCTTTCATATAAAAACATGTAAATAATGACTAGGCTGCAGTCCAACATACACACAGAGAGAGTGTGTGTGTGTGTACTTGTGTGTGGTGTGTGTGTTTGTATGCCAATAACACTGAGTGGGAGAGCTCTGTTTGTAAGCATAAAGCTGTTTAACTACAGATCAACATTCCAGCTCTGATCACTCTTATTCCCCCTTCTGTCTGAGTGTGTGTGTGTGTGTGTGTGTGTGTGTGTGTGTGTGTGTCTAACAAAACACCACTGAGAACACTTCTACTTTATGCAACTGCAGATTTCAATTTACTTGAAAGCAACGTGGAGACCTGACAGCTCGCTCATGTGAAATTAAACGAATACATTATCGATTCTTCTGAAATCGCAGCAGGTTGTGAAAGTGATACCCCCTCCCCGCCAAAATAAGAGCACACAAAAAAGTCCCAGTGAACGTGATGTCGACCACAGCTGTTATTCTGGGTGAAACGTCAGCATGCTCAAAAAAAAGAAGAAAAAAAAGAAACGCGTGTGTGCTGACAGCCATAAGGAGCAGGGAGAGGTGTAAACAGGAAGCTGACTCAATCACATGTCTGACCACTCAACTGAGAGAGAGAGCGAGGCAGGGAGAGAGGAAAGGGAGGATGAATTGAGAAGAAAATCGGTTTCACTTTCTATTTTCACTGCCGTTTCCACTCCTTTTGAAAAAGCCCAACGCCAACTCATTGCCTTTTGGCGATAAGGGGGTTGTGCCGGTACAAAAACTGTGATTGAGTTCCAGTAAAAAACCTACCAGCTGAAACTCCCTACGGCGATCGAAGGCGTTCTGGATGCCCGAATCCGCCCACAGAGCCTTGATGGCCGGCAGGTACTGCAGGAAGACGGACGTCTCTAGCTTCCCGCTGGTCACCTTAGCCGAACGGGTGTCGAATGCCATCAGACTGTCCCCGTGCTTCTGGTTGTCCTGGTCGCCCCACGGGATGTGCAGCTTCTCTCGGGCGTCCACCAACACGCGAACACCTGGGGAGGAGGAAGTGAAAAAGATCAGAGAGGTTTTAGAGATGAAACGTCTTCTGAGAGGAGGAGAGGAGCATGTGAACACAACATGATGAAGAAGCGTCCTAGAAACCTGATTTGTGTGTGATGAGTCACACAAAAAGGCACATAGGGCGAGCAAATACTGCAAATTAAACACATTTGTGGAGCCTGTAATGTATTTTACGTCACATTTTATAGTTTATATGAGGAAGTATTGGAGCAGATGTGACTTTTTTTAAGGTGGTTAAATTGTATAATTAAGTCCTCGCTTGGCAAACAGCAACTCTTCAGCTGCTGTCTCTGGCTTTTACACGCTCCTGTCTGAATGGGAAGTGTTTAAATCTGATTCACAAGTCACATTTTGGATCAAACTCATCCATTCACGTCTCAAATGTTTCTTCTAGTTAAACACTGAAACATTTGGACTGTGAAAAGTCAGACACGGGTTGAAAAAGCTGGAATATATTGAACTTATTTTTGCTGGATAACTGACAAGTAATTACTAAAATAGCTGATTATCTGTTTTTTCTAATCGATTCAGCTGTACAGTACTCAGTGAGATACTGTAAAAAAAGAATGAGTTGCTGATGAATCTATAAATTCAAAATCAATCTTTAATTGGCTTGTTTTTCTAACCCAAACAGCCCCAAACTCAAAGATTTTTAGTTTGCAAATGATATATAGAAAGAGAAAAATCACTATTTTTATAAATAATCTGTAGATGGACTAATTAATCTGGTTAGAAAGGGCTTTATTTGTGTTTGCACTCATGTACACTGACCTGCAACAACTCATTGTTTGACATTTTCAAGCATAAATAACATTTTGTTGCTCTTTTTTGTGAGTTTTGGCACATTTGTCCAATTTAAAAAAGACAGCACAGGGCTTCTTTCATATAAAAACATATGTAAATAACGAATACACAGTCCCAAACTGAAAGATTTTTAGTCTGTAAATGATATATAAAAGAGAAAATCACCATTTTCATAAATAATCTGTAGATAGGACTAATTAATCTGGTTAGAAAGAGGATTATTTGTGTTTGTACTAATATAAATGAGCAATAATACCACATATGACATGTTTAGAGGGCAGTGTGCGTGTACACTGAGCTGCAACAACTCATTGTTTGACATTTTCAAGCATAAATAACATTTTGTTGCCCTTTTTTTGTGAGTTTTGGCACATTGGTCAAATTTAAAAGACAGCACAGAGCTATTTCATATAAAAACATATGGAAATAACGACTACACAGATCTTTAGTTTGTGAATGATCCTCCAAGGAGTGTACAAACAGGAACACTTTACACCATAAATGCACTGGAGGCTCCATTAGCCATACACCCCTAGGGTTAAGTTGTTGAGCAACTAAAAAAAGTTGCCTGTGTCTTTGTGAAACCAGCTAAAGGCGATGAAACCTATTTAAAAAATGTTAAATATGACACATACTGAGGCTATACGGTGCTTCAGACAGTAGAAAACACGGTTGATATGGGTGTGCCACAGCAGATGTAGACTGTTTATGTATGTCCTCTCACCCAGCCCCACTCTGGAAACTTTCCCACCCGTGTTTTAAACCCTGCTTTCCGTCGCTTTACCTCTCCCCGGTGTTACCTGCCCGTCAAGCAGCCGAGCTCACCTTTGATAACGTTGCTGTAAATCGTGCCCTTGAAGTCCTCTCGGGCTTGCTGGTCGAAGTCCTGGCCGTGGATGATCCGCATTTGTTTGAGGAAAGTCGACTTGCCGCTCTCGCCAGCGCCCAGCAGCAGGATCTTCACCAGCCGTTTTACGTAGGTTTTCTCCCGGAGAGAGACATCTGTCGATCTCTTTGGACTTCCTCAGCTGTTCCACCTCGCCGTTGTTCAACAGGCAGACGGGCAGGCAAACTTTTAACACGGACCTGGTCGGCAGGAAATCCGCCATGTTCGCACAAACTTCATCGATGCTAATTTGATGCGCGTTCGCGGCGGGGCGCGGGCACGGGACCAAGCCCCTTCCCTAAACTCAGGAAGTAGTCTCTCTCTCTCTCTCTCTCTCTCTCTCTCTCTCTCTCTCTCTCTCTCTCTCTAAAGTGACTTTATGTGAAGATATTTACCTGTTGGACTCACACAAACGCAACATTTCACTCTGAGTATGTGGCGACACGCATAAAATAGCAACCACACGACGATTCAAACAGGATATGTCAGTTGGAAGTTTGAAAAACAGCTCGATAACGTGCGAGTCGTAGCACAATTCGCGCCTAAAACGTTCAGTTTTATATTTAGCCCTCTTAGTATTATAAATTTCAACACTCGGTGCTAAAAAATAACATAATTTATATAAAATTCGTGATTTAAACTCAAAATAAATCCGAACGTCAGACGTTGGCCTCTTTTAAGCCCTTACAATGGCGCCCTCTGCTGGTGACGTTCGGTAGTTGCGTAACACGCGAGAGGGGAATGCTGCGGCTCTGATTGGTCGATTCCTCTTTCGCTTTTAGGTACGCTGCCTTCAGAGGTAGTAGGATATATGAGAAGGCACACTTTAAACGCGCTTTAAAACAGATAAATAAAATGTATAAATGCACGCAGGAAGCATATATTTATTTGTTATGACTATTTAGAGTATTGCATGAGGTGCTTATTAAAGAATATGTGAACATTTTATGAATTAAAGTCTTACATTTGTATTATTTTGCAATTCTCTTTATAATTTCACAGTTATTTATTGGTATTATGCATGCGAAGTGGTTGTTCTATCAAACGCACAAATAATTACAATCATAACGTTCACTTGAAAGCGATAAAATAAAACTATAATAGCCCTTTTCCATACAATTTCCGACCTTCCTAGTAAGTGTATGGGGAGCACGTGAAGGCAGCATCAGTGTCTATCATTGCACTTCCCTTGTAGCATCCCTACACGACACACTGAGGGCTCACAGGCGACAGCAGCGTTGTGTAGATGAGTGTGTGTGTGAAGAGCATCAGACACCATGACCATCAGAAACACTCTCCGGGATCATGGACAGAGGTATCGACCACGGATGGCTTGTCTCAAGAAGGTAGGCTGTCCTTTTACATCAGACATAGCCCTGCACAGACTATACCTGCAGACGCACCTATATATAGGTCACTTAAATTAATTCTCTAAGGCTGTAGTGGACACTTGTAGCATCATAAACCTTGGCTGCATTGGCATTTGCTCATATAAACTGCATCAGCCTCTAAAACTATCTATTCTCTGCAGGTCCTCAGAGGAATCCTGGTTTCTTCATGCTTTTAGTGGACATTAGATGTGATTGCAAAGCTCACAGGCACCATTTGGACTCCACAATGCTTTCAGCAAATGCAATAAAGCAGATAACAAATGTGCTATGTTTTATTTATGCACGCAAATCTGAATTATAGTCACACACTCGATTAGAAGATGGGAATAAATAAGATTGCATAAGAGGCAAGCATGTAACAGGATGACAGGACATCAAAACAACAAATGTCATCATGGTTTCAGCGCGTACCCGATACTGTCTGTCACAGTAAATGTTAGACTGTGCTTTGTTATTTTGTTTTTACAGTGGTAAGGTCATTCAGTTTAATAAGCCTTTATTAAGCCTGGATCAGTATCAGTGCCTTCGTCTACAGCAACCGGCTGATGGAAAGAAGTTAATCCAGGCGTCTGAAAAACAACAGGCCAAGAGAGGGGTGCTCGATTCATCATCACATAACAAAGTCATTCACTTCTTCTTCACAGCGTGTGTGGAATAACTTTTGGCAATCTGTGCAGGAGATAATTAAGACAAAAAAAAAACCCCTCTCTTCATTAGCGAAATATTCTCAGAGTCTATTGATAGTAGCACTGACAATGACCACGCTCTCCAGGGGAATGCTCACAGAGAACTCATCTCCAGGAGAACTTCATATTTGGGTCCATGAAAGCCCACTTTGGTCAGGCTCAGCCTGAGGCTTATAGCCTCTCCAGGATGACTTCAAAGCGCAAAGCCACTTCAAACAGGCCTGGGAGTCAGCTGCTCTTTCTCTCTCTCTCTTTCTGACACACACACACTTTAACACACACAAACTGAATTAATGCACTGCATGATTTCTTGCTTTCCGGTACACACCTGAGCTACGTGGATCTGTGCGATCAGATGATACGATAACTAAAAACAACTGTTAATAAAGGGCAGTGACTCATGGCAAACCGCTCACACAAACCAAACAAAAGCCACAAGATCACGGCGTGAAACAAACCTTCCTCTCGCCTCTCGACATGTTTAAACGCAGCGTTAAGCGTTTGTTGTTTTTGGACTGGAAACCCAGCAATCGTTTGATAGGAACTATTCATTAGAGCCTTAATATTCCACTAGGGCAATCTATGAGAGATAATTAGATGCCACATTTTCCAAATCTTTTACTAAAAAGCACAATTATTATTTTGGAGCCAGTTTAATCAAAAATATCCATCAAACTTGCTTTTTTTTTTTAAATTCATAAATCACAGTATGTGCTTTCCCTTGTGTTCCTCGATCAATCGGTTGGCATGGTGACCTCATTCACAATCAGTTGTCGTGGTAACCTCTTCTCACCTCTTGTGATATTCCTGTGCAGGCGGAGAAGGTGATGCTGGAGATGCAGGATCCCAAAACAGGAGTGAAATCACAGCCTCAGAGACTGGTTATTACGACAATACCACACGCCATTACTGGTAAACAAGACACACACACACACATAAACACACACAGATGAGTACACTGACACGTACACACTTGATGATATTCAGCAGCTGGTTGAGTGATTGTGCCCGCATAGTCTCACTGGAGGATACCACAGCTCCGGGCTCAAACTCGAGAGCTACAGATTTAATCTCCATGACAACCCCCGCGGTCTTGGAGTCAGAGAGGGTAAAAAGTAGGAGGTGAAGGAGGAGGAAGAGGAGGAGGAGGATGACTGAGCGGGCGAGAGGAACAGGGAAAGTAACACAGACGGAAACAAGAGAGAAAACAAGAGAGATAGCGAGGAGGAGGAGGAGGAGAGAGGATACCTAGACTTGTATGTCATTGCCAAGCTTTAAATCCAGGCAGGTTGAAACTGCTTCTCTCATCTTTTTTCCTTTTCTTTTCTCTTCCCTTATGTCCTCCTCTACCTTTGTCTCCTCTCTGCTTCTTTCCTCTACTTTAATTTTCCCTTCTCTCCATCTTCTCTTTTTTCCTTGCTTGTCTTCATCTTGTTTAATCTCCTTTCCTTTCCTTGTCCTGTCTCTCCTCTCCTTTACTTATCTTGTTTCTCCTGTCCTTGTTTCTTTCTCTCCCCTCCTCCGTGTTTCTTGCTCTTCTTCCTCTCCTCTCCTCTCCTCTCCTCTCTTCTCCTCTCCTTCTTCTATCTTGCTTCTCCTCTCCTCGTCTTCCCTTTCTCTCCCCTCCTCCTTGTTTCTTCTTCTCCTCTACTCTCCTCTCCTCATCTCTCCCCTCCTCTCCTCTCCTCTCCTCTCCTCTCCTCTCCTCTCCTCTCCTCTCCTCTCCTCTGTCTCCCCACATTAGCCGTAGAGCCTGTCGACACAGTCAGTCGTGGTGTATCACAGAGGGGTCTTGGCATTTAGAGGCGCACACCCACATACACTTATTTCTTCTGGTTCGCTGTCAGCACGGCTTTTCTAACTGGTGATATTTTGTTACTTCTGACTTCCATCTTTCAGGTGAAGACATAATTGCATGGTTAGCAGATAGACTTCAAGTAGACACACAAGGTGAGAGATGAGGCGGGCGGTACCTTTCAAATATGCATATGTGTATCAGTTGAATGTAAATTCAAGTCCTGTTTTTATGATGCAGAAATCAGTTAAAGTCTCTCTGTCTCTTGTCTTCAGAGGCGAGGAATTTCGGCTCTATGCTGGTGGCGTTAGGATACATCTACCCTCTACAGGACCACAAACGATTAGTGATCAAACCAGATGCGTCCCTCTATCGTTTCCAGGTAAACACACCGCATTACAAAAACATCAATAAACCACTTGTAGCACTATCGCGCGATTGTTTTTCTCACAAGATCACAACATTATGCGTAGAATTCGTCATGCCAGGCTTCAAGCTATCTAAACCACAGTGGGTTGGACCAATCAGCTTCTGTTGAGGAACTACTGGCAGCTATGGCATGAGCTACGGTTGCGATTTAATGTTAGGTATGTGGAAGGACGTGTTAGCACAGACGCTCCTAGCACCAGTTATATCGGAAGTGGAGAGTCTTTCAAGACTTGAAACAAGAGCAAAGTTGATCTAATTGGTTAAAATTCATCTGTGATCATTTAAAAATCGGCAAAGACGTGGATCATCGGCAGATTTGAGGCAGGCTGAATGAAGCCTGGGTGCTTAAACAAGCCATCTGTAACAGCACATGTCAATCAAAGCATCCACACTTTTAATTCTGCATAACTTTAAGCCTTAATATAATCTGAACAGATGAATTCTATAAAAAATTCACCCTCAGTACAGTTGTCATGATCGGGGAAATTAGCTACAGAGACCAAAACTGTTCTTTGTACCAGGCTGTAAACATGTTTATTTCTGCTGTCTAACATTGGGACTTACAGGAGACTGACTCACTTCTGGAGCTAGCCTTAAGTGGACGTTTGAGGAACTGCAGTTTCTTACCAAACCACTGGTTTAATTTTGCAAGAGAATGAGCAAACAGTTGGTAGCGGCGATGCACAAGAAAATGTAGGAATGTGGCAACCAAGGAAATTCAGGAATGCAACATGCGAGGAAAGACGTTGATGATTAAGATTAAACGTAAACCGAACTTTTTCTTTGTTTAAAGGAAACGCAGAAGGACAGCTTTAAATTGAACACATCCTGCAGTACTTCAGCGAAGACAATTAATCTACAACAAGACTATCTAGATCTTCCAACATCTGGTAGAAGACAGTTACATATACAGTTTAAACCTTTTGGGTAAATTTAGATTTAATTTAGATTTAACTAAACAGTTTTAGTTGGTGTAAGGACTGGAGCTTCAGTGCAATATACTGTACATTTTTAGTCAGTCGAAGCTGGATGTTGATGAAAACACACATCAGTCAACATTTCACACATGTTCTATTATTATTTTTGTAATTATCCTGACTTCACCATGGTACCGTGATAATGACCATTGCTGCTTTTCCTGGCTTCAGCACGCAGTAGGTCATAATTAAGACCCCTATTGTTTCATGTGGTGTTTTTTTTTATTAGTAGATTGATCGTGTCTAGGTCTATAAAATGTCAAAAAAATAGTGAAATATGTAGTGAAACGCAATTTCCCAGAGCTTTTAAATGAAGTCTTGTCCAATGTCATCCATTCAATTCATGATAATGAAGCAGACAAATCCCATTTGAGAAGCTGGAACCGGCCAATGTTTGACAGTTTTTCTTAATAAACGACTTAAAAAGGGTTCATTCATCCAACGAGTCCCATGGTTTGCAAAAGAAGAAGAAGAAAGATGAATTAAGCTTTATCAAGGTCATTGCAGCTTTTAAATTTAAAGTCCCCCCAAACTTCCTGTAAAAGAGTTCACCATGACAGGATGTTTGCTATTACTCAGACTGTTCATTTAGAGACGCTGGGACATTTAGGTCATTTCTGTTTTTGTCCTTTTCCAGACACCATATTTCTGGCCCACACAGCAGTGGCCTGTTGAAGATACGGATTATGGTGAGTGACTTTTTTTTAACACATTTTATCTTCCATCTGACTCAGTTAACACTCCTTTCCATTTCAAAAACTTGCAGCAATCTATCTGGCGAAACGAAACATACGTAAGAAAGGAATCCTGGAGCTGCACGAGCAGGTGAGAACAAGCCTGAGACACCGGCGAGTTATTCATTTTGCTTTCTGGCTCTTATCGAGGCGTTATTTTATGTCCTCAGGAGCAGTATAACCGCCTGCACAAGTGGATGAATCATAAATGGGATTTCATTGTGATGCAAGCTAAAGAGCAGTACAGGTAGGTGCGCAGAGAAACTCAAAAAGACGTCGCTCCAACAGCCTGCTGTCTAACTCCTCATTTTGTATAGGTGACCTGCTTTTGCTGTTTTTTTATTATTCTTATTGTTTGTTTATATATTTATACACAAGTGTCTTGTACATTATTTGTTTTTATCTGAGTGTTGTGATAATGATAATGAGAGACTTGATACTTGCTTTTTTATAGCTGTCATTTATGTGTTTAAAAAATTCAATAAACAAAGTTGGAAAAGAAGAAAAAAAAGACGTTGCTCAATTTTTGTTTTTTTTAGATTGAGGAGGTGTTACAACTTTTTTTTGTGTGTGTGTGTGTTTGCATGTGAATTTAGGGCTGCGAAGGAGAGGAAGAAACCGGACCGCGTTGTGTTTGAGTGCCAGGAGAGAGCCTACTGGGTGGTTCACAGACCTCCGGTGAGAACACACACACACACACACACACACACACACACACACACACACACACACACACACACACACACACACACACACTGAGATAGTTATCAGACTTGTACCGCACACACACACACACACAGGATACAGCTTCATGTAGATATCAGTGGATTTCCAGCAGACGGAGAAGTCTGAAAATAAATTGCACTCCACCTCTATACTTCCCAGGGTATCTAATTATCTCTACCCATGATGCCTCATTACCGTTAAATGTCCAGTCGCAGGAAAAGGGCACGGCTGATTAATATTTCACGCTGCGTAGGAGAATGCGGTGCAGCGGTTTGCACCTCGTGTTTGCGGCATCGCGGGGTCTGAGTTTCACCCCCCGTCCCCGTCTTCATGAGGCTGGATTATTTACAGAGTGAGAAGCTGTTCCTCAGACCTCCCTGAAAAACAAACATCCACCAAGCGTCGTTTAGTTTGCGGCAATTTGATTAAATACAGATTTGTTTGGGATTAGGCTCAGCTAAAGCAAATATAAACTGGCACGTTCACGCGTTGATGCAGGTTCTACATCATCTTTTATTATTTCACGTCATATTGTGTTTATATGTTTCCATGTCCTTAAAGAAATTAGTTTTTTATTAAACCATCTCATAACTAATTGATACACAGGAAACACGGGGTCACATTATACTCCAGCTTAGCCGAGGAACTTTCTATTGTAAGTTAACAGGTCATAAGCTGTGCTAAGAGTTTTGTGGCTGCAGCGGATTTCCCAAAATGTGAAGAAAAGTACAGAAACGTGACACTTTCTATAACTTTTCTTATAAAATCTAAATAAATTCTTGCTTAGGGCAACAAAAAGCGACTCAGCCTTTTATTTCAAAGTCAAAGTCAGCTTTCGATTGAAGATAATATCATTAACCAAACAGACTTCCTGTGTTCTGGTAAATGTGATTTCAAGACATTAAAGCCTCTGCTGGAAACAAACAAATGACTTTTAAGTTTTTAATTTGTCCAACCGAGAATTCGCAAAAATCAAATCAGACACGACTGGCCGTTCGTTGTTTCGTCTCGGATGCTCTCAGAGAAAAGTGTGACACATTCACTAACCTGAGATTAGCATTAGAAAGCAGCCATCTGCTTTAATTAATTAGTCATTTGGTAAACACACATTGTTTTTGTTGATGATGATGTGTGTGTGTGTGTGTGTAGCCAGGGACAGTGAGTGCCATGGACTATGGGCTGGATCGAAGAATAGATCCTAACGCAGAGGAGGTAACAGGTGAGTCTGTGCGTGACCTGCATGAACCTGTCAATCAGATTATATCCAATAAGAGGCTTTAATACACAGATCCAGCAGCTGTGAAAGATAATTATCTTCTGTTTCCTTTTCCTGCCCGCTGCCTCTAATCATTTAACTTCTGTTTTTACTAAAATTAATCTTTTATTCTTCTTCTCTTTCTTCTTCTTTTCTGCAGGCATTTTCTACGGCTGTCTTTCTGTATTCAGACTTTTAAACCGGTTACGAACACCTTCACAAACACACACACAACTCCCATGTTTGTACTTGACACACTGCATTTGCTCTTACTCTAACCTGGACCTAAATTCCAACTTTAAAAAGGAAAAAAACTCCACCGATCTTCCACCTAAAAGTCTGATTTTTAAAAAAAATAAAAAATGTTGCTCTCTTGAATGTGAAAAAGTTGTTTAAAGCCATTTATGGAGCTGCACAGTCTGACAAATGTGCACTAATGATCTCACTCGAGTCAGCGTCAGTTCAGGCTGAAGATTGAAAGTTTGAAAATGAAAAAATTCTCGGGGAGTCACAAAGATTTGAGCTCATCAGACCTTTGGAAGCTCTTTAACTTTGCTTGAGGCTACCAGCACCTCTGGTAGGGAAGAAGAATGCATGTAAGAAAATCTCAGAATCAGATTTACAGCCAAGTTTTTCAACATACAAGGAATTTGCCCTGCAGCAGAAACAAGTGCTGCAAGTCAAGAATCATATATTTATTATATTCTAAATAAAAAAATACAATAAAAATATTTAAAGTGCATCTTTTTTTTTAGAATAAAAACATTGCAAATTTTTAGAGTCTAACAAAGTTAAAGGGCTGAGCTGAGGCAGAATCCAAATACTTAAGGCTAGATTTAAAAACACTTGAAAGCTAAGCATCATAGCAAATAGAGGGACTAGTATATACACTGTGGAGTAATTCTGAATCATTATTAACCCTTTAAATAATCAGGTTTTGAAGAAACAGTCCAAATTGTCCTTTTATTGTCAACCTTTAAAACTCACAAACGAAGCAGATGTTTTGTGACGACATATAATCCGTGATGTAACGTTCGATATGTGTTCCTCCGCAGACAAAAACGCCCGACTTCTACGAGAGAATCGTGAGTGAGATTTTTATTGTCTGGTCTTTTTCTCATCCGTCATCATCTAAACCGGGAACGTTTGCCATGAACCACGGAGCAGTGATCCGTGGAGACGGATCCGTTTTTTCCTGACATTTTTATAGCTGTCATCTCTTACTCCGCTTCCTGCAGATGATCTTTACCCAGCAGTCCATCATGAGGCCCAGAGTGAAGTCATCTGTGTCCATTGGCGCGTAAGATACTCCATCATATTCCCCAAGTCTGTTTGTGTCTGTTAACCAGTTTATACTGCCGGTTGCGTCACATAGTGACACTCAGACGACACATACATTAGATTTCTGTCTGAATCTCTTATCTTTCCCCTGAATTTTAAAACTAATGTGGAGGACAGCAGTCTCTGTCTTTTCTTCAAACACGGTTAAATTATGTTTCCCCCTGTTTGTGCAGAATGGTGAAGTACTGTGCCACCTACAGCAGCCACGATCCCTTCCTCTCCAAGTGTCTTCCCAGCAACCCCTGGCTCACTGACGATGTCACGTACTGGACCTTAAACATGCCCAAGTGAGTCAACGGAGGATGGTGCATAGTTTATATTGTGTTTAGTAGCATAATTTGATTGACTTCTCCTGTGTGTAAACAGTGTGGAAATCCCGACTACAATGCGCGTGGAGAGGTGGACGTTCAGCTTCGGAGAGCTGCTCTCAGACCCTCGAGGACGAAACGATTTCAGGCTCTTCCTGAAGAAAGAATTCAGTGGTACGATGACGGGATCGTGCATGAGATAAACAAGCGGAACAGCACTTCTTACAGAGGTGTTATTGATGTTTTTTGTTTTTTTCTCCAGGCATTAGAAAGAGCTAAAAATATTATTTTTCTTTTCTTTTTTTCCATCTTAGGTGAGAACTTGGCTTTCTGGGAGAGTTGTGAAGATCTGAAGTGGGGAACCGCTGCGACGATGAGCGAGAAGGCAGAGCAGATCTACAAGTAATGGCTTGATTTACTGTGTGTTTGCGTGAAGAATATATCAGTCCTCTCTAACGAATGTGCAACATTTATCGAACAAATTACCTGCAGATTTAGTCATAATGCTGGTTGCAGGGACAGTTTTAAGCAGTGATGGGAATGAAACATGCTACAGCAGCTTGTGGCTCCTAGTCAGCGGTAGAAGAAGTATTTAGATCCTTTACTTTAGTAGAAATACTGTTAAAATACAAGTACAAGTCTGAGGACTTCTTGCACATCCTGATCCTAGGACTTTCCTGGCACGCGGCGCACCCCGCTGGATCAACATCGACGGAAAGACGATGGAAATCACATTGAAAAGCCTGAAACACCCACACAGATACGTCCTGGACGCAGCCCAGACTCACATCTACATGCTTATGAAGAAGGTCAATACACACACACACACACACACACACACACACACACACACACACACACACACACACACACACGCACACACACACACACACACACACGAGCTGGGTTTAAAAACACAAGACCATGGCGGTGCCATCACCAAACCACCCGGTGATTCCTGATGATGAGTTTTGTGTGTTTTGCAGGACTCGTACGGCCGATACATGAAATCTCCGGTGTTCAAGGACACGTTGAAGAAGGCCATCTGTCCCGATGAGCACAAGTTCAGGTAAGTGAGCTTTTTATTTTGTATTGATTTCACAACGATGTTGAGCTTTTATCTACTGATTTCATTGAGAAACGTACAAAAGAAAACTGCAATGGATGATTGTGTCACGACCTGGCTCTGAGAGTCCACACCATGTAAACAATACTTTATTAAATTGTATCAAACCAAATTGAACAAATCACAAAGGATCTAAAGTTATGGAGGGTGTAGGAGCCGTGGTATCAGTGGTGTAGGGTGTGCATGAGTGAGAAGTGCGAGTATACAAGCGTTGAAACAAACGCAGAGGACAACCTAAAGTATCAAATCGAACCAAACCAAACCAAACCAAACCAAACCAAACCAAACCTGACTAGGGACAGAGGAGCACAGAGCAGGGCAAAAGCCGGAGAGAGATCAGAGAAGACCCACGACCGTGAGCGAAACAAGGACAAAGGACGAGCCAAAAAACAAGGAGAAGGACAGACAAGGAGAGAGACAAAGACAGAGAACAGACGAGACAGGGACCCCCATAAAGACGGAGAAAGAGACAAGGACAAACACGAGACAGAGACAAAGAGAGAAGAGCCTGCACACAGAGAAACCACACCCAGACAAGAGGAGGAGGAAGGGACACACTCAGGATGCCACATAGGGCATCACAATTTACATTAGTCTGAAGAAACACAATTTATGTTTCTCATCTCTCAAGTATCCGTGCAGCTTCCCGAAACTAGCACATCCACCACTCTCCAAAACGTAATTTCTGCCTTGTCTCATTCCCTCCTCCTCCTCCTTCCTTTTCTCTCCATAACACTTAATGACAACTCTTCTCTCTCCTCCGTCCATCCTCCCTCTCTTTTCTGCGGTTTCCCAGTGACGCCCAGCTGGAGCAGAACGCAAAGAACAGACGTCCCAGCCTCAGCCCCATCGTCCTCCGGCAGCTGGAGCTGGAGCAGAAGGCGAAGATGGCGGCCAATGTTGACATCACACAGGTCATGAGCAAACTCAGCAAGCAGCCCGCAGCTCCTGCAGCTCCTGCTGCTCCTGCAGGTCCTGCAGGTCCTGCTGCTCCTGCTGCTCCTGCAGCTCCTGCTGCTCCTGCTGCTCCTGCTGCTCCTGCTGCTCCTGCAGCTCCTGCTGCTCCTGCTGCTCCTGCTGCTCCTGCTGTTTCTGCTGCTCCTGCAGCTCCTCCTGCTCCTCCTGCTCCTTCACAGAAGTGAACACAAACAGGAGGAGTCAGGATATTGATACATTTTTATTGCTATTTAGTTTACAGCTGCTATAATCAATATTTTTATAATAACAATGGATCAAAACAGCAGTTTTTATAGCATCTTTCAGCTCATTGTTTTGGTTTTTCAGCCTGAAGTTTTAATAGTTTGGTTCATTCTCACCCCTCACCACCAAAAATCAACTAGCTGTTGAACATCATGGCACATTTTAGCACCGAAAGAAACAGATAATTCTCTCAGAAGTCGGTGGGGACCAAAAATGGAGCTAAAAGCAGAGTCAGTATTGGACTTATATTTGTCGTACGTTCAGAAACTTGACAAGTTAGTGTCGCTCTTTTGCTAAATGTATTAAAAAATAGTTATAGCACTACTGTTGCACTAAGAATCATTCACCTGCAAACTGCTGTCATGTTGAAAGTAAAGGAAAATGTGAGTTTATTGGCAAATGGGAACGTGCAATACTAAAAATGCAGTCGTAATTCAGTTGTATTTATTAAGGCCTTTAGGCTAAATGTGCTCATGGGGTAATAGAAGTATAAATAGTGATCTAATACGAGATTTTATTTTGAAGGTCAACTCATCTTCATCTGTATCACAGCATCTGTTACCATCTCTGTACACGTGAGCTGTTTCTGTGTGTCCATCTTCACTCATAGACTGTATGTTCATGTACGTGTATCAGTGTTGGCGTGCCACTGTATGTTTTTCTTTCTGTCATCACGTCACGAGACAATAAAACACAAACCACCTCATGTTCAACTGTTTGTCCTCAGCTCTCATTTATTCACTGTTTTCATGTTTTTGTTTGTAACGATTTCTGATGATTCTGTCCTGATTATTGCCAATAATATCGGACAAATCTCAGCAAAGCCAATTCACCACCATCTTTCTTTATTCTTTATTCTTTTCCCCCCCATATTTCTTTGATTTATTTCTGTCTTTCTCTTAAGAATTATTGACACAACAGCTACCTTTAATAAAAATGCAACATGCACATTAATGTAGCAGTAATATTGAGAATATCACAGTGTTGTATTCGTCCTTGTACTTCAGTTAAACTTCCTCCACCACCTGGTGATTATGATAAAATATATGGAAGCCCATTGCTGCCAAGAAGAACTAAATGGTATCACATTTTAAGATTTTTTTTAAATGTTATAGCAAAATATTTTCATAAGATTATGACAAACTTGAGTTCTAACATGTTTTACCTTTTCTTGTTACACTAATATACATTCTCTCTTGTTATAATGTGTAAGTTATCACATGAAAACGTTTCATATTATAACATAAATAGTTTATTGTTATAACAACTTGTATGTCCTAGTAACATAACCTTTCACGTCATCTCACTAAGCTGCCATCAAAATATGATACTACTTAAGATTTATGGCTATTATAATACTGTTATAATAACATTTATAGCATTATTCTTAAGCACGTGATGTCTCTGACTGTCTCTGTGCCCCCTGACTTGTGTTTGTTGCCCTTTGACCTCACAGCTGTGCCGCTTCACCACTCCTGTCCCCCACCTCGCCGTCTACTCTGGCATCTCTGACTTCCCCTCTGCCAACGCCTCACCCTCTCTCCCCTTCCTGGCCCACACCACGGCTTGCCCGTCCCCCATCAGCGTGGCTTTGGACAGCACCTCTGCCTCTGAGCGGCGAGCAGAGGCCAATGAAGGAGAAGCTGAGGGGAACCCCGCGGCTCGAGTCCCGGCAGGTGGAAATGTGTCCAAGTCTCGCATGGCTCTGTCCCTGCGTCGACTGCTGAAGCGGGGCTGCACCCCCTCCACCATGTTCGCCAGCTTGTCACCGAAATGCCACTCAGCTGCCGGGACAAGTAGTCGCATCCAGCCTATCGGCCCGGATCAGCCCAGTCAGGCTCCACCTAGACGGATTGCCAAGTGAGTATGAGACCAGATGTTTTATACATAGACCTCAAATTTGACACTTCAGCCTTTTATTTCATGAAGTTCTCACCAGTCAGTCCCAGATTTTCTCTTGTCAGACAGCTTCTTGCTCAGTCACCCTATCAACGTCCCTCAGGCTGCTGAGCCCCGGGTTACAATTCTCTCTTGTCCAGCTCAGGTTCTGGCATAACACTTGCTCTGCTCCCAATCAGTGCTCACCCGTGCCAAGGGCCTGAAAACCTCCTCTTCCTGGTTGTAGCGAATCAGACTCTACCATTCCACAAAACACTACACCACCTGCTCAGCACTGAAATGCAGACAAACAGCAACTAGCTGGGGATCAGGAAGGATTAAGAGTTGGTGGAGACCAAACAGAGTCAAAAGTAGAGTAAATACGGGACTTGAATTTATCAGGTGTTACTATCTCAGTGTTGTGTTTTCTGCTTGTTTCCAGTATCCAGTAAAGCAATAAATAATCTGCACTGTACTGGAATTTAACATGTTATGGATATGAGTCTCACAAAGTCATCTCTGCGACCTCTCTGTAGTTTCTTCCAGATTAAAGTGGATATCCCTCCAGAGTGCCGTATCTACCCCATAGAGTCCGAGGACGAGGACGAGGAGACCAGGGCAGCCTCTCGGGGAGGAGTGGGAGCCAAAGAAATCATCTGTCCCTGGGAGAGCCTCACTCCACAGAACGAGACCGGCTAATATGCTGCGTTTACACAGGGTCCATAAAAAAATGGGAGTTTTCAAATCTGTCAGTCTGAACAGGGATGGTTTTTCCCATGATCTCATACAGAGCATGAAGTGGTAAAATCTCTGTTTAAGTAAATACCAAAACATCGGGACTGACGCAAACAGTCGATCTGGGATTGATCTGGCTGTTGATCTACAGTAGACTGAGCATCAATTTACTGTGTTTAAGAATTCATTTCTTTAAAGAAACGTATGTTTTGAGTGTCAAACACCGACGGCCTGAAGACCTGCAACACCCAGTTTCCTCTTTCCCACATCACAGTTTCTCTAAAATACAGCTGAACACACTGTTTCACATCCTTTGTAACAACACCGGTTTTTAGAAACACAGAGGTCATGAGCGCTAATTCTCCCAGCCTCCCAATTTTCTTTTTCTTTCAATCGTTTCGACCTTCTTCACAGCACCAGGAAAATTATTCTGGTGAGTAATTTGTATGTAAACTCCTCCTCAGGTTGTTAAAACCCTAAATTCCCCACGCAAAACACAGAGAATATGATCTTGGTTGCACTGCAGCTGTGTTTGCTGACCCGCAGGAGTCACATTCAACCATATTTTAACATATTTGCTATTTGGAACAAACCTAGAAGTAGTATTTGATGCTCAAAGCGTATGTTTTCCTTTAACTACAGCCTTATTGTGACACCAACCCCTTACAGATGTGAGCACCAGCTGAGCCAGCTGTTTATGTCGGATGTTTAGTTTTGTGAGGCCCTCGCTCTTCGAGAGGATCAACAGGGTGTACGAACATTCACAAGAGCTTTCGAAAAACTCTGAGCTGTAGCCTTCATAATATTCAAACCTCATTCTGTATGTATTAATGAACGGTAGCCCAACAAGCAGCCTTATCCACCACATTCACACCACTGAAATATTTTATTTTATTTTGTATTTTTTTGGCCTCAGATGTTTTTACGAAGCAGGCATGTACACAGACTTTTTAAAACAGGGGCCACAAGATAACAAAAAATATGAATAAAAAGAGATATAAAGTATTTTTCTGAATACAAATAAATCTTAAAATCATCAAGTTATTATCTACAGAAGCCCTCAGCGGTCATGCATTCATACACTTTTATTAATCCCTGTTTATTTATCCCGTTATCTTAGGATAACATTTGTTATATCAAGATGATGACATAAATAACATGAGACCTCGAGAAAATAAATTAAATTAACTTATGAAAATGAATGCATGACTGCTTTTTGCTTCCGTAATCATCCAAAAAAAACATAATGTTTACATCCAAGAGAGTCAGAGGGACGTATCCGGCCTGTGCACATGCCTGCTAAAGATATAGATAATGTATTTATATATTTATTGAATAATGGCACGTTTTCTGAAGTAGAGAAGTGTTCTTGTGCTGCTAAATAGACTTAGATGCCTCATCCCCAAGTTACTTACCTCTTACACACGTTATGTGAAACGACCGAACAGATGCAGTTCAGGTTCAGATGAAGAGTTACCGTAATGAGGGGTCGGGTAAATAGTTTTGTATTTGGCTCCACTGCTGTTTTTTGTACACTCTGTGTAGCGGTCGTATATATATATATATATATATATATATATATACTGTACACTAACCTGAGCGAGGTGTTGATATTTTTCTCACGTGTCTCTCTTCTTTTGTGGAGGAGGGGAGGGCGGCAGTACAATGTGAATTAACTGTCAGAATGTATAATCTTTAACCACGTTTACAGATGCAAGAATGTGAAAAATAACTTGGATTTGTTGTATTTGATTTGTACATTCCATGGCTTTTGTCAAGTGCCTCAATAAATTACTTAACAAACTTACGTCTTACGTCTTAACAAACTGGTTCACCTTTCCTAACGAGACGTCGATGCATGTTAACTCAAAGAGTCACTTCATCAAAATTATAAACACATGTTTTCTCAGAGTTTTCTGCCTCCACACTAGACGAAGTGTTGACAGTGAGGTGCAGAATGCTGTGTGAGAACCATAAATGTAATCCTTTCTACTTAATTTGCATTGGGACAGTGTTATAAATCGTGTAAGTGAGAAATTAAAGGTCCAGTATGTAGGACTTAGTTGCACAGAAGGCCTGATCTAGAGCCAGCGTTTACTTTGCAGACTCCATTGCCGTCTCCATGGAAAAGGACTTGTGGTGTCTGTGAATATAAAAGGCTCATTCATACTTATTTTCAGCTGATTGTATAGTACACCAATGAAAACATACTTATGTTATTTTTAACTCTGTTGTAGTTTGACTGCAATTTCCTGCTTCAAATGCTGATTTGCTCATTTGTAAATAGATCCTCCTAAATCTGACACACTTGACCTTTAAGTTTTTGTTTTAATGTGGTTAAAATAACCCTTTAATGTCAGTCTATACTCTCTATGATGTATGAGCCCCAGTCCTATAACACATATCCATGGCACACGTGTATTACTATATTCATTTTCTTGATATTTTGTAGCATGGAGTGTGTTCGCACTAAAAAGGCGACTAAATATAAACATACTCAAAACAGCAAAATATGCATATTAAACATGTTTTTTGTTGGTTTTGTTTTTATGAGTATACTGTTCATACACACGATTCACCCACAATACAATACACAAAGGAAATAGAAGAGCTGCTCAGACTTGGAAGAAAAGAAAAGAAATGAGTGGGTGAGAGTAAAAGAGCTCCAAAAAGATAAATAAAACAATATATTATGTATTATTTTAGAATTAGTTTGGAACAAGGTGAAATTCCACTGACATTATTTTTTATTACCTCTACAGTTTGTAACCTTGCCACACTAAAATCAAGCGTTTTTTCTTAGAGTTCATACTGATTTTGATTTAATCACTTTTCCTAACATGCTCATAATCAGTGTGTATTCCTGTGTTATACAACTTGGACACAGATTCTGTATCTTAAAGCAAATTATCCTTAATCGGCCTATTAAACCGATCACAAACTACTTGATTCAAAAAAAACTCATTTATCTAAGTAACGTGTAAACCTTCCTATCCTGCTTCAATAAGTGGTGATGACCGTGTTTAAGCACTAGGTGGCGACACACCAATGACAATGGGATCAAGGGATCCTTGACATCATGAAACAGAAGCTGGAGGATGAAAATCAAAAGATTCAGGAGCATTAAAGCACAAAAATTTAGAGAAACAACCTGAATTTAATGTTCTTGTCTCATCTTTCTTGAAATATTAATAAACCGAGTCTATTAGGCCACTGGCTTTGAGACAGAAACAGACAACTCAAGACAAATTTACTTTAATACATAAACCGAGGTCCTAATTGTGGTAAAGGTATGATTATATCCATGCATGAGTGAAAACAAACATGCACGCTCCATCACTGAGGTTACTGAACTGAGGCCGGAGCAGAGCTTTGATCTGTGTAAGTGTTGTTGGGGTCTCTAAACAGAACCCGTCCGATCTCTATCTCACAATACCCACACAGGGACGTCCACACACAGTCCATTCATACATTAGCTCGCCAAGGAGGCATGAATTTATGCAACTCACTTAACATTCATCTGAGGTGTTGCATATATTAAAATACATTTGTGTGGAAGCATCTTTTAATGAAACCCTTGGTGTTTGCTGTTACACCTGAATGGGTTTCTCAGCCGCTGTATGCCGCCTTTTATGGCTTTAATGTTGTTTTTCCTGTTTTTTTTTCTTCTGTCACATGGCTTCAGTTTGAGAACATTTGTACATTTTACTCATTATCTGTTTTTTGTTATCTATAGCTGGAATGATTGGACTGCTGCTTGTACACAGTGGAAAAGAAAATAAATCAGTATTTTAAGCACGAAAACTGCAGCCGAAACTAAAACAGTGTGAAAAAGGTTTTTTTATATATATATATTTTTTTAAAAAGGAACAGTTGAAGGTCAAGTTTTCAAGTAGATTTAGGTAGACTATGGAAGAAATATTGTATTATATTCATGAGTATGTTTTTATTTCATGAATAATCACCTGAAAATCAGAATTATTATGTTTTTGTTACCTCAGAATGAGACTTTTACATCTTTAGGTAACATTTTTTACTCCATATAGAGCTTCTCTCTCATTTTTTATGTTTTTTAGCAGTTCTCATAGTTTGTTCCTCACACGAGGAAGCAGAAGGTGAAGCGCCAAGGTTGCAATCAGTACCACCACCCGATTCTAGCTCCATACATAGCGACACAAGCTCAGTCAAGACACAATATTGGAGCTATAATACTGGAATGATGTCTTTAATGCATACTCTGTGTTTCTGAGCCTGTAGGATATGTGTCAAATTACATGTACACACATTAATATGTTATTTGCAAATACGTTTGTTCAGTTAGAACTCATCAGGCCGACTTTGGACACATTACACTTAGCCTATTTAGATATAAAGCAGACAGAGCGCCATAATCAAGCCATTAGAGTTGTGTTTCAGGCCACCTGATGAATGTTAAGTACAATAATTAGACCTCTTTTAGCTCTAGTTTGGTCTCCTACAACTCTTTAGACCGCAGACATACACCTTGTTTGCTAATTTTTTCCCCACCTGCCCCTCTTTGAGTCGAGTCGAACAAGTGTAGAGCCACTTCCTCTGCGCCTGACTTGAATAGGAAACCAGACCAGGATAAACAGGAAGTAAAAGCAATGCACCCTTTTATGTCAACACACACACACACACACACACACACACACACACACACGCACACACACACACACACCTACAGGTACAGAAAGTCTCCACAGATATAAACATGTGTCAGCTGCTGTGCGTGACCTCGCTGTGACATGATGAATGACCAAATCAGAAGCGTAATGAAACGCCGCACATTCGCCTGCTGCTGCTTCCCTATGTATGCATGTGTGTGTGTGTGTGTGTGTGTGTGTGTGTGTGTACATGTGTGTGTGAGCGCCCAGGACCTCAATCAGAATCACAGGTGACCCGGTGTCTCGCTGAGTCTCCTAGGTTTGACAAGAGCAGATAATTACCAGTGACCCCCCACCTCGTAAAAATCAACCGAGGAGAGAAAGCGAGTGCATGAAGAGGAAGAAGAGGAATGACCTTGAAGCTTCGACTATATTTAGGTCACCTTTTATCGCCTTCTCTTCTCACCTTCTTACTTTCCTCCCTCCCTGTTTAGCCTTTAACCTCCACACACACCTCCTTGACCTCCTTTAATTCTTCGCCCCTTCCTCCGTACCCGAGGGGGGACCTTGGTCATTATCTGATCCGTACTCTGCTGATTCAACTCAGCCATAAACCTGTCAGCATGCCCGAGCCGGTGAAGACTGGTTGCACATCGTTCTCGTGAGACACACACACACACACACGAGAGCATGAATCACAAAACGTTGTCAGACTTGTTGATGCTTAATATGGAGTATTTAATAAAGTTTAACACCCAGTGAGACCAAGACCTCATTTCTAAGGGAGTACATAAAATATGAATTATTATATTTTAAAGGTTGTTTTATAGACATATCGACTAATGGCGCATACTACAGCATTCATAGCCTGAACACGTGTGCAACTCCTGACCCAAGATGGGCCTTTAAACAAACACACAACACTGTGCTCACCAGTCCATTTTAATTATATAGCACCAGATCATAACAGAAGTTATCTTATGATACTTTCTATACGGAGCAGATCCAACAGTTCCCACCATGAGTGAGCACTTGTTGACAGTGGCAAGGTAAAACTTCCTTGAGCAAAATCTTTGCTTCGTGAACGTTATGTTGTAGACGAACCTGACAATCGCTGTCTTATTTTTAAATAACGATGTCCGTCTCTCGAAAAGCAAAAGTAGAAGTAGCACAATGTTGTTATTGGGCCACAAAATCTCTAACAGTGGAGGTCATGGTTGGAGTTCATCCTGAAGCCTGAACATGCAAACAAAATTTCATCATTTCATTTTTTAAAAAGAGAGAGACCCGAGCTCTGTCGGACCTCAAATGAACTGAGCCAAGAATAATTAGAAAGAGGAAAAGTCATGGAAACAAATGTATTTACTCTAGAAATAACTGAAAGTCCTATTTCCACCTCAACTGGGTGATAGAAAGAAGAGTTGTTATGACATACCTTGTGTGATCAGAGTTGATTTTGAGTCCCACTAGATATTTTGACAACCAGACCTGAGACTGCAGCATGTAAAACGACCCTGTCTGACCTGAAAAAACTGAGTATGATTTTCTGAAAATCGGGCCCCGGGCATCTGAGTGATCATCACCCATGACTAAATGTCTGATGCCTCTTCAAAGCTGTTTGAACTTGAGTGGAAAATCATCTCATTCATTATCCATTTTGAGTTCCGCGGTCGAGGAGTTCCCCATATTGATCGCTCGAACAGACAAATACGTCTACCCAAAGCCAAAGTGAGTGAGCGAGTTCAAAAGGACACCTCACAATTCTTAATAATTGCTGCCCAAGTTAACCTGGAGACTGTGACCGACCTCAGGAGCGTAGTTATGCAAGCATTTATGCGTAACTTCTTTCCACAGACATGTTCTTGACCCCCTTTAATTCCTCTTCCCTTCCACCAAACCTGGAGGACTTTGATCATTCCGACCCCAAAGAGAGAAAGTCTGACATCTGTCTAAAGGAGGTTTTCACGAAAGGGCGCCGCCTGAGTTACTGAGCCAGAAACCCAGAGAGGTTTCACTGTGTCACTGAGCACCACAGAAGTTTGGTTATGTAAGACTTTATGGATATTTTTTAAGATATGCATGGAAATGAAAATGATCAAAACAGATTCTTCAGACATTGGCAGCGGTTACATTATCTTATAACAACAACAACGATATACATCAGTGTAGGTGTCCCTCCTGAACTTTGTCAACTCCAGCCCTGGACAGTTTCCATTTCAAAGAACAATGAATACAAGTCTGTTTTGTGATTTGACTTGTAGCAACATTCCCATTTGAATATCTGAGGCCAGATTTTAACTGAATCTTCAGTAATTTCAGAAAGAAACAGCTGATCATTCCTGCAAAGTTAAATGTTCGCAATGTCAGAACCTAAGCCAAAAAGTACTGCCATCTCAACATGAAGTGCATTTACACTTGTAGCAGGTTTTGCTCTCCCAGCACACTTACAGGAACGACAACAATTATTTAATTCCCACTTTAATACAGCAGCTAAATGTCCTCTGTGCGCTCCCGACTCCTCTAGTTCTAATCAGTTCTGTAAGTAACATAAAATTAAACTTCCATTCATTCAAACTCAGGTCCAGCACGTTAACATTAAAAAAGGAAAGAGTGTTTAGACAGCCAGTTCCAGCTGTGTCAACCAACTCACCTGGTGCTGGTCTCCAGAGCTGTCACCACACCTGTTTCTCCTGCAGCTGAATGCCAAAGCCTGCATCCACCAAAAACGCGGCAAAAACCACCTGACGCCACCATTAAAACCTTTTTCTTTTTCTTTCTTTTTTTTTTGCAATATTGAGGTCTGTTCAGTTTTTTGGTATCAAACCTTTCTCATGCAAAACTTCGGATTGCATCAATGCATTTATGGGAACACAAAAAAAAATGTAATTATCACTCTCTAAACATGTTTTCATTTGGTTAATCACACAGATAAAATGTGATGTGATTATATATTTTGCGTTCTTGTATAAAATTATTCAGTAATGTGTAATTTAACGTCGGCAACAATGTGTCTGAATTCAAAAACCTGTGTGTGAGAGAGAGGCAAGGCAATTTGGTCATGAGCATGTCAAGATGTCAGGTGAATTCCAGGCAGAATAAAACTGTAAAATATCTGTCAGCCATGCCTAAGGCAACAATAACAAACCAACCAACCGCTGTCTCTCTCTCTGTCTCTCACACACACACACACAACCATGCACGCCAAAATATGCACAGACATGCACATGTATTGTACATATATGCACACACATACACACTCACACGCTTATGCACGCCCACGAATACAATCTTTGTCTCTTGAGAAACGGTATTAATACCTGGCAGGCTTTAAAATGTCAGCCGGTCTCAAACGAGGTGCACAAAGACCCAATTTATTTATGGATCTGACACTTCTCATGTATTTCAGCTCTTGAGCTATTTTCTGCTTTCAAAGTGTGTCTTTAGAGGAAGAAGGAGGAGGACGAGGAGGAGTAGGAGATGGAGGAACGGAGATGAAGACGCTGACAGATGGACAGACTGACACAGTGCTGGGAAAGGTGTGTAGGCCAGCGGCCAAGGAGATGAGCCGGCGAAGCCTCTGAGGACTTGATATTTGAACCCGCAGTTGGAATAAAATGTCCCACAGGATGATTATTTAATTTCTGACACACTGGCTGTGATCAAAGAGTTTGCATCGGGCGATAAAAATACCACAAATGTGGGCTAATTACAAATCTGCATTCAGCCCTGATGGCTGATGATGAAGTTTATTTACTTCCTCCGTCTGTCTTCTCCCTTTGTCTTTTTCATTCCTCCTCCTCCTCTTAGTATTCATCTCTACACAGTCACGGACGCATTAGTCCAATCTCCAGAGCTGTTTACTCATTGAGTGATGATTGCCTGTTTAAACATCTGTCCACAGCAGTGTACACAGCCACACACATGGTTCCATGTCTGATTGTATCCCAGACAGTAAGTAACGTCCACGTCTACCTGGTTTAGACCAGATTTAGCTCATAAAAGCAACCTGGACTACAGAAATGATGTATTTAAAGCGTGTATTGTGGATTTTAAATAACTGTGTCAGACATGTTTGCCTTCAAAAAGATATTTAATCACCTGGATGTTCAATTTTATTGAACGGCTACCAAAATTACAAGAACTGCAATTACAAACAGACGACAAAAACAAACAAAGATTTTTATATTCACGACTGGTTAAATGTGTAAAATGGGGTTACTCGTAATAACAAACCTCTGAGAATTATCATCATCCGATTCTGCGGTTGTTCTCAGCTGGAGCTTTTTGTTACGTGCATTGTTTCCAGCCCACAACCTCACTGGAAATCAGAGCTCGGATAAACTCACTGCACGGTACGCCACATCATCGTGTTGTTCAGGTGAACTCCTCTCGTAAACATGACTTCACCTGAGAGGCCTGTTATGAACATTTCAAAAGGCCCAAATATTCCTATTGGGTGAGCAGATCTATTGTTCACAGACGAACGGGCTTTAGAAAATGTAATCACTAATTTCACTCTGCTGTGCAGCAGAGCCACAGCTGTGCGAGTGAATGGGTAAATGAGTCAGTGCTTTTTTATATAAAGTGCTATATAAATGCAGTCTATGTAGTATTGCATTTAGTTTTAAGGTGATGTGAAAGAGTTGTTAGCACTGCCAGTCCTACTGGAAATCAACACCCCCAAAGAGAGCCAAAATAGTACAGCGCCTGTTGAGAAAGTCAAACACCTGAAAAGAAGAAGAGGTAAAACCAGAGTAAACACTGGATTTCACTCCTTTCCCATCCTGCATGTAGGAGCCACTGTCGCGCCAGAACAGGAGCTAGGCATGCGGGTAAAATAAACATGCGCTGTAGCCTCTATGGACAAAATGACAGAGGTGAGAAAAGAAAAGGAGAGAGTGACTGAGCAGTTGCCAGACTGCCACCTGGGCGGTGTTAGGATTTGTAGCACCGGTGTTTGAAGCAGACATGACAGCAGAACACGTGTTGTGCTAGAACCGGAGCTGGGCAAGCAGGCACCGTACAAACTCTATGGACAAAATGAAGAGAGCTAAGAAGAGCAAATGAGAAAGTGACCAAGCAAAAAGAGTAAATCTGGGACTGACTTTAAGTCGTTGGCGAGAGCTTGGCAAAATAAAAAACAGACGCCAAGCTCAACTTCTTGGTGTCGGACTAGTAAGTAATACTAGCTGGCTGCTCTGTCTTGTGTTGTTGACGTTTGGCTGTTACAGTGGCATTGCACTTTAAAACTGGGGAAACCAAATCGCAAAAAAATACCAATTTATATGCAGTGCTGGTTTAAATGTTGAGGATTTCTAGAGAAGCCCCTGAGTTGAGTTTCATTTTGCCAGTTCACTGATCACTACACCTGCATCATGTCAGGATTTAAACGTCTAGAAATCAGATCTCGTCTCAAAATTACTTGACTGGGATGGAAACATGACACACACGACTTGTTTCACTTTTCTGCACCGACACTTTTATCTAAACTACCTTTGAACCAGATGCTGGCTGAACCTCCTCTGTCCACTGTGACTAACTCGTCCGCTGACAGTTTAGATTTTATAAATGAAATTAAAATTAAATTCTTTTTATGAATAAAAATAAGCTACTTCATAAGTTCCACTCAGGCAGCTCTCCACACTACTGAAACAGCAGTCATTAGGTTTCAAATGATCTCGCGTCTGATGCTGGTGAACATTCGATTTTAATGCTGCCAGACCGGGGCTCTGCTTTCGACACAGTTGACCTTACAGTCCTAATCAACTGTCTGGGAAAAATGGGATAGCAACACACACTTCTCATGCCTGTTATAAAGAGTCCTAGTTTCGGAAATTCTGGCTCATTTCTGGCTGTCTTTGGTCCCCAGAGTCCAGGACATATTGTTTAAAACTTGCATTCTACCTTTAGGCCACAGCATTTGTAAGCAAGATCATTTAAAAGCATTACATTGTGATTAATTGCTATGCAGATGACACAGTTTAGTGTCTGAACTGAAACACAGGGATGTTAGCAACATCGCCAACACTATTCTTGTGTTTGTACAGATATTACATTTTGAAATAGTTTGTCCCTTAAAACCCATGGATGAGTTTGTGGATACAAGTGGTCAGTATGAGTTTCCAAATGTGTGGCTGGACCCTCTTTGGGAAAAACCAGGAAGTTCTGGTTTCACAGATTTCACCAGAGGAAGTTGCGGTTTCACAGTTAAGATGTACGATTGTCTTCACTGCCAGACTAGACTGTCACATGTAACTGATTTACTTTTGCCCCCATAACTAACCTCACTAAGACGTATAATGTGCAACTAAGCAATGAGAAATGATCACACCCCTTTTTGGATGTAAATTAAAATGCATAGTACGAACCAGAACGTTGGAAGACTGCTGCGAGACTCTTGGTTGGTTCCCCTTTGCAAAGTGATTCGAGTTCCTTGAGTCCGTGTCCATTTATTAATGAAAATAGTGTCAACCCTGACAGTGCCTTCCTTTGGAGGTGTTCTGGGCACATCCGACTGATAGGCGACCCAAGGACAGACCGAGAACTCGCTAGGGAGGGACTATTTAGCGCATCTGGTCTAGGAACGCTTCTGGATTTCCCAGGTGGATCTGGAATACGTTGCTGTGTAGAAGGCATCGCTAAATGCAACCCGACCATGTATAAGCGGAGGGAATAGAAATAGATGGAAGAACTTTAACACCAGTATCACAGCCAACATCCACAATGGTTAAGAGTCTTGTCTTTCTCAGCTTGAAGCTGGCCTTTATTAGTCAGGTCAAGATGGTTGTTCAGTTTTCTTTCAGCTGTAGAACATCACTGAAATTAGAGGTTTCATTGTTTGGCTGCACTTCAGAAGTTTGTCTATGTGTTTATCTTTAATTGTAGAGTATTCAAACTTCATTGCACTCCAAACTATCAGGCTTTTTATCTAACTCATAGTTGGGTCCATGTCATTACCTGGTCGTCTGTCAGTTTTACAGCATTCAAGGCACAAAAGGTGCAGTTAGGGTATTATAGTAAAGTCATTATCCTCTTTAAAACTCTAAAGAGCATGTTTTTATTTTTGTTTCGTTCCACTAATGTGTCATTTTGAAAATTTGCGGTCCGTTAACTCCCAACACTTGAGCTTGAACTCAATTCGTGAGGTTATTTTCTGTCTGTTTATACAAAGTTTATTGATATGAGAATACGGCACAGCAGTACAGTTAATGTCGGGCGTCTCAGGCTCCGACCTCGTCACTCCCTACAGACTGGATGTAAACCTACGCAGACAGAGAGAGAGAGATTGGGGAGTGATGATAGCAGACAGATTCCCCCAAAAGACGAGAGTCAGAGCGCACAGGTGGATGCCGGGCAGAGGTGGGGCTCATTAAAAGATAAACAGTAGATACACTTGCAGAGAGCAATGAGCAGGATGAGAACGGAGCATCTTAGAGACGATCCTTCCAAGAAAAACAACTTCAGTTGTTTGTTCAGAGCCTAAACAAGGACTTCAGGTCGCTGTGAGAATTGAGGCAATTGGAAAATGTATACGCATGCAGACCACGAAGGCCAAACAAACATGTAAAGGAGCAGGCTCAATCGATAGTCCATGAAACTGACAAGGTCCAACAATAATAATAATAATAATAATAAGTTTAATTTGTAAAGCACTTTACATTTGAACGAAATCTCAAAGTGCTACAATACACACACAAAGTAAATGCACACAAGCAACAGAAACAAATAAATCACAGCAAGAGAAGTCATGTTAAATACGATGTTGAAAAAAGGAAAGTTTTAAGCCCTTTTTTAAAACTTTCAATAGTCTGTGGTGATCTGAGATGATCAGGGAGCGAGTTCCAGAGGCGGGGTGCAGCGGCACAGAAGGCTCTGTCGCCCATGGTGCTTAGCTTGGTCCTTGGGCAGAAGAGTTTGTTAAGGTTTTTGGAGCGGAGGGATCGTGTGGGGGTTTGAGGGATGAGCAGGTCTTTGAGGTAGGTGGGTGCGTTGCCATAGATGCACTGATGGGTTAGAAGAGAGATTTTGTACTTGATTCTGGTGGAGATTGGAAGCCAGTGCAGTGAGTGAAGGATGGGGGTGATGTGTTCTGATTTTCGGACTCGCATCAGGATCCTAGCAGCGCTGTTCTGGACTAGTTGTAACTGGTGAAGGTGTTTGCTGTGGGTCCCGATGAGGAGTGCGTTACAGTAATCAAGTCTGGAGGAGACAAAGGCGTGGACTAGTTTTTCGCAGTCTGGTAAGGTGAGATTTGGCCGGAGTTTGGCAATGTTTCTGAGGTGGTAGAAGGAGATCTTACAGAGGTGTTTGATATGAGTTTCAAAGGTGAGGTGGGGGTCAAATCTAACGCCAAGATTGGTTACTGATGAGGAGATGGGGATGTCATGGCCAGAGAGGGTGAGGCTGGTTATGGGAGATGCCTGGATCTGGTTAGGGGTGCCCACAATAATAGCCTCTGTTTTAGAACTGTTGAGATGAAGAAAGTTGAGATTCATCCACGCCTTTATCTCCTCCAGACAAGCTGAGAGTGACAGCAGGGCGGCTGATGGTGGTGATGGAGAATTTCGGGTGGGGTGTGTGCCAGTTTTGATGTAGAGCTGTGTGTCATCTGCATAACAGTGGAAGGAAATTCCATGGCGATTTATAACATGGCCGAGTGGGAGGATATATAAATTAAAGAGGATAGGGCCCAGGACTGAGCCCTGAGGGACCCCACAGGTAACCGTGTTTGTCTGGGATTTTGCATTGCCAAAAGAGATGTATTCAGTTCTGTCAGTGAGGTAGGAGTGGAACCAGTTTAAAGCAGTGTCATTGAGTCCAATGGAGTGATGTAGCCGGTTGAGGAGTATGGTATGGTCCACAGTGTCAAATGCAGCAGACAGATCGAGGAGGACAAGGAGCGAAGGTGAGCCGGAGTCTGCTGCCATCAGGAGGTCATTTGTGACTCTAACCAAGGCTGTTTCTGTGCTGTGCGCAGATCGGAAACCAGACTGGAATTTTTCAAAAATGTTGTTATTTTTAAGATGGTCCTGAAGATTTGCAGCAACTACTTTTTCAAGAGCTTTGGAGAGGAAGGGAAGATTTGAGATAGGTCTGTAGTTTGCAAAAACTTCTGGGTCGAGTGTGGGTTTTTTGAGACGTGGTCTAATTATGGCAGATTTAAGAGCAGCAGGGACAAATCCAGTCTGGAGGGAAAGGTTTATTACTGTGGTTATCAGAGGGCTGATTGCAGAGAGGTTATCTTTAACCAGGGGTGTTGGGAGGGGGTCCAGAGTGCAGGTGGAAGGTTTCATTCTCCGAATGATATTCTCAACCTCGGGAAGGCCGACATAAGGGAAGGAATTTAGGGGATGGGAGATGACAGTTTGTGGTTCAGTGGTCACGGCAGGCAGAGTGGAGGAGCCGGAGAACAAAGCAAAGATGTAGTCAGAACTGGTGGAGTGGCAAACGAAACACAATGAATCGCTGGAACTCTTGAAGACAGGACAAGAGGACTAACACTTGTTTATTTAGTCCGTACAAAACCTAAAGTGTAACGACAATCTCTGACATCTAGTCCAACATGAACCCTTCAGAGGTGCTGGTAGGTTTCTTTTGTTACCTTCGGACAAAGCCAGGCTAGATGGTTCCCTCTGTTTCTAGTCTTCATGCTAAACCAGCTTCTGTATGTAGTTTATATATTGTACAGATATGAGAGTGGCATCAGTTTCCCAAAAGGCATTGCTTTAAATAGAAGCCCCATATGGTATGTCACCTCCTGAACATAGTCGACGGCCTGAGCAGGCTTGCAGGCTCGGTTCTATTAACTAATCGTAGATTCTGCTATATTAAGGAGAGCCATTGAAAAACAAGTCACACAACTAACTTTAAAAATAGCCTGACCTCTGCCACAATAACAGAATAACAGTCAACCGGGATGATGATTCACCGAACACGCAGAGACCTTGAGGAACGTTCTTCTGAGTGGACACGATGTGAAGCGCCGTGCATGGAGCTGAATGCTTTACCTGGTGTTACTAGAAGACTTGTTGGACATTTTATAGACTAAACAGTCAGTTAATCAGAAAAAAAAACTCATAATGGAACAACCTGTTTTACTGACTGTTTAGTCTATAAAATGTTCTTCATGTGTCTTCTTGTCCTCCAGAATGAATACCGTGTTTGTTTCTGTCTGTTCCCAAAAAAATCTGACACCAAAACAACTAAGGTTAAGGTGACTGTTCATGGTTAAAGAAAGAAAACCAATGTTAACTGTGGGTGTCTGGAAAACGGCGAGTGAACAGCAGCCTCTCGTGTCAAAGTCACATTTATTTTATACATCTTGTGGCTGTTAAAGCTAATTGAACATAAGCGTTTTGGGGCGTTTGTTGAAACAACTGTTGTTGGTTTTTTGAGAGGAAAGTCTTGAAATGTCATAAAATTGTGATAAAATTTCCATTTTTCTCAAGATTTCAATTTACAGTGATATAAAAAAAGAGAAGGACATCAAATATTCACATTTGGGTTGCTGTTTTGTAAGAATGAATCATTTTTAAAACTTTTAATCTGTTCAAAATAATCAAAATAACCCTTTGGGTTCCTGTTATTTTTCTACCTTGAACACTTTTCAAGAGGTGATCCATGATGGATCTGCCTGAATCTTTAAGGTCATGTTACAGTTAATTATAACTGTTGCTGCTCATACATGTACAAGGTACAAATGTATCTATATTATAGGTCCTTGTTGTTTGTTCCATACATTAAAAGTACATTTACTTTTCCCGTTGGTTGTTTGGTTTGTTTTGATTAAGTATTTCTTTACATTTGGGATTCATATATTTGAGGATACGTGGAAGCTCTATGTACTATTATGTTTGCATGTTTACCCATCCGTGCTGGTTATTGTGCACACTTCAAGATAAAAAGATGTTTTGAAGAAGAACCTGCAAATATTTGGCTTTTCGTCTTGGAAAAATGATGATTTGAATTCTCTGCCGACAACACACGATAACCTCAGATATTAATACAATGCAATATGCAGTGTTTCCCGCAGGAGCTGCATAAACAGTGACGGTTACAGAGAAGGAATACTGCATCAGTACACAGTGTCGGCTGTCAACAGATCCACATCTCACAAGACGTATATACCATAAATCCTCCTTGACAAAAATCTAAATCGTAGAATTAATTATTTGCCCGTCAGCCAACAAGCTTTTCCCAGTAAACATAATTTTGCTTCTCACTGAATCAATCTGAGTTAATCTGTGGATCTGATCGGGCCCGCTGGCCCGGAGAACATATGTCCTGTGCTGGCTGGTTTACACACTGTCCAGCTGTGGAGAGCCTTTGAAACATCTGCCTGCCATTGTCTGTTTCCATTCATCAGAGAGGCATCACTGTATCTGCTACACGCATCCAATACAGATGTGACGCCTCACAGTCACATGTCTCGCATCTCAAACACTCTATTTTAACACTCGTCTGTATTTATAGCGCCGTGTTAAAAGGCCCGTCACCTGACCAAGCTCCATAGTGACGGTAAAAAAAGAAGAGTTTTTTTATATTAGATGGCAACCTGCAGACGACAGCACTCTTTAAAACTATGAAACGCCTGTCCGATGGCGTGAGTGAAAGAGGGGAGGAGAGAAAAGTGAAAGTGTTTGCCTCTCCTCTGCTGAAATTACTGTCACACGTAAGCCGTGAAGAGAGCACTCAGCATTACTCTTTAGCCTCTCCTCTCTCAGACGTACACTTATGCATGTCAACACGACTCGAGTCAACATTACTTAAAGACCATGTCTTTTTCTTTCTGCACGACGGAAAAGGAGTGAAAATGATGATGGACCCGAGTTTTGTTTCTTTTGGGATGATTGCCTTCACAATGATCCGTGAATACAATGCTGAGAGACACATTAGTATGGGTGCAGCCCCTCCAAGTTCATTGTCATATTTGCTTCGTCTCTCTGTGTGTTTACCCTTCGAGGTAAACGTCGGCTTGACTTTGTGGCTGCGGCCAAAGATGATTTTCTTTATCGATTGACTCCATTTACAAAAGAAACAGAAAGAAATGCAGGCAGTTAATGCATTTATGTTTTATTTTCATTTTTATTCACTATTTTACTACATTTACTGCATTAAGAAAAAATTGCCTGCGTATTTTTCTAATCCAGAGATATTCATTTTATATAAACGTGAGGAAAAACTGCCAAATCTCAAATTTGTGAGGTGGCAGTAGCTCTTGGTAAGTGTGTGTATATATATATATATATATATATATATATATATATATATATATATATATATATATATATATATATATATATATTATTTGAACCCATGTCGTCTGTTGTTACTTCATAAGAGCTTATAAGTGCTTAAACATTAAACAATAATCAAAGCAGTCAGTTGACACAAATAAGAAAGAGTTTCTCCTGTGATTTATTATTACAGCCTCACAAAGTTGCTGAAACTTTTTTGGGGAAAAAAACTACATTTCCCACAATGCAAATTGCCAGCATCATTTATTAAGGTGTGGTCAGACAGAAGTCGACAGAAAGTCAAAGGGAAAGATACGAGCGAGGTGTCTGACTTCATGAGTCAAGAGGAGGAAAAAAAATGAAATAACTGGACTTCTTGGTGAGATCTGTCAGAGGCTGAGCCACACACACACACACACACACACGCACACACACACACACACGCGCACACACACACACACACACACATATAAGTGCACGTTGCTGGCTAGCAATAGCTAATGTTCTGTTCGGTTAATTCATGCCAATAAGACAAAGCTCCCCTGTCCCTGGTTTTTCAAAATTCATTTCATGTCTGTGACGCAGGTTTTAAAAAATTGAAAGTCTGCAAAGAAGAAGCTGAGATAACACTCACTTCCTGACACTTTGAAAAAACCTGTGACTAATTCCTCTCACGATGAACAAGCTGAACTTTGCGAAATTGGTGGATTTCTCCTTTAACAGATTAATTGTTTTAGCAGAGCTCGTTGCAATATTTGCTCTGCCTCTTGGTTAGGCTACTGCTTTGTGTGTTTACTGTCAATAGTTCAAGGTGAATGTGATGTTTTGTTAGCTTATTGACTCTGTGAAAATGTATTCACGCTGATAAACAACGGACAGAGCCTGGGGGTGGGGGGGGGTCCTGAGCGGAAAAACAATACTAGTAATGGGATTCATTTTTGGAACAGATGATGGTAATGGGAGGATAAAAAAAGGCAGAGAGAGAGAGAGAGAGAGACAGCAGAGTAATACAGTGAGGTGATTTCAGGAAAAGAAGGCAGGAGACGTGACAGAATGAAGGTGAATAATAGAGAGAAAAAGGGAGCAAAAGTGGGTTGGGAGAGGAGGAGGAGGGGTTGCGCTGAAGTGAGCGAGAGGGAGGAGAGGAAGGGAGGCAGGCTAAATCCTCACACCATTATTATCGGGACTCACATGCAGCCCCTCCTGTGATGGAGTGAGAGGAGATAGAAAGAGATAAAGAAAAGATGGAGTTAGAGAGAAAATGGTAAGCAGGATTACTGGTGTGACAGCACCGGCAGATGAGCGGCTGGCAGCGCAACGGTGAGGGAGAGAGAGAGGGAGAGAAACTCTGGTGTGGGGGGAAGAGAGAAAAAAAAACAAGAAGAGAGAAAACAAATCAGTGCAACAGGATGAGGACCTGCTAGTGCACAGCCGGCCCGACCCAGCAGACCTGCCATCTGTCCCGCTGTTCTCTCCGTGTTCCCGACGCTCCCACCATCAACAAACATCTGGATCACCTCGCATCCATATGGGAAAGAGGGCGAGGGGGGTCAGAAAACCCAAATCTTCTCCTGGATCCGAGATGGCACATCATCGCTGAGAGGTGTGGGGGATCCCTTCACTGCGGAGTACCATCACCTCAGGGGGGGTGGCTGAAAACTGGACCAAGAGGAAGGGGAAAAACTTTTGCACCAAACATGCAGGAGCCTTCCTCATCCGCCCGTGAGATTTTCTAACTTCCCATGGATCTGTTGCGTCTCTTGCCCCCGAGCAGGGAGAGAGAAAAGGAGACAGAGGAGGTGGAGAGGGGGAGAAAGGGATGAGACGGCGGGGAAGCGTCACCGCCGCCGCTGCTCAAGTGTTACCGGCGTTTGTGCTCCTCCGCTGAAGAGGCATTTTATCACTCTTCCTCCTCCACCCCCTTTCCTCCACGCCACCCCTGTTCGCTCCTCTCCTCATCCGACCAGCGGGGAGCCTGAAGGATACAGACAGAGAGCTAAACACAGTGGGTCTATGCACAAATGCAAAAACCACACACACTGGCTGGCGGTTCGTCTAGGGGGTCCGGCACCTCTCGTCTTCTGTCACCCTCCCTCTTTTTTTTCCTCCTTCCTCTCCAATTTTTGATGTCCTGTCTTCACCTTCATGACCACTTGTAAATGCACTCGCTGACAAAAAGAGAGAAGCGAGAGAAGAAGAAGGGGGGGTGGGTGAAGAAAAGAGTCTTTTTTGGGGGGGTGAGAAACAAGGAGATCACATACGCTCGCTTGTCACGTTGTGAAGTCCTCCAGGGGAGTGTGCAGACATCCAAAAAGCTGCCAAACACACTAACGCACACACACACATACGCTGATAACTCGCTCTCACACAGAGACTTGGTCTAAATGCGTACTCCTACAGGTGCTGAGAGGGGAGAGAGGCAGGTGAAAACCGGGTGAAAAAGAAATATATAGAAAGAGACGTTTGGGGAGAACGATGGAGCAGCAGGAGTTGAAGTTGGATGACGGCAGAAAGCACAGGTAAGCCTGTCATACATATGCATGTACACTTTTATTCTGTCACTTGTCAGGCAATTCATACTTTATATATAAGCAGATATGGAGCAATAGATAGCAGATAGTAGAAGAAGGAGCTCAGACGTGAAGCACGGTATGAGTGCAGTCATACTTTCAGATTTCATAAGTGAAGAGTTTCCTCGAGAGAAAGCTCGCATCTGCTGCTGACAGAAACAGAACAGCCAGTTGTTACTATAACAGGAACTACTGTAAGAGGACGTATTAGCATTTTGCACTCTGAGGTTTGTTTGGAGTGTGTAAGCGTCCACATGTGTGTGTGTGTGTGCATCCAATCCTCCCGTATACCTGCATGCACACTTACTCCGTATGACTCATTCACTCACCATGGATCATGCGTGTTACAGTTTGCAGTGTGTTACTGTCGGATCATTTATCCAGGGTAATGCTCATTGATTTGTCCCACAGCTGCTCTCGTATTTCTCCATTAGTGACCATTCTGCTCCAGTTTACATAGTATATCATGTTGCAGCGTGTTTGTACACCACCACCACCACCACCACCAGTTTTTCTTTTTTGGGCTGCATAGTTCAACAGGGTTCCCGATATGCGGTTCATAGCTCCTGAGGGGGCTCATGAGATAAATATAAGAGGTCACAGAATGATTCATGAGATAATAAAGTGAGAAAAAAACACATTTCTCTTATAAGAAAATGGTATTATTGTGACTAACTGGATGTTTTTACCTACTCAGGCTTCTGAGCATCCTCTCTGAGGGCGCCTACTGATGTAGTTTACATATATCATGTACCACCGTCTTAGCTGCCATGCCACTCTTAAAAAAGGGTCCCAAGATAAATCTAAGATCTAAGGTGACTCAAGATGATTGAAGGAATAACATGAAAAACAATCTTCTATTTATTTTTTCTGACTTTTGTCAAATCTGTAAAAGGTTTCTAAAAACAGCTTCAGTTTAAATTCAGTTCTCGCTGCACAGTCCATAAACCAGAGGTTCTCAACCTGAGGGTCAAGGGCCCCATGAGGGTCTTATTACAAAGCTGAAGGGTCAGAAGATGATTAAAGTAAAAAATCTAATAAATTCTGTTACAAAAACGTATTTATTTTTAGGAGTTTTGTCATTTTTAATACATTTTTTGGGGGGGACATTGGATATTTTATTTTAGATGCACGGTTCACACTTGGTTACCAACATGGGGATCAGGACCCAGAGGGATCCTGATATAAATCTGAACGATCACAAGATACAAAACTATTATATTTACTGTCCAAATATTTGTCTTTTGTCTCTTCAGACAGAAAGTTGACACGTTACATCATTACAGTTACATAGACCAGTGGTTCTCAACATATGGTTCATGGTTCTCCCCTAGAGGTCACAAGAAAAGTGGGATATATATAGAAAAAGACATTTCTCACAGACAATGTTTATTTTCTGACTAGTTTTTCTTGTGACTTTATATATTTAGTACTTAATAATTCTTCAAATATTATAAAACTTCAAATATTTGGTACTTCATAATTCGGAAGATCCTACAAATAAGACCGAGCTGTGATAGTGACTTTAAAATAGACTGATTTGTGTTATAAGCCAAACATGGTGACAGAAACAATCAATACTATGTGTGCGAATAAATAATCAATGCGTCATTTCATGTATGTTTTTGCAAGTGTGTCCACGTCCGCTTTAAGCAGGTGTGGCAGCAGATTGGGTGTCACTGAGATTTTGATTGCTTTACGTTTGATCGGTTGAGGGAGCACCAAGCCGATCTAGAAATGCCCCCGTCCCTTCAACGTCACTCATGTCGGGCTGATACGTCCGACCTGCAACGATTTCCTGTAAAGCTGTCAAGTGTTTATATGTGACAGCAGGAACCCGCAGAGAGACAGAGAGTCGCAATGTTAGCTGCTAAAACCCTAATTATGATAAATTTATGTTGCAGACGTTATGTGATATGTTTCGTAACAAGCTCAGGGGTTAAGCGTGACACACTCATTTATTCATATAGTGAGTTTAATTTGTATGTTTATTAGAGATGTGTGTGTGTGTGTCTGTGTGTGTGTGTGTGTATGGGCCTGGATGCAAATCAACTTCCACAATTCATCCATAATGAGGAGAGACGGGGAGACGGAGGGACACGCAGAGGACAAGAAGGGTGGAGCATGCTTGAGATGGTTGACGTTGACAGAGTGGCTGCCCACGGTTCAGGCTCTGTGGTGTGTTTACTGTCATATACATTACTGTTAATGTAACTCTCTTAATGATTACTTCAGGAAAGGGTGATGGAAGTGCTTCATTGAGTGTTGTCTAATTAATCCAAAGTATGATTGAAAACAGTTGTTTCCTACACACCGACTGCCCTGTGATGAACTGGTGCTCGCCCAATGTCAGCTGGGATAGGCTCCAGCCCCCTGTGACCCTGATAAGGATAAGTGGTTACAGAAAATGATGGATGGATGAACTTTAGAGTTTTGTGAACCACAAGAACAAGCCTGTAGTGGAATCAGTGGGAACATACCCAATTCACACATCCGTTATTTATAAATTTCATTAATGGAATAATGTTGAAAATAAGAATACAGTGGTCCCTCGTTTATTGCGAGGGATACGTTCTAAAAAGAACCCGCAATAAACAAAATCCACGAAGTACGTTTTACAATTATTATACATGTTTTAAGGCCGTAAAACCCCTAAGCACACACTTTTATACAAATTTTTACACGCATTTTGTACAGTACTCCCTTAGTTAATCAGGACGCAGAACACACGTGCGGTTTTCCCATAGCCAATTTAGGACACAGAACACAATGCGCGTTCATACTGTACAGTACGCTGTAAAAAAAGCATGCAAAATTACACAAAAAAAATCTGCGAAACAGCGAGTCCATGAAAAGTGAACCGCGATATAGCGAGGGACGACTGTACAATAAAAAAGTAAACAATAAGAAGAACATGAGATGTGAACAGAACAAAAAAAAAAAAAAAAGTCAATATCAGGCCGTTAAAAGAAAACACTAAAACTAACAATACTTTAGTCCGTTCTTGATTTTTTTTGGCCACTTGGGGGCAGCGTAAACAAGCTGTAAACACAACACTAACATATTATCACCTTCTAACGCAACATTGTTTGCAAACAGCAGATATTGGCATTAACACGGGGTCATGTGAAAATATTCATCCTCCTTTTAGCTCTATTTTTGGTCTCCACCAACTCCTGGGGGAAATATATTTAGCTGCTAAAGGCTCCACCAGCAAGCGTTGACTGTATCATCTGTCATCTGCGCGGTGCAGGACAGACAGTGTAAAGTGAATTTATCAGAGCTTTTAATGGCTGGAAATCGAGTAGAAGAAAAACATTCTTCATTTCATTCATTGTTAATATAAAACTATTGATCAGAGCCGTTTTACCCACCCAGAGTAAAATCCAAGATTAATTTCTTCCTCGTTTATTGACTGATCGGCGGAGATTCAAAGACTACCCAACCAGCTTCAATATTAAAAGAGATTTATTAATAATTAAATAAAATAAATACAGTATATATTATTCTAAAATGTATGAGTATGTATGAGTACTTTAACTTTTGGTATTTTGTTCTTCCATTTAGTAAGTAACATTTTAAATGCACAGCTTATGCTTCTAAGAGAGTATTTCTGGACTGTGGTATTACTACTTGTACTTAATTAAGAATATCTGAGTACTTTTATCTGAGTACAGTGCCCAGTCATCAGAGCCAAGTTTAGTAAATTTGTTTAAATTCCAGTACCAGGTTTTCACTCTGGGATTTTCTTGGACTGATCTCAAGTCTGTATAAATGAGGCTCTGGAGAATCCTGATGTTTCACGCAGCTGTCAGCAGATGAGGAGAAGGCTTATCTACTACATTAATACTAGCCCGCTAATTCAAGCTCCCTAATTAATGCAATCAGTTTCAAAAGGTGCTCTGAAAAAAAAACAAGGTTCAAGGCAGACATGCTGATAATTCTCTGGTGATGATACTCATCCCATCAACTAGATCCTCTCTGCTCATTTCCTCTCCACCCCCTGGGGACTCAGTATAGGGACTCCATCATATCCCAGATAAGTAGTTAAATGAATGAATGTTCTCTACTGTATGTATATATATAAATATAAATATACTGTAAGTCCCAGGAGATATATGATCTTCAACAGAGGGCAGGCTTAAGCATCAGCTGAACATGTGGTCCAACATTTGGTCCAGCAGGTTTTCTGATAATGCTCATGATGATATTGTTTATTTTGGGCGTATTGTACCACACACAAAAACTCAATTCATGATTGTTTTTTTGCCAAATGCTTTGAAGGTGTTACAAGGACAAATTATTTATTCTCTATTTAGAAAGTGCAACACAACAACAAGCGTCTGGACAAACAAGAGTTTTTGTCTATAATTCTTTCAGGGTCATGAATGCCAATTTCTTTCTTTTCTTTTTTTTGGCTCATTAACACTTAAATCAAAGCCTGCTATGGGGTGAAAGAGCAGAGAAGTGAAAAGTCAAATCGAAGAATAATTTAGCATTTTTAGTTTTATTTCATGACCTGTCAGAGGCTGAAAATATTCAGTATAACTTAAGAAACATCTAAAAATAATAGGGTAGGGTTCAGGTCCGGGAAGCTTTGTCACAACAATAAACATTTAGTGTTCTTATTATGATCATGCATTATTACTTTATTCCTCTTTTGCTCCCAATGGACAAAAATTAATTACTAATTCCAGTTGAAGGAATAAAGTGTGATGTGATAAGCTACAAAAAACATGATATGGTAAGAGATGATACAACATGACAACATGACATGGGGCTTCGCGGTTAGAGACAATACTGTACAATACAATAAGATCCAATCGGACAAGAGAGGAGTAAAGACAATATGATATGATACGATCTGTTATAATACAATACAATAAGTTATGATATGATACAAGGTATGATAAGAGATGACATAACACCACACAACGCGACATAAAATATAAAGTAATGTTTACCACAGAAACACTTTTTTATCATTCAATAAATCACCTATAAATGTTCTTAAGAGCTGTTTAACCAGTGTGAGGAGGATACTGTAGGACTGTCATTCTGCAGCACTGTCACACAGTAATCATGTTGTTCTTTTCTATCAGCTGATTAGTTTCCCATTAATAATCCACCGTAGGATGAATTCGGATGTGTGCCTTCATTCGGATGCAGGTTACAGTCTTACGTTGGAGGGTTTATCTCACGTGACATCTGGGAATCTCCATAATAACTTGGGTGCGTGCACTCGCCACGCTTACTCGCTCGATCTGCACATTGTTTCTGGAAAATGGGGCACTAACCCAACAACATGATTTTAGGGTACTGTGTTCTCTTCTATAACTCCCTCTGGCTGAAGCGCTCTCTCTTTAAATATCTGTTAAAAGCAGCTGATTGTTTCTGTGTGCTGTTATTGCGTGTGATTGAAATTGAACACATACATGCGCTGCGTCCCTTGTGTTCACGTCCTATTCCATGTCGTAATCGCACTCTGTTATATTGCTGCTAATCTGGAGCAGACACACCCACTCCGTCAACTTCCTATCCACCACCACCCCCATCACACACACACACACACACACACACACACACACACACACACACACACACACACACACACACACACACACACTGCTGATCTGAGGTCCCATTATGCTGCTTTTTTCCAGAGATTACACCGTCAACTGAACATTTGACCTCCTCTCCAGTCATATGATTCACCCAGTCAGCATTTGTCTGCTCTTTCTCTTCAGTTTCCACAATTACTCCTTCCCTCCGCCACTTGAAGTTTTATATTTAGATTTGTATAATTACTTAGAAAATTACTTTTGCTTACCCTGAATGTTTGCACAAATCACCCATGCTTAAAACTCATTGTTTTTTCCCACATTACTTGCCATGAGCTTGAATATTTAACAAGTAGTGAGTGAGGAGAAGTAATTTACTTTATTTAAAGGAAATTAATGAACTATGTAGCAGTGAAGAGTGTGATTTTAAACGCATATACTAATTGTTGCATGAACAAAATTTTATAATCACCACATAATCTTTAATTTTACTCTGTGTAATTACTCTGTGTATATTTGCAGCTTGGTTATAAATCTATCTCAGAATATGAACGTTCTTATCCACAGACTTTAATCATGTTAAGCAACAAGATCTCACAACCCAAAGGACATCAAGTTGTGTCTGTCTACAATATTAATCTAACTCTGTAACCCTCAGGCTGGTTGTGGGTTGAGAGTTGAAGCTGTTAACCAGATATCTACAGTACGATATTTTTGGCTTTGATTCTGCAGATTATTTAATATACAATCTGATGCTGTTTGTCTCATATCTTCTCATTTACAATCTGTTCCTTTCATAGTTTTGCTGCGTGGGGGGTTTGTTTGTTTTTAATCTCCACCTATAGCCCAAGTGGGTGGTGGGTTAACAGCTGCTCTGTGCTGACATCCAGTTATAATATTTCACCGGGGAGAAGTGAAAGTGTTTTCCGTGAATCAAAACAAGCAAAAGAAAAAAATGTCAGACTGTAAAATCTGCATAAATTCCCAGGAGTATAAATCAGGTTTTGTATATCAGAATATACCTCTGTGCCTATATGGAATTGATACTACGGCTAAAAAGACCAAATATTCAAAATGTCACTATACGCAGATGACACCGCTCAATTGACCTCATAAGTAAAACAGTTTTACCAAAGACCTTTTGAAGATTCAAGGTTTCTTCTTTTGAAGATTTTAACATTCAAGTGAACCTGCAGCAACACAAAGATAGAAATAGATAAATAAACACAGAATATACAATTAAAATAAGAATAGAAGCTTATTAATCGGCTTGTGAACACTTAAATTCAGGCCCGCTACAGGTTGAACAAGCAGAGAACCGTCATCTGTGTTCAAATCTGTATGAACTCCTTGTGGGATCTGTATCTGCATCATGTTTTTAGATTTATGAGATGCAGTTTAATAGTAAACCTCCTGACTGAATGTTCAAAATGTCACTATATGCAGATGACACTGCTCAGTTTTTTCGCTCAACTTTTTTTATACATAGGCTAGATGAGTTTTACAAAAGACCAAATATCTTAAAGAAAACAAAATATCTTGTCTGAATGTCTGAATTGTCAAAACCAAACAAACACAAACACAGATATAGAAGTAATCCCTAATAAAGGCTCATCCACGTCTATCATTCCAGTTATAAGCCTGGTTTATCTCTCAGCAGCATCTAATAACACGGTTGTCTTTAAAACACTCAAACTGTATATATATATATATAATATATATAATATATATATATATTGTTGTGGGCGCCTAAAGCCCAGGAGCTGAAAAACCTCATTAAGATGATTGATCGATATACCAGGAGCACGAACAGTGAGAATGGGCGGGACACGTTTAACCGACTGTTGCTTTGAAATGAGCTTTGAATCAAAGCTGGGAGGTGCTCTTAATTATCAGGGTGTCTCTGATGGCCACAGATGAGACCGACACTCTATATAAACCCCCCCTCCCTTACAAATATGTGGTGATCTTTATTTGCTATAAGAAAGCCCACCTGCCTTCGTCAGAGGTTCAAAGTATTGCTTCAATAAGGAGAGATCAAACACTTGATTGAAGTTGTGTTGCTGCAGATGTTGAAGGTATACTCATTGCTGTGCGTTGTATGTTGAACGCACACCTTTAATTACAGCTGTGGCCAAATATAAAAGAGGGATGACCCAACACTAAGCTCCAATAATTGTATTGTCATTTAATGTTTATGTTTTATTTCTTACTATGTATATAGATCCCATTGAAATGAGATGAAATCTTTAGCTTCCATTATAAATGATAAGTGCCAGCTACTACAACCCACAAGCTAATTAAGTCAAGGGCGTTTTTATATGATTGGAAGGGTTCGCCAGTTGCCCCTGAGTCACATTTGAGAAGATACATTTATGAATATACCTCAGGGTTTAGAATGAGTCATCAGAAATGTTTTACATAAAAAGAGAGGAGGGAGTTTGATGCATGTAAATGTACTTTTACGTTTGCACTCTGTACTCCACTACATTTATCTGATAACTTAAGTTACGACTTTGCATATTCATATTAATAATAAGCATTAGTTATCCATTGGTTTTGACAACATGTGCACATGTAACTTAAATGAAGTTGTACATCACCAGGCATATGTTGGTTTACAGATTTAATCTGCAGTTAGTGTTTTGGCGTTTTCATTTGTTGTATTCCTGTGGGTAGGCCGGTGACATCACACCATGTGGAGGCCGGCTGAAGTAACGTAACCCCGGCGATGAGGGTCGAGGACCCCTGCAAATGTTTTGGCATCCTGCTTGCTCTTTCTCTCTCTCTCTGTGCATGTGTGCTGAATCAGAGATGTGTAGAGATGGAGAGGTGATTACAGTCATGACACTGAGGTTTTGGATTATGGAGGATTACATGCACACACGCTCGCACACACACACTGATACACACACTCTTGAGTCTAAATGCAGGGCTAATACTGTGATACAAAAGGGTCAGAGAGAGAGAGAGGGATGGATACGGATAGATGGATTATGATGAATTATGTCAAAAAACATCATAAAAGTAAAGCAGCTTGTGTGTTTGACTGTTGCTCTCTTTCTCTTCGTCCTCCCTCCCTCACCCTCTTTTCCTTCCCCTGCTTTCCAGGCAGTAGGCTGCCAACATGGCCATTCCCAGGGGACATCCTCCTCCCTCTCCATGGCCTCCTCTCCTCCTCTTCCTCCTCCTCCTCCTCATCTCGTCCCCGCTCCCCCTGCAAGCCCGTCCGCTCCTCCTCCACCCGTCCATCAACGTGGCGGTGGTGTTTAGCGGCTCTAGCTACCAGAATGAGGTCAGAGGTCGTCTCAGTGGGGAAAACTTTGTCGACCTGCCCGTGGTGGTCAGCCCCGTGACCGTGCTGGTTAACGACACCAACCCACGCGACCTTCTGACACACCTCTGCGATACCATGGCAACAGAGAGACTGCACGGCGTGGTGTTCGAGGATGATGTGGGATCGGGTGCTGGGGCGCAGGTAAAAAATGATTTATGCATTTTTAGGGGTTTTTTTTCTGATAAAACATCCTCTCCAGAGTCACGGTGCTCAGTCACCCACATCTGAGTTTCCAAAAGCTGCACAGGGGAACATTTTAACGTGAAAAAGCAGCTGACGTGTCATCTTAAATCACAAAGTACGGCTGTAAAAAGAGAACTAATTGAAATGCCAAGCATGTACTGTCTTTGCTCAAATTAAATTACAATTTTGGATTGTAAAGGGAATCAAATCCCAAAAAAAAAAATAGCACTAAATAGCTGCTTCTACCAGGGGAAGGAGAGCTCAGAGTACTGTTACTTTAAAGAAACATTACTTAGTTACTTAATGTCTTGAACTCTTGAGGACTTATCTTGCATATAGCCTGTAGCATGATATAAGGCAATACTGGGGCACAGAGGGTATCTCATTGATTATGCTCTTTCAGATTAAAACAACAGCTCCTTAAAATGTCTGTGCACGTCCCTGAGTCTGACCACAGAACTTGGACCAGGCTCCTATTAGCTACTAATGAGAACAGAGGAATGTGCGACATCATGCACCACGCTTCATGCACGTCCATATAATCCACCTTAAAAACGTGACTCAATACCAAACAACAAACTTTCTTTGCTTCATTCTTTTTTTCAGCTGTTGATCCTATCGTATTGCTCTTGTAACTTGGTGGTGCCTCATGGAGTTTCCTTGCCAACAACTACGACTATAACCATAGACATATATACATAGACGCCACATTGAGCGAGTTGGTCGTTGGTCGCGATAAGTCAACGCCGCCATATTGGATAAGGCAATCTGCCCATAAACTAATACAAGGAAATGGACTGAACTTTATATGTATGTATATATGTTCACGTGTAATGTAAACGTTAGTGCTCTTTATTCAGAAACCCTCATGTCACATCTACATTTCAGGATCGGGTTAAATAAATGTTAAATATAAATATATCAATATTTATCACAGTAACAGTGTTACACACATTAGTAGCTGTAAACACTCAGCATTAGAAAAATACATACGTTGGTTTGGTGCTTACATAAGAAGTAAACATTTATAATCATCACTTTAAAAGTTACATACGTTGTTTTTGGTGCCTGTTTGTTTCCCAGATATATTAGTGTGTGTGTGAATGGGTGTATAAGAGGCATTAACTTAAAGAACTTTGTAGAAAGGCGCTTTATGAAGTTCAGTCCATTTCCTGTTATTAGTTTACAGGCAGATCTACCACATCCAATATGGCGTCGACGTCGACGTATAATTCAGCGCTCAATGCGGCGTCTATGTATATAAGTCTACGACTATAACCATAGACTTGCGAGTAGTTTTCTTCTTTACTACCTTTGCGGGCATGCTGCTACATTTCTTGGCACATTAACGCCACATGTAGGCTATAAAAAGAGTAAAGTGTAAAATCATTGACAGTCCCCAAACTCTGGTGGATACCTTTAAGTACTTTTTCGTCCACAGTGCCTTAAAAAAATAGGTTTGAAATTAGATAAACAATCCAAAGCTCGTCTCGTGGTGTGATTATTTTGTTAACCAAGGCACCGGGGATTAACCATTCCGGTTAGATTGAGACTGTTTCACTGTGGACATTCTTCATGCAGACACTGAATCTGTCTATTTTGTCTTCAGGTGGCAGAGGTGGCACAGATCCTGGACTTCCTCTCCACTCAGACAGCTCTGCCGATTGTGGGCATCAGTGGCGGCTCTGCAGTTGTCATACCGTACAAGGTACTGTCAAAATAACGAGCTGATCATTTCAACATTTGGCCTCATGCCACACCTCGCAGCTTGAACAAGGTCTTTTTTGCTAAAGTGACACACACACACACACACAAATCCATGTTGGGTCCCAGCTGTGCTGATATAACATTTGTTACAAACAGTATAATGAGCAATTAAGGAAGCAAGAAAAAAGGTTGTAGTAATAAGATGAACATCGTGTAATGTAAACCCTGCCAGCCGCTCACAGCCTCCTGTCTTAGTCAGAACTTTTCCATGCCGGCATCATTCAGCTTTAAAGAACTTAAGTAGGTCAGAGCGGTGAAAACCTACTTTGGCAAGCAACTCACTGCATGCAAATATTTGAATATGAGCAATACAGATGGGTGAATTATCAGCAACGACTGCATCCATCGACCCTCGTCGGCTCCTCTAATCCGTGGCTGGGAAAAAGTCTGAGTTGCGGGAAGGGAAACTTTGCGACGGGAGACAAGTGGCTACGGGCGATCTGCGCCTCAATCAATCATCCCTGCACACTTGAAGAGCAGCAGGTTTTTCCTGGTATGATTTAGCATGTATCTCATTGATGAATGGCGACAGAGAGCAGTGAGCCGTGTAGTTAGATTGTAAAGAGGAGATTGATGACACCCGGCTGACTCTTAATCTATACTTTTTTTTTCCTACTTAGTCGCAAAATGGCTCCATCCCTTCTTCCTCTCACGCTCCGTGCTTCCCGCCCGTCTTCCCCTCCTTCCTTTTAATTGCTTAACCGCCATCATCAACACCTCGTATTTATAGAACCAACTCCTCACACGTAGAAACACACATGCAAATGAACACCCTCACATATTGGAGCGCACAGCCAAATGGATGCATTCCTACACCTATCCACCACAAAAAGCGGAGCAACGTGGCTGCGCATGGTGGATTTCACCACCATGGGCAACATTTTGTAAACCACAGCATGTTGTATTTATCAGCTTCCTGGTAATCAAAAGGTATCCGCAGATGTCACGTCATAGATGGGTATTAAACAGGAGGAGTTGTAGCTGCAGGAGGGTTTGATTTTCTGTATTTTGATGGCGAAGCGGGAGAGGCAGAGTAGGAACGCGACACAGAGAGATGGAGGAGAAAGATACTTGGATGAGGCTTTGGCTGACAGCTGCCTGAAGGCAGTGTTTTACTGTCTCGCAGATAAGTTCCTTTTTGTCTTTCCATCCCGTTCTCACCTTTACTTCCCGCTTCCGTTTTCCACATTTCCCTCAAGTCCCTCCATCTTCTCCATCCTTCCCTCCATCACCTTTACTCCTCGACACATTCGAATCCAGCTTTTTTTCCGGCTCTGTTGTGTCGCTCTGCTGAATCCATTAGGGGTTGCGGGCTAGAAGCAAGAGGCCCTATGCTCTTTTCTGCTCTCTCGGAGCTCCAGGATCCCATTAAACTGTTAATTAGACCCTTCAGGAGGCAGAAGACCCCCGCAGCAGTTATCATTCACCCCGAAATCCAAACCTTTCACTCCTCCTTTCCTTCTATTTTCCTCTTTCACTGCTCTCTCCCTAACCTAACCCCGCTCCTCCGTCTACGCGTCACCTTAAATTGGCGAGGAGGTGCTCATATTTACCCCACATACGCTTTTGATACTCGTCTCAGGCAGTTCGTTCCTCCACTGTGTAAAAGTCTCTCAAAAAATGTTTTGGAGGGAAAAGTTTGTTGGTTATGAATAATCTCCGGTTTGGGAATTTGCACATTTTGATGACGTCTGGTCCAGTTTTGGTTATTTAACCTCTCTGTCTGAGAAAAGACAAAATTGCAGATGTTGTTTATCGCGCAGAGAGATGAGCCCAAAGTGTTGAAGGACAGTTCTCCATATAACATAGAGTAAAGCACTCTCCTCTGAGGTCTGCCCTCCTCCTCACACTTCCCCTTGGTCTCTTTTTCTCACTTATACACTTCTTTGTTGTCATCAGAGGTGTCTCGCACAATGGGACAGGTGGATTGGATGGAGAAAGACATATGTGTGAGTGCATGATTCTCTTAGGGGGGTAGGGGGATAAAAGAGCTCAATAGTGCTTGATTATCAATAGCCTGATGGTGATGATGAATATCTTTGATGGTGGGTTTAAAAAGAAGCAGCACCCGCCCGGGCCGCCTATTTATGGTTCCTGTCTCAGTGATCTTTCTATGGCGCACAACAAGGAAGGAGGGAATGAGACAAAGATGAAAAGATTGAAGGGAGGAGAGGAAGTGTGTCTTTTGTCAGACGGCGCACACATCAAGCGGAAAAAAAAGCAAAAAGGGGGAGGAAATGAGAGAGCGAGAAAGAACGGCTGAGAAAAGGCATAGAGAGTGTTCAATAGGGCCCGCGAGGGGGAAAGAGAAGAAATATTGCAACGTGTCTCTCCGAGGAGTTGGAAATCATAGGTTGAGTGTGTTTTGTTTTTGTGTGTGTGTGTGTGTGTGTGGCTGGCTGTGAGTCAATGCAGTGTGCTGGGTGATCATTAGAGGGTGCTGCATCCAGATGTCGAGTCACGGGAGTAGTAGAGCAAGAGATAACGTGGGGTGGAGAAGGAGGGAGGAGACAACAAGAAACTTTAATAACACGATAAAACAATAAAACTTTGATGTATTTGGGAGAATGTTCCGCTTTCTGATGAACCAGTATTGCAATTATGATGGTAGTGATTGTGATAATAATTGACGTCAAAGTTTGTCCCGGGAAACTCGTGTATCTCCAAATTTGGTGACATATTCAGAGACGCAACATGGCCGATAATACGCCTCTTCCCCCCGACTGCGTTTTACAAGATGTTGGATGTTGGTTGCGGGGATTTGCTCCCTTTTAATGAGGTCGGGGCTCTGACATTGGGTGAGAAGGCCCGGCTCACAGTCTGTGTTCTAGTTTCCAAAGGTCCTGGGCGGAGTTGAGGTCAGTCCACACCAACCTTCCCCAAACTGTTGATACACAGTTGGAACCACTCAAATTTGAAAAGTCCAAACAATACAGGCAGAGGTGTCCACACATTTATGTGTATATATTTTTCTTATTGTCAACAATTTCTACTGAAAAGACCAAAACCAATAATGAACTGATCCTGGCAACAAATACAGACTGTGTTGCCAAAGCCTAATATATCTTATTCTTCTGTTCCAGGGAGCTCGATTGTTGTCCAAAAACTATTAAAAACACATCAGTGAGTCACACCGTTGCACAGGGTAATATGTTCCTTCATTACGATGAACACGGGCACTTATTATGAGTCAGTCCCACATACACCAACCTACTGCCGGAAAGACTCACTAGAGAACCAAATATGTATATTTAATCTGTCGCTGAAAATAGTCCCCCAACAAATGCACCACTTACTCATGTTTGAGTAACATTTGCTAAAAAATGTTTCGGGAAATTATTTCAAAATAAAAGCACATTTTTTTGAGCGTTCATGAAAATGATGGAATTGGGAAAGTACCGATCACGGATATCTGTACCAAATTTTAAGTCAATTTATCAAAGCTGTTGAGATATTTCAGTCTGAACCAAAGACATATCCTGATCATACGTCATTTTGCCGTCAGCACAGTAGTGATGACGCTTGGTTGGGTACGTGGTATCGAGCTGTCGATCATGATGTGAAACACCCATTGCATTACATCGAAAAACTAATTAAAGCCAAACTTATAAAAAAAAAAAAAAAAATTCAGAATATACACTTGAACAAACATCCGCATGATAAGAGCTACGTCAAAAAATAGAAACAATCCATCCTTTCATTTCCCATATCAGCATCGCGGACGGCTGGAGGGCTGATCCCAGCTGGCACTAGGCGAGAGGTGGGTACATGCAGAAAGGCCCCAGCTGTGGTTTAAACCACTGTGCCACCCAAAACAGGAAAATGTCTTTGGGAAAACTTTCTCTGACATGTACTTTGATGTTTTTTGACATTATCATCCATGGTCACGCAATAAAAACCTATGTGACAACCCCCCATCATATGCAGGTAACAGCTCCAATTATACATAGTAATAAAATACCTACCTAGTCACCTGTTAGTGCCAGTAGTAGGGAGGTAAAAGCTGCACTTTGATGGAGCCAAATTGAACTTGCCGTCTAAAGGCTGCTCGGAGTCTAATAAAATAACTTAAGATTTATGCATAGCTCTGAATTGAGTGGCACCAGTGACTTTATAGGGCTGAGGAAATTCACCTATGTCGCACTTAATGATTCATAAATCCCTTTCAAAACACATCAGACTGTCTGAAAAATGAATTATCACCAAGCTTCAAATACGGCGGCGGTTTTTTGAGAAGGTGACTTTTTTATGATTAATGATTTTTTTGCCCTGGCACGTTTAAAAAGAACATAATTACTTTTGTAAAAAGCCAGTTTACTCTTTAGAACTTGTTAAATAATGAGAGTGTAGTGGTAAAACATTTTATTACGGGTGCTGTGGATCATTCAGCAGATAAATAAACCGCAGATGACAACTCTTATCTATTATCGCCAGGCGCTATTAAATCTTTCCGATTTTGAGGAAATACACCGTGAGCGTTTGATCGCTCGCAAACCAGTTTTTTGTTCATTACAGCCACAAAAATCAAATAATGAGTGATCGCGGTTGTAGATGATGACAAAGTCGGGAATAAACAAAGTCGACAGCTTCATGCGTTTGCCAGTAAACAGGAACAAAAGTGCCTTTTAAATGCGCAAGTGATGGATTTTTGAGGCAAAGAAACTGTTGAGCTTGAGTATTCAAGCGTATAACATCATTTATTACAATTTGAACCTGTCAGGAGAAGATTATATTTCAGGATCAGTCTCAGTGTTAAGGCTATAGACTAAGGTAACACCCTGGGACTGAAGTGGTGCAATGAGCCAGCCGTCTCTCACTGGATCACTGTGCAAGTTTCTTTTTTGGGTGTTTGTTTCTGTGGCCACACTGACCCGCTTTCTCCATTTGTCCTTCTGTACTCGTGTGTCTCTTTATCTCTCTGCCCACCCAACCCCCTCACTTACACTTCTGGCTCTCTCTTGGCCTCGTGGTCCAGAAACCAGAAACTCCATAAACAGGTCATGATCGCTGGGAATGGCCACCACCTCCAAGCTTCACATCATGGCCCAATAATTCCAATAAAGGTAGTCGATCAAACTGCTAATGCCGCGGCTTTGAGTGTCAGAATTGAAGTAACCTAAATTGTTTGTCTGAGTGTTTGATTATATATCCAGAGGGGGCCAGGAAAGACAAGATGGTTTCACTCCACGGGTGAAAATTAATCAGTTTAGCACTTCTGCCAACATAATGAGGTCACAAAATGTCCACTGTACTACTACACAGTGCAATTAGCTGCTTTACAAATGGGATTGTTTCTATTTAAAGGGTCAGCAGCTAATCGTGGAGGTTTGGTTTTATGTGCCTTATATACTTGTGTCTGTATATCATATTTATATATTTCACTGGTTTATAGAACAACAGGAAAGTACAGCTAGTAACTGAAGATAGTCAGATGATCACTTGATACATATTTATCAATTTTACACCCCGACTTAATCTTTTTTCAAGTCCATTGTTTTGTGAATCTGTTTCTCCACAAGTACTCGGGGTGTATTTATATCCTCTGCTGTGATTCTCGGGATTCTCAGCAACTAAAAATACTTTGTACACAAGTCTCATTCAGTGCTTTTAAAGCAACATTGTGTAACTTTTTCAAATCATGTTGATGCTACACTGATGTGTAAATCAGATGAACTGTGTCTCTGTCATGTTTCTGCACTATGTAACTTTGTGGCCCAGGTAATACGTAACCCTTAAAGTCACACACCACCAACTCTTTCACTGATTTTGAAGAAATTGGACTGGATTTGTCTGGTTTTCCTCTGCCGTCCTCTTGATTATTGAGTTTCTTGATGGTAAACGGCTGTGAACTGTAGCTGCTGTTAGCTCAGTTTGTTAGCCGGGCTGACTGTGCGTTCAGTGTTTATACTACAGATGTTTTGGACCACTAGGAGGTAGAAGTTTACAGGTTGGAGCCAGTTGGAGCCGGTGTCATGCCAGAACTGGAGCCTGTCAAGTGGGCATTGGCCAAAAGACGGAAGAAAACCTTGATGGAGTAAGCTATGAAGATGTTACACTTAGGGTTAGGGTCACATCACTTGCTTGATGTTTGGCTGTGTTAGCAAAGTTGTCGACTGACTAATTTTTGATCACAGGAAATACACGTCCATATTTACAACAGTGGTAAATCGTTAACTCACAAAAATACCAATTTTCATATAAGTGAGGGAATTAAGGGAAGTTTGCATGGCTCTGGTTACAAAGTTTTTTTTTTAAGATTATACTTTTGGCCTTTTCAAGCTTTATTTTGACAAAGACAGCTGAAGAGTGACAGGAATGTGGGCGCGCAGAGAGACGGGGAATGACATGCGGGTCAGATTCGAACCCCGGGCTTCCACGGCGAGGACTGAGCCTTCGCACATGGGGCGGCTGCTCTAAAATACTGAGCTAAACACCGCCACACAGAAGTTTCTTTTAAGGCTGTGAATATTTTCTGACAAAAACTATGAATTAGACGAAAGGGGATTTTCAATTTTGAGACAATAGCGCAATGGAGCTTATGTGTAAAGGGTGTTGCGGCGTAGAAGAAAAAAAAACATCTGTTTCTGGAAGCCTTTTTATTTTATGCATGTGTGCTCGGCATGTGTGTATTTTTGTATGCGTGAGAGTGTGAGATGGATACTGGTGGAGCTTTAGATATATTTTCTTTTACTCCACCAAGCTGACACGTCGAAGGCAATTTACGAGTCACAGGGAGTCTTTCTCAGCCTGCGAAAACAGTTGTATAATGTCTTCTGTGGCTCCGAAGAAGCTTTCTAAAGCCTGACAAAATTACTGAGTGACATCAGTAATCTCGGTTTGGGCTTAGGGAGCCTGTGTTAACAACTGTAGCGGAGTTTGAAAGATTCAGGTGTTTAACAGGCAGAGAGGGTCTTTCAAGTTGCATTGCTGGAAGTGAAGGATCCAGCGGGTTTTTTTTAAAGTATGACCCCCAAAAAGGGACTGGAAGTCAGAATATTTCAGATCTCAGGTTTTTATATGGTGCTGGGTGATGGCTTTAAAAGCAAAACCTCAATTGGCTGCAAGTTAAAGCAAGTGCAGTCCCGTTATAGCTAATATCGTTAATATATACAGCTGTATTTGTTATAATATTACTTATTGTCAAAAAACATATCAGCCAGCTACTATTAGTGACTAGTCCAACAGCAGGAAGCCCAGCTTGGTGTCTGTCTTTCAGCTTTTTATTTCATAAAGCTCTCGCCTACGACTAAAAGCCAGTCCCAGATTTACTCTCGTCTGGCTGCCTCTTGTTCGCTCACTCTTTTCGGCTCCATGTCCATAGAGGCCACTCAGCTCGGTTACACTGCCTGCTCTGCACAAACACTTGAAACTCCCACGGTGCTCTGAGCTCACACGAACTGAGAAGAGACATTTTCTATATAAAATATGATCCAGTTTCACCATAATCAGTGAAATATTTGTTGGTGTGTGCTGTAAAATGTTGCATAATCGCCACAGGTTGGTACCTGGAGCAGTACGGGGTGAACTGTTCACCATTCACCTGATTACAGGTCAACGTAGCATCAAAATGATTTAAAATCTGTTATTTTATGGTTTGAAAAGTTACACAATGATGCTTCAAGTAGCAGAAAATGGTAGTAACCATGTATGAGCACCTCTAAATGTTGCATTGACTAAATCTACTTTCCACCACTGCAGCAATTTGTACAAGAAGTCGAGAGTGACTTACTGTACATGCGTACACCTATCCATATGGGAGTGCACGTCTTCTATGTGCGACCTGCTTCCTGTTTGACCCGCAACCAGCCTCTCCACCGAGGGGGAGGCGCAGCACCCCCCGTGGGAGGAGAGGAGTGTGTGAGCAACCATCGTGTCCACCGTCCCCCTTCCTGTCACATTACCATACGCTCCTGCAGTAGGGACTGCTAATTACGTCTGTGTGTGTGACAGCCGCGGTGCCAAGGTGGTGAGAACAAGACGGCTGGGAAAGTGGAGGACGAGATGGGGGTGTGGGTGGGGTGAACTCTCTCTTCTCGTGGAAGTTATTTCATTTCTATCGTAATTCTTGCTTGATTTCACTGTGGAGATGAAAGTGGATATCTTGCGTGATGTTTTTCACGTTTTAAAATGCTGCTAATTGGATAATACTGAAAGGTTTATTGGCCTAAGGCGGGGCCACTGTTTTATTTGTTTGTTTAAAAGCTTGTCATTGGATCTTAATGACACTTGAAATGATCCTTACGTCATTATCAAATGAAGTGGGGCACTATAGCTAACCAGGACTGCCAATCCAGAGCCATTTTTTATTTATTCAGTGACAGCCTGACATGGTTTGTGTACTGCTATTTTTATAGCTATTCTGGTGCGCAGCCCAGTGGGTGCTCTATTGGAGTTTCAGCCTCCGGAGGTGAGTCTCAAACAGACTCGCAGACACAGATACAACTGGTAAAAATTTGAGTGAAGGAGAGTCTAGCTGTGATATTCCTGTGGTATTCTTCGGGGCTGCACGGATCTCTGGGGGCTTTGCCGAGCCTCTGAGCTGTGGGAGAGGGAAGAGCAAGCAGGAAGGAGGAGAGACAGTTAGTCACCTCTGAGACAAGAACAGACTGAGAAGATCTGAAACCTGGTCCCACGTGGCACTTGACAGTTTAACAGGATTTGCTCACTTTTTCTTTTCCTGCCTCACTCTCTCATCTTCTTCTTCATACATGTGCGTGTCGCTGTATTTTCAAATTTCCCGCGCTTCCTGCCTCTATTTAATTAAAGCTGGATGCTGCTGTAGGGAGAAGCTCTATTTCCGTGATCTTTGCTTTCTTGCACCAGCCATGTCCGTTATCAAGTAAAATTCAGATTATTTCAACTTTGTGAAAGCGTGACAGGGTCTTGCAACTGCTTACATCACAGGTCTTCCTTTGCCCTACAGCACCTTTAGGCTACTTAGATCCATCCAAGCTCTGTTATTACCCAAAAAGAGGCAGGCACAGGGCGTCCAAACTGTTTTATTGAATGTTTTTATAGTTTTACTATTAGGTTAAACTTGAATGCAGCCAATGGCTTACTGTATGTGTGTCCTGTACATGCAGAAACAGGAAGGTGACAACATTTTCTGGATAAAAAAGTGGAGAAACGTGAATACAGATGCTGTCCAGGGGTCACCAAATGGTTTGATATTAAAATAGTGTGAACGCTACGAAATCTCAACCCAATTAAACACCAATGGGAGATTTTGGACGAATGAAGTAGACAGTATAAAACATGGACTGTAAACATGTTTATTTCTGCTGTGAAGTTGGACATTTTACCATGGGGGCTTATGGAGATTGACTTGTTCTGTAGCCAGCATCTAGTGGCCATTTGAGGAACTGCAGCTCTGCGAATAACTTTTGGAGAAGTGTTGTTTCCATCCTTCGAGTAGAGATGAACCTATTCTGGTGGCGGGTGGTGGCCCAACACCTTACTAAGATGTGCACATGTAAGATATGTATGAATGTGCTCATTGGCCATTGATTTAGTAATTTAAACTAAACTTATATAGCTGAGTTTCAATATGTTCCTGCTTCACATTTGAATAAAGTAATTTAAAGTCTGCTGAAACAACAATTATATGTAACCTTAATATCTACAGAACATTCAATTTAAACCAAATTCAACCCAGTTTTGTCAGAGATGTCTAGACATCTTTCGACCCAAAACACAAAGCTATTACTCGGTACAAATTCTTCCGTATCAGTTAATGATTTCTGCTCTTTGTGTCTATATCCAGCCCCTTTTACACCCTCCAATAGTTTCTACACCCCCCTCCTCTCATCCCAATAGCCTACTTTATTTGAATGCTATTTGAAGGACGTGAGTTCAGCAGGCTCTAACAACTTCCATCTTATCTGTCAACACGCGCACGAACACACAGCGAGGTGGTATGCAAATGTATGCTAACACACATACAACACCGGACCACCCCTTCTTGACAGAAGGAGAGCAGCAGGACGGAGTGTTTGCAGCTCGGAGACACTTGAGACACCAGATCGAGGCTGGATATGGTCAATCAAAGCTTTATGGTTAAATGTGAGCGACAATAAAAGTGCAAACTGTGACATAACGTTCACGGTAACCGTTTCTTATACGATGCGTCAGTCTGGCAGTCTCTAGCGGCGGCTTGTTGTGCGTAATTGACCATCAAATCAGGATTTATGCATGTTTTTCCTCTCATGAATGAAAAAAACTTCAATGTTTTGTCAGTTTATAAACTTAAGATTGATGCTAGATTCCATAAAGCCGATTCAAGTGTCATTGTCTCACTTAAAATATAGTCCTTTCTCTTTTTCCCCATTTGTTGTCACTCCCCATCAACCTAATTGGTATTAGAAGGCTGTTCCACTGTGTTGCTTATGTGACTTTTACAATGATGTTTTTATGAGTGATAGCGCGCTTATTGAATAAGACGATAATTGAAGTGCACTGTTCTAGTAAGGGCTAAGTTTAATCTAAATTTAAAGGCTCCACAGCAGCAGCAGTAACAGCATTAAAGCTGCAGCTATCGACGAGCAGGAGACGAGTTAATTTGCTTCTGTTGCTGTTGTCAACATCGTACTTTGCTGATTTATTCAAGATGTTTTACCTGAGTTTGAGTCTGTGACAGCCATTCAGATGTTTTTCTTTCCTACGTTGTTTTAAAGAAATGTAAAAAGGCAGTAGAGTAGCAAAGTAAGAAGAAAAAGCTGTACTTCAAACTCCTGTGACAGCAAACATCCACCCTCTTCGAGGCAAAACCAGCTCCAGACATGCTGTTGCATCACTCACCTTCCACCCCATGAAAGACTTTCCCTACCTGAATCCTTAAATTAGACTCTCTTACTCTTTTCAGGCCGAGGGATCCTCCTTCTTGCAGATGGGAGCGTCTCTGGAGCAGCAGGTTGTCTGCATGTTCAAGGTACGGAAATGTGTTACAGTACAATCCAGACCATATTTAGACAGGATTTGGGAAACTAATCTGGGCTCTCATACCAAATGTTTATTTATAGGGTCAAGCCTGCCAACTGGGACCTCTTAGGATGATTAATATCATGTGGGGACATCCCCGAAAATCTGTGGGGGAATCTGTGATCTGAAGTTCTGGCCCAATTTCTGCAAACTAATATAATCTGTATATACAATTACGCACAAATCGAGATCAGAGGATGTTGCTGATGTTTTTAGAGTCAATCAGATAATCTCAGTTAAATCCGTGATAACTTTATCTCGCATTTCCACAACTGAGAAACATCCACTGTGAGATTTAGAGGTATATTTGTGATATTTGTGAAGTTTTCTAGTTTGTTCCTGTGACCCAACATTAGACTTGGAGCTTTTATACCTGGATGTTGGTCTTGGATATTCTTCTCTCATGTCTGTTTTTCTATATATATCCCTGTTTCAGCTCATGGAGGAGTACGACTGGGGCGAGTTTGCGGTGATCACCAGCATGCTGCCGGGTTACGACACCTTTGTGGATATAGTTCAGTCCTACAAGGAGACCTCCTATTTCCTGTGGAATATACAGGATGTTTTGTCTCTGGAAATGTCTGTTGGGGCCAATGACGCGAGGACTAAACGCATGCTGCAGCAGGTACAATAAAATATAAGAATCTTGGATTGGATTGTGATGTTAGTTAGTACCAAAGAAGGTTTAGAAACAGGGCGCCGTACTTAGGTGTCATCTTTCCTTTAGAAGACTAGTAGCAGCTCCTGAAGCGATAAAGTGGATACTCAACTCAGCCACATATCTTCTGAACACTCCAACACTAAAATTATGTTTTTCAGACTAACAGATCAGGAGAAAATTAACTTTGTTGAAGACCTGTCTGTCAGCAGCAACATGCTGTTATGAGATCTGGCAACGCTGATATCTTTGATATCGTTGATTCAGATGATCTATAACTAAGCAAAAACTGAGCAATCTCTAGTTCAACAATCTGATTTCATCAATCACATGATGTTGATTTAGCTATTAAACTTAGAAAACCCTTTATTACAAGGCCTACATTTGAACTGAGGTGCTAGCGTCTATCGATAACCTACAGTAGTACTCCACTGTTAGTGTTTTCTGTCTATTTGTCTGCAGGTGGACTCTCAGGTCCTGCTGGTGTATTGCTCCCATGAGGAGGCGCAGTACTTATTTCGTCAGGCAACCGAGGTGGGTCTGCTGGGGCCAGGCTACATCTGGGTCCTCCCCAGTTTGGCCGTGGGCAACCCCGAAAGTCCTCCGCCTGACAGCTTCCCTGTCGGTGTTATTGGAGTGATCACAGACCAGTGGAGGAAGAGCTTGCGGCAGAGGGTGAGAGAGGGTGTCGCCATCGTGGCGAAAGGTGCCGAGAGCTTCAAGAAGCAGTACGGTTTTATTCCTGATGGACACGGTGACTGCAACAAACCGGCTAAACAGTCGGACAACAATACTCTGTTCAGGTGAGCCTAAACGTTTCAATTCATTGACAGAAGAGCAAAAACTTAATCCTTCACACTCTTCATGCAACTTTACCAGCACACAGTCATGCATGAATCAAGTATTTTACACCTCTTTGCACGTGAAATGCAAATAACCCAGGATTAGCTATTCACATCGCGGTCTGTCATGGACGTAGATCTTAACAGACAGCGAAATCACAGCACCCTACCCTCCACCAATCAGCTGCCTATCTCATCCCCTTAATGAGCTACTTCCTGTCTCTCGCGTTAGCCCTCCCGCGGGAGCTTCAGGCTTAATTAGGAGGTGATCATTGTGTGTCTTTATCTTTGTAAATGATTATGCAAATTAACGTGTGATGTGGAATCAAAGTCCTTGATTGCATACTATGACTTTCTTTCATGTCCTGTGGGTTTGCAGGCACATGCTGAATGTGACGTGGGAACGGAAAGATCTTTCATTCAACAACCAAGGTTTCCTCTCCAACCCTTCCATGGTCATCGTCGCTCTGGATCGGGAAAGACTCTGGGACAAGGTACCAAAACATTATGACGTTTGTTCTGTTATATGTCACTGCAAGACAGTACAGTATTCTCAGGAAGTGTAATCACAAATTACAGCAATCGGCGTAATTTCTCAATTGCCTCTTTGAGCTGTGGGTAATAGCCATGGACTGTGTAAAAGAAGGATGTGGTATCCGTGATGTCAGGTTACTGAAGAGCGTTGTGTAGCTCAGTGTGGTGGGCAAAAGATCAATGGGCAAAGATCGAGGATCGTTGGTAGAGCTGATTTGGGCCCGAATGACGCCTGGGTGCACAAACAAGCCATCAATCAAAGCAGCCATGCTCTTAATCAGAAATATCTTTGAGCCTTAATATAATTTGAACAGGTGAGTTCTGTAAAAATTCACCCTCAGTACAGTGAACGAGGAAATTAGCTATAGAGACCCAAACTGCAGTTTTTGGCTTCACTTCGCAGCCATGGAAGTTGCCGCTTGGTCTCACCCATTGCTGCTACTCCAACAGTGTTGCTGTATCTCTCCCAGCTTGGGAGTTTCACCTCACCTCACATATTTATACATTTTCCAGAGATGTCAAGCTGCATTATAGAAAAATAAGGAAAAAGAAGGGTGGTCGACGTGAAGTGGATTCAATGAAAATCGAAACTGGAACAATTGATCACACAATAAAACTCCTACCACGCTCCGAAAATTACACACATGATATCTGAAGGTACGAGTGTGGGCGTAATCAATAATATTGTGGCGTCTGTGTGTGTTTCCTGTTTGTTGTGTCCCGTTTCATTGTCACCGTGCAATTTTCCTCGAGTATTTTTCACTCTCTTTAAACGCGCGCACGCGCCTTTCAAAGCCCCCAGAGTGTATCGAAAAAGTGCGACTAAACAGAGAGACCTGAATGTAATCTCACAGCTACAGTTGAACTCATTTATTTCTACCCTGGAAAGACCAACCCACTTCATCAATGTCACCTCCTGGCTGGTGTGTACGTACGCGTGTGTGTATGAACACAGACATGTAATTGTGCCAAAGTGGGCTTTGGGTATATGTGTGTGTGTGTGTGTGTGTGTGTGTAGAGCTTAAAGTCCCACTTGTGCGACCAACAGACCCACATACACTTAGTCCATACATTATCGTGCTCATGTTCAGGTGTGGTGTTAGATATACGGCACAACAAGACAGCATCTACATTCTGTGAATCCTCTCTCCTCACTGCTTGTTCTTCCTCTACTCCACTTGTCATGTAGCTCATCCATAATGACGACTGGTTGTTACACTTTTCAAGTCACCATGACAATTTAACATCACGTTGTTCCTAATCACTGTCTGCATGGTGCAGCTGGGTGACATTTTGTGCAGGAAATTCCTCATTGGACCCCCTCTCCAAATTCTTCTTTCTTGTTCTTCACATAAACTCTGGCACTCTGGGCCTTCTTTTTAAATCACATATCAAAAATCTCGGGGTAACATTTGATAATAGGCTCAAATTTGACAAGCATATCAGCTCTGTTTTTTTCAACTCTGTCTCTTGAAGTCTTTTCTCAGTCGGCAGGATCTCGAGAGGGCAATCCACGCTTTCATCAGTTCCAGACTGGACTACTGCAATGCCCTTCACGTTGGCCTCAGTCAGTCCTTAATTTCTCGTCTTCAACTTGTGCAGAACGCTGCTGCCTGATTTTTTAACGAGCACGTCCAGACGTGAACACATTACTCCTGTGCTGTCGTCACTCCACTGGCGTCCAGTCCGTTTAAGAACTGATTTTAAACTTCTGTTGTTTTAACACCATTTTAACTTTTCGCAGAAGCCCTGCGCTCTTCGGGTCAGCTTCTGTTAGAGGTTGCTGCTCCCAGACTGTGGACCAAACCGCCCCCTGACATCCGCACCACTACTGATCTCAGCGTTTTTTAAATCGAAGCGTTTCAATTCTGTTTCTTAGGTGTACTCATTCTGTCTGCTCTTTTCTATGTATTTCTGGAAGTGGCAAAGACTGGAAGCTAATACCCTGCAGCGCTGTAGAATTACAGCACTGTTATGTATCTGTTATGTATTGTTTTATGGCTTTGTTGTAAAGCACCGTTTGGCTCTTGTACAGGGCTATACAAATAAACCTGATTTGATTTATTTCACACCTCTAAATCGACCTGTAGAACCAACACTGAGAATAAAAAGCTTAAAGCTTTAATGATTCTGTATAACACAACTCTACACAGAAGTTTTAGCTAACTAGGAATAAAGTTCTTCATTATTAAGAGTGTGGCTGCTTTAACTGACTGGTGGGTTGAGACCATTTTTAGGTTGGTCGGGAGGTGGCAGAGGCAGGACTGCGACGTCCAGAGCCACCGAAATGGCTCTTCACAAACCTGTCAGAGAGACTACATCGGTCCTTTATACTGTCTATGTTTATTTGTCTCAGCAGCCATCAACCTTTTTCCAATGCTGCATCCAAACTGTGCAACTTCCTTCCCTCTCACATCTGTTTATTGGACTCTGTAGACATTAAAATTATAATATTATCACTATACTAGATCTTCTTTTTATAAGAATGTTTCTATTCCTGCTGATTGTTTATTGTATTGTGTTGTGTTATTGCTTGGGTGTTTTCATTGTATTGATTAAAAGGTGCCACTAAATTAAAATGTATTATTATTATAATTAATATTAGTTATATACGTACGATGTCAAAAAAAGTTAGTCATGGAGAAACTACAGAGAATCATCACCTTACTCTGCAGTTTTTTTTTCTCCAGTTCTCCAGATTTTTTTTTAGCATCTTTATCAACGTCATTTCCAGCAGGAGCAGGCAGCTGTTCTCAGCAAAGAAGCTATAATAAACCAAACGGCAGACAGAAAAAGTTAGCGACAAGCTGGTGAACATAGTGAAGCATTTAAGAGCTAAAGAGCCAGATGTTTAAAGTCTCACGAGTTGGTGGAGACCAAAAATAGAGCTAAAAGAAAGGGAATGTTGGACTTCATTGGGTGGCCAAATAAATTGTAATGTGTCCACGTCTGCTGCATTAGTTACACAAATAAAAATACACTTTTATTTTTTATGATAATTAGAAATAAAAAGATTTTCATGGGGATCTAATCTTTTTAAGTGGCCGTCAGACTGAAAAATACAAGACACTGCGTTGATAGGGTCGTGTTGCTTCAGGTACCAGTGAGATGATGGAATATGATCCATAATAAATGAGTGATAAAACCATTTGAGTTCGGAGGCTTATTAGACGCTTGCACAGCAGTTTATGTTGTTATGAGGAAAGAATTAAGTTATCGCGGTGACAGCCAGTTTGTCTTTTGTTACAAAAATTGGCAGGTAAACCGTAAAAATAATGATGTTACACGGTAATCTACCAGGTATAAACACTGCGTTTGTGAAAAGAGGTCGAGCCAGGTTGAATTTTTTTGCCTGACGACCCTGTGTTTGTCCTGAGTCGTCTGAGTCGGCACCCTACTGCCTCTTCTTAGTGATCTGATTGAATTAGGGGGCTCAGCGGCGGTCCTGGCCACATTTGCGCCCTGGGCGAACCTGGGCGAAACCGCCGCCCGGGGCGGCTGCCCTGTCCGCCCGTACCTAAAACCGCTACTGAGGGGGCTGTTCACGTTTTGTCTGTCTGAACACGGCCTAATACCACGGGTACTTCATCGTAAGACGTGGCATTTTACAACATATTCTATTCATTGGGCACCTTGTGAGCAAGAGCTAAATATTATACATGTCTTCTGTTCTTCTAGCAGGGTTCCCACACCTTTTTCATGAACAAATTCAAGCACTTTTCAAGCACCTTCAAGCATTAGTTTTTCCATTTTTCCAGCACCTTTAAATAGGTAGCCTACTAGTTGTGTTTGCCATGATGGTCATGGGAAGCGCAGCGGTGCCACTGTATGGCATAATAATATGGGTCTAATTAGCATTATTTCATATGGTGGTAGATTGACTGTTTTGATTTTTAACTAATTGTGAAATTTCAAGCATTTTCAAGCACTTCACAAAAAATTCAAGCATTTTCACAACCTTGAAAACACTGAATTGAAATTCAAGCATTTTCAAGGAATTCAAGCATCCGTGGGAACCCTGTTCTAGAAACGTACAGAAGTTGTGAGATGTGGTCTGAAAATGTAGGTTTTTAGTGGCAGTGGATGATGGTCAGGGTCACGGCTGTCTTGACTTCAGTCGGGAACTCATTCCGCCACTTTGAAGCCAGAATAGAGAAGATCCTTGACCGAGATGAGCGACTATAGGGTCCTCTAAACGTCCAGAGTCAAGGGAGTTGGGTTGGGTTCACTGTGCTGTAGATCAGCATCAGATGTGAGCAACAACAGATAGCCAGTGCAATGAATGGAGAAGAGGGGGAAAAGGTTACCAGGCGGGCTACAGCATTGGGGTGCAACATGACTTCAAACATTTGTATGTTTCGTAGCTATTCCCTGGAAAGAACATCTGAAAAACACCTTTAATAATGTATTTACCAATGATTTCTAACATGAAGTATTGAGGAAGATCCTCATACCGTATTTTAACCCTGTATCCAATAATCAATATGAGGCACCAACCCAACAGCGCCGCGAGCGCGAGAATGACAGGTAGATGACAGAGCGTCTGCTTAAGATGCTCCAGGAGAGGAGAAGACGTATGAAAATCCCTTCAGAGACAGATTGAAATGATTGATCCTTACAACCGGCATCTCTGCGATTCCGTCGTTCACAGATGGCGCGGAGAAACAAATCACCGTCTTGCACGTCGCACTGTAACCTTCACGCAGATTTGTAAATCATCCGTGTATGACGAAATGAGAGAGAGCGAGCGCTGGTATGAGTGAGCAGAAGAGCGAATCAAGAGTCGGTATGAAAAAGAGGTCTCATTAAAGCTTTGAGGGAGCGAGTTTCACATGCAGTAAGTCAGCGCTGGCTGAGCTCAGCACGGCTCATTAGGTTGGGGTTGATGTGACAAACAGTCCTGGATCTCACAGAGAGGGTTTCACTGAGCTTAGTGCCGACATCAGTGGGATTATCCTTTGTGCGATGTGTCATTATGCAGCAATTCTAGTCCGAAGTGGCTCCCTGTGACATTAAAAGAACTCAATCTATCGCTTTTTTATTCAATAGCTACAAAATATCATTGTTGGTCGACATGTGTTTGTCAATTCTGGTCAATCCAGAGAGATTTATTAACATAAAACACTTGTAAAGCAAAAGCAAAGCAAAGTACAAAGACGGATAATAAATAGCACTGATCACACGAACAGTTCCCATTTATGAAGAGTGACATTTTCAATTTGTTTATTCAGTAAAAAAAAAAGACAATTAATAACTGAATAATCAGTCAACAAAATGAACGCAGATTGAAGGCAGCACATGCTGGGATGTATTATTAATGTGATGCAGTCGGTTTGCTCTTTGTTTTAGTTTCGGGCTTTTTTTGTCTTACTCAAAGACTTTTAAGTCTCCTCAGTATGCATTAATGAACTCTGCTCCTCTTTCATCTTTTTAATCCGCATCCTCCGGGTCAGCACATGCTAATTTTTCCTTTATATATATAAAAAAAAGGAAAGAAAAAGAAAGAAAACATTGATCCTGTGATATGAAAAAGACAGGTGAAGAGAAAAGAGGTTCAAACACATGTGCGGTGGTGGAAGAAGCATCTTGATCTTTTACTTAAAGGGTCAGTTTGGTAAAGTCTTTGCCACTTACGGACAAAATGTCTAGAGATAGACCTTTAGTGACACAGTAACTCTATATCACTGTGGTCAAACCCACCAGACTCCATTGAAAAAAAACAGTAATTTTACCTTATAACATCTTAACACTTATTAATCTTTCCACTGCCTCAACGCTGCTTTGGTCAAAATAAACTTCAGGGTTCCCACGCCTTTTTCATGAACAAATTCAAGCACTTTTCAAGCACCTTCAAGCACCAGTTTTTCCAGCACCTTTAAATAGGTAGCCTACTAGTTGTGTTTGCCATGATGGTCATGGGAAGCGCAGCGGTGCCACTGTATGGCATAATAATATGGGTCTAATTAGCATTATTTCATATGGTGGTAGATTGACTGTTTAGAACTAATTGTGAATTGGCTTGTATTCTCAGCTTGTGAGCGGTGTATTGTGTAACTACCATAGCGCAATAACAGTGACCAACAGGTGTCGATAGTAGTCTACTGTTATTTCTCGGCAGAACACCAAGCGAGTATGATAACTGAGTTCTGCATGTAAAGGCATCGGATCAAGCGCGGAGCCGCTTAGGAAACATTTTTGTTTTCTCTTGGTTTATTGAGATAGACATCACACAAACTTCAAGCATTTTCAAGCACTTTACAAAAAATTCAAGCATTTTCACAACCTTGAAAACACTGAATTGAAATTCAAGCATTTTCAAGGAATTCAAGCACCCTTGGGAACCCTGAAACTTGATTCACTAGCAAGATTCGAATCCCTGTCTTGTTGTGTGTTCTCCCCATGTCTGCGTGGGTTCTCAGCATTCCTCCCTCTTCCAAAGACATGCAGGTTTATAGGTTATTTGGTCCCTGGTGAGGATAAGTGGTTATGGAAGATAGATGGAAATGTTGGGAGAGGAGTGAGAGGGAGGTTGAGACGGTGAAAAATAGCACGAAGAGCCAGGATACTTTCACCATCAAACTCTGGTTTTGTCTAAATAAACCCTTAATTCAAAGAGTTGGTGATTGTTAAAAAAAGTGGAAGCACTCATTATGCGGATGACCCATTTATTTATTCATGCAATTAGTGATGCACGTGTGCATTATGTGTGCTTAAAAAACTACTGAAGTACAAGTATCTCACATTTTTTTGACTCCACCACTGTGCATGATAACAACGAGTTCTTTGACCTCCAGGTGGGAACATATGCTCGAGGGATCCTTCAGGTCCGCTACCCGGTCTGGCCTCGATATGGCAGCTTCCTGGAGCAAGTGTCCGATGACCGTCACCTGACCGTAGCCACGCTGGAGGAGCGTCCCTTTGTCATAGTTGAGAACGTGGACCCGGGCACCGGCACGTGTGTTCGCAACACGGTGCCCTGCAGGCGCCAGTCCAACCGCACAGAAAGGTACACACAGCGACACGAACACACGAACAGCTCGTTACATCTGCATAAATGTGGGCATGCGGGCACAGATAAGGCAGGGGGCTGTCCAGACAGAATGAAATGTGTTTGTACTAGTACCCGAAGCTGACAATAAAGGTTGTTCAGATTTGTTGTCTTGTTTACTGGCTTGTGAAATGATTTTCTAAGACGTCTGCAGACAACAACAGCAATCTTACAAGTTCATTGCGTGTCACACATGTGAGATTGGTCCAAGGAAAACTTGCAATCATCCGCGCTGCAAACTGAAACACGTTGGTCTGACAATAAAAAAAATGTTGCTGAACTTTTGAAATGAGGACAACATCGAATCCTGATTTGCAAAGTGAGTTTGAGGTAAATGTGTTTGGTTGGTCGATTGTAACAAGAGTCATTTTTAATCAACGGCCAAATATTTCATCATGTTTGTTTCACTTGGGTAGCCCGAAATCAAGTTTAGTCATGTCCTGGATCACACTGTCCTCATTCGCAGATGTGGTTTCTTCTGCAGCTCCATCTCATTCATGTCCACTTTAAAGTTTTTGGCCACAGTTGCCTTTGTGTGTGAGTCTTTTTCACTTCTCCACACGATCACGGTACAAACGGGAGGAGCCCCTTACTCACACACCCAACTTCTCCACCTTTTCTACAGTCCGAAAGTATCGTGACTTCGAGAGAGCACTCTGATTTGTTGATGACACTAAACGTCACTATTAATTAGCATGAGTCGGGACTAAAAACTTATTTTACATATTTATTAAACATGCTTGAAAAGACAGACTTAAGCCAACCACATTTCATGATGGGAGCACGCTACAACTTGAGCAAAACTTTCAGGATTTTTTTTTACCTAAACTGGAAATCTATCTGCGACAGTGAATTTGAAAAGTCTTTTGGTGTGAGGCCAGCATAAGTGGACCTCTTCTTGTTATTAGCTGCTGTTTAACTGTCGAGCTGGATTGTTTTATTCTTTGATCAGGAAGTTCCTGATTGGAATAAAATTTTTTGTTGAAGTTGAAGTTTCTGTTTGCCTACCTGTCTTCACACCTGCATTTCTTTTTTTTTCTCAAAGTAAAAAGCATGGATTTGATATAGTTACCAAACAGGTATCAAATCGGCACAAGTATCCAAACCTTTTAGATAATATCCAGCCCTACACACAGACTCTCCACCCTCCCTCTCCCCGTTCTCTGCCCCAGTTTAGTTCTGAGTAGACACTCCAAACCTCCACACTTCATTAAACACAGCGTAATTGTGTGTGCTGAGTGTCTAAGCACTTTAAAACACACCTCCGGTGTCAAACACAGATCGCAGCATGGCAGAAAACAGCCATTAAACAGCTATTACCTCTGACTACCTACAACTGGTGCTCATCGGGAACACACAGCGTCTTCATTATGTTCAAACAACCGCTGACAAGAGAAGTAGTAGTCTATCATGAATGTAATTCTGATTGTAAAACTTGCGTCATCGACCCCGTCAGCTCAAATTTATTGTTATTATATATATAATAAGTTCTGATAAAATCAATGTTGTATGTCCTGAGGAAAAATGGGAGTTAAAACAGCTACAGCAATCCGACAGTAACCGAAAAACCCATGGTTTGGGTTAAAACGACTACTTCGTTGAGGTTTTGGGAAGCTTTGCCATCATGTTTACAATAATAAGGACTTATGGTGGTCATGCTTAACAAGACACAGCACTGACTGTCTGATAAAATGTCCATCCACCTCGACCTCCTCGCTGTGAACGCTTCTGTTGCTCTTTAACGACGTCAGCGTACGTCCTCACTTGTTGAAATGACTGATCTGTTGTTCTTTGAGCAAGGACAGTCTATTTTTTTTTTCAGAAAGAGTGATGAAATAAATTCCTAATAGGGGATTAAGCAGAATATAGTGGAGCCCAGACATGAGGTCAGCTCTCTTTACAAAGTGCTATCATAGAGGGCTGGGCCAGAGTTTCCATGCTGACTCAGATTTGATTTGACAGGTCTGGGGTCGTTTTATGTGCTACTCAATCCCCATTTTACATATTTATACTTGCCTTTTTTAAATATATATTATTACAATTACATTTTTTCTTTAATGAGAAATGAAATAATGATGAGGAGAGTTTAATAACACTCGTCTGCTGTGCATGAAGCCTTCCTTAATGGTCCTTAATGTTAGAATAATGAGTCACAAGTGGCACCTATGTTTCTGATCACAGTCTGCCACGACGATGTTAATGAATAATAACTACTTACTTATGTCAAGTGCTTTTCTATGTTCGCCATCATTGGATGAAGTGCTATTGATTGAAATGCTTGATTACAAGGTTTTCCATGGGTATGTGTATCCATATTTTAAGATTTATTGCTGCGTTCCCCTGACCGGCAGGTTTAAATCGTGGACTTTAACGGCCCCAGAAACAAATATCCAGCTTCTGCTATGTGAGGAGAAGAGAGGTGTGATTGTGAGCAGAGGACACACATACTGTTCAATTACACGAGGACAGGCAAAACCTTAAATCTGCTGCCAGTTCTGCACCTGTTAACGGACTAACTTTGGCATCATGTGACGTGTCAGCTGACAGCTAACCTGCTACACCCACCACATGTCACTGCACTAGTTTGGTCATTTATTTAAAGGCGCCTCACATTTATGCTCTATGTTGTTTTTCTTGGTATAAGACTCCTTTACCTACACTCTGCACTCTGCAGGTTTGTTATTTTTAACAAAATTCTCTCTGGAAGATTTTCTCTGCCTGTTATTGATTATATTACTATGTATTCATGCTGCTGTGTTGTTTACCTGCAGCGGGGAGATTACCTACGAGTAAAACCACACCAGTTGTGTACAAGCCAGTCCCAATGCCACAGTACATTCCTTATGATATATACTGAATTATGGAACAAAATACATCAAAAATGCAACATTCATTCATTTATCTACAGTTCACTTAATTATAATGTATTGATGGAAAATGTGAACCATCAACAGCTGAACAGAAGTGTTTATCGTGGTAGAAAGTGTGGAAAAGAAAGAGTGTAAAGTGAAAAGATTGATGCCAACGTCTGGTGGTTTGTACCATTGACACTATAAATACAGACAGAGTATCTGTGATGTCACACGTGGTTTTTGAGGAGCTCAATATTGTGGCTCTGGCAGTCACCATCTTGGCAGTCTAAAAATTGGCAAAGACGTGGATCACTGGTAAACCTGAAAACTGTTGACGTATATTCAATGGCGATGCAGTTTTAGATGTTTGAAGAAAAACTCTGCTGACACCGTCTTAGTTGTATAACAAAACTATTACAATAAGTTCAGTATCGTAATCAAGTAAAACGTTACTTGGAGAGCCTCCAGCCAAATAATAAGACTCTCCTGAACTATGCGGGGCAAACCTTTATATACAGTGGAGGTTATGCTCCCAAAACATGCAGTCATGGTCAACAATAGTATAACTCTTGTGTAAGAGAGGAAAAAGAGAGCCCCCTCTCCCAGGATGCCCCATCAGATGGCCCTTAAACTTTGAACCACATGCGACCAGAGACACCCGATCCCACAAACATCAACACACTTGACAGTGGCGCCATCCTGGCGGTTCTTTAATACTCCTATCTAAATAACCTCAAAGTCCAGATGGACCAAACTAACAGCTGGCGACACAGACAAGTGTCTCAATGTAAACCATTTGTATATAATCGTACTAGTCTTAGTATGTAACTATGCATCTATGTGCAGACACCTCACCGTTTTTTGGTACCAGGCTGTAACCATGTTTATTTCTGCTGTGAAGTTGTTGTGACACTTACATATGGGGGCTTATGGAGGTTGGGAAACTGCAGTTTTTGGCTTCCACATTGGTGCCACTTCACAGCCACACACGAGGTTACCACTTGGTTTGTACTCTAGATATGAAGATAGCCTGTTACCCTAGTTTATCATAAAGAATGGAAACAGGGGAAACAACTTGCTGAAAATATAAAGTATTACTTTCTTATTAATCTTAAGTATTCGATTCTTGGTAGTATAAATCCATATTCAAGAAAAAAGGAGAATTTTCTTCAACTTTGGACTGACCCAGGCTAGCGTTTCCCCTTGTTTCCAGTCTTTATGCTAAGCTAAGATATCTGACAGATCCATATGTAACAGAGCTGTGAGAAGGTGAACTACCAAATCAAATAACTTCTTTATTTAATTGCTGATGCTGAATATTTTGGACTTTACTCATGTACCACCCATACTTGAATTATTAGACATTCATGATTTGATTAATAAACACAGATTGATCATGTTTTTATCACCCGAACAACAGAAAACAAAAGAATCAGCCCATAAATGAATTATTGTCCATGCATGCTCACTCTAATGACTCCACATGTGTGTGTGTGTTTGTCTGTGGGTATGTATCGGTTATGCAGATTGCATAGCTGACCACGGCTTGCACATTAATTACAGAGAAAGATATGTAGCGGCTGTTGTTCGGCGCGATGGCACATTGATTGCCAGTAAAGAAGATTTATCTGTCCAACATAGGGACATCTGTCATAGCATGGGACAGTGTTATCCCATCCTACCCTCTTTCTGTTTCTCTTTCTCCATCTCTCTCTGGCCGGCATGCCCCATTTGGATGGTGACCAACAAACAAGGAGAAGTAAAGAAAAGCCAGAGAGACAGAGGGAGAGAAGCTGCTATATAAATTAGTTAATCTCGCTGTGTGGTCTGAACAGCTTCCCCGCAGAGCAGATGTTTAAGCGTGATTAAAACTTTTTGTCTCGCTCATTAAAAGTCCTTTCTTTGGACAGATGATGGCTTCTTTTGCCAGAAAGCTGAGCCTACTCCTCTGCCCTGATTAGAGGCAGGAACTCCAGACTAAAACCCAACGTGCAGTGACCGGATGATAAATATAAAGCTGTGTTGAAACATTTTATTAGTACTGCCAGGTGTTGTATTAATCAATGCAAGGTTATATAATGTATCCTGCAAGAGTGACAAACAACTTGCTGGTTTCAGTGCCTCAAATGTGATTTTTACACACAATTTTTGTGGATACATCCCAAACCTGCAGAATGAATGTTGATATTGGACTGTGCTATGCTGTACATGGCAACTGTGATTGTGGTAAAAGTAAAGATATAATAAACTATGGGTAGGGTTTAGTTACGGTACTTAAACATTTGGTTAAAGTCAAGGTAGAGGTTGTCCCAAATCATTTTAGGTCACTTCTTCTATAGTCTTTCTGACTGGACAGCGAAGTTCTATTACTGGGGAATTATCTCAATCTATAGGTCCAACCTCAATTGTCATTGGGGAGTTTGTGTGTCATGTTTCGGTCCTTTCAATGAGCAGAGCTGTTCGACCACGGCTGCCAAGCTCTGGACAAACTCCTGAGGGAAATATCTGACTCTTTAGCAGCTAAATCCAAAGTCACTAACTCTGTCTATATGCTTTTTTAATGCTGAGCAGGGGGCGAGAGTGATTGAAAACAGTAAAGGTCGGGCTGAATGAGCACAGAGGCGGTGGGTCTTTGCTGAGTTTTAGATTAGCCAGGATGGCAGCGACCAAAGCCTGGAAACCTGTGGGTGACGTCATGGATATATGGTCCATTATTTATACTGTCAATGGCGAGATTTTGCTTTAGACCCATCGGAGGGTGCTGGCCCATTGCAGGCCAGGTGTGTTGTCCAACTTTGGACCACTCCCAGACTATATTGGAGGGACTATGGATGGACTATATTGTGTTTTTATCTTGTTTTGGTATTTTTTTAAATCAAATTAAGTTACATAAATAAAGTAAACCACAACATTAGATCATTTTCTTCTTTAAACATATGAAGCGAGCCTCATAGCCTGACATATCGATGTGTACTTTTTTAGATATTTGATTTCCTCTAGTAGAATTTTGCCATTGCTTTTAAAATAATGTTCCGGTGTCCACATATTTTTGGCCATTTGTGTGCTCGTGGTGTATCTTTGAGTCTTGATCGCTGCTATATCAGTATAATTTGTTGACGCCGTAGGGAATTAACGTTACAGCAGCTTCCTCATTATTCCTACATGATCACAGCGGTGTTAAATTCAAATATCCGCCTCCTCCACCTCCTCCATCTGTCCTCCTGCTCTTGCCCTCCTTTCCCTCCCATCCGAAGCTGCAGCCCTGTCAGGCCCTGTTGTTGTTGTTGCTGTTTCGTCTTTCCTGTCTTGTGTTCACCTGAGAATCCTCCTCTTCTTCTTCTTCTCCTCTCTCTCTGGTCCAACTCCCTCTTGGTGCTTTTCCTCCACGCTGCACTAGTTTCTGGGCATTTTGTGAAGAACGCACGACACATCACAACAGCTGCTAATTCTCAGAGGATACTGTACTATACTGTGTGCCTGCATATGTGTGTGTGTGTGTATTGTTAGTGGAGTGTGTATAATGACGACAGGTGGCCAGCTCCTGTAGCAATTAATTAACGCTGCGTTTATCGGCGCTATTGACTCCTGTGAATGAAGCGAGTCTTTCCAAAGCACTTAAAATTTGTCTAAAATGAACTCGGTGCTGAAAATAATCAACTTGAGTGTTAATTAGTCGCTCGGTTTTCTTTTCGGTGCCTGGCTCGTTTACTCACTTGTATGCTCTTTTTTAAAAATCACTCTTCGGCTCTTATGCTGACTCATTGACATGCTGAGGTTATCTCAAACACACACACACACACACAGCGTGACTCAGCCCTCGTAGATTTTAGGCCTTCACTTTGGCAGCTGGATAGATGAAAAAGTAAAAAGCAGGGAGGGAGTTTGTCCACTAAATTTTCGGTCTGTCTGCTTTTATTTATTTTTTTAAACTTTCATCGTCCTCTGTTGCTTTTAGAGGCCATTATTTTTGATTCTATTATTTTTTTTAAAAACCATTTCCTGTCCTTCTGTTCTCTTCTTCTACACCCCATTAGGTAGCGAGGCCACAGAGAGGAAGCGAGTGTCCCTCACATGCTACACACCTTAATGGCCTTTGATTAGAGGCCATCACAGTCACTCAACCGTCCACTACGGTCTCCCTCACATCACCCCACACACAGTGTGTTTGAATTTTTGGTGCTCTCCTCTGTCTCTGTGAAAGACAACCTGTTAACAGACATTGATTTTAGCTAATGAACCACCCATCGTCTGTCCTTGGTTGCTTTGAGTGTGCTTAGCGCTCGCCCTCTGAAACGAAACAGCTTTAGTCCGAGCGGCTAAAGATACCAACAATCAGCAGCTGTCAGAGACTGCACTTGATCACAAGATGTTAAAAAACTGTATTTGCTTTGTTTTCTCTTCCTTCTTACAGTATTATCGGCCACTCTGAGTCCTACACCAAACTGTGCTGTAAGGGCTTCTGCATAGACATCCTGAAGAAACTGTCCCGCACCATCAAGTTCTCATACGACCTCTACTTGGTCACCAACGGAAAACACGGCAAGCTGGTCCGTGGGACTTGGAACGGCATGATTGGGGAGGTGAGATACTATTTAAAGACTGCGGATAAATCCCTGAATCCACAGCTGGTGTAGCTGTGTCGAGTCACCTAGTGACCGTGTACAGACTGTTATTAGAGCAAGGTGTTGATCCAGATCTAACTAAATTAAAATAAAAGCTTTAGGCTATGGTATGTCCTTATTAGAATAAATATATTGTGTGTGGTGTGATAGTTATCGCCGAAAACAGCAGCGAACTTTGACCTGTGTTTTAAGGAACATGCACACAAAAATCTGAACTATTCTTTATTGTTCTGTTCAGTTTATTAAACCAAAATTATCCCGTTAATCGGTTTATCAACCAAAACTATATTTACAATGATTACACAGTTAACTACTTACATATTTATATATATTTTTTAATCTGCATCTTTAAAAATGTTAAAATATTGACCTAAATCTACTTCTGTGCTTCCATCCTAGCTTCTCATGGGTTAGTTCAGTTGCTGTTGCTGTTGAAAGTTATCCGCCTCCATCCTGCTGTTTCTTCAGCACACACCGAACCCTCACGTTACAGTATCGTTCATGTGGAGTGAATGGTGTCTGGCCAAAAGATAAATAGAAGTGCGATGTTCCTTTTCTCTCTTTTACCTCTGGTTTGGTCTCCACCAACTCCCGAGGGAAATATGTGGCTCTTTAGCAGCTAAATCCAACGTGTGCACAAGCTTGTTTTAGTGTTGGGCAGAGTGAATGAAAACAGTAAAGCTGTAAAACCAAAACAAGCTGAAAGATGCTAAAACGCTCCATAGACCAACAAATGTCATTTGACCTGTTCTTAATACAAAAATATTGATTTGATGTCAAAATGACAAGACCTAAATAAAAGTATGGAGTCCAATATGTCAACAAAACAGCTGCTATCAGATCCAAGAGAGACCAGCTTTTAAATCTTAAAGCTTTATATCACAAGTCGCATCAAGAAGGGGCAGGATAAAGTGTGAAAGCCAGTCTAAGAATTAGATTCTCCTCTAACTGAGAAAAATCCACTCGTCACAAACTCTTTATCTAGAGACTAAAATGTATTATGAAGCTGAAACGTGGCCGTTTTTTAGTCACATCTCGTCTTTTAATATGTTTTAAGTGTAAAATAATGGAGCAATTTGCAGTTGCCAGGCAGATATTACAGTGTACGTACTTCAAAGATGTACAGAGGGGGCAGTTCCAGAGCGTAATTATGTAGTGACTCCCCCACCTCTGCGCTACAGTACAGTTTGCGGATGGTAGTAATGATGTACAGTGTCTTAAGAGGCCCAGAGAGTTCCTTTGAAGGGTTTTATCTAGGTCGGTGGTGTGAGGCCATGCATATACATCCAGAGCTAAAACAGCACTTTTATCCCACACACCGAGCCACATCAAACGCAAACTGCATTTGAAAGTAAAACGCCCTGAACAGGTGTGCCTCAGGAGATCCTTCCTGCTTATGTTTGTGTGCCCGCGGGCGCTTTGCTCTGGGCCTGTTTTTGTATGTATATATGTGTGCGTGTGTGTGTGTGTGCATGTGTGTGTATGTGTGGGCTGCATTTATAAAAAAACAGATTTTGTCTCCGTAAAAAATGCTTTTTCAGAAAAGCACTCTTGAGATGCAGCCTTCTCTCTCTCCGTCTCTCTCTGGATGCTCAGATGATGAGACATATTTTTTTCATATCTCCGCAGACAGCCTTTATTAGAGTCATGCCTGCTGTAGAGCACAAAGTGTTTGTTGCATTGTGGCATCAAAAAGGAATGCTCGTGAAATTCTGAATTTGCTCTCTTTTTCTCAAAAGAATAGCTTGCCAGCTCCTCGTTCTCTGGGACATTTGGAAACAGCAGATAAAATAAACCAATTCAAGTCTTTTTTTTTCTTTGCAGACCAAAAATAGTTTGCTACAAATGCTGCTGACCACTGTCAATACCACGCTCCGTGGTGTTTTTACTTTGTGTTCGTCATCCTTTCTTCTCTCAGGTTGTGTACAGACGAGCCGACATGGCCATCGGCTCCCTCACCATCAACGAGGAGCGTTCGGAAATCATTGACTTCTCTGTGCCGTTTGTTGAGACGGGCATCAGCGTCATGGTCGCCCGTAGCAACGGGACAGTTTCCCCATCCGCCTTCCTCGGTAAGAAGAAAAAACCTCCCTGCCTCTTTTACATCCAGTTCAAACCGGTCACAACATCCATTATCCTGGAGTTTGATGTACAGTGCGTGTCAGCTGTGTTGCTTCTTTCTCACCACTTTCTCCCAGGATGGCCTACTTTAACAAGTTCTGTCTCTGCAGCCGCTTCAGGAAACTTCCCATTAAAGCTTTTATCCCGCCGTCAACTGTAGCCTACAACTAAATCCCCTTACGTACCGTGCACACACCTAAATCCCTTTTCCAAACTTTGAACAACAACGTTCAGCACCAACCTCCTGAACAGTGTATTTCTGTCTTCTCAGTTTCACATCAGCTATCCTCCTACCGCACATGGTGACCCCCATCACAGGCTTTAGAGGTTCAGAAGCAGGAGTACTTGCTTTAATCCTTTGTGTTTGTGCCTCCTCCTCCTCCTCCTGCAGAGCCCTACAGTCCAGCAGTTTGGGTCATGATGTTTGTCATGTGCCTGACCGTGGTGGCGGTGACGGTTTTTGTGTTCGAATACTTCAGTCCAGTCGGCTACAACCGCAGCCTGGTCAGCGCCAAATGTGAGTTTGTTTCACTTTTACTGACACGTTAAAGTACAGTGTGAATAATGTTGAGGCATCGATGTTTTTTAGGGGTAAGCAGGAGAAAAACTTGGCTTGATCAAAAGAAAGAAAATAGCCACAAGCTGTGACTTTAAAAAAAAATCCATGAAATATATTTAATCTGCTAATCTTAGAAAGCACTTCACAGTAACACCCCGTAATTCGAGCCCCGTCTGCACGTTCTGCAACGTTTAAAAAGTTCCTTAACAGGTTTTTTGGGGAGAGGGGCTAATCAATCCCAGAATGCAGCGCTGACAGAGCGTGCCTCGTCTCCAGGTCCGAAAGGTCATTTTCCTGTTTTAATTAGCATTAGTCGCTGCGCTAATCGAACTGTGATTGATGGTGGTGGCACCCTCCGTTTGCTGCACATGAGCGACGGTGGCAGAGAGCGATTGAAAACGGGGCGGAGGCTGTGAAAATTGTTCTGTTGTTTGGAAGTTTGCATGAGATGAGTCATGAATACTTACGTAATGATGAAGGGGGCATGTAGAAATAATATATGTGACTTCAAACCGATGTGATCTGTGGCAAAGATCGTCGACTGTAGACTTAAAGGGTTGTTCTACCACAATTTACTACTTTCTATTGAAAGAATAATTAAAAACAAGGAGAAACAGTGAGCTACAGAAGACAAAAGTTTCAATTTGAGTGAAAAAGATCACTAGTCACTTCCATCCATCAGGAGCGAAGGTTATAGAGCTGAAAATCTGCAGGAAAGAGGTTAAGTTGTACAAAATTTCAAGTTTTTCACACTTTCAACTTCTCTTTACCTACTGACAGTCAACACTGGTGTCCTTTCAACACCAGCAGTTATCTTTTTCTGACCTTAACCAAGCTGATTTGGTGCCTAAACCAAAGAGTAACCATAGTTACGCAGTGAAATAGTGGCATTTGATTAAAAAATATGTGTTATTATGGAGGGGAATTACCAAAAAGTTCGCAACATGGTTTATAGAGTAACAAAGGTATTGTTCCTTGGAGAGTTGTGCTTCAATGCACAACAAACATACCCATACCCAGACCACTAAAATGTTTTCTTATCAGACCAACCCCTTCAGTGCATCAGTATCTTTTCTCACTCAGATGCCTCCATGTTGAAAACAGCCTTCCATGACTCTTTCCTCAGCTCCCGGTGGTCCGACGTTCACCATCGGGAAGTCGGTGTGGCTGTTGTGGGGCATCGTCTTCAACAACTCGGTCCCCATTGAAAACCCTAAAGGAACAACCAGTAAGATCATGGTGCTGGTGTGGGCCTTCTTTGCCGTCATCTTCCTGGCTTCGTACACTGCCAACCTGGCTGCCTTCATGATCCAGGAACAGTATATCGACACGGTGTCTGGGCTCTCTGACAAGAAGGTAAGAGACTGAATCAACAACTTGGAATAGTGTGATAACGAAGAGGGGCAGTTATTGAAAGCAAAGACGGTTTTTGTGTTGCCCTGAGATATGGAGGAAACCAGCTGTATGCCACATCGTCTCCTTTCTCTGTTCATCACTCCGCATCGACTAATAAACCGTGAACGGAGGAGAGAGAGACAAAAGAGTCACGGAAAGCCTTTAAGATGAAGTCAAGTAAAACGACTTTGTTGTGAACGTCTCTGTCCTTTCCCTATCAGTGGGGAAGCCACTGGCATGAATGACTAATCAATTACGGCCTTCTGTCAATACAGATGGTGTCTGAGTCTCGACTTGTCCTGTCAGTATTTCGGTCTGTCCATCAATATTCCCTCCGTGCCGTCTCCATCTCTCGTCTCGCTCACACTGTTAAAACAAGATCGCCAAATGTCAAACGATTAAAAACAGTCGAGCCACAGAAGAAAGCAGCGCCCACGCAGTTTCTCTGCACACACACACACGGACACACATGAACCTGAAAACAGGGCCTCAGAGGAGCTTTACAAGGATTCTTTTCATTATTCACAGATGGCAAAAACAATTCAATCAGCAGAGCCACCTCAGTGATCTATGTTTGAATTCACCGACTGTATTAACTTCATGCAGATGTTTGATGTCACAATATAAACGACAATGCAACCTCAGCTAACCCCGAAATTCTGAGATCCTACACGATAGAGGATTAGGCGGATTCAGATCGTGGGCGGGCCGGGTTCACATCTCGCAGGTTTAAAAACGATAAGACAAGTGTTGTTCTATGTTTTTCTTATTGCCAATGCAATGAAAGGATGAAAATCAATATGTTAGACTATCTCACAGTATCTTCCGACTCCCCTACAGAATGGTGGAAAGACCTACCCAACCATGACGAGCATAAAGACCGGATATATAGTCCGAACCTGATCCGAATAGACCAGAAGATAAACAGACAGACCTAATCCATAGAGGACACTTACAGTGGCTACAGCATAATGTGCCACCAATTACATATATATATATTAACGTTCCTAACAAGGTAGACAAATCTTCTTCACAAGCCTAAAATGCTAATGTTGATTATTGTGTACCGTCCCTTCTATAAATAAACTATAGCAATCACTCTGCATTTGTTACTTGGCAGACCTCCAGTTGGCTACCTTCCTTCAATTAGTACCAAATTATATGGTACTTTAGGAAACTTGCTGGGAATTATTAGGAAATGATTAATAAATTACGGACTCACAAAATGAAGTGTTTTTCTTTTCCAGGACCTCACAGTTCACACTCTCCATCTCACCTCAGAAAACACATTTTTCCCCCCTGTGATAATTATTAGACACCATGTGATAGCTGAGCCACTCCGGTATTAGATTAGACTGACACACAGACCAACACCTCGCTAAAACTAATGCAGACTATTAGAACGTTTATAATGTTCTAAAGAGAGGTGTTGATTCGACTGTATGATAGATGCCGTTTTGTTTTACAGTGATGTGTTTCTGCACCAATTTGACACCAGCAGCTGAGTGTGGACTCAACAGCTGTTGGACATAATTACTTTTTCAGTGTGTCCTGCTGACCTGATTGTCGGAGTTGGTCCTTGTTCAAATCTGATGACAAAAACATCCAGATACATGAAGATTACTAAACATGAGCGGATCCAGGAGGATGCTGAGCAACTTCAGGTGTCACCACATGACCTCCCGTCTCCTTAAAGAGACAGCACAGCATTCACACAGACAGCGGAGACAGACAAATACAAAGTAGTGAGAGACGAGAGCAGAGGCTGAAATCTCCTGAGTGAACCATGATCCAAATGTCTGGATGAGGCGTCGACAGCCACGAGAGAGAGAGAGAGAAAAGAGAGGAGGTGGAGGAGAAAAACTAGAGACGCACTCACTGTAATACATGAATAAATAATCATAAAACTACATTTTTACAGTAGATTTCTGTTTTTTTTTAATTCTATACAAAACTCTAATATTACTGACATTACCTGTAAATTAACAAACAAACATTTTAAATATTATGCCGATTTCTAGTAAATTTATTCATATTATTTATTTTTCTCCTTTTTCAAGTTACATACAAATTTATGTAAAATTACAATAAGTAACTGTAGTTGCTTATTATCTGAATGTTTAAAAGGTATTTTTCTTCTTTGTTTTACATGAATATAAAACTTTACATTCAAACCCTGTAACCTGATTTACAGTAATTAACTTTTTTTAAAATATCAAAACATAATGCATAGTCTTATTTATAATAAATAAATAAATAAATAAATAAATAAATAAATAAATAAATAAATAAATAAATAGTGTTTCCTTTTGGAACTTTTGTCGGTTTAGTGAAGGTGTGATCATAATGATTCAAGGAAAATCTAAAAAATAACAGTGAAATTTCAGTAAATTAGAAGTTTTTGACATTTATTTGAATTTTATTTTACTTTACAGTCATTTGACTGCTTGTTAAAATGATTTTTGACAGTGCAGAGCTGGCATGTTGTGAGAGGTTAGAGACATGCAGCAGTTATTAGAAGTTTTACAGTTTTATTCTCTTCACCAGGACAAACATGGACTATGAGTATGAGGGTTAAGAGAATCACCAAGAGGATGATGGAGTCAGACCTCTGGACACTTATATCAGCTTCAGCTAAACTTTAAAAGACATTTTTGTGCACGGTGATTTTGTTCCCCATCACTTACACTGAAATTTGGAAGGCCGTCAGTTTTCTCCAGGAGGAACAATAACAGTTACGGATACGATTTAAAAAAATGTAGAACCTCTCCTTTAATTTCTAATCCTGACTCAGTGACGCAAGCTTTTGTTCGAACAGCTGATTATTATAATAAAAGACGTGCGAGCATCTCGACTGAATCACTGCAGTTGCAGCTGAAGAGTGATTATATGAACACACATACACACACACCCACTCGCACGCTCGCGTTTTGATTGGCCCATTCATTTGCGCTCGGCTCAAAAGGTCAATGCCGTAACCAAGATGAATAGATCTTTCCTGTTTACAGTCTAATTGAGCTCGAACAGACGCGTTTCTGCTTCGTGCCGCATTAATACGTCAAGGCGTGAAATGTGAACTTCGATCGGGAACAGATTGAGCTGGATCAGGATCATCTGTGGGCAGTGAAACGATTCGATTAGATGTGTGCCGGCTGATATCAGGTTTAATCAGATTGAGGTGTGTGGAGAGAAACGTCGGGTCCATTCATACGGAGTCGAGTTCGGCTGCCGATGAAGTCGTTCAATGAGTCTAAAGTGGATTTCATTTGACTGAGTAGTCCTCGTTCTCTTTCTTCACTCTGGTCCTTTTTTTTCTCCTCCTCTTTTCACTTTTATTTCAACTCTTCTGTTTCTTTATCATTTTACTTCCTTCTCTCCTCTTTTCTTATTTGGTTTCCTCTCTTTGGTTTCTTTCTTCTCTCTCTTCCTCCTCTCTTCTTTCACTTCTCTCTCTTGTCTTTCCTTACATTCCTTTCCTCATCTCTTTTCTCCTCCTCTGTCCTCCTTAATTTTCCTTGCCCTCTCTCCTCTTTCCTCTCTTCTTCTCTACTCTTTTCTCCTCCTCTTTCCATTTCTCTTTTCTCTCTTCTCTCCTCTTTTCTCCTCTCCTCTTCTCTTTTCTCTCCTCTTCTCTTTCCTCTCTTCTTCTCTCCTATTTTCTCCTCCTCTCCTTTCTCTTCTTTCCTTTGACTTCCCCTCTCCCTTTTTCCTCTCTTTTCTTCTTACAATCTTTTGCCTTTCTTAATTCTCTTCTCCCCCGTCTCCTCCTCCCTTTTTTGTCACGTCTCCCTTCTTTCCTCACCACCTCTCGTCTCTCTTTCATCACTTGCCTTCTTCTCCCTGTCATCTCCTCCTCTCCGTCCTCCCCCATTCTGCTCTCACTCCCTTCAGTCTCTCTCCTCTCCTTCTTCTCTTACCTCCCTCTATCCTCTTGTCTCCCTCTCCTCGTCTCTCATTTCTTCTCTCTCCCCCCCTCTCTCCCCCTTTCCTCATCCTCTTTCTCCCCTTACAGTTCCAGAAACCACACGAGCATTACCCTCCTTTTCGCTTCGGGACTGTCCCAAATGGGAGCACGGAGAGGAACATCCGAAGCAACTACCCCGACATGCACACGCACATGATGAAATACAACCAGAAGGGGGTGGAAGAAGCTCTAGAAAGCCTCAAAACCGGGTACAGTTAAACTGACATTTTAACGATGTTACACAATTAGATACGAGGTTATATTTAACAAAACCTCCCACCAGTGGAGACACAAGATACCACAGTAATAGTGATCATAATCTGGACGATACAGCCGAGAACTGATGCTCTTTGTGTTGTAGCATCCGTCTGTAAATTAGGCCGATGTGACCGGTATATTTTTAGATTTTTCCAGTGCTGCTTAATATGTAAAGAAAAGTGCTGTCAAATGTCCAGACTCTAGTGTATTAAAGGATACGCTCAAAACACTTGACATGACTTTTGAGCCCATTAACTACAAATAGAATTTATCATTTAGATTAATTTTCTTGGAATGTACATGTAAGACCCAAAACTAAAGATTGCGTCACCTCTAATTTGAGCCACGAGAGCGACATGGTCAGTGTCAGTTAGCTGGTTCAAAGACGCAATATCTCATCTGATTGGGTTTAGGGTTGGATCTTTGGTGATCCCTCGACCAATAATCAAGATTTTCACATTTTACTCATCCGTTGAAAACATCTCTATTCATGGTCTTCAGAGCCCAACAAGGAGGTCCAAATTTGGAGTGTCCAATACTACAAAACAGATGATTTACCCATCAACTTCATCTGTTGCAAATGTGGTGAATATGCTAAACATAAGCTTGTTATTTTTTAACATTAAACAGTGATAAGGTTGCAGCAAGGGACTCCACAGCTGGTACTATCATATGTAACTTTCAAGAAACATAAAAAGATGGGATGGATTATGAATCTTAACCCAGTTTTAAGTCTCTGCAAGTCTGCAGAATTACCCTGCAGGGTAGGAAGAATTTTTTCGGAGTATATCACCATTTGTATTTAATGGGCTAAAACATGCAGAGTCACTGAAACTGTAGCACCCCTTAAGAGAGATATTATAATTATGTTCATACCTATATGTAAAAACTTTATTTGAAGCTAAAGGTGAACATATATTCTGTTCCCTTGCAGGAAGCTGGACGCTTTCATCTATGACGCTGCTGTTTTGAACTACATGGCCGGGAAGGACGAGGGCTGCAAGCTGGTGACCATCGGCAGCGGGAAAGTGTTTGCCACCACGGGATACGGCATCGCTCTGCAGAAGGACTCCCGCTGGAAACGGCATATTGACCTGGCGCTGCTGCAGTTCCTCGGAGACGGTGATCACACACACACACACACACACACACACATTCCTACACTTTCCTCTCTTTTATCAGTTTGTGTTTATTTTCGTCTCACTGTATGTGAACCATGTAACTGGCGTGGGTCCAGTTCAGTGTGTGCTGTATCAGCAGGGAAGTGAGCTTAGAGGGAAGAGTTAATATCCTGCAGAACAGCAGGGAGTGTTAGGGATATGATTATCTCCATTGCACACACACACACACACTTATCCATCCTACCTATACCCACACACACACAAACACACTCACCATGACGGCCGCCGGTGTGGAGTTAATATCCTCCCTTCTCTGCGAGCTTAAGAGTACCACACACACACTGGGTTTTCCAATGATGATGTATTAAATAGTGTGTTCGTGGTCAACATACGGTAACTGAGTGATAAAATGGGCTGTGCTCCCTGGAGCTCACTGGGGAGTACGCAGCTCGAGAGGTGGCCACCTGTTCAGAGGCCTGGAGGAGTAGCTTCTGTGGTAATGGTAGCTGATGGAGTTGTGTTTAAGCCCTGTAAATTCTTCTTATATAAAAAAAGGTGCTCTGTTAGGCTGAAAGGCATTTATACCATCCGAGTATGAAGAGGAAGTGTACTGCAACCAGAAACTACAAAAAGGATGGTAGGAAGGTTTTTGTGTTTCCCCAAGACATCAGCTGAAACATGGACATCGTATCGAGTGGTGTCACTGGCTCTGGTCGACGCTGTCTTGGCAGTCCTGCCTCTGTCGGCGAATCTAAATATGGGCAAAGACGTGGATCGTGTTTGGAGCTGAGGCGGGCTGATTGAAGCCAGAATTTTAATCATGCATAACTTCACTAGCCTTGAATCTGTGAGTTTTGTACCAGGCTGTAAACATGTTTATTTCTGCTGTGAAAGTTGAGCATTTTAATGTGGGAACTTATGGAGGACTGACTCGTTCTGTAGCCAGCCTCAAGTGGATGTTCAAGGAGGTTCTTTGGCATTTCTGCCTTGGGTTCATTGGCGCTTGCCTGACACATTGAGTGTCTTTGGAAACCATTTGAATGTATTCGTTAGTTTTGAGAGTATTTACATTGTAAAACTTGTATGTAGTGCCCAATTTTTAGGTAAATGGAGCTTATACATGTAAACAAGGTCATCGGGGCAACTACCGGCCAAGTCTGTCACCTGTCGCCATGTGGTATGGTAGGTAGCAAAGGGAAAGATTCCCATGTTTGGGATTTTTTAGGCCTTTCCACATTATTGTTATAAATGTAGTTATTCCCAGTCATAATTCAGCCTTGGGTGGTGACATGAAATTAGCTCTGATATCACATTAACACCGTATAAATGGAAAAAGTCCCTGAAGGAAGGTGACTGTGGTACAGGCCCGACAGAAACCAAATATCACAACTTTAAGTTAATTTATAATCAATGTTTCATTTCAAATCCAGCAAACACACCAAACATTGCACCGTACAACACAACCAAGACAATACAGCTGGTTACTTTCAGCTATTTTCAGATTATAAGCTTTTTTCTCTCTCCCCTTCTTCTCCGTCCTTCCAGGAGACACCCAGCGCTTGGAGACGGTGTGGTTGTCGGGCATCTGCCAGAACGAGAAGAATGAGGTGATGAGCAGCAAGCTGGACATCGACAACATGGCGGGCGTCTTCTACATGCTGCTAGTGGCCATGGGCCTCAGTCTGCTGGTCTTCGCCTGGGAACACCTGCTGTACTGGAAACTACGACACTCCCTCCGCAAGTCTCACAAACTTGACTGCCTGTTGGCCATCAGCAGGGTGAGATTTAATCCTAGGTTTTTTTAGACTCACCTGGTTTGAGGGTTGATTTCTTGGTTTATGGAAGTGGGGTTGAGAAACTGGTTCACTGATCATTTAGTGGAGTGACTTATTGTCTGGCTGTAATTGGATTAGTCGAGCAACAGCCTGGTTGAGTGATTCAAAGATTGGCTTGTTGACTATTTTGACTCCAAGTGGATGGTTGGTTGCTTTTTCAGCGTAATATCCTGTTTTACATGAAGGCCCCCTTTTATGTGATGATAAATTAGTGCAAATGGATGTGCATGTAATTACGTGGTATCATTTGAGAGTCTTGTTAAAATATTAGCGAAAATGGCATTGCGTTCTCATTAGAAATGAGGAGAGAGAGGAGCGATAAAAGGAAAGAAAAGCAGCACTAATTCTGGTGTTTACTCAGCATTTAACGTTGATTGCTTAAATGTTCATTTGCAATTAGCCTAAATCGGTACCCGGTTTGTTGATGCCGCTGTATGGGAATGTGTTTATCGAGGCGAAAGTCTGTGGCTGAAGTTAGACTCCAGCCTCTGTGCTCCTCTGCCGTGTAATCACGCCATTGTGCCTGGATTTTATCAGATTAACGGCTAAATGACTATCTGATCATTAATCCGTACGGGGCGGCCCCAAGGGCCAAATTAAATTTAGGTCTTTCAGCAGCGGCGGTCCTGGCCACATTTGCGCCCTGGGCGAACCCCCGGCCCCCCCGCCCCGCCCCCCCCCCCCCCCCCCCCCCCCCGGGACGGAGATTTTCTCGTGCGCCCATGGACGCGCCGTGCGCCCTGATCAGTCTGTCCGGCGCACCCTCTACCTCGTCGTCGTCAACTCCCCGCTCACGGGGGCGCCCGCTCCGCTGACTTAATGAGCGGTATCGAAAATTTTCGAGTTTTTTTTTTCATTTTCGGGCGCTCGTGGCGCCCCCCACGAACTGGCGCCCCGGGCGGCTGCCCTGTCCGCCCGTACCTAAAACCGCTACTGTCTTTCAGGGTCTCTGAGCCAACTGTAAGCAGAGAGCAGTCCTGGGATTTGGCTGTGTTTGTCCACGCAGTTAGAGACGGTTTGTTCTCTGCAGAGGACTTTAGGCGTGTGTGTCCGTGCGCATTCATTGGGGCAATCCTCTCAGCTTAAACTGTTTTTCTTCCCGGGAGAATGCATAATGAATTTGTGACTAAGTCTTGCCTCAGTAATAAAATGAGATTTAATGAAATCAGTTGTTTTTTTTCTAGCTTGGAGGTGGATTGTCACTTTCAGATGTAAAAATCGGTTCACCTGTGAAATTGTCCCCTTAAGACCACTCGGTCACTTCAAGGTTAAACAGTTTGTGGCAAAACTACAGATTTAATTACAAATTTCGAGGTGATTTATTTAATCATTTACTGTTTTTATAATACTTTGACTTGATTTTCCCTCCTCTTTCATCTCTCAGGCTATTTACAGTTGTTTCAATGGGGTGGAGGATCCTGGCCGTTCATCTGGTTTGGCCAAACCTGACCTGACGTCCAACTACGCTCAAGCAAACATGCTAAAGATGCTTCGCACTGCCAAAGACCTTGTTTCCACTGCCAATGTTGAGACCTCTCTGGACAACGCCACCAAAACCATAGAGCAGTTGAGTCGTCATGGCGGCAGCTTGCCCATTCGGCTTCCACAAGTCGCCACAGAGACCGTACCGGGAGGATTCGCTTATATCACGGAGAATCATTGCCCACTTCCCCAGCGCTCCATAACTCCACCTTTGACTGCGGTTACCTCCCTGAAACACCACAGGGGTGTGACAAGGCCCACGCCACTGCGTTACACTCTTCCCACTCACTCTTCGTCATGTCTGTATGACCGGCCACTTCCTGTGTCCAGCCTCAGTAGCCCACACCTCGCCGTGGGTGAGCCCCTCCCTCATCAGCACCCACACCACTACCAGACAACCGGGAGACTCTACGTAGACACCCATCCTCATTCACCCTTCACCCCCTACGCTGATCTTCAACTACCTGACATCTACGCCTCTCACCCGATCACTTCGCCTCAGAGCCAGCACATCCCAGCAGGCTTTTCTCGACGGAAACGGAGGTCCAAGAGTTTCCAGTGTGAGGACGGGGATGTAGAGAGGAGAAAACACAGGGATAAGGAAAAGAGCGACAAAGGTCCCGTCTGTCTGAGTGAGCTCAAGGCCAACCACCTCCAAGAGAACCACATCTCTGCCCCCAGCGTTGACAGCCTCTACGCAGGGGAGGTGATGTGTCCTCGGGTAGAGAACTACAGTTCCTGGCCCCCGGAGGACCTCATGTTGAGAGGGAGACGCAGACACCGCCGGCCCTCTTTCCTCAAAGCGACATGGGGCGGCGAGCAGATGCGCCAGCTTGAAGAATCCCAGTCATCCCTCTCCAGCCAGTCACCCTCCACCCTGCCGGACCTGTTCCCATGCATTCTTACACCGACCACACCCGCAAAAGCCTGCAACCCTGCCCACCTTCGAAACAACCTGTGCCTCCCACGGAACCAGGCCTACCTCCACATACGGGAGGACCAAAGGAGGACCAATGGGCGTAAGGGCCAGAGGCTGCGCTACTCCCACTCCGCTCACCTCCCCACGTACGGAGAAGCAGTGCGACATGGAACTGGGTTAGGGCGGGGGGTGGTGCGGAGAGCCACGAGCTTGCTCAGCAGACAGTACACCCACTACCTGAACTCGTACCCTGGACTACCGCTCTACCATGGCCCCCTAGACCTGCAGCACCACAGCCAGGCCTCCAGCAGCCACCCAAGCCCCAGCCCAGTGTGCCAGCTGCTGGCTTGCGGTGGCGGGAGATGTGGAAGCCAGCGGGCTTTGCTGTACCAGGACAGTGTGTATGGGGCCTACGGGGTGTATCAGGGATCCCAGACTGGTTCAGAGGCCCAAGTAGGACAGGGATTGGGGGGTCCGCCTGTAGGGAGCCCCTGCGTACTTCGTCCCTGGCGACGGGTGTCCAGTTTGGAGTCTGAGGTGTGATGGGACCTCACAAGACGGATACTGTGGAGTAACAGATGACAGGACTGCTAAGTTATGACTTGAAGTAATTGTGGATTTTCTATGTGACTTTGTGTGGTGAAGAATAGAAGTTTGGGTCAAATTTTACAGGTGTTTAGGACTTACAGTATTTGATGTACACTAAGATAAGAAGACTGCACTGTTACCAATTTATCCTCGAGAAGGCGTCGGCAGGTTTTGCTCACTTGCTACTTTCCTACGACAACGCTTGTGTGTTTTCCGTGCTTCAATGTGCACTAAGAGTCCACAGTGTTGGCGCATGGTTAAACTATAACCAGAGTTTTCATGCTGTGTGTGTGTGTGTTGTGTATATTTTATCGTGGATGGTTGGGATTCAGTCTTGGGTGTCGTCGAGTAGATGAGCCGTTTACAGCTTTGGGGGGGACAAATAGTTGAGGAATCTCTTAAATACAGCCACCAAAAAACAAGCAGACACTGTAGCAAAGACAACTGCGAAGTACACGTGAAGAGTTTAATTCCAAAACGAGGCAACATTCAAACATTTTGACTCCAGACGCAAAAGAGCAGAGGTTTTTTAGGATGAAATAATAATTTTGAGACATCTGTTAATGGATTTCAGGTAACTTCTTTAAAGATTTATAATGCTTTGGAGCTAAACCCTTCAAGTCTTCATTTAGTGATGAGTCAGCGGAAGAAGAGACTTTATAAAAGCCGTCCATATGAACACAATCTGATGAGATGATGAACGTATCGGGACAGCACTGACCAGCACTTGGTGTCTTAAACCATGGGTTCTTGTTCCTCACTGGGTCTCAGTATGAGGCTACAGTACAGCACAACACCACACAGGGCCTCACGATTAATAAATCCCGCATCTAAATACTATATCGATATAGAGAAAATGTGTTCTTTGAGGCTGGTTTAGTGTCATATTCATGTATTCTACATATGATAGGAATTTATAGTCACTCTTAAAATTTTCTAATCACACTTCTGGCACATTTTTCTTTTTGTAAAGTTGTTGCTGATTTACTGGAATATTTGTTATTACTGTATTAACTCTTATCAGTTTGGCCTATATTAAGATTTTCATCACTTTCTCTTTTCCACTCTTTTATATTCCCTCATCATCCCCCTCCACGTATCTCCCCTCTCTAACTGTTAAATGATCAAATTAAATAAATGAGGTAATTGAAAGCTATTCTAGTATCTATATTACCTGGCTCCCTCACCCTGTAATTAATCACTTAGACCAATTAAAGAGCCTTTTTGGATGAACATGCCTCATGTTTTATGTTTCTGTCCATGCCTGCTTTATTCTAGGAGTTCTCGTCCTGAAGGAACAGTTTGACGTTTTTGTTTTCTTACACGAGAAAGTTGATACCACTGTCGGTACTTTATATAAATTACGAAGTTACAACTGGTTAGTTAGTTGATTAACGCCTAGCATTAGGATTGGAAATGAGGTGAAGCCAAGTGCAACCTTCATGGTTGTGAAGTGAAAACAACCAAAAACTGCAGTTCCTCAAACGTCCACTTGAGGCTGGCTACAGAACGAGTCAGTCTCCATGAGTCCCCATGTTCAAATGTCCAACTTCACAGCCTGGTACAAAATTTCCCCATTCGTGACAACTGTACTGAGGTTAAAACATGTATAACTCACCTGTTCAAATTATATTAAGGCTGAAAGTTATGTAGAATTAAGAGCACGGACGCTTTGATTGACAGGTGGGTGCTGTTACAGTTGGCTTGTTTGAGTAACCAGGCTTCATTCAGCCTGTGAAGACAGGACTGCCAAGATTCCGGCGTCCAGAGCTGCCACACTTTGAGCTTCTAGTCGGGCGGCTGTGGCTCGGAGGCAGAGCGGGCCGTCCACTAATCAGAAGAACGGCGGTTCGAGTCTGCAAGTGTCCTTGGGCAAGATACTGAACCCCAAATTGCTCCCGAAGCCTGCGCCATCGGTGTGTGAATGTGTATGAATGATTAGCTCCTAATGAGCAGTTGGCACCTTGCATGGCAGCCAATGCCATCAGTGTATGAATATGGGTGAATGAGAAACGTACTGTAAAGCGCTTTGAGTGGTCGGAAGACTAGAAAGGCGCTATATAAGTACAGTCCATTTACAATTTAGTCAGAAGTACTTTATGTTTTTGTCTAGAGGTAACTAAATCTACCTACCAGCACCTCTAAAGCTCATTAATCAATATCTGTGTTTGTTTAACCTGTACAAAAAGTCTAAAAGTGAAAGTCTTCATATGGATTAAACAAACAAAATATAACATGTTAACTTAATAAGCTGTCAAGGTGCTGGTCAAGGTGCTGATGTTCCCATATAACTCTTGACAAGATGTTTCCGACAATGTTGAACTTTTCTTTGAAGATGACAGAAACAGTGGATGGAAAAAAAAGAGGTAGAAAGGGGAAAAAAATGGCAGCAGCGGGGATGAAGAAGACGATCTGGTTGCCGATCAAAGGCGGCTTCTCTGATCTTGTCATATGGAGGTCAGTCATCTGCTGCAGAATCCTGGAGGAATATCCTTCTGGTGTTCGGGTCACATGTCAGCTGGTGACTGACACAAATACACCAGCAGGAAAGAAAAGAGAGAGAGACTGCATCAAGCGGCGATGATTTTATTCTTTCGCTTCAAATCTTCTGTCAAACTTTTGAACTTCTGACAAGGCTCTGGTGAACCCGACAACACGACACGCCTTAAAAATTCCAACTGCGCTCGCTGAGAAGCGAACTTAGGTAAAACGATAAGACGCTCTAACTCAAGGTGACCTGTCGCCATGGCAATTACTCTCTCTCTCCTCATGCTGTTGTCATGACAAGATAAGACTCCATTCAGGAAGCCAGATGAGTAATGTTGGAGAGTCCAAACATTGAGCGCTTTGATTTTTCCATTACTCTCTGCTTTGTAACTGGAGCATTGCCTTAGATTGGACCATAATATTGATTTAATCCTCCTGCTCTGCTACGGATCCCATATTTTTAGAGTTCATCCCTTCTTTTCATCTCTGAAGAGCAGAAAAAGGCTCAGCATGTCTCTGTAATTATGTAATGAAGACACGCTTTTTGGCGTAACATAAAGCCTGGATTTAGTCAGGTACAGGTGGATTTGATCTTTTTTTTCCTACAAATATCTGATGGGAGGAAAGAACAGTTAGAAGGAGCTATTTTTATCAACTTAAATGGGTCAATATTGATATTTTCTGCTTTTCTTTTTAAGGAACAAAGACTAAACACAGATCAAATGAAACTTAACATTTGTTATTTATAGAAAGCTTCAGTTAAATATGACAAACTCAAGGATACAAGAGTAAATGTACCTTGTATTTTTGGAACTAATTACTTAAATGAAATATTTCAAAAAATATATATCAACACCTATTAGTGCAATCTTTTTTTAATTACTTATTGAATTTTGGTAAAGGTGTTGGTTCCTCGAGCACTCTGCTCATGAATAAATAGGCCATCATCACATAGTCAGAGTAGTTAATTAATTCATTATTGAGCGACGAAGCTTGTTTTTGCACTTTTGCACTGGAATTAAATTTTTCCACTTGCCATCGGCCTCGTACTACGAGACAACAACTTTAACAAGGAGAAATCCTGCAAGGAGAAGGAAAAACAAAATTACTATTGCATCCGCTGTCAAGATTTCAACCCACTGGGTTTTTTTACTGAAACATGCCCCCTGTAAATATTAAATAGGTGGTCAGTCGTGTTATTTTTGGGTAACAAGGGAGGAGCAATGTGTAACAGACAAAGATAAAACAAGATAAAGGAAAGGCAGTTGAGGCATGGACTCCACTAGACCTCTGAATCCTTGAAGTCCTCCAAGCGATTAGATCTGCCACCAAAAACGCTGGAGGTTATTTTTATTGTTTCCCCTCCACTGTCACAGACACACCTTAAAAAGAATTGTGTCTACGAGGAAGTGGTTGTTGGTGCTTGTGGTTGGTTGTTGCCATCAGTCATTTGTTGTTTTCATGATAGTATAGGTTGTCCATAACTCAGTTTCTTCCGAAACCTCCAGAAAAATATTCCTTGGAGTTTCTCCACAGCAGAAAATCTGTATCTGACTGGCGTGACAGAACATCCCGACCGGCCACCTCCATCACGAGGGTCTACGTAGTCTGCAACAAGGCTTAGGTAGATGGTACATGTCAAAGTAACATCCATATGATTGGCAGGATCCAAGGTTTCCCAGTAGAACATCGCCCAAAGTGTCACACTGCCTCCGTCGGCTTGCCTTCTTTCAATAGTGATTCCCGGTGCCACGTATACCCCAGGTAAGCCCTTCTTGGACCAGTGCAGACTGAGAACATCCAACAATAGTTGCAATCCTTGTCATATGATAATATGAAAGTACATCTAGTATACATATATTTTGTACTAGGTTTCCCCTTAAATGCACATCATTTCCTCTTTGTTTCCTGTATGTATACGTAACCCCATATATGCAAAATATTTACACAATAACATTTTCTCTGTGTCGACAATGAAGGTTGATCATTTTGCTTGTTGGAAATACTGTTTCCTTGTTATACTGATAGAAAATAATCCAGGTGGCATGTGACAGAGGATGCTGTTCAAATTGTCATTCATGAACTGTACATGTCACCCTTCCATTACACGCTAATCATCCCAAAACAGCTTATCCACGCTGCTCCAGGAGGGAATAGGAAGTCATTCATTTTCAACAACCATCAGACTGTGAGCGTCCCCCTGCTCTACAAGGCCAGCTGGGGCTCTGTGTCACATTTAACTGTTTTATGTCTGTTCAACTGCCAGTTTCTGAATCCATTTTTCCTAGTTATTGTTTAATTATGATGGTTAAATCATGTTTTTTTAAGCCATACTTGTCGGAGACATCATTTTGTTCCAGACAGAAACATCTTAATGGATGAATCTTAATTACTTTGATCCCCTGACTTTCTTTTGCGCCATTTACCCTCAGGATGAAATGTGATGACTTTAGTGACTTTGGTGATATCATCCCATCCATCGCCGAATTTCGGCCATAACTAAAGCAAATTAAATCTTGATTTCATCCACTGTCGTTATGCGAATATTGGGAAATAATTCATGAGTTGAGCAATATGTTTTTGCCAAAAACAAAAGGAAGAAGACGCAACGAGGTGATGCAATGCAGAGAGCATCAGACGGGGGGAAACAATGCAGAAAACATGATAGAAATACTGTTTGTTTCATGTATTAATGTGAGAGAAATTACATCAGATCTGTGATCATAGATGAATTACACAGACATTTTTTATCACCAAATGTCTGCTAAAGCCATTTCCATATGTTTAGTGCTAAAACTTTTAAATGCAAAGAAAACCTGGTAGTATCACAAACAAATTTGGGATTCATGGTCTGTGCATATCATTTCAGTTTTTCTGCTTTAATAACATCCAGCCATTACGATTCACTGCAGTCACTCCACTCACCAAATAGATGAATGCCTGGACAGATCACACTGTGTATATGTGTGTGTATGTGTGTGTGTGTGTGTGTGGTGTGTCTAGGTTAGTGGTTGCATCAGGATTGATGAAGGGGCCCGTCTTGCCAAATGATGAAAGATGCGAGTCGTACGTATGAAAACATCAATGGAGCACCTGGGACGGGGTGCAGACATCACACGGAGAGAGACGGACGCGTGAACTCTGACGCGTTGAAATGATCTTTCTCTGACGGACACGGGACGCTCGCAAACATGAAAACACAGCAGACGAAGATGAACGAGGAGGGAAGCAGATGCGGAGGAGAAGAACAATTAGGCGCCTTTAGCAGAATGAGGATTTAATATGCATGTCAGGAGGACACAGGAGTCTATCATGACCACCCTCAAAGCGAGAACATGATTCATTTATTCAGTCACGCACTCACTCAGACACTCGTCACTTCATAGTTTTGTGCCAAGGGTCTTTAACTCTTCTATCCAAAGTATGCATGTTTTTAAAATTGATTTTAAAGTTTCTATTTATTTGAATATGAAAACAACAAGCAGCAGCAACCTTGACAGGGTCGTCGGTTACAACGTCTGGAGTCACCAGAGGGCCGGAGTCCAGTCCAGTCTCCTCACACCTCCCGCCTGCGAATAAATTGCTTCACGTATCGCAGCAACAGCTCCAGATGCTCTGAGTCACCTTGAGACAAAAAAGGCTGGCCTGCCCTCTCTGATAGGTGAGAGGGAGGAAGGAGAGAGGGAGAAGAGGAGATAAGAATACAGAAGCAAGAGAGAGAGAGAGAGAGAGAGAGAAATATTTGGGACAATGGGTACTTTGTGAGGAGGAGAAGAAGAGGAGATGGCGAAGGAGATGGCCGAGAATTGTCAGAGGAGGAGACAGAATGAGGAGGAGGAGGGAAAGGGGATGAGGTGGCTTTGAAAGGAGATAGAGGGAATAAGAGAAGGGAGAGATAGGAAACAGAGCAGAATAAAGAGAAGATATGAGAACAGGTAGCAAGTAAAGCAGGAGAGAGCAGAGGGAGAAAAAAGAAAAACTCACACGTCTTCGTCTTCTGACTGAAGATGTGCAATTTTGTGCTGATAGCCTTATTAAAAAGAAAGATGCACAAAGCAGAGAACATCATTACTGTTTCACCGACACACGTGCAGTAACGTGACGTAAATGACAGACGCTCCAGTTGTTCTGACTTCCATTATCACATTAACTAAAATCATCAAAGCAGTACAGCACTCCGAGCGTGACAGCTGTCTGTGCATATGAGGACACATTTTATTGTGCCACAGCACGCAATTAAACTTTAAATTTGAGAATCTGTAGTGTGTGTGTGTGTGTGTGTGTGTGTGTGTGTGTGTGTGCAGCAGCTCCTCTCGTATCCGAGACGAGACGATTGGATCTGCCAGCCAGCAGGAACGTTAATTACTTCGGCAATCTTCAGGCTCACTTCCCACAATCGCTCCCATCTCTGGGAAGGGAATGAGCTCGGCCATTCAGGGAAGCCCGGATCCAGAGCGAGCCGCCGATTCAGATCTGTTCAGAGGAAGAAGGAAGAAAATAAAATAAAAAACGATACAGAGTCGCACATATTTTATGTTTGTTATGGTGAAGTTCAACTTAAGATTTCCACTTCACAAAAACAGCTTAAACGCTTTGACGTAAATCATCAGGTGGAAATTTGAGCATTTTTAGTTGGCAAAGTGACTCATCGAAACAGATTCAATCTTAATTAACAAACCCATTTTTTCCCTAAAAAGTTACAGAAATAAATTTATTTTACATTTATCTCTAATGAACCAGGCTACTATTTCATTTCTCTGTTAACTATGCACCCAGTCTCCTAGAAATGACTTTTATATAATACTAATTTCCAACTGCAAATAAGTTTTTTGAGGAAAAGTAATGCCCCAATTAATTTGTAAATAATGAGGAAACATTGTAAACTGATGAATTCACAATTGCAAAAATGTTGATTCAGAATGCCTCAGTGAAATGTTTAGTTTGGTACACGGAACCATGTAGAAGTCATCATTGAAAAAAAACAAAATACAGAGCAGATGACTGGATAAACCATGCACATAGATCATTCTGTAGCAGAGACGGTTAATACAAGAGAAAAGGTTCAGCCGCTCCAGCAAGTCCTCAGTCTGTTGACCCTAATGGGAACAGTGAATATAATCATTGAAGTAAACGTTGGACTTTTTATTTTCCATAAGCCAAATATCTTCTGAACAGAATCCAAACCTGCTGTGGTTGAAAATATGAGACTGTTGAGAGTGAAATAAAAAGAAGTTGTGGGTCAGACAGCTAAACAATGAGCTGAAACTCACTATGAAGCTGAGGGGAGGTACAGAAGAAAGTTTCTCTGTAGGCTCATCACTATAAATCACATTTGATTTAAAAAAAAAAAAACAGAACTTATTTGATGGGATATTTAGTTATTGCTCCGTTATGGTTAGGGGGTCTTCTATGGACGTCTTCATCCACTCGACCACAGCTCTGATTTGGGCACTGTGCAATAACCTGACTTTTTCCCTTTGGTTGCAGTCGCTAGAGATTTTTTACACTTGGAAATAAACAAATGAAATGGGGTTTTTTTTGGAGCATATGTCGAGACAACTGATTCTTTATGGGTGCACAAAGCACGCCGTATTCAAGCAGGGAAACAAGGAATACAGTTGAAGGACTCAAGATGCAAATTCTGAGGCAGAACTGATGCAGAAAGTTGGTACAAAGAATTGTGAATAGCAGGCAATATCAAAAGTCCAAAAAGGCAGACGAGGTACAAGAAAAATAACACAAAAAGACGCAGGAGATAGCTTCATAGAACAAAGACGAAGTGGCACTGAGGCGAGGGAACACGAGGAGTAAATACACGACCAATCAGGGCAGAGCGGGCGATCAAAACTGGTGGGAAACCACGCAAAGGCAGCAATTATGTGTCTTACATACAGACTAAGATTTGAGTTAAAATACATTATAAGGGTAATTTCTAGGAGGCAGGGTCCAAGAATGATGGTGTGGTTCTACATTCATGCACCTCATGCTGCATTTTCCTCAGCTTCACATTGTTCACCCTAAATTTTTCATCCCTACCAAACTGTCACCAATCTCTATTAGACCAGAGGCTCCAATCCTGAGGTGCACCAGTCTCTCGATGAGTTTTTCGGGGAGCAATTTCGGTGTGGCACATCCAGGTCTGGGTTGTGTGTACACAGCCTATATATCATCAGTCGGAGGATGCAGCCGCAACCTAGAGATGCAGAGGAACAACAAGTCTCTCTCGCCGCCGCCGCCTTGTCTGAGAAATAAATCAGCTCCTTGGAGGATCCTGATTTCCGTGTGAAAATATGCTGTAGGTCATCAGATGAAAGCCGCAGCTGTGATTAGCGGGTGTCGCCCTGCTGACGTCCTGTGAACGACACTATAAAGCACACACTGTCACCTCTCCTCTTGTCCTTCCAAGGTGACAGCTCCTGGGGCGTTTTGGCAATGATTACCTCAGCAAATTAACAAAACCCCACGATGAGCCGCCGACGCCACAGCCAAGGAACCGGGCCCCACACACACACACAGAGTGGGAACAGACATCCTCCGATCTGCCAACAAGACACATAGACACACACACACACACACACACTGCAGGCTGCAGAAGCCAAAACCATAGCCCTCTAATTAACCAGTCCCACCCTCCTGACCCAGTAGCCAAGAGCAGCCTTATTATCAGCCAGATCTTTACCCCTCTCTGAGTCTTTTCCTGCTCTGTTAAAATGAGGTTCATCCCTCTGCTATCCTGGAGCAGGGCCAGCAAATGAGAAGAGAAGAGAGACGGATATTAGTTAGGTTGTTATTGATGGAGACTTGTGGTTTTCAAAGTTGTTGACCCCGTTTAGCATATCCGTGTGTGATGCATACGCAGTCGGGGGATGAGACATTTGTAACAGCAGAGTTTTTGCAGATGCTCTTTTCACCCCGCTCGTCTTTCTTCTGCCTCTAAACTTTGATGTTTCTTTTCTTCTCCCGTCCGACTCATTTATTTATGGTGTCATTCACTTGAGACCTTAAGATTATTGAAGTCTACAAGGACTAAACACTTTCATACATCGTGGCAATTTAGATTTTTATATACTTGAGTCACTGTACTGAATGACTTTGTGAGACAACAAACTGAACATGTTAGACGAGGGAACTGTTTCTTGTACCAGGCTGTAAACAAGTTTATTTCTGCATGGGAACTTATTGAGACTGACTCGTTCTGTAGCCAGCTTCAAGTGGAGTTTTTCAGCACTTCCACCAAAGGGAGCAACCAGTGATGCAGGGGTTGATCCAAATTGAGCGGGTGCCCGTCACGAGTCACCAAACAACATTTTTAATGATACTCGGGTTGTGGTCGGTCGGGTCGTTGCCGAGTAAAGGTTGGTGGGGAACAAAAATCCAGATTTTCCCCAACACGTGGAACTGAGCAATGCCATTAAACCGCATTTTAAATGATTATAATAACTCAGTAGTGCCAGATTTATGTAGCCCGATGACGCTACGAAGTTAATCAAGAGTATAGACTTTTTAAAATGCAGGTCAGGAAGCGGGTTGGGTACAATATTTCACAGTTATTTGCTGCGGTCCGAGTTCGGGCAGGTTAGTTTAAAACTTCGGTTGGTGCAGGTCGATCAAACATGGACCCACGCATTACTGGAGCATACACATTTCAGATGTCGCTCAACTGGCCATATTTATTTAAAGGTGTTTATGAGACTTGGACTGTCCCCCAAGGTGTTCCTCGAGTTGCTATAACAGAAAATGAACTCCTGAAGTTTGGAGTTTAAAGTTTAAACAGTGAGTATTCTGTGAAATGTTGCTTCAGAGGCCACCCTGACTGGAACACACCAGTCACATTTAAAGATATTGAACATTGTGCATGAATGGCTCATTAAGTCTGAATGTTTTCAGGGCACTGACTGAAGGTGGAAAACAGCAGAGTTGTCATTGTTTAGATTTTGTTGTATAGGCAATGTTCGACTTTACCCAGGTTAGACTTAAGGTTTTTCAAAGGGTGGAAATCTCGTGAGCTTCCAATTCCTCACATGTACCAACCAAAACAGAAGCAGTCGTCCAGAAAATTCCTATAATTCACCCAACAAAGCAGAAATTGCAGACAAACTGCTGAGGATGGAAGTCTATATCAGATGTCCTCTGTATTTATGTCGTTAGCCATTCAACATGTGCCCTGTCTGTGTGGATTTAATAATGCAAACTTCTGTCTGAGATAGTCTTCACCACAAATAAGACACAATCTAGACTTCCCTAACAAAGCGACCTCCTGCTTTCTAAGTAGTGATATTGTGCTAATTCGCTGTAAAAAGCATGTGACCTGGACACACGAGACACCCGTCTTTTGCCCCGTAATCCATCCGGTATCTTCTAATCAAGACTGTGTTTCTGTTGTATCAGTTTCGTCTGTGCACTCATCGACTACATGACATCAACTTATTAAGATTCTTCTAGCAGGATGTCGAAAACATCTGTAGCAGATGTTACTTCATTTCAGTTTGTCATGATTAACCTCATCCACAATGATCAGGAGTTTGGCGTTTCTCAATATAGTTTAACAGAATATTCTTTAACACACTCATCATTGCAAATTAAACACATTTGGAAAAAAGGTCTTACCATTTAAAAATAACCAAGTACCTGCTAAATGAGGCATCATTGTCAGTTGTAAGTTTCAGGATTTACAGAAATGTTATTTTCAGTAGAGCGTAACAAGGTCAGACCTCAAGTAATAAATGAAAATGGTGTGCTACATCTGTAAATATCCAGCCCGATCAATAAAAGATGTAAAGGACTAGGGCACATGGATGTTGATTCTAGCCCAGATGGACCCACAACTTCGTTCTTTTGGTACCATCTCTCACATTCAGTGCTTTTGTAGCAGGTACCAGTCGGACATACTGGAGCATTTAACCAGTAAAAAGAGCCAAACATATTTCTCAGGAGTTGGTAGAGACCAAAACAGATAAAACGAGAGAGAATACTGGATGTTTATTAGTCAGGCAGCCAGAAACATTTCTCCAAATGTTGCTCCAATAACTGCTGGGTGTCGATATTGGCAAATTTACGTCTGTTCCTCTTTTTTTTTTTCTGGTCCTCCTCTAAAAAGTTTCAAGTTTGATGACCTGCTGCACAGCTTAAACAGAGTCAGTGTTTTTGTGCTGTTTCTTTAATAACGGTGCGGCGATGCCGGCGAGTGATTGATTAACAGAGTCCGCAGACCAAAACATAGATAATATGACTTTGGTGCAAGAGGCTCTAAAAGAGTGCCATTAGACCGGAAGAGAAGAAAACAAAAAGACGTATGATGTATCCTGAGTTGAGCAAAGTCCATTTCAGTCTGTACCCCTGAGGAAATCAACGAGGAAGCAGCAGCAACTATTAGAAATTTGGAACAATGATTCCGACCCAGTGGGTACAGGGACACAGCGACCTTCATCAGGACCACAGACATCGTCTGTCAGCACACACACACAAACACACCGACTCTCTCTTACTCATCCTTATTCTTGATAGGTTGTTGCATCAGTCAATAAGTGGCGGGGGAAATGTGTGCCATTGTTTCGCAGGTGAGACGAACACAGCCGCTCAAAGACACAAACTCCGCAGTCTAACCGGGCGGCCTCGCAGGTCAAACCCAAACAACTGTTTGCCTCCGGGTTTGACATTGATTTCCTGTTTATACTACGCATTTCACATGCTTTCTCAAGACAGCTGGATACTTTTAAGTTGTCAAAACCTTTAAGTATTACTCGAGAATCACTGTGAAATGTTTGCAGTTCACCACGTGGGTCGAACTCATGAGGACACACTTCCATTCTCACCTTGTAGCTTCTCTAATATGTTGATTTGTCATATAAACCCTGAAACTGCTCTGTGAAGAAAAAGTGGACCTGACATTGAACCCATTATTTTAGCAGTTCTAATGCGTAGATACAAAAACCTGAAGATACTCAAGCAATTGTAGTTACATGAGGCAAATCTGACATAGCAGCAAACTGGGGTTTGACTGGGGTTAGTGCATTTTTGCTGTGGCTTCAACTTTTGGAGCAATGCAACCCGACATCACACTGTCCACAGGCAGCCTGAAATGTCTTTGAAACTGAGGCTATCCAGGTGGATTCATGGACTAAAATGATAATCTGATAATCTACCTGTTGAGTTTTGGCCTGGTTTCCTTTATGTACACCAGCTTCTAAATCTGTGTCCGGTTTGCAGCCTGTTCTGCAAAATAGTGACAATTTAGTTTTAGAAAGCCAGTAAATGATCAAAAAGCTATTTTTATATATAAACAGTGTGGCATAGTCTCATGTCTCACGCCAATGTAGGTTCTTCAGCAGAGACTTGTCTTAATATAGTTCACGATACAAATCACACCTCAGTCGGTGTCGCTCGCAGGCATATACTCTGTTTTAATGCTGCCGATAGCAGTGTGCGGTCTCATGTCTCTCTCTTCTCTCAGGTCCAGCATGCTACTGTGTTAAAAGGAGAGAGTGATTAGCTTAACAGGATACAGGTGTGTCAATCACTCTCACCTGGCGCTGCTCTCCTGAGCCTGCTCCACACCTCTCTCCTGCAGCCAATCAGACTGGTCAGCCTGAAATGTCTCTGAAACTGAGACATTTCCAGGTGGATTCATTGACTAAACTCTGATAATCTACCTGTTGTGTTTTGGCTTTGTTTCTTTCATGTTCTGCAAAATAGTGACAATTTAGTTTTAGAAAGCCAAGTTATTTTTTATAAATGCATAAATAAACACACCCCCAGCAGCTCACACTCAAAACTGCGTCATTTGTTGCAACACTTTAACGTTTCAACGTCTTCACTTACACAACTTGAAAGATGGATCGAAAAACTTTAATGATCGCACACTGGGTAGATTCAGTTGTCGCAGTAGCTCGTATACACAAGGTGCATAAGAAATTACCCATAAATAAGAAATACATAGAAAAAAAGTCATGAATTAATGGTGTTAGAGGGATTTCAGTTCTTGATATATAGGCGTTAGTACGTGTAGTTTGTGCTAGATTCACTTTTGGACATTTTCTGCCCGATGCATCACAAAGTCAACCTTTACCAGCTGATAATGTAAACGGGTATCAGAGATGAGAGCATCAGTGCATAAGAGGTGATAAGTAAAGCCTGTGGAAGGTCATCTCTTACACTGGAGTGTGTGTGTGAGAGATCAGAGCTGAGCAGATGAATGTGGACAAGTTTACTCTTTAAGGGAGACGATAAGATGGGTGCACCTTATCTGAGTCAGCACAAACCACCACTGACAACACTGATAGAGTTTTCTACGTGTGTGTGTGTGTGTGTGTGTGTGTGTGTGTGTGTGTGTGTGTGTGTGTGTGTGTGTGTGTGTGTGTGTGTGTGTGTGTGTAAGACAGGGAAGATGGTATCCCAGCCTTTAGAGACAAGACCAATTTCTCCAGAGTGAGTTTCAGGCGTGTGGTACAGACTCACTGAACAACATCTCTCTCTATCTCTCTTACTTTCGGTCTCACAAACACACTCATCCACCTGCTGGCTGAATCAGGTCAGGTTTACACTCCCTCCACCTTTTACAAAGTTAATTAAAACGTGTGTTTACGCTCGTGTTTTCAAGTTGCTGTAGTAAAGATCTCCGTTCACAATGAAACACCTAAACAATAGGAAATCCGTTCTCTTGCAAACTAAGCCCCCCCTCCTGTGATTGCCTATACCGTGCGGCAATATAGCCAAACAGATTGAGCGCAAAGCCGTAATTTGATTGTGGCTCATAAACCTGTTAACCGGCGTCTTGTTTCACCATGCAAGCTGTGATATGCAATATGAGACCGTTTTCCTCTCGCTCATTTTCACATTTTTCACTCATCAAAAAACAAACACCAAACATGTGATCCACACCAAGACCCCGCAGGACTTCCAAATTCATCAGCAATTTGCGAGCGACAGTCATTTGTTAAAAATGTCACAGTTTGTGATTTGCATGTAAGCGGGTGAACAGTAACTGTTTCATGATTGTAAAGACGTCTGACAGAATAAATAAAATTATTATTTTTTTATTGACATTTTAAATGAGGACACAGCAGGTTTTGCACATGAACGTATTTAATTCTGCAGAACTTTAGGCCTTAATATAATTTGAACAGATGATTTATATAGAAATTTAGCCTCAGTACAGTTGTCATGAACGTGGAAATTAGCTATCGAGACCAAAACTGTTTTTTGTACCAGGCTGTAAACATGTTTATTTCTGCTGTGAAGTTTTTAACATTGGGACTTATGGAGACTGACTCACTTCTGTAGCCAGCCTCAAGTGGCTGTCTGAGGAACTGCAGTTTTTGGCTTCTTTTCACAGTCACCGACGTGCCGCTTGGTTTTGTGTAACATAAAATGTATTAACTGCAAAGCTGCAAACTGCATCTAAATAATGTAAAGTCTGTGTTGACGGGGAAGTGTTGCCAGTAGTTGGACAGTTAAATCAGATCCAGGGAGGCCGGTTTGAATGACAGACTGAAGGTTTATGCACGGTGTGAGGAAGGACTTCACCGAACACGAAACAACACAGCGAGACGGATCATTTAATCTTTCTGCAGTTGCTCAGGTTAAAGTTATCTACCCGCGGTGTGTTCTTGCACATATTTGTTTGGTCAATCGGTCAGCGCAGCACCTCGCTGGAAGATGTTTCATTGCTTTGCAGCGAGATGAATTATTGCGCTGGAACTCCTGGTGGTCTCATCAAAATGAAGGAGGGGAGCTTTGTTTGTTGATTTTCAGGCAGTGCTGTTGTCTGTCTCGATGTGGAAGGAAGGTCCAATCAGAGACAAAAAGACATGTCTTCAGATTTATCCAACATAGTGTGGACGATCTCAAAAAGGTGCTTCATTACATCCATGTAAACTCTATGTTGTTTCAGACAGATGCTGATGTGTGGAAAGACTCCTACACAACTTGGAGTAAACTTCAATTACCTCTGACTCACTGAAAGAGACATGGACTGAAGTAATTTTGTGTCTTTGTCTCTACTGGTTAGACTTTAATCCCTCTCTCTCTCTCTCCCTCAAACACACGCACACGTATGCTTGTATAGACTTTTATTCGCTTTCCTTTTGCTTGCCCGTCTTCCCCCTAGCACTCGCTTGCTTGTTTCGTTCCCGCTCTCCATATATCTGAGCCCGTTCATTTACAGAGGAGAGAACATTGCACTTTCCGATCGCTCTCCCTGAGTCATCGGGCGCTGAGCCGAGGATGTGAAGCCCATCGTACCTGTCAGCGCTCTGGGCAGAGAGAGAGAGAGAGAGAGAGAGATCACCATCAGGCAAAGATCAAACCAAACTCACTGGTTTGGATGTAATGAGAGGAGGGGAGAAAGAAAGAGGACGAGGAGGACGAGGAGACTGTGAGAGGAAGAAGAGGAAACAAGGAGAGGAAAGTGAAAAGAAAGGAGATAAATGTGGAGAGGGAAAAGGAAACAAGACAAGATGTTAAATGAAACGAAAGGGAAAGGATGTAAAAAGGAAAGAGGACTATAAAGGAGGGAAAGGGAAGGAAGTTAAAAGCAAATGAAGGAGAAAAGGAAAAGAAGGTGAAAAGAGGACGAGAAAGTGGAGAAGAAAGATAAAGGAAATGAGGGGGAAGGATACAGGACGACAAGAGAAAGATATCAAATTAAAGGAAAGGAGAAAATGGAGGATACAAGACAGGAAAGGAAAATGAAAAAGAGGACAGGAAGTCGAGGTTGAGACGGACGTACACACTTGGTCAGTTCTCCGTGAAGCTCTGACAGGTGAACATGCACACGCCCCGCCGGAGAGCTGCACACTCGCCAGCCTTTTTATATCTCTAACGTGTGCACGCGTCCCTCATGTGTTTGCATGTGTGTGCATGTCTGCGTGATGTGCAGGGACTCTGTCCAATCAGCCACGCTTCATTAGCTTCTTTGTGTGCTTTTTTTGAATGTGTTCATGCCTGAATTGGCAAGCTGGCCACTGATCCGTGCGCGAATCGGCCCGCCTCGGCCCCGCAGAGCCGAGCCAGGACTCCATTCATCTTTTACCTGTCTGCTGTCACCTCACGCCATCGACCGCTAACCTGATACAACAACATGGTGATAAGAGGCGCCGAACGACGACAACAGCAACAACAGGGGCGGGAGCCAAGGTGTGAAAGAGAAAGACGAGCCAGAGGAGGCCGTCAAATGGGTCAGGCGAGGCCAAGAGAGAAAAGAAATTGAGACACACTGTGAATGAAAGAAGCAACTGAGTCCTTAAAAATCCAAGCGGACAGCTTTAGCAGGATTCATCTGAAACCTCTAATCGACTGCCGCTGTTCTCCTCTTGTTAAACAACACCGGATCGAAGATGGAAACCGCCGCCATCGATTAATATCCAGGCGAGCAGGCACTTCTCGTCGCCACAGAGCCCGGCTGTTCTTGTTTGTTTACTTATTTATTCATGCTGATTTCATTTCTGATGAGAGAGCCATTCGCCTCGCCGCGTTTAAATAAAGCCTGATGTATTCATCTATTACAAAACACTCGCACAGTAAGGGAGTAATTGCGGCGCAGCATTTAATACTCTTTAATTCGGCGTAATCACATTATGCACTGCCTGGCTTTTTCCTGTTTATCTCCGTGAACTTTCTTCGCAGGAAACAGACGGAAAAAAAAAAGTAATCCAGAACTCTGCTGGATAATTTACGGGAACAAACTAAATGTCTCTGTAGATTGTAGAGTATTTAAAAACTGCGGCAAAAAGTTTTTTATCAGAAGATTTAAAAACTTATTTCATTTAATTGAGTTGAGCCAAAAGGTTAATTACCATCAGCAGTCCCTGGACAGACGTTATCGAGCCACCCCAAAAACTATATATGGCACCATTTTAAACATTCAATACAGATCTCATAATGCTAATACGTCTTACACAAAATAAAGGATTTTGAAACCTCATTTAATTGCAATATAATAGCTTTTGGAAAATTACATCCCCAATTTGAATTTCTGTATTATTATTATTCATGTTTTCTGTTCATCACCTCTTCGTGTCCGGGAACTGACGAGTCTTTGCTTTAATTATCAAAGTGAAATATTTTCCCTATTCTTGCTTGATGTAGGATTTCAACAGTTCACGATCTACTGTGTCGTATTTTGTGTTACGTGTTAAACATTTTCAACAGGTGGCTGCATGCAGACTCCTCTTACTATGAGCAATGCCATTTGTGCAGAACGTGGTTTGGCATTGTCTCACTGAAACATGCAAGTCCGTCCCTGAAAAGACTTAATCTAGAGTCCATAATCACATTGTGCAGGCCTCAGCAAACACCAGAGGCACACAATAAAAAGGGTAAGTCGTCACGGTTTAGTGCGGCTGAACACAAACACTGGACAAGGCAGGTAAGACGAAACAAGTCTTTTATTAAAAACACTGGCAGGAACGGAGAGACGTGGCAGGCTGAGGTGAAGCAGAAGGAATCCAGGTAGAAGAAATTCAAGAGATGAGAGCCGGCTGACAGGAAGGAAGGCAAACAAAGTGACGAGACTAAACTACACTCTGTTCTAAGCAGGACGCGTAACGCAAAAACAAACCATGAGTAACGCGGTGACTCAGCGAGGACTTGTGGTTCATCCTCTGATTGATAGCAGACAGGTGTGCTGATTGCAGATGATTGGCAGGTGTGCAGAGTGAGGAAAGGGGACCACACCCACACAAACACACACAAAATGTTACTTTTGATTAAACTGAACTTAAAAAAAAACAAAAAGTTTATTATCTGAATCACCAAAATGATGATTTCAGCCGCTGTGGCCAATCAGGATTTTGTAGAAAAGTACTGCAGTTGTCTTCTTGGGGCTCAATGTTGTTTAGAAAAACTCCAGCATGCAGTGATTAGCTGGCATTGCTTGGAATGGAGGTAGACATTGGTAAGTTGGTAAGTTATATTAAAGCACGCTAATTCTCGTGGATCGTGGCTGCTGCTGTGATCCTGCATGACGTCCACTACATATTATTACTGTCATTATTACTACCATATCTGTTACTGTAATCATTTTATCATTCACTGTGATTCATTGTCATTTTGTCAGTCATTGTAATTGTACAATATTTTTGTGTTGATTTGTTCCGTACATGTGACATCTATTGCATGTCTGTCCGGATCTCCCAGGACTCCTCTGTGGCTCTTCCTGAGGTTTCTTCCACCTTTTTTCCCTGTTAAAGGTTTTTTTGTGGACAAGTTTTTCCTCACTCGAACTGAGGGTCTAAGGACAGAGGGTGTCACTCCCTGTACAGATTGTAAAGCCCTCAGAGGCAAATGTACTTTGTGAATTTGGGCTATACAAATAAAATTGATTTGATTTAATTGAAAGGAAAAGATGCACCCAGTAGAGGTGAGGTGATATCTCGTGCAGCTAAACGCTTGATGTCCAACTATCATGTTGTGTAATGGTTGATTATTTTGAAAAGTGCACAGAGGGGGTCACCAATTGAAAACCTGATGATTTTGTACACAAATTCGGTGCATCTCAGAGTCTGCTTACAAACCAGGAGACAGAGTTTCCTTAACGAGGTAAAGCACTCATGAAACTACTAACTTCTTCATAAGTCATACCGTAAATGCTGACTTGTTTTCTGCAAAATGGCCAATGTCAGACGTGAGACACTTGGTAAACACAACTCAAACCAATGGCTCGGCTGAGAAACCTGGGTAAGTTGCATGGTGTTAAATTGGCAAATACCCTACAAATGTTCAGGCCTGTCAACAAACTAGCCAGGAGAACACCAAAGAAATGGGACAAACACTTCCAGGCAACAATGTCTGGATTGGATTGAGAGCCAAGAACACCTTACAACCCAGCCTGTATTATTTAATGTTTGGCAGGGAGGCTTGATGCCCATCTGAGGTGCCAGAGGAGTACAAGACTGACTGGACTGAAGGGGCTGTGGTCATAATAACTTGGATGAATGGCTTGGAATATAACACCACTTTAGGTGACAACGGAAAAAGTAGAGCGTTTGGTAATGAAGGAGGAGGTGTATGAGGGACGGACAAGTCAGCAGTAAGTGGATGAGATGGTAAAGAAAAAATAAGGAAAAAGGATGATGTCAAAGTTGGAGATGTTCTAATATATCAGAACAGCGGCTGAAAGCGGCGTTGCGTCTATCAAGGGGAAAATTGATAGTCTAGCTGATAATCATCAAAAGCCGAAGCGAATGTGGACCAAATTACAGCGTTCGAAGAACCAGAGGAGACGATTCCAGCCAAGTTAAAGAGAGTTACCAACTCCCCTTTGGCTCCTTTCTTCCCGCAATCACCACCCAGCCACTCGAGCTGTCAAACATCCCATTCTTCATGCATTTCAAACTCAAAATCACATACTACCATCGACTCCTCTGACCCTTCACCAGCCACATCATCATCAGGAGAGTCTACCCCATCGCCAAATGCAATAAGTATACTTCTAAATGACTGAAATTTACTGGATTTCCATTTTCTCAAAGACATCTGGAACGGAGTGAGATTCTGTGGGTGAAGTTGGGGCCATAATCGTTGTACACAACAGATCTCCAGAGCATCAAGGAGGGAATTAAGAGACTGAGGTCAATCTTGCTTCAGATTTTCCCTGTTTCAGATGCAAGATAATTTGAACATTTTTGTGTATTTCTGATTGTAAATGCTCACCTTACATGGGTGACAAAGAAGGAAGGTTACCAACAGCTTTGAAATCATTTGGACTGGCTCATCAAGGGGAAGGAGAAAGGTAAGGATGGTCGATGTTTTTAAAGGTCAGTTACAGTCATACCATCTTTAAAAACTAGAATGATCACCTGCAGCTTGATGTCATGGAGTGGGGACGTTCTCATCTCTCTGCAAGGTCAGACGTTGGACTTGTAGTAAGTGCACTTTAATCAATGAAAAGTATGCAACTATTTTTACAACTAAATGATATTTCTACCAACATTAATATCTTTGTTTTTATTGTTCTGCGCGCTTATACACGACCTCAATAACTTGAGTTTCAATCGTGTATTCTGTTTTCAGGGTGACTTTGTGACATCTGTCTAGGGAAGACAGATGAAAAATATCCTCTTGGCTAATTGAATCTTCTACCTGAGCATTGTATCTGTAAAAAGGCCAGGTATCCAAAGGAAGGACGTGCTCTGTTTGTTGGAGCCACTTCCAATCAACGTAAACATTATAAGATTCAACCAAGTTAGAAAATGCAGGATTCTCTGACCTTCTTGAAGCAGATCAGAGGTTGGGGGGTTTAGTATTGCGCACAACCTCAGCACCATATCGGAACCACTATCCAAACTGTGTGACACGGGACTCACACAGGAGGCGGAACGGCAGCGCCGTGGTCCTTTGCCTGGCGTCAACTCACACCAGACGCGTGTCAGCCGCGGAACGGCAGCGGAGCGAGCCGCCCATACTCACGCGAGAATCCTGGACGTAAGCGAGACCCCGCGACAAACGGTGTATAAAGAAAACAACAACAACAAACAGCTGACTTTGCTTCTCCGACGTGGAGGAGATTATAAAAAGCATCTGTTGTGTCATAAATGATTGTGTGTTGTTCCACTTCAACAATCAGTCTCTCATCGTCCATGTTGAGACCCTTTGATCGATCTTTGGTCACCTGGTGCCACCGGTCATGACGTAACGTTGATGTGAAGTTGTAAAAAGCTACATGAACTGCGTATTGTGTTTTATTTTGAAAGGGGGCGGAAGTTTATTACCTTGATTCAAGGCCGGATTTGGTGCGTAGTGCTCTGTTGAAATTTACGAGGTTCAGCCGCGGCTCACGGCAAAAATAGAAATTGCGCCATGGCGCGACGAGCCGCTTCTGGGGCGCTTCCGAGCCGCGTCCGGTGTGAGTTGGCCTCGAGAAGCAAATGCGACAAGCACAAAGAATGCCTCTGAAATGCTGCAACCCCACAAAGATATGGTGCTTCATTGTCAAGAACTACAATGACGCTGGTCTTCATCATTTGCAAGCAATCCTGACTGACTGAGGTGGGTGAAAATGGCACGCTACATCTACATGGCTTCGTCAACATGAGAACTAAGAGATGACATGAAGAACAAAGTCTGTCTGATCGTGCCCACTTGGAACCAGCAAGAGACAAACGATTTTGAAATGGTGGTGAATGTCCTGAAGGATAATGACAGATCTCAATGTCAGGGACTGATCAAACCATGTGATGGGAAGACATCATCAGTTTATCATCATAGCAGGCCATGCCGGCTGTGGCAAGGTCAGGCTTGTCTTTGAGGCTTTTGTGGATTCGGGTTTCCAGAGGCTTTATTGACATTGATCCACCTGCCTAAAATCCCATGTGGTAAAGGATTAAATTGGAAACACGCTGAGTAAAAATGTAAAAGGTTGAAGCGAGAGTTCAAAGTACTCTTCTGGATAAAGTCTCATCATTAATCACTGGGAGAAAAAAAAAAGTTGTGGACAGCTCTAGGTTGAATTCTATTGCAACAAGTGTACTGTGTGTTTAACAGACTTGTAGGAGAAACATTATAATGAATGAGTCTGCACGTCTCTGCACACAGAGCAGGGACAGAGCGTGTTTAGATGAGAGTAATGAATATCTGAGGTTTGCAGACTGTCAGTGTGACTCCCAAACCCATTTAAATGGCTTCACGCTCTACATCCCCTCCCATCTTGTTTGCCCTGCAACCCTACGAACAAAAAGGAAAAAAGGAAGGGAGGGCTATGCGAAAGCTAGAAAATGAAAGTCAAACTAACCCCTGCCCATGGGAGCTTTCCCATGATATACCTGAACATTTCTGTGTGTGTATGTGTGTGTGTGTGTTTTCTGGAGGAATTTTGACCAGTTGACTGGGGACAGCATGTCTAATTGGGGACAAAATTGGCATCCCCATTTGATTTGAGTGGTTTTTCTCTTAATTGTTAGGTTAAGGTTAGTAATTGGGGTTAGAGTTAGGTTAACCGTCCAGGGAGGGAATTCAAGTCAGGTGTGTGCACGCGTATTCTCACGCACATTAATCCATTACTCTATTTTAGTAGCTTTGACATCCGTCTTGTGACTCCAGACTAAAAGCAAACATAAAAATTATGAGCCAATTTCTCTGTTAGTAACAAAAGACAGCGGTGGAAAGCATAACACAACATTTCGTAACTTTTCTACCGGATTATTTTGATGCGTAATCAGGTGAATGGTGTCCTTTATTTCGAAATAAAGCTTGTTTTCGCATGACAACAAAATGTTTTTTTATGCTTTGACAAGTTCAAACTTAGAAAAACATATCTTTATAGTTGCCTCTAAAAATAATCAGCCGCTTGACTCCGATACCCCCAGCTTTAAAAGTCTCTCTGACTTGCTGACATATCCCTTCTCTTTATGAAAAGTGATCCACACTCAGGTGTACGTGGCCCCTGAAGAGCCACTTGTCAAACCAATCAGACGGTTCGACTGTATCTCTTGAATCGTCGTCCTTCAAGTTGCCTTTCATCGGTCTTCCAGTCGTGTCTTGTGTCTGAGAGCAGAATCAGAGATGTGAGAGGGGGGAAAAAAAGGCAATTAATTTTTAACCTGCAGGAGATTTAGATCACACGGAAGCGAAACAGATTAGTAATATAAGAAAATTATAAATTTGCTTGCTTTAATACATTGTGCTGTAAATGACATGTGCGTGAATTGTAATGTTCCTCCTGCTTTCTAATGTTCCTTTCCTCTGGGCAGACCCAGACTAATAGTACTCAGACTCCTCTCATCTGTCCAGAAATGTATAGTGGTCTATTACAGCTCGCCCTCTGTCGCTCTCTTTCTCTCTCTCTCTTTTTTTTTTACCCTCCAGGGCTCAAATGAACAGAGCAGTAATGGGAACATCAGTCGTCCATCTCTCTCTCTCCTATTCTGTTCGTCATCTTTCTTTCGCTTTGCTTGAAGGGGGGGACCCGAATGCAAGAGGTTAACGAGAAGGAGCGAGGAGCTGGCTGGCTGCATTGTTGAATCAACCTTATGTGAACATATACTCATGTGTATTTTGTATGACTGAAGCGAATTATAGAAATTATATTTTTCACCTTTACCACCATCAAAATGCTTCAAATATTCAATTTCCAAGCAAATTAAGTCCAAAGTTATAATTAAATATGGTGAAAATGCGAAAGTAACTTTATTGTCATTTGTCCAGAGTGGTTATTGGACTGTGAATCGCACCTGCAGAAATGCCTGGTGTTGTGGCAACAGATGTAGTAACAGTGACAGCCAAGGTTTACTGGCATTTGGCTGTTGCGTAGTGTTGATTTTTTTCACCCTCATTGTTAACACAGTCACGTTTTATTTTTCCTCTTGTGAAAAGTTGAATTGTTTCTGGCAATAATTTCGCTAATGATTATGAGTGACAGAGCTGCGGGAAGTAAACCTCCAGTCGTCTGCGAGAGAGGGTTTATTAATTGTCGACGATGAATTTGAATTTAATAAACCTTGTTTGTCAAACACAAATTTAGGGAGATTGAGATTCGGGTGCAAGGACGGGGAACCGAGTAAAGAAATGTAGAGAGCATGTGGAGATGGCAAATATGTGCTCGTCATCAGTCCACACAGTCCAGACTGAAATGTTTCAACAGCTGTTGACAAGATCCTGCAAACATGAGCGTGTTAACTTTCTGACATTTGCCTCAAAGCAACATTGTGTAACTCTTCTGATTTAAAATCATGTTGATGCTACAGTGCATTAACTTGTAATCAGGTGAATGGTGTCTGTCATTCCCACTCTGTGTCATGTAACACCAGCTATTTGACTCATTTTGGTGAAACTGGATCATATTTTATGGAGAAAAAGTTTTCCCTCTGATGTCATCCGACTACTATCTATGCTCTCTTTGCAGAGTTTCATGTTGGACGGCAAGCAGCCGAGCTACCTGGACTGTGAGCTCACCAGAACACCAGGAGTGTTAGTGTAGGCATTTTGGACCACCGAGAAGAAGAAGAGGTTTTCAGGCCTGGGGAAACGGGGACAGAGACCGAAGAGGATGTTGATGGAGAAAGCTAAGAAGAGAAAAAGGGAGAGAATGACCAGATAAGAGTAAACAAGAGACTGACTTTTTGTTGTTGGTGAGAACTTGAGGCTGAAAGACAGGCCGAGCTTCTGGCTGCTATAGACTCTTACCATGAAACGTCGCGGCTGTTTTTGTCTGTTTTCACTCTCTCACAACCAGGGACGGACTGACAAAAAAAATCGGCCCTGGCATTTTGGACCACAGCAGCCCACAACACCCCCCCTCATGTGGCATAGATGCGCCGTACGCCCTAGCCTAACCAGTCCCCCGCTCCGGTGTGGCCAACACTGCCCATCGCTATGCCCAACGGTGTGTTTGGGGTGTGTGATCTACTCGTTAATTATATATATATATATATATCAGGACTTGTGGGCCCAAATAGCACGTCGGCCCACCGGGCAAATGCGCGGTATGCCAGATTGCCAGTCCGTCCCTGCTCACAACGTTACTGCTCTCTCCCCCAGTATCCAGTTGCATGCATATGGCTGATTATGCATATGAGGTAATGACATCATTGAGCAACTTTTAGGACAGCCAATAGCTACTTTTCTTGCTGAGTAGTCGGCACACTGAACTAGAATGTCAGACCACTGCGCGCCCGCAATGTGGCGCATCTGCTTCCTGTGGCATTTGGTTAGTCTTCTTAAAAAAGCAGCCAATAAAGAAATACAATGTGTGTACATGGGACAGAAAGGAAGATGAAGGAAAAACAAGTGAGCATGTGTAAGCCCTCCCTGTGCTGCACATAGTGCAAGGACAATTTAACCTTGCGACCGATCCTACATGTGTTTGTCGTCTGTGGAGAATGTGAGAGGTTAGGAGGGATCAGTTCATGTGTGTGTGTGTGTGTGTGTATGTGTGTGTTACAGTGGCATGAGAGGATATGACAGGTCAGCACTGTGCAGAGAGGGAAGAATCGACCTTGGCCGTTTTATTGAATTAAAGTTTTCATTACAGAGTCCGACACGAGGGAGAGGAAAAGGTCAGACACATTTTTACGAACTCTGTGCGGACATCTGCACTTTATACTCCGAAATGAAGTTTCCACTAAATGTTGTCGTAGTATAAATGGCTGTTGTAGTAATGCCAGCTGATGCAGCTTGTATGACTACTACACAGAAGTAATTGTGGTGTTAGCGGTTGTAGTAGTGATAAAGACACAAATTTAATTATATCGAACGATGAGTAATTATTGCTCATCTCCAGCACCCGATTTATTTTTAGCAGTATAATTCGCCAACATCCTCGCTCTAATTAAATACTAACAAATGACTTTTTCACCAGGTGTTGAGGTTTCACTTTCCCAAAACATGATTCACTTTTAACACCCCAAAATCTATTTAGAATAAAGTGTAAATTATAAGCGGCAAAATAATCATTTACACTAAACATAAAAAGAAACAAACGCAATCAGCCAGTGAAAGTTTAGACTTTTTTTCTTGTGAACAAAAACAGTACAGAACAAGCTTTATGGATTTCTGTGAGAATAATCCACAATCAATCTTTACAAAATAACAGACGTTTGAGCCGGGGGTAAACCGTAAACTTTGTTTTGAAGTGCAATTGCAAAAACCATCAAACACTCTGATGAAACCGCTCCCAGAAAGAAGAGTTACCTCTGCGGAGTTCATTAGAGTTTAGTGCAGCCTCAGAAATCACCAATTAACGGCGCCTCGGATTACAGCCCACATAAATTCTTCACAGAGTTCAAGTGGCAGACGCATCTCAGCATCAACTGATTCAGAGGAGAGGTCGTGAAACCAATACTGAGGGGGAGACCAACAGGAAATAAAGGACGACATGGGCCAAGATTAGACGAGTAAAGTTTGATGCAGTGATGGTGAATGGATGGTATCTGCATGTGTGGCTCCCAGGGTGATGGTATGGGGGTGCTTTGCTGGTGACACTGTTGGCAACTGGTACTGTGTCATCTTCTGGCCGAGCTGCATTGTCAATTGAGCCACAGTGGCAGTAAAGCTTGATGCATGTATCAAATGACAGCGACTGTGAAAGGAGCTACTCGTAGTGATGAATCCTCCCCACCCCCAACTCAGCTTTATGGAGCTTTATATTGAGTTCAGCTCACTGTTGACTCTGGCTCACAACTTTACAATTAACCTTACTTACAACCTTACCATCACCCTGTTTGTGGCTGCAGCATCAAGCTGTTTAGAGCAACAACAACAACAAAAGCTCTAAAACCACACTGTATACAGCTTGCTCAGCAGCAGACAGGGAGAATTATCAAGTAAACTTAATGGAGCATTTACCTGCTAAAGAGCCAAATGTTTCCCTCAGGAGTTGGCAGAGACGAAAATCATATAGGACATAAAAGAGAGTGAATGTGGATGTGCTGGATGTGTGAATAAGCAACTTTTTACTAACAAGCTTGATAATGTGGCAATGTTGTATTCACAGCTTGTCTCAAAAATCAGTAATTGCAGGATTAATGAAACAGGACAAATCAAAAATGAAGAAAAATAAATACAGAAGTGGCCCCAGACAGCATCCCTGTGGAACTCCAACGACAAGAAAAATAGGGTTGGCGGAGCTCTCATTTGTGTTCTTGGAGGGAAAATAACTCAATTAGACTGCTGTTTGCTCCGTCATGTCACCATGACCTACACAAATATAATAAGCATACCACACACACATATATATAAATTCACAAATTCAGGCGACGTCAGTAGTTCAGAGTTTTTCTACAGCGCTTTCGGTGTTTGCACACATTTACACATGGGTACAAATAACACCATCTTTACTAAGCAACCAGAGACAACTGTGATGTGGCAGTTTATTGCCAGCCGCCTGGCTTTTTTATCTTTGGCAGGTTTGCTTTCTTCAGGCTGCTCACAGCCAAAACATTCCTAGTGCTGCCAGATATGAAAAAAAAAAAAAATCTGATCCCGATCACACACATGCTAACAAAAATAATGCTTCTACGTGCATATGCAAACACAAATGTGTGTTAAACAGTGTCACTACCACCTAGAGGTGAGATAACTGGGTTTATCACCAGTTGTAATGCCCACACCAGCTGGGATTTAGGAGTCACAATCACCCGGAGGGACGCTGGGTTACTTTAAGGCCTCTCCCATGGTGTATGATGTGAAAAAAGGCAGAACTGGTGAGCATGCATGTTAATTTCCTAAGAATAAAAACAAGATTAAACACTTCCAAAAGTCTGAACCCAAGTGTCAGCACCTTGCCTGCAAGTGGGAATTAAAAAAAATAAGCTGTGAGTGGCATTACAGGAGGGGCGACGGGATCGTTAAAATCATCTTTTGCCTCTTTGGGAACATGTTTGAGTTCAGCAAACTTCCGTGGCACACTACGCTTTTGAATTTTTTATTTCTTGTCTACATGTTGGGAAGTATTCCTTTAGAAAAACAACGTTTATTTTATTAGGAGCCATGAGCAACGACACAATATGTCATCTTCTGTGTAGTTTAAAACATATTTTCCTGCAGCAGACGGATGGCATGATTGACAGCCAAATATAAAACCAAAAAAAATAAACGTACGATAACGTTATATGTTTCTAAATAGTGCATTGGCCCAGTTGACCCTGACTTCCTGGCCTAATATTACCTTTGTTATTCCTCCATCTGAAACACAAACTGACTGAGCCCAAAGTGACCCAACACACCACGGTCCTGAGGCAGAACTGGAGGATACACACACACACACACACACACACACACACACACACACACACACACACACACACACACACACACACACACACACACACACACGGTACATTTCCTCTAGTCCATCCCCACAGTGGCTTCATGCAGGGCGATGGAGTGTCAGTCCTGTTTGGTTGCTGTGAACAGAGAACAGGTGCAGCAGTCGACAGATGAAGGGAACTGTCTCCCCTGCCTCCTAAATAAAACACCATCTATCTCTATCTCAAACTTTCTCTGCGCTCGCTCTCCGCCCCACCCGCCGTTCTCTAAACAACTGTCATGTTAAAGTCATCAACTTTACAACAGGCCACACGAAATTCTCCTTTTTTTTGGACAACTCTGTTTGTGCCTCTTGTGAACTAACAGTGAAATATGGGATAAAATCCAAGACTTGTCATTCAGTAGGAAGATGTTTTACTTTACTAGAGATACAAAAAAGCTGATAGATAGATACGTATGTGTGCATAGAAAGCAAATTAACTATTAATTATGTGACATCCCGCACCTGATTCAAAGTTAATCACAAATGACTAATTGAGAAAGTGTTCAGTATGCAAATTATCAGGTATCTAGGAACTAATTAACATCTTGCAGTGTGTTCTCCTGTGATTTAGCATTATGTATTGTAGTTTCTGATACGCTCCCTGAGTCAAGGTTATTTCAAAATTATGATTCCTAATTTGTGACCTCCCCCGGATCAAACCTCAGTAGGATTTGAAAAATTCTGACATTGGTGCCTTGTATTGCTCATTTTTCTACAACGGGCAAAATTTTAATGCAGATTTTTTTTTTAAACGCATAAAGGGCGTGCAATGACTGTATCAATAAAGTGTTGGCACCCCAAGGTGAGCAAAGCAAAATCTTCTTTTACTGCAACTTTTGTTCCTTCAGCCTAAACACTGTGAAACACTCCATTCCTGACTTCAAGGAGAAATATCACATGACAGTTTCCGTTTGTCATCTCCATCTGCTCTTCCCACGTGAATTTTGGTGATTTATGGCCTTGCTTTATTCTTATTAAACGCCTTTTTTGACCGTAGAATTTGAAGGGATTGCTGCTTTTCACTGCGATGCAATGCAAGCTCAAATTCTGACTTAGTAAGATGTCCTTATGTAAGAACAATTTCCTGAAATGTATTTAAAATGTAGTCACAGATTTGTTAAAAGTGTAAGCACTCGGTTGTAGTTTCCAGAGCCACGTGAGGGTTATTTGTACATCATGGGACAGATTGTGACAGATTTTTCTGCAGGCCTGATCGGTTTGCATCAGATTGTATTTACAGATTATGGGACATATCGTCTAGCATTCCATCAGACAGATGGGAAATCATAAGGGGGGTCCTTCAGAAACAGCAACCTCCCCACCTGTCCTGATACATGACCTCCAACCTGGAGCCCACCACAGGGCCAGTGACTGATGGACGCAGATGGAGGAAGTTTTTAAACGACCATACTGGTGATTTAGTATGTTTGTGCTCAATAATGCACAAATTGCAATTTAATTTCCTGCATGCAAGGTTATAAAGGTTGTTCAACACTGAGGCGTTTCCTGAAAATGAAGACTGAAATAAGACTATTGAATTTTTCTTTGCAGTTTGTAGATGGCTGCTGGTCTACAGCAACGGCGTAGCTTTGCATATTGTGCCTGCCGATATTTGAGCAAACCTATTTGTAGAAACGCTGAGAGAGAGCTTCAAGTCCAATATTTGTTTTAAACCAAGTGTGGCAAATAGGGAGTATATTGCATCAATTGATGGATTGTGACTTTACTCACTCCAGAAATTGCAAGGGAGAGAGAGAGGGTACAAATAAGGACAGAAAAAACAGCTGAAATTATGAAATTTACCTTTAAGTAATACTGCGTTGCCTCGATACAAGAGAAGCAGTGTCATCAGACAGGGCCTGACATGTTCTGAGGCGGTGCACCTGCTATGGACAGATGTCTCTTGCTGAGTCTCTATTTTTTTCTTTCATGCTTCCCAACTCAAGTGTAAAGTTTAGGTGATGTGTGTCATGTTTGATAGAACATCAGCTGTGCTTGCTAAGTTTGATGCGTTTGCATTAAATGGTTTTTCTTCCAACGCCACTTCAACCAAACGTCTCCACGGAAAGATGAGGTATCACCAAAACGATGTGGATACATTGTCTGTGAACAATGAATGTTTTTAACAAAACTTGCGTCAGAAATGCCAGAAGATGTTGCGATGTTTCACAAAATGACAGAAAATCTGCTGATGGAAAAAAAGCAGGATTCTTCTGGAGACCATGACTGTCCGTATCAAACTTCATGGCAATGCATCCAACAGTTGTTGGGATATTTCAGCCTGGACCAAAGTAGTAGACTGACCAGCCAACATTTCAATCCCCTGTGCCACTGGCATGGCTGAAAATAATGCGGCTCTTTCTTTTCATCTTTCCATCTCAGTTGCTCGTCAGTACACCCCCTCCAGTTTTGTCCTCTACCCAGACTTTCTCTGACTTTGTCCAACCATCTTGTGTCGTCTGCTTACAGTGTACATTGTGGCCTAAAAAACAATGGGGTCACGTTGGACGTCTGTCATGGACTGACCCCTCTGTCCCACTGGAGGACTGGCTACATGGACAGACATAAACAGGGATAGAGTAAATCTCTCAGACTCTTTGTCCTTTCATACATGACGCCATAAAACCATAAATCCACCATTCCCCAATGACAGAACAAAAACAATAACACACATATGATTAAGGTGAAAATGACCATTACATTGTTTCATGTGTAGGACAGGACAGAGCAATGAAGCTGATTCAGAGGAAGGCTGCACATCCCAGAGGACAAAACCACGTCAATAAAACTATAAAATATTGTCTCATCGACCTTGTTTCCACCCCATGTGCAAGCACACACACACACAGCACTGCCTCACACTTGTGAGCACACACACACACACACATTTATTTGAAGTCCTCATACCAACAACACAACGGTGTCATTTGTCGGGGCATTTAAAAGCGACCCGTGAGAGTGCTTCAAAAACTATTTATCTGAGCTTTTTCTGATCTGCCGCCTCTCTGGTTAAGTTTGGGCAACTAAAAATACTTGTTGTGTTTGTGATGAGGGCAATCCAACACCTTTCTACACTTAAAAGCAATTTTTGCCAGTTCAATCACGGCATTATGGGGCCAGTAAGTGCAAAACAGTTGCATGACCGTACTCAAGAGAGAAAGGGCTTTACTGGCGTCATGTCAATTTTAGAAACAGACGCTGGTGAGTGAAAGAAAGACTCCAAAGCATCTCAGTAAGTGTTGGATATTCTGAAAGTGAAGCCGAGCTCTGCGGCGTGGGTTTGATCCCCCGGTCTGACTTTTAAACTCTGAGATATTTTTCAAAGCCGATTCTCGGAGTGAGAGAGCTCAAAGAGTAGCTCCGAGTGCGAAAGGGGACTTCTCGGTATGTTGTTGTCCCTCGGTGCCCGGAGTCAAACAATTTCCCGCAGCACTATAAGAGGGAGGAAATGAAAAATTAGCACTTATCCCGAGGCGGCGAGATGACACTTCACGGGAAGTACAGAGATAAGAGGAAAACAAAGAGGAGCCTGTTCCCGGAAAGTGCTCAAAGCAGTCATTTGCTTCATGCGATCACTGTCATTGAACAACAACACGCTACTTTCAGCAGATTTACAGTCCGGCATGCAGAATTTGAACAAACAACCAATGCTGCTAATGGACAGGACGGCGTTTCTGTCAGGGAAACATAAATATGTTGTCTGGTGCTCAAAGCCGCCAATTTTCAAGAGAGGGCGGCCTCTGTACTTATATACACACACTCAGCATGCAAGTACCCATAAGCATCCACCTGGGTGAGATTAATCAGTGCTGCTCCCTGCTCGGCAGTCTGCACACACAGATCACAGGACCGAGCAGTCCGACCTCACCGTCAGACAGATGGGAGCCCAAAGGGGGGGTCTTCCAGAAACAGCTACCCCGAGCCCCCCCCCCTGCTTGTCTTGATACATGACCTCCAACCTGGAGCTCACCGCAGGCCTGATGACTGACTGCATGAGACCGCTGGGAGAGATGAGGAGAGGCGGAAGACAGTGCGGAAACCAGCGGGGGTGGATTTTATTGCCAGTTTACATATTTTAGCTCAACAATTAAAAAATTGTGTGAATTAGCAGGTGGTTTCAGTTCATGTCATGTCAGAGCGGCATGAACATCAAGACGCAGAGACCCCGGAAGACCTGCAACCTGCATTAGAGCCCAGATTTATCTTTTTTTAATTACCTTCTTATTGCAATACTGATAAGATAACCAATAATTTCACATTATATATATTTTAAAAACAAGTTCATAACCTATAGTTTACGCACATCTGAGTGTAAGAAAGGCTGAGATGTAGTGAGCAAATGAATAATTTAATATTCCACAGCTCTGACCTAACCAGATTAAACTGAGATCACTATAAAAAAAATAAAATAAAAAAAAATACTTGACATTAAAAAACTTCATGTTCCATAGAATATGAAACATTTCAAACAAGTGCATAAGAATAAAAACTATTGATTGATTTGTTGCTTATAATTTAATTATCAGAATAATACATGATAAAATAAATGTCTTATTATTATTATTAATATTATTATTTCTGGACCCTGATCATAGCAGCCCTGACATAAAGTTTTTAAAGCTGCATTATTTAATTTTTGGCCACTAGAGGCCAGAAAAGTTTAAAAACAAGCTGACAGATACACAGCCAGTGTCATATTACGGCTTTATGAAGTTGTTATTAACTTAATTTATACATCCAGCAGACACAGTTGTTGTTGAATGAAAGTCCAATATTTTCCAATATTTTCTGACTTTTTAGCTTCGGTTTAATCTCCACCAGGTCTAGAGGAAAATATTTTAAGACATTTTAAAAACCCGATCATGTAAATTTAGGATTAAAATGATTCCAAGATTACAACAAGCACGTAAATTCCCACATCAACAGTTTAAACACAACAACAACAAATCAAATTATTAATAATTAACATTTTGTTGTTAAATGATTTAAACGTGCTAAAGGAGCGGTATGATGGTTCAAGAAAAGTCTGGAAACCAGCGAAGTGAAAAGCAAAGTAATTATAAAGTAACAAAAAGAGGGGCCTTCATAAGAATAGTCGGTGTCTTCGTCTCCACTTGTTGTCATATTGGCTCATCCAGGAGAATAACGGCCGGCTGCAACCGTCCGTGGAGGCAAAGAAGGGGCATCTTTATGTGTGCGCACACGTTTACTCACACAGATGAGCTCAGGCTGTCAGTTCGTTATGAGGGTGAGGGGGAAATAAGTTTCTGTCCTGTTAACTACAACAACACCTCCGCTGCCTCCATCACGCACACAGCTCTCCATCCATGCCGGCGCCTCGCAAGCATCCATCAGACAAACAACCTCATCGGACGCAAACCGAAGGTCAGAGTTTGACAGCGTTTGGATGGGGCGTTGATCAAAGTGACAGAGCTAAGTAGAGTAAGGTAATAGGGTAGTAGGTCATGCACAAGGAGCCATCGGAGGCGAGTTTTACCACAAACAAACCTCCGGCTGTTGCTTTCAGTTGTCCTGTTTTTCTTTTTTAGTCCAATTATAGTCACGGTTTGTCCATCATGGCTGGTTTAGAAGATCAATCTTGACAGTTTTTGCCTGAGGCTGACAAGAGTCCAACATTCGGCGGATAATAAAAATAAAAAAAGTCTGTTGTCAACAAGCGGCGTACAGTTTATGGTCTGTCCAATAATGTGAATATTCAACTTATTAAACACATTTTTCTTTTAGAATTTAACCTTTAATGTCCATGTTGTCGTCATGTTTCTGCAACATAATAATACTCCACTACATTTAATCATAAGGAAATATTGTTCCTTTGATTCAGACAGCTTAACATGATCAACATAAGACCACTTAATAGTATACACAGACGTTAAAATTAACTCAGACTCTACACTATAAATAGCTTCCAAGTTAATATATTACTAATAAAAATCTAAGGAGCCATAATCCTCATGTATTATTTATCATTTGTGGATATTTATTAACTAATGCAGGACTTAGACCATTCGTACAGCGTGCTAATCAAAGCTTTAAAGCTGCTAATCAGTACTCTTCAATTAACAATATAAATGTAAAAGGAACTACTGAGTGCGTTTTAGCACCTTTCAGCTCGTCGTTTTGGTTTTAAGTAGCAAAAGAGCTCAGGTAAACCTGCAAACAGCCAGACGGGTGAAGTTGGCATCGAGCTGAAAATAAAGGAGCGTTCAGTGAGTGAAATGATATTTCCCTTGTTTGCTATAACAAGAACAATAACTTCATGAGGCAGTGATACGTCAGTGTTTATAGCAAATCAAGTAATACGCTCTCCGGGACAACTTTCAAACTTCAGTTTTATTTTTGGAGAGTCATATTTGGGGCCCAAACTTTCAGTCATCAAACAATCTCATCAGAACTGTTACTACAAACTGGATCTTAGCCTAACAGTCGATGTTCACAAGCTGCTGCTGCTGCGACAGCCCGTACCCACCAGACCAGCAATCTGCATCTGGCTATTACACCGCCCCGAAGGGCATGATACTGTAAGTACATTAATATTCCACATCCAGCATATGTTTAAGATTGCATACGGGAATACGGTCTCACGGTTGCATTAATAACGTGCTGTTTTTGTGAGATTTGCACCTGTGTCGGATGATCTCTGCGGCTCAGCATCTTTAAAAACAGCTTTATTTACAAATAAAACCATATAAAGAAGATGAGTTTATAATCTTGCTGTAAAACTGGAGACTTAATGCATCAATGAATTATCTGTACGTTTTCACGATGAGTGCTTTTTAAAAAAAATATGCTTCATAAAAACCTGAGCTTTAAAAAATGTGTTTGTACACAATCTCTGTAAAGAGCGTTACGCAGCCCCGGCAGTAAGATAATATTAATGTGCACTATCAAACGGCTCTGACTTGTTGCAGTAATCACTACGACAATTTATTCCCCACTGTAGACTGATTCAGATAAATAAAAAAAATCCTGTTTGCGTACTAAATCAAAATCCCAAACTTTGCGTCAGGGAATAAACGTGTGAGCCGGAGCAATGTGTCTGTGTTGATATAATGAGCGAGCTGTGGATATGAATCATTTCCGTCATCGCAGGTATTACAGTTCTGTGCCTAAGGCAATGTGCCATGATTGATAACTCAGATGATTACACTTTGCCAATGGGAGAGGGAGAGGAAGAGCGGGAGTGGTGGAGGGAGGAAAAGGAAAGGGGGACATAATGACACTAATGATAATTACAGAATTGTTAATACCTGAATCCTCAACGAAGGAGCTGTGCCCTTAGTCGTAGACGTAGCGAGACATCCTTTTAATCCCCCTGTATCATCACAGACGTTTAAGTTCGTGTTTCATTTTAATTCAGAGTTAATTTGTAACTACAAATCTCGCTGAGGCTGAGCTATGTCATAAAAACATCTCCACACATCATTTCCAAATGCAGGCTTTTACCAACATAAACAGCCGCTCGCCAACAGTCATCCATCTCCCTTGAAAGAAACCCTTGAAACCCTTGAAATTTTTCTTCCTGTGTTTGTTCTTGCAGCCCGTGTGGCCTTTTACGTGTTTGTTTCACGTCAGCTTTCATTAGAAGGACACATTCCCCTCATGCATGCCGTAACGTACACTCCGTGTCACGGAAGCATATGGCTGCTCATTTATGGATAATGTCATTTCAATGATGACAGCGCAGTTCATCACCTGGGCGACTGAAAGCAAATAAAAGCATTCACATGTTGAATCGTGTTAATTTGTTTAAGATGTTGTTGAAAATCGAGCTGAACGCAGGTCATGGGTTCTTTTTTTAAATCCTAAATCTGACAAGTAAATACAGAAAAACACTTGTTACTGCAGCCTGAAGCCAAAAATATCTTTATTCCTGCCATGTGCAGCATAACACTGATCACTTTTTAAGTTGACGTGACAAATTTGTAACAAAGAGTTGTTTTTCTGGCCACTCGAGTCAAATATTAATTTTTCTTATTCCCTCTCTGGTCTCCATTTACTCCTGAGGGAAATATCTGACTGTTTAGCCACTAAATGCTTCATTGATGTGTTCACCAGCTTGTCGCTGACTTTTCTGGTCTGATGTTTGCGTTCTCTATAAACAGCTGTCCAAAAATCCAGCAATGAGAGCTGTGAGAATGAAAAACAGTATGGTTGCTGGGTAGAAAATCTAAATATTGGATCAAAAGATGATTTAGAAGTAAAGGAAACTGCAGCTCAAGACGTATTTTTGATGGATGTCGTGTCCAGCATGGAGCAGATCGTGCTAGCCAGAAAGCAAACATAGAAACAGCTTAGAGAATAAAATTTGGAAGTTAATTTTCAAAATAAAACACCACATGTGCAGACTCCCGATCATAAAAACTATTTAACTACGTAGCCTACTCGTGATAGAAGCGCATAAACCAGAGAAAATTTAACAAAGTTAACAAATTTGGGTGGATTCATCCCTACAATCGACTTCTTCCATGGTTATAGCAGCTTTAATGATTTTAGTTCTGTCGTCTGCATCCAGGGATTTTTGTAAAAGTTTGAAATCGAGTTATAAATCTGTTGCTACAGCTGCTAAATAAAGCATCCGATGTTTGCGAGAGATCCCAACGACATAACGGAAACACTCCACTCTCTCTGAAAAATGACTTCCCTCTAAATTCTGCTGTGTCATGTTGCCAACCCCGTCCTGACAGTCTGTCTCTGTAGCAGCTTGCTAATTACCGGACAGGGGCCCGTCTTTCCCAAACCAGATTCGACAGAGTTCGGTGGCACTACAGCGGCGAAATGAAGAAAATGAAAATCGGTAAACAAAAACAAAACAGTCACCTGCAAAGCATGGTGGTTTGTCTGTCATGTGTACGTTGGCCCCGGCTGCTGTCAACATGTTCTGTAAAGGTTGAACCGGTTCACCCTCAATAAACTAAGCTCATGGAAAAACATTCAGCTCCTGCATGGCTGATCACGGACAGAGCAGGTGGGAGTGAGCAGGAGTGTGTGTGTGTGTTTTACCTTGTTTGCTGTTTCTACCTGTTTCATGTGTGTTTCTCTGTGAATGACTCACTGCTACCTGATGGGAAAGTCTGTCAGTCACACTCCAACAGTGACCGGGGCCGATAATCGCCTCCCAATTAGCCGGTCTGGGTCCAGACAAAGCCAACAAAACACACATGACTTCGGCTCACCCGCCAACTCACTTTTTCAAGCTCCCCCAACTCCGGCGTCACCCACCTGTGCGACTTTCGACCTTCGACTCTTTTGTTAATTTGTACTTTGCGGGGTCAAACCTGCGCCCGCTCTGCAGAGGTCGAGGATACAGTGGAGACATTTAAAATGTGTTTGGAAAACACCCACTGCAGTCTGCGAGATAAATCAATGTGTATCCTGTGTTAATCCACCCACCTGTTTCATAGAGGGGAGTGGGAGGGATAATTGATGAATCTAAGGAGGGATTTAATGCAAAAATAAAAAATAACTTGGACCATTTTATGAGTCAAAAATAGATCTCAGAGTGTCTTTTATATATTAAACAGACGGTAGACAGGCTCATCTGTTTGCAGCGAGAGGAGGAGGAGGAGGAGGGGGAAGCTTCACAAGAGAGCCGGATAAGTCACTGCCCTCAAAAAAGAAAGAGGATGGAAATGAGAATGGAGGGGTGAAGATGAACAGCAGAGCCGAGGGTAAGGGCGGCAAAGGAGTAGCAATAACTAGATGAATGCAGAGAGGAGGATGACTGGGGAGGAAAGAAAAAAGGCTTATTAAAAAAGAGAGGTGGTGGAGAGAGGAGGGGGGTGAGGTGAGCTGTGTGTTTGTGCCAGTCCGTGCCAGAGTTACTCCGACCGGTCCCGCTCTGTTTTGGCTGGCAGATGGGTCCTGTCGTGGTGCCGCCTGAAGGATGGCGTGCCATGCCGACGCCTTCACTAGGAGACACACACACACACACACACACACCCCCCATCGCAATCTCACTTCCTTTCTTGCCAGCATGGCCGCAGCATTGACAGATTGAGAGCAAACAGGCAGGCGGGCAATCAGCTCAGACACCTGAGAGCGCCCTAAGGACCCCCAGCTCTCGGCGGCGGGCGGAGGGGGGGGGGACTGCTGGCTACGCTGCAAAACACCAATTAGACCCTCCGAAGAAGAAGGGGGGGGCTCCATTAAAAAGACCAATTAAAGAGTCATTACTGAATAATGAGAGGAGTGGTACCTGTTAGGTCTGAACCAACCTGTGCGAACAGAAACACGACATCTGAATGGTGTGGTTTTATTGGACGGCCACATGGTCGGACGTCTTGCTCGGACGCTGACATGACATGGAGTTGACCCGTGACGTCACATCCCCTTTATTTCCCCTCGGTAAAGACGACAAACCTAAAAATCAGAATTGTCATACAATAATCCCTTAAAGACATTTTGACGTGAGACGGGCACATTTACATTCAGGGTTGTCTTTCCTGATGAAGCGAGCCGCCACTCGATTCCCCTCCCTCAGTCGTTGAAGTAAGGTGGACTTTACAAGGGCACGGCAAAGAGTGGGTTCGTCGACCAAAATCGTGGCCTAATCACTTAACTATGTGATTACCTTCTATTTCTATCCACTGATGAGGCCTCTCTAGACTTCTGTGTCTGAGTCTGTGTGTGTGTGTGAGAGAGAGGGAGTGTGAGATGAGCCACGGACGGACAGAGACAAGTGTCCTTCTGCTTGATATCTCAGCCTCCATCAGGACCAATCAATACAATCCCTCAGAATTACTGTCACAACAGAATGAATTACCCTGCCCTATACAGAGTGTACACACACACACACACACACACACACACACACACACACACACTCAGCCTCTGTATGCTGTTCATTCCTCCCTTCCGTCCACACACACACACACACACACACACACACACACACACACACACTGACATTCATTACGTTTATGAAAGCAAACACCACGCACTAACATTTTGAACTGTGCCGTTGATTCAACAAAGCGATCGCAGACCAAACAGAAACACGGAGCAGATAATTCTGGTTGGTTACAAGTGTTATTTTTATGTTTTTTGTCACCGTCACCCAGATCAGTAATAACACTGTACGTCTCACTGTGAAGGAATTTTCTCCTCTAGCATGCCACATGTGAGTCGCACAGGGTTAAGCGGGCCGAAGAAGGGACAGTGTTAAATTTTAGATTGTTACGGAGACAAGGATTTCTTCTCCAGGCGTTATTTTGATCGTTACTATTGCAGCAGACTCTACAGAGTCAGATAAAGTTGGACTGCTGGACCTTGGTTGTAGACTAATGACCAGGAGATGCGCCGAGTATGATTATTTAAAAGTTGTAGTTCTGTCCCGAGGCCGTAAAGAGCCAGAGAGGACAGCTCCTCCAGGGTTGAGGCGACGTCACGTCATGACTGCGGTGTATTGATAAATCCTCCGTTCTCCTCAGCCAAACCTCGATAAACCTTCCAGCATAAGACATCTTGGACTCCTGTAGTAATACACTGACGGCAAATATTGTTAGTATAGATTTTTATGTGGCTAAAATACAGATTTCTGCAGAGCAGTGTCACGCCGACTGCCCTCCACACAGACTATGCATGACTGCCTCATGCGACCTCATACGACGCGGCTCTGATTAATAGTTTTATAATCGAAGGGTAACGTGACAGAGGTTGTTGATGAATCATCACCCAAATCTGTGGCTCCCCTCCATAGCTCGATATTTTATTGTCCTCACAAAGAAAAGGTGTTGCCACAGCCTGTGCGAAGCCTCACATACATATATAAATAAATACACACATACATAAAAACACCACAAAAATAAATGTTATGGAGCTCCGTGGCGAGTTTCAGCTGTTCAGCCATAACTTTTACTATAGCGTCGTTTCCAGGCACAACACACAGCTAAAAAGTTGTGATCAACACGACCTGCCCAGCAGCTAAAGAGACATTTTCTCTCTGAACTTTGCAAAAGCCGATATATTCTTCACAATAAAATGTTGTTAAACAATCCGACACGTCACAAAATATGAATTTATCCTTTAAAAGACAGGGGATAAATTAAAAAAAGCTCATGTCAGGATCTGATTCAACCAATCATTGTGCAGAAAGTATTAACGATATTTCATCTCTCTCCTCTTTCCTGTTCTCCCCTCCCTCCTCTCCACCTCTCTGTCCTTTTGAGTGAGGATCTATCCTCGTTACATGGTGGCAGATTGACTTTGGCTGGAAAATAGATACCATGCATCCTTGGGGTCACATTTGTCTTCATAGATTCCATGTTAAGATACAGAGAGACAGAGAGAGAGAGTGAGAGAGAGAGAGGGTAAGAGAAACTGAGTAAAGGAGAGAGGGTCAATAAGTAATAAATAGTGAAGACAACAAGATGGAAGGAGAGTTAAGGACATGAGGAGAAACAGACGGAGAAGTAGGACACAGAAGGACGAGAGAAGGAGATAAAAAAATGACCTTCAGATTTTGGCTGGCTGTTTTTGGATGAAATGGAGGATAGGTGTGAGGTGATTAAGGAAGTGCGTTGGCCTCGCGAGGACAGACAGACATCCTTTTTTTCCTGCTCATATTTCGTCACGGCCGTCCTCTCCTCTTGATCACACGAGGCCGCCGTGAAGACACCTGCCAAGCTGGCACAGGGGTGCTGGTCTGAGATCTGTGGAGGGATACAGCGAGGAGACAGATGTTGATAACTAATGGCTGTCGTTACGGATACACAAGTCTGTGCATGTGGCAACCATAGAAAACATTAATAACTTTAAGCCCTAACATAACTTGAACAGGTGAGTTACATACAAATTAACCCTCGGTACAGTTGCCATGAACATGGACCAAAACTGTTTTTTGTACCAAGCTGTAAACATGTTTATTTCTGCTGTGAAGTTTTTAACATGGGGACTTATGGAGGCTGACTTGTTCTGTTGCCAGCCTCAAGTGGACGTTTGAGGAACTGCAGTTTTGCCACAGAGGTTGCTCGTTAGACAAAACATGCTTGAACATATATTGTCAATATCAGTGCTATGTCGTCAACTTAAAGGTAATCTGTTGAGTTTTTGCTACAGAGCAACGTTTTTTTATGCATTGGTTTCACTTCACAGCAGCTTTGAGTGCAGAAATATATATTTCTCAGTGATATCGCCCTCTATAGAGAGTGAGTGAAAGTGCAACTTCCGGGTTTTGTTCATGAAGTAATGATGCAAAAGTATTTAGTTGTTAAGACTGGTTCTTCACAAAAGGTAGGACTCAGACTCAAAAACAGTTCAGGGTTGAAACGCAATCCGTTTACGGGTCAGAAGGAAGGTTCGGTACACGGTAATCAAATCCGATCAGGCAAACGAATCCTAAAAGGGCACTGGCGTACAAAACGAACTGGCACAGAGAGGAGAAGAAACACAGACTAAATACACAAGAGAGGGGCGTGGTAACAAGACACAGGTAAATCTAATGAGGGCGGGGCAGACAATTAAAACTGGAGGGAAAAAACACAGGGACAGGAAGTGAGGCGGTCTGAAACAAGAGGAAGGCTAAGTTTCACAATAAAACAGAAATCATAAAGTTTCACAATAAAACAGAAAACAAAACACATGACCTTAAGAGGCTGGACGAGATGTGTCATTAGTATAATTTGGATAAATATCACAATAGTACCTGAATGTTTACAAGTGAACCCTAACCACTGAATTGTTGCACATGAGCTCATCTTATTGTGACAGTGCAGGCTAAACCAGGCTGGACTATATGAACTATATCTCTGGGTGTCGTGCAGCTTTTACGTGGTCGTAAAGCGAAATAATTTTGGCATTGTCAGGTAAATGTCAGAAAACAGGTTGGACACTGCAGAGCTACGAAGCTGCTCTGGAATTGAGAAGACAAATTAAGATTCTCACAATCTGCATGGATAATTATGGCTTCATACAGAGTTTAATGAGATGGTTCCTGTATTTAAACGCAATATTTACTCTGATTTACTGTAATGTTCATATAATAATAAAATGATCAGCTAATAAGGTGGCTATAATGAGTTTTTAAGTTCTATTACATCCCTTGCGAGCACATCCGACACACACACAACTTAATTCGATCAACAGTTCCTCTTTCCTCGTCGAAATACACAGAATATATAAAAACTCAAACACAAACAGTGTCGTCTGTGGATACACAGACAGAACAAGGTCACTTTTCTCGTTTGTGTGAGCAGCAGTGTTGACTGGAAAGCTGCACTCGACGCCACTTCAAACAACGCACCACCGCCACCGAACAGTTATCATCCGTGTTTGCCGAGTTTCGTGGCTATTTTTATTCGCCCGCTCACTTGTTGTCAGTCGGTGACGCTTCTATTGGCCGAGGACAAACTGGAGCATTGACCGGCGAGTGTATTGTCTTTGTTTGCTTGAGTTGAAAGATACAGAGGGAAGAGACATAATTCATGGAAAGAGTGAGCAAATGTATTCAGAATCTGACTACGCAGCTACTTTTTGTTACATCACTTTGCAGCCATGTGCGAGAACACCTCATATAGCCGTGCACTGAGGTTGCACAACATTATGATTAGCATTTCATGTTCTCTCTCTGTCTCCCTTTCTCATATTCCACGAGTGTATTACATAAGAAAGGAAAGTACATCAATACAGTGCATAGAGATGGGGAGGGAGGGAGGAAATTCAGTGAGCGAGAGCAGGAAGAAGATAGCAACACATTATTTACCATGATATCGCCGGGTATATCTATATTGAAAATGACAAACACATTCACACATGCTAATACTCGCACACCTCCCTTGTACTGTTTCTTTTTCCTCTGTCTGTCATGCTTCACGTCTCCATCTGAGCGCCTCAGTCTGAATGGAAGTCGCCTCATGGGGGACGCACCAAAGATGTTATTTGGCAAACTCCACCAGCCTTTAATCCCCCACTGGGCACCAACAAGAGTGTCACAACCTACAGACAAAAAAAAAACACTGCAGGAAAACCAATTTGATACAAATATGGTTCCTGCGATTGAAGCTGATGGTGTCTTTTTTTTTAAAGAAAGCACAGCTGGTCCGGCTTTATCGGAAAGAGGAACGGGAGGTTTTATCGGCTCTTTTGGGATCTTTGTGTCTTTCCGTCGTCGGTTAAAGAAACTCATTTGAAGCTGTTCTTTATTTTGTTGCTGATACGAGGTACGACTTTTACTGTTTGCATGAGTCACTCTGATTCACTGGGTCCACCTGTCAAACCAATTACAGACGAGCAGATGGAGACTTTAAATACTTTCCTACTCTAAGTCAAGGCCCCATCAGTGTCTCACAATTCTTGTGACTGATTAATAAAGTCCAGATACACTTTATACACTTATATTCATGTGAAAATAAAATAAATAAGCTTTAATCTAATTGTGTCTGGTTTGGTTTCTTCTTATTCAAAACCTGACTGAAAGTACATTCACTGCTGCTGTAGTTTACGCATGTATCTTTATTCTTAAGGTCTATTACTAGAGGAAAACATTGCACCTTTTTGCACCACATTTTACTGCACCACTATGGTTGATTTGCAGATCAAGATTTCACATACATATAAAGCACAGTCCAGTGTCCTATAAAATAATTTTGCACATCACAATTCATGTCCAGCATCAACATTCTCAGCTTATGTCCTCCTCTGTAAGTCGCTTTGGATAAAAGCGTCTGCTAAATGCAATGTAATGTAATGTAACATTCAGTACCAGTGCAGCTTATGCAGGAGATCGGAGCCTGTGTCCTGTCACGTATTTGCAATTACTGTTGCCCTGTACAAAGCATGTGTTAAAAACTTTGGCATTGCATGGACACTTTAAATATGGACGTCACCCAGAGTCGTTGGTGGTTCTGTTCGCTGCCATGTTGGCAGTCCTGCCTTAGTACAGTTGTCATGAACAGGTAAATTAGCTCTAGAGATGTACCAGGCAGTAAACATGTTTATTTCTGCTGTGAAGTTGGACTTTTATGCCTTTAATGATGGTACAGCTGAAAATAGACAGGAAGCAGAGAGAGAGGGACACAGTAAATTAGCCGTCCAATGCGGGATTCGAACCGGGGCCAGCTGCAGCGAGGACTACAGCCTCCACACACGGGGCGGTAGCTTAACCCACTACACCACTACACTACCGCAAGCCCTGAAGTTGGACATTTTAACATGGATGTTTTAGTTGGACATTTTAACATGGGAGTTTATGGAGACTGACTCGTTCCGTAGCCGGCCTTAGGTGGACGTTTGAGAAACTGCAGTTTCGTAGAAACATCTTGACTTTACAGCCACAGAGGTTGCCGGTTGGACAAAACATCCTTGAACATATATTATCGATATCAATGTTATCTCGTCGTCAACTAGCAGTGCTACAAGTGGGCAAAGACAAAGATGCAAAGAAAGCTTTTAACTATTGGATACACATCATCTATTTTTGTTTGTTCACAAGAAAACTCCAAAGTGTAGCTTCAAGTGAAATATATGACTTAGGCCCTGACACACTCACAGCTTTTCAAGTATACACTTCATTTTACATCTTTTCAGACTCTCATGCTACATCCTGAGGTGGGTTTAAGCAATTGGGATGCAACCCGTGTCTAACGCTCGCTTTGCATTTTCAAGTATTCGATGGCTATTCAATCTGCCCAGGATGCTGGAGGTAGCGGAGGACGCAGAGGAATCCGTGTTGTAAATTAACCTCCCGAACAGAGGCAGCACACATAACTTCCTACCTCTACGACTCGAAGGCAAACTGTTCAGAATTCCACACTGTTATCACAGGACGACCTCCGATGTCCCTGCTGCACCAACCTATCATGTCTAATTCTGTCAGAGAAAGTATTAGCTCGGAGGGAAATTTCATTTTCCACAAAAGCGACGGGGCAATCCTCGTCTCTGCCAGTCATTGACGTGCTCGTCCGTGTCAGTCAGATTCTTCTGCAGAACTTTTTCCTTTCAGGGTTTGGCTTTGTCTACAGTTGTACTTTAAGTCATGGCACAGACTTCAGCTCTGCAAATGTATGCATCGTCTGCTCGCTACGCCTTTAACCCGAGGGATACTGCATCACGTTTTTTACTTTTGGCAAGCTCTTACTCACGTCATCTGTCTGGATATTATAGTTCAAGGGGCAGAGTGTGTTGTAATTAAAGCAGAAATGCACTCTTCAAATTCAAGGTCAAACCTCATCCTGACAATTAAAATTCACTTTACAACCACTGATAGCGATGCTAATGACCCCATGCGAGGAGGAGCCTCCTTACTCTGTAGATTTATTCCTCTCATGCTTCCCCCCGGTGTTTCAGGAGACATGGGGGCCCCCCCTCTTCGTTTGCAGCGTGACGGCTTTGTTGCAGGGGGTGTCCCTGCCGGGCTGGAGATGACGGCTGCAGGGGGAAGGCAGCGGAGTGACTGACGACTCAGAGATAGTCCGTCTGTCAGACAGAGTGATGGCTGGGAGACACTCGCTGACAGATCAGGCGAGACGAGAAGAAATAAGAGGTGAGGAGGGGTGAGGACGGGAAGGAGAGGCTGGCAGCTTTGTGTTTCAATCTGGGGAGATATGGGGAGGTGGGAAAAAAAAACAGACTCAGAAGTGGCGGCTGTGTTGCTTTGCAGGGTGATCAAGGAAGAGGCACCTATACTTGTTGATGTTTTTCAAGAGGGATCAAAGACTGAAAATGCGCTCCATTAAGCTTCATTAAGCTCGTATCCATCCGGTGTCGCTCAGCGATATCAAAGATCATCTCCAGCCGGTGTGAGAGCTCTCACCCTGGGCAGACATAATGAACAGCCCTAATCAGACAAGTCTGTAATCAGCTAAGTATCTTAATTAGGCTTGGGGAGGGTTTGCTGAAGAGCGGCACTCAGCTCGGCCTCAATCAGTCAGGCGTCAACCAGTCAGTCAGCCACATGTTGAGAGTCACAAGATGTATTAATAGATGTGTTTTGATTATAGGTTTGAACACAGATGGGTTCTTCTTTAACATTGTTTGAGGATACAGGATTAATCAATCAAATCTGCAACGTACGTCCACGGTGCTCAGAGAGATCTGAACCATCTTGGTGACGTTCCATCTAATACCACCAGCAAATTAAATTCTCCTTTTATCAACATTTACTAGATGGATTGGTACAAACCTCCGTACAGACACGCGTGGTCCCCGGAGGACGAATCCCTTTGACTTTGGTGATCCTTTGTAATTTTGAGTGAAACATCCTTGACAGCTGTTTGATGGATTGCCATGAAATCTGTCATGAGATTCACGTTCGGCTCGGGATGAATTGTAATAACGTTAGCGATCCATTAATATTTAATCTGGCGCCATCGAGTCACGAAGACATTGGCTTTTTGAGAACTGTACTTGTAATACTCAAACCATGAGCGCTAATCGGCAAATGTGGTGGTATACCACCAGTGCTCGGCCTGGACAGGACTCAAACCCAGTATCAGCTACTGGGGCGCCCATAACACAACAAAAAAAGCTGTGTCTTACTTCGGATACTTCCATTAGTACACTTATATGTAGTAAATGGTGCAGACTATGTACTTTTTGGCGCCGTTCGGCAATTTCCGGCATTGTCGTATCTATTGAGGTATGCACTCACATTTTACCGCTTTTTCAGCCAGACAGAACATCAGTGCCTACATTTGCCAAAATATAAATATAAAACATATGTAGAATTTACATTTATATACAATTATACATTGTTGTATTCACTCATTCAGCTCCGGCAGCTTCCATGGCCGCGTCAGTGGTCCCTCACCATCTGCTATGTACCATTGAGCGCGACCAGTGTCCGGCGTTTCACAATCACTGAGTTCATCTTCCAGGTACTCACAGTACAGTACTGCAGTTTGCCTTGATTGACAGTGTGAATGCACCTAAGCACTCAAAAAGAACAAGTATAAAGTATGGAGGTACATGAATTGAGGCAAAGTGTAAGCGTCAGCATTCTGATGAAATTGCTGTCGACTGTTTTGTTGTTTCTGTGGCTGACAGCAGTTTGATTCTCCTAATTGTGGATTTACCGACAATAACATTAATATTTAAAAAAATTAAATACAGTGGTCCCTCGTTTATCGCGGAGGATACGTCCTTAAAAGAACCCGCAATAAACAAAATCTGTGAAGTAAGTTCTACAATTATTATACATGTTTTGAGGCCGTTAAACCCCTAACCACACACTGTTATACACCTTTTTACACGCGTTTTGTACAGTACTCGCTTAGTTAAACAGGACGCAGAACACATGTGCGGTTCTCCCTTAGCCAATTTAAGACGCAGAACACAATGCACGTTCATACTGTACAGTACACTGTAAAAAAAGCATGCAAAATTACACTAAAAAAATCTGCGAAACAGCGAGTCTGCGAAAAGTGAACCGTGTTATAGCGAGGGACGACTGTATATGATAGTGTATCATGTAAATAATCCAGGGTTCACTCTCTTCACACCTCCCTACATTTTAAGTAATTAATTGCCCCAAATAATTGCCGTAATATTGTTATTGTTTAATATTGTTATCGTTCGATAATCATGAGTCTAAATGTGATATCATGTGAATATAATAATGTAAAAGTAGCCTGTCTGAATAGAAGTGTTTGTTTCATTGCCCTGCCTCTGTCTCTGCATAATACTGATTTTACATTCATTCTCTGTATTTAATTTTTCTGTTTATGCCCTGTGCCATTTTTTTTTTTTTTTACCCCACTCCTCCAAAGCTAATTGTCCAATTTTGCCCAGGCTAAATTTGAACCTTGCACCGTTGAAAAGTTAAATAAATTAGCATATTCTTAGCAGCAGCGGCAGCAGGAGCGGCGCAGTCAATCATCCCGGTGTCAGGGAAAGTGCTTCTCTGGGGGTCACGCATGGTTTTCACTCGGAGGTTCGCCATCCTCGAAGCCTTTACACATTCAGGACAAGGAGCAGCGCTGAGACACACATTAGCATAAGCCCGTCTCTCGCCGTCTCCGTCTGCCCTTCACACGTTCACTGACAAGTCCTATTTCCTCCATGTTGAGACTAATTGGCTCGCTTCAGAGCTCTTTGCTTTTACAACTCGATTACGTTCTCTCTTCGTCGGGGCTTGAAAGAAAGTTTGTTTGCTGTGTTTAGGAGCCTCTAAGTTTCTGATCAGATCTTACACCGAACCACCTGAGGAAGAGAGAGTTGTCCACGTTTAAGGCCCGTCAGGGGAGCTGCAGTCATTTTGAAACAAAGTCACTAATTCATCTCTATTTAGCAGGATGACAGCGACATAATGTTCTGAGACTTTTTTATACTGAAGCAGACACGGGAATGAAGGATGAAAGACAAACCGGGCGAGGTTGAAGAGAAAGTTCGACTCTCTATTTTCATTCCTGTCTCGCTGCTCTCGTCTCTCTCTTTTCTATTTGCCTTGTGACTCATCTCACATTCTGTCTCTATCTTTGTCTTTCAGTCTGTTACTGTCCCTTTTCTTGTTTTGCTCACGCCGGCCGCCCTCGCCGTCTTTTCCCACACAGACACCGAAGCTCTTTCCTGTCATTTCATCGCTGATTAAAAAGAGAACGTCCCAGAGGTCTCAGACATAATCAACTCTTAAAAACTGTCTGCAGTCTGCAGCTCGCTGCACAACTCCACAGTTTTTTTTGTGGCTAATAAAAACATGCACAAACATCTCATTCAGATCGAAACTACACGACTGTTTCTACGCCGAGCGTCTGGAAAATGAACAAACATCGTGAACAGGGTTCCCATGGGTGCTTGAATTCCTTGAAAATGCTTGAATTTTAATTCAGTGTTTTCAAGGTTGTGAAAATGCTTGAATTTTTTGTGAAGTGCTTGAAAATGCTTGAAATTTGTGTGATGTCTATCTCAATAAACCAAGAGAAAACAAAAATGTTTCCTAAGCGGCTACGCGCTTGATCCGATGCCTTTACATGCAGAACTCAGTTATCATACTCGCTTGGTGTTCTGCAGAGAAATAACAGTAGACAACTATCGACACCTGTTGGTCACTGTTATTGCGCTATGGTAGTTACACAATACACCGCTCACAAGCTGAGAATACAAGCCAATTCACAATTAGTTAAAAATCAAAACAGTCAATCTACCACCATATGAAATAATGCTAATTAGACCCATATTATTATGCCATACAGTGGCACCGCTGCGCTTCCCATGACCATCATGGCAAACACAACTAGTAGGCTACCTATTTAAAGGTGCTGGAAAAATGGAAAAACTGGTGCTTGAAGGTGCTTGATTTGTTCATGAAAACGGTGTGGGAACCCTGCGTGATGTATAAATAAAGTGTCTCATTTTTTGTTTTATATCGCAGCTCTGTGATTCAGTTTGTCCTGGTTTGGTTTATTTTTGGACAATAATCATTCTCAAGATTTACACTCCCCCCAAAAAAAGTCTGAAACAATCAAAGTATGAAGGATTCTGATTGGTTCTCCCGCCGTCTGCGCGTCACCATCCCCTCCCCTAATTGGCTTCCCGGTGTTTTCTCCCACGGCGTTAATCTCCAATCAACCATCTGCCGTGTCATCTCCGCGCGCCGCCCGCTCTGCCCTTCCCTCCGTCCCCTTCGCCATGTTCCCGCTTTCCCCCCGCTGATAATGTCAAGATGCAATATTCCCTCGAAGCGGCCATTAAACAAAACGCAGAGCGGGAAAACAAAAGTCAACAGTTAGGCCGTGCGCTGTCCTTTTTGACACCGTCCACGATGGAGGCTGTATGTGTGTGTGTGTGTGTGTGCAAGGCCCTCCTGTGATGGACATAATAGGCCAGGACAGATGGCCTCCTCTCCCACCAACCCTCCACTACACACACACACACTTACATGCACACACACGCCTGAAGTACAGCCTCAGTGTTTTGGTGGTGGTTGTTGTTGCCTGTTTCAGTACTAGCCTTATTCTGTCGCTCAGAGCAGCAGGAGAGAGCTACATCTGTGCCGCGTTCGCTTGTGATGTCGGGACAGAAATAGAAGTGAAGGAGTCGGCGTTTGAACCGACCATTCAGCTCTCTGACATCCCCGAGTAAGAAATAAGCTGTTATGGATGTGGTGGGCTCTTAAACATCTTTAACATCTGCTTATCATAACCTGTGTCGTATTGTGACGAGGCCAAACACAGGTGTATCAGCTGAGACTGGATGAAATTTCATTTCCATGATCGTGAGAAAATTTTGGATCTGCGTGGCTCCACGTGCGGAAATAAAAAGGACGAATCTACTATAAAATTCCAAAAACAAATAGTTATTGGTTACTCTGTTTTCATAGAGATATTTCCAATGCAGAAAAAAGTAATACGTTATTTCTAAGTCATTTTGCTATTTATCATGTTTAAAAAGGGAAAATATACATTTAAAAAAAATACAATTTTAACAGACATCACCACCTCTGATCTTTACTTTTGTTGTGGCTTTACTCACAATTTGTCTTTTAATGATGGTCGAGGATTTTCATGAAAAACACAGTGGCAGAAGTCGTCACGGCAGCGAGCAGCAGCAACAACGTGATGTTCGAGTTCTTCATCGAGCTTTAGCAGCGTCGTTAGCAATCACAGACTCCAGAGCGACTCACAGATGTAATCATGATGCCATTCAAGAAATGTGGTGAGTTCATCTGGTTTTGTAGCAAGAACCACAACATTAAGATATGTTAAATGATTCCTAAACAAAAAGGAAAGATTGTGGGTGAAGCTTGGAGTCGTGCATTTCATGGGTCTGTTGCTGCTTTTTGGGGAAGCTGCTGCAGGACCCGGGTGTTATGGAATTTTCTATCCTTAGGTAACACGAGGTCATGTGGGAGCCTTGAAGTCCTCGGCAGTATTAACTGTTTGGCTTTGACTGGGTGCCAGTCTGTCTCAACACTGTGGTGACCAGGGTCAAAGAGACCTGTTGCTGCCTTCATAGACATAATAGATACTGTAACTTGCTGTTGACCAAGACCAATCTGCGTAAACAGACATCTGTGTCTCCAGACTAGAACATGCTGACAGTAACACCTCCATGGGTAAAGGCATTCTCTTTGACTAATTCTGGGCGTGTAGTATTTGTGGTGTTATCTTTGGGTTTAAAGTCGATCCACCAGCACGAGTTCTGCAGAATGTGAGACCGACTTAGGCACTTCTGATGAACTTTGACAGTGTCTCTAATTCTCCTTGATCAAGCGTCAATAAATAATTACAGCATAAGACATCAGAGGCTGCTGAACACTTTCTTCCTTCCTGACCTCAACATTGACCTTTGACTTCAGCAATCTCTCCACATTTCTCCGGGCATGACGAACACCTCTCAGAATCCTACAGAGCGGACGGAGGAATGCTGGTTGAGGTGTGAGGTCCTGCTCCTGAAACTCTGCAAAAAAAGCTTCAAATGTTGAAATGAAAAGAAACCACTCTTTTACTTATTAAGTCACAGAATGTTTCTACAATGACCAGTTTGATAAAGAGGCTGATTGAGCAGTGTTTGATGTGATCTATATTGAGGATCTTCATCAAACCTAAGCCCATAAAATAGGCGATAGGATGAGTTCCCCTTGGAGTTTAGATGCTCGGTGGATGATGGAAATTTTCAGTCGGACATCCTGGAAGACGTGGTTGCATGTCTGCAAGACAGAGTAGCAACGATATTTTAAGAACACCACCCAGGGAGTGATTGGCTCGAGGAAGGCAGGTGGAGGTATCATAGGCCCAAACTTTGACAGGGTGGGAAAGCGTACATATAAAATCCACCATAAGAAAAAAAAAGGAGAAGAAAAAAGGTACAGCGTGTATCTTATTGAACTCTTGCCAAAGCTTCATGGAAATAGTCCATGCATTTTTTTTTTTTAGGACAGGTTTTCCAACACATATTATTCATGCAGATTCTCTGACAAATGTCCAAATGTCTTGTCAGTCAGAAATCAGTCTCTTGCTGGAGAGGAAGGCTGACTGAAGGTGGGAATCTTTCGCTTAATAAAAAAAGAAGGAAACAATTTCCTATATATATAATATCTGTCATGCTAGGATGACTTATCTTTGAACCCTGTCAGTACGCTGTAGATTCAACATCTGCTCACTTTTCTTTAAAATTATTCACCAGTGTTCCACAAACGTTTGGTCCCTGGTCAAGTGAAGCACTTGTCAGTGTCGTTTCAGGATCTGTCAAAGTGGCAGGCAGCTAAATTGAATGAACCGAGCAGTGTTTGTATCAGCTCGTGTCAGTGTGAAAAATGATGTAGATGACGTGAAAGACCGTGTAGTCTTCCTTCTTAATGGACCCACGAGACGTTCTGTTGACGTCCGCCTGGTTTTTAAAGTTCGAACGCCTCTCTCAAGCTCTTCCTACCAAAAAAATTAAAATAAAATAAGGTCGAGGCCACCCCGGTCCCCAGCAGGAAAAAAAAAAAAAGGCCCGCAATAACAGTCGAGAGAATCTGTCCAAAAACTCACTTGCACTTGACAGGAAGCATCGATTGGTTAATGCTAATCCCGAATCTCTGCTGATGAGAGTTGCCATCGAACCTGTCAAAGAGGTCCATAGGTGAGAATTTGGTCAGTTGCAAAGGCGGCGGGGTTGTCAGAGAGGTAGAGAATCAGGGGTCCATCATCTTGTCTCGCTTGACGATCAATATTTTAGAGCAAAGACGCAAAGACCCTCGAGGAAGGAGCCTCTCGGAGTGATTGCATCCACTGTCTGGTAAAATGAAACCCCCACCCTCCTCCTCTTTCCTCCTCCTCCGTGCATGCTCTGTTTGTTTGTGTGCGCAGATGTTGCGTCTCTATGCAGATGTTGTGTTTTGATGTGTCTCGGCATGACATCCTATCTGTGTCTCTGTGTTCGCCGTGGTAGTAATGTTGTTTGTGCGTTCAATGAGAAAGCGTGTAAAGTGTGAATTCAGCGAGGTGCATCGCCGTCTTCTATCGCCCAAGGAAGCCACGGGCTTGGAATAACGGAGGCCACGATAGAGAAATGACGAAAGCGGTAATTAGAATCTCAGCGCCGTGAAATCCTAATGCAATTACACGGGAGTTGTTTCTGCGGAAAAACAACAAGAGGATTAAAGTTTAAGTGACTCATTTGCAAAGACAAGCAATAAGATAGTCTCAGCCACGTTATCTGGGTTTGAGGGCATATAATGCAAAGTTCATCATGCATTATTAATAAGTCTTATATTAAAAGTAATATATGCAGGCTTCCCGCGTCTCCTATTACAGAGTGGAAGCGGAGCTATTGATTAAAACGCTTCATGCGCCTGACGCTTCACGTGTTTGTGCGAAGACTGAAGCAACAAAATGAGGCAGATTTTCTGGATAGCACTGTGGCAGGAAGTCATAGTAGCTTTTTAATACTGTGCCACGTTTTCAGGGGCTCTGCAAAATGAAGAGATGGAGGCCAGTAGAGTCTTAAAGGAGTTCATTAACACAAAAAAGGAGGTGGTGGTGGTGGTGGTGGCTTGCTCGGCTGTCCGGTGAAGCAGAGCAAGGAGATCAGAGGATACACAGGAAGAACCTGAATGAGTCTCGACGTCAGAAACGATAGAAAGGTCGCTCAGAAGCAGGTCGGAAGGATGACAGTGGTAAATCAGTACAACAGCTTAAGCCGGAGCACGTTACAGACAGGTAATCCGGCCCAGGAGTGGTGGTTTGACCGGGCTTTAATAGGACAAGTGATTGCCGGATGAGAGACAGGTAGACCTTGTTACTGAGACCAGCACAGCCCGCAACGGACCTGTGCCACACACACACACACACACACACACACACACACACACACACACACACACACACACCGAGGTAAAAGAAATAAGAAGGGAAAACCACAGACAACAAAACCAAAGAGAAAAAAAAAGAGCAGAACTATGAAACGATATGAAAGTCTAAAGTGTTGAATGCATTTAAATAAACCAGTTACTCATGAGGGTCGCGGGGAGCCGATCCCAAGAGCAAACACACCCTGGATAAATCACTCGTTCATCACAGGGCTGACACCATTCACGCAACAATTCAGAGTCAACACTTAACCTGTGAAAGAGAGAACCCACAGACACGGGGATTTGAACCAGGTACCTTCTCGCTTTGAGGTGACACCGTGCCGCCGCTGTTCATTTTTAAAAATTTCATTTCAGTCACTTTTTTAAATACCCCCCCCTGCTTACCTTTCAGCCAATCACATGCCCACTGCATCTGTTAAAGGTAGCTCAACAGGTGCTACCAGATGTATCCACATAGCTCTGACTCTGTGTTTTGCATAATACATTTATTTGAAGAGAAGAGAGAATATTTTCAGACAGACAGTTAAAAGAGTCTTTCAGGATTTTAGAAATTCCTCCAGAACATCGGGCAAATGTCTTTGAAACAACCTTTTTTTTAAAAGATTTCTCAAAGATTTATATTTTTTGAGAAAATCAGATTTTGTGACTTAAATTTTAATACGAGGCACAAACTGTGGTTAGACCCATATGAAAACTTTCATGTAATACAGTTTTTTTTAATAACCCAACATCTTTTAATATAATTCAATCATGTGCACATTGTTACTGGCCAAAGTCCTTTTAAAAAGCTGCACGTTGACAGGATTCACTGCCCGGAGAGTGAAGACACTGCTGCTGACAGCAGATCAAATCCTCTCTGACCGACCTTTCAGCTCAGGTTTTAACAAGTTTGAGCTTCCCACCTGTGGTTTCAGTTTCTGGATCCTCACTCACAAGAATAAACCAGCTAAATGTCTTTTTATTCTAGTCTCATTTACACAGGCACTAATGCACCAATTATCTCACGTAATGAGAATATTGACGGACATTAAACTGTCTATATGGCCGTTTCCTTATGTAAATATGTTTTTGTTCCACTTTAACAAGTACACAGCGGACTAATTATCCACTAGAGGACAATCAAGTTCAAGAACAGGTGTGTGTGTGAGTGTGTGTGCCTCTTGTCTACCTGTAAATAATTCCAAAGCCTCGTCTCTATCACATCAAATATTTAAGTGTCTCCCAGAGTAATAAAGTTAGGATTGATTAGTGGACGTGGCCCTGCGTTTGGACGCCTGGAGCTAAATTGAACCAATAAGAGAGGTAATTAGAGGAAGAGAAATGAGTGTGAGATTCACTCGTGTCTGTCTCCGTGTTGGCGTTTTTATTTAAACAGATATACGGTCAAAGGGCAGGCGCTCAGTTTAAACTCAGTATCACAGACCTCTCTCATATCAGCAGAGGAAAGTAAACCGATTAGATCTATGGAAATATCTGAGGATGCTCTGAGTCGCGCAGTACTCAGGCAGCTTGTCGTTATTAGATTCAGACTGTGTCACAGGCAAAGTCACAAACTGGCCTTTTTCTTTAATCATTGCACTGTACAAAGACTACAAAGGTTTCTGCAAAGCACATGCATGCCATCTAGTGTTACACCTTAGCGTGTATCATGTTGGTCCAGCTCCTAACAAGACAAACCACTACGGTGAGTTTTCATCCTGCTGAAGTGACTGAAGTAACATTTTGTAGTCGTAGACTCTGAGGCTACAGTTTTATATTCTTCCCTGCAGCCTAAAACCCAAACTAAGAAAACTTTCACGAGGCGTCACGTGTCCTCGAGGCTGCCATCTACTGAGATTTTTTAAAAGACCAGAGTTACGACGTGGAGAATCCTGATTGGACGACAACACAGGTCCTACCAATGATGCCAATTATGGCAACTTTAATTAGTATCATCGAAAACACCTGTGTTGACCCTCCTAACTCATGTCAGAATTGCTGCTTGTTTTTAAAGAAAATAGTCCCATAAAAATTATTATGTGTGCATTAATTAAGAAACCATAAACGAGTTATCACAAAAAGATTGTTAAAGAGTATCTTGAGTCGTCCTGGTAACTCACCTGGTACGAAGCGCGGTGTCCCTTTGCTGCACGTCACTTCTCCTTTCATAATAAAGTTTTAAAAGACCTGAAAGATATTTTCATGGTTTCCATACATACATTTATAAGTTTATTATTTAAAGTACGTGTGTGTGTGTGAGCCATAATTAAGCCGTACGCTTGCTCTGTAGAAAATAATGAAATATTAAAGAAAGAAAGATAAACAACAGCAAAGACGATATAGTGTGATTCATTTTGAACATTTTCATGTTTCTCTTCATTATTCTTGATCTAATTACTGCAGACGAACACACAGTACTACGTAGTAGCAGATCCTGTAATGGCTGTGTTGCTGTGTTGGAAATATCAGGTGATCGTAAAAAAAAAGTCCGCTCTTCAGAACAAACACCGCTTTTTTATGATTTGCTAAAGATAAAAGTCAGCCGGGACAGACGAGACATTTGGAAGCATTTGTCCAGATTTACGGTGTGTAAACATTCCCCTCATGTTCTGGTGTGTACCGATTATAATTAAGCGGTGTAATTAGGGAGGCTGTGGTAATCCCGTCTCAGTTTACAGGATTTATGGTGCCATGTCAGAGGAAAGTGTGGAACATGCGAGTCCTTAGACTTTTGGTCCGGGGAATATTCCTCGTAGAGAACTTAATCACCTTGTACAAATTCGAGTTTGTCAAGTTGGAGAACGGGAACCGACGAGCCGTCCGTTTGTTCCCATGAAGGTTCCAGAAAGACGAGGAGCAGCGCTGGAAAGCCTCGATGTTCACTGCGTACTGACCCGGCGCCCACTGGGACACGCACACCAAAGTCACAGACGAGGCGAAAGCACAGGTGTGAGGAGAGGCACCGTGAAAGACAGACTCCCCGGGCCTCACAGACACGCCCCTCTCCCAGACCATGCCAGCCTCCTCTGCCACTCCCATGCCGCTGAGGTTACAGAGGGCCTGGAGGCACACCTCCTCCAGGGCCTCCTCATCGGGAGAGCGGAGCAAAATGGCAACAAGGCGGGGAACTGCACCTTGGCGTAGTAGCAGTTCTTGCAGCTTGGCTGAAGGCAACAGAGGGACAGAAAATAATTGTTTTAGAGTCAAATATGTTATTAGAACAAACCGCACTGAAGCTACACGGGACGGAAACAAATGGGGATGATCTAAGTACACAAGATTTACAATTAAAGTCTGTGTTTGTCTGAGTCTGAAAACAGTTTTTCACCAGTTTTCAGTCTCAGGATTTTGTGGGTGGTCCTTAAAGGGTGGCTCGATGACACGTTGAGGCCACCCTGAGCAGAGCAGATAGAGATGAATTCATCTCAGCTCGGAGTGTTTCAGAGTTAGTCATGTCAGTTCCTGAACTCATCCGACACGTTTCAGCCGCTTCAAAAATGCTGCTTGACTGCTCCCGCAAGTGGGCGTGGCTTCAGCACATCCAACAGACACGCCCCCGCAGTCCTGAAGCTGAGAATATATTTTTACCTGATTTTGACCTAATTTCATAAACGTGTCGATATTTTTAATCATTCAGATTTTGCTGGATGGTTAATAAGACTTTCTTCTTTGGTCTGACACACTCAAACACATTTATTCTGGCTTTACACGGACATGTTTTGACGATTATGTTGGTTTTCTTTACTTACAGCTGTCGTAAGACATGCGAGAGATGGCCCTTATAGTGTAAAAGAGCAGCACTCGGTCTGTACTGGTCAGCACAGACAGCAGAGCCGTGACCAAACCTGCGTCACCAAAACCTTTGCACACCACAGCTGACAGGAAACAACAACAACAACAACTCAGTGAATGCAAACATGAAACTGCAACACACGAGTGAGCTCACACACAAATAAATAACTTACATTCTTTGGCGAGTTCAGCCACTAGTTGTGCCGTCAGCACTGTGAGAGGTCCTCTGTGTCTCAGAGAAAGAGCCAGGATTGGCAGGATCCCACTGATCACCACCTGCTCAGGAGCACCTTTGTCTGGACACAAGTGGAAGCACACATGTAAGATGACATTGCATCAAGTCGTCATCAGCTGTATTTCTTCCTAATCAATATGATTTGTTCCTTCAGTCATAAACCAGATGCTTATCCAGCCTGACTTTCTACATGATCTGTTTGACCCTTTACCTCCTCTGCCTCTCTATCCCGCAGTCACTCCCTTGCGAAGAGACACAAATGCAGCTTAACGTGTACCGAGGACTTACACTGTCATGCACCTGATCCCTTCTCAGCCTCTCGACACCCCAGCTCCCTCATCCCTCATCCCTCAGCGCTGCAGGTTTTAATGTTGAAAAAATGGAGAGCTGTGATGATTTAGCTGCCTCTACGAGTAAGAGGCACGGCGTCTCGAGATGCTGCTTGCGTGGAAACACATAAATATGTAAATTGCACGTGGCAGCGGGACTGTCTGCATTTTGGAATCACAACCCTGAAACAACTTATCGTGATATATTTAATCATCGTTACCTAGCAGTGAGTTTCACAGCTGAGGCTGGAGTGGGTAGCAGAGCCTAATTCCAACCTGTAAGAGAGTGTAAATGGACTCACTCCTCTCCTTAATGTTGATCAGCACCGTGTTCAGATGTGGTCTGAGTTCGTCCTCAATCAGCTCCAAGCCGAGGACTCTGATAGCGCCTAATGCGTTGTTCAGGTTGTCTGCGGGGAAGTAAAATGAAGACACATCGAGAGCCATGAAATGAGGCGCAAATAAAAAGGCCAGCAGGTAATGGAAATATGAACGTCATTACAGCTGGGCGAGAAAGACGCAGGGCTGATCACAGAAGCATAAAAGCAGCACTGGGAGTCGAACATGAGTACAGAATCCTGGAAATAATTTGACTACGTGTACAAAAGTGCACTTTATTTTTCTACAAAGTAGTGAGCGGCTGATTGAAGTCCTGCATGGAGCATGGACTGGTGGTTGAAGAAGTGCCAGTTCACCTCCTGGGTGCTGCTCAGATGTCCTTGAATAAGATACTAAATCCCTAAACTGCTCCCAGGGTGCTGCTACATGGCTGCCAATAACTCCACCACCTCTTCACCTTTGCACGCCTACAAGCCCTTAGTTAGTATTTGGTCCTAAAGTATTGGACAAAAATATTAAACTGACAAATCGACAGACTGCTTATAATTAAAATCCAAAAAACTTCCATCCAGACTAAATGAATTTCCAGCTCTCAAGGGGGTGAATTAAAACACATTTACAGCTGGAGGGCTTCACAGGAGCTGCTGCCCACAATAATTTCACACTGCTGACCTGATCGGCTTCATAGCAGGTGCTTCAGTCAAGGACACTTCATTAGTAAATAGGACTTTCCTGGTCAGCTGGTCCCAGCTGCTCTGTGCAAATAAAAACCCTCCAGTCGCCAACAGAAGTGGTGCTTCAGTCGACTTTCACAGGAGCCAGTGGCACATGCTGATTAGTGTTAGTGATCACTGTAGACACGAGCATGTGGAGGCATATTGTATTTATTTTGAATATTTCACATATTTACAACAAATTCAATATGAAAATCAGTGACCCAAATCTTGAAACTCGCTTGAATTGTGGTTGTAGTTGCTGATTGCAACCACCTCCCCTCACCCTCTACTTTTTTTAGCACAAGAGACAAACTACCGTGGCCACGAAAAAACACAAAACACCCTTTAAAAGCCACCAGCACTCTCGAACAGGACAGTTAACCCCTAACATGTCTTATTGGACAACACTGTTAAAGTCTAGCTGTAGCAACAGGTCCTACGTGTGAACGTGAAGCATTAGTGGAACAAAAACGTGCAGCTGCAACCTCATTAAATGTCAAAGCCGATAGAAAAAAGGTCCCACGTCTACTCTACAAATCATCAGTCGCGGTTCTGTTCGGCTCACCGTTTGGTGTGTAGGGTTGCAGTCGACTGGTCCTGCGTTTCTCCCAGTGGGAATGTGTGTAAGTGTAGACGAGTGCCACGTTAGGGTGTCCCATTCTGCTCCGTCCTGCTGTCTCTGGATTTCCTCAGGTCGCTGTCTTCATGCACTTTTCTCTTGCCACACTTCTTTTACTCTCCGTGCCAGCGTTTGGAGTCATTAGCTGTTGCATTGAGGAAACCGACTCCAACCTAAACTACCTCTCACTTTATTCCCACTGATGCACTCTCTACTCATCTTGTTTTTTTCGCTTAATAAAACTTGTCTTGTCTTCCTTGCACTCCAGCTGGCTCTCTGTGCCCTCTCAGGGTTAATACAGAGCAAATCCTCACTAATGCTGTTCTCTCCCTCCTCACGTGTCTGTGTGTCGGTATATGCAGTTAAAGCATTAGCACTTGGATGACTCTGCTCTTCTTACCACGCTACAATCTTTCACAACACCTTTCTCCTTCTAGAGAATCCAAAACAGCAACACAGACAGGTGGGTGTTATTATATGGCAGTCCTAAACCTGATGTCTCCATTACATCTGAATATTTTTCCATATAAATGTGACCCTATCACGACCAGTGTCACTATCATCAGTATAAATATCATTCTCACAACATTTTGCAACTTTTCTACCTGATTTTGGTGAAACTGGATCAGAAAATGTTTTCTGGTTTTCCTCTGGTGTCCTCAGGCTGCTCTGCCTCAGTTCTCTGTGATTTACAGACTTTCTTGACGGACAGTGAAGTAAACTGTCTTGAGCTCTGCAATTAAACAAATACTACAATAAGTTTTACTCAATGATCGTTTGGACACATCGAGACAACAACAGATAACAAAGGAGTTATGAAAATTAAATCTTTATATTTTACTCAACACTTGAAGTTCCAGTAAAAACAACAATTTCTAAACAATCGAGTACAGAATGACAGAGCTTCACCTGGAAATCTAAACAATAAATACAACAGGACACATCGTACCACTAGCGAAAATTAGAATACAGATCTCTGATATTATCGGTTCTACATGATGGGCTGGACCTGTGCACGGACAGGCTGCGACAGCGTTTACATACATCAGTGGGGTTTGTTCACTGAAAACACAGCATAAAAAAATAATATATAGATTAGACTACATACATACAAAAACCTGCTATTATAGAAACGGAGGATTCACTTAAAGTAATACTTTAATTGACATTTTGGGAAACATGCTTCATAGGTTGAAGCTGAGCTCGCCACAGCTGTGATCTCCGTCACAGGAGAAGAGTCTGTGGCTACGTTTACACGTAGCCGGGTATGTTGAGAAACGAATATTTCCCTCCCTCCGTTTTCCAAAATAACCGTGCACATAGCATTGTTTTCAAAAGTTTACCCGCATAAATACACCACCGAGCGCCGTCATAACTACACCAAGCCTATGGGCGGCAGTGTAGGAGGAAGGAGAATCCTCTGCAAGCCAATCAGAATACTGCTTCCATGATCATCGCCATAGCAACAAGTAAACATTGGTCGCACTTTTGGCGCATCAGCTGCCTAAAACTGTTTATCTCAATTTACACGCAAAACCGTAGTTTTCCAGAATCTCCACTCTAGCCGGAGTTTTTAGAAGGATTCGTTTTCAGAGGCGAATTCACCGTTTGCGTGTAAAAGATACAAACGAAGGGAAATGTCTCCGTTTTTAAAAATACCCATGTACGTGTAAACTGTGTCCCGTTGCTGAATATCCCTTTAAAATGGAACCATCATCGGTTCTTTAGACTTGTCATGTCAGGCGTCAAACGGTCCCGGTTACATTGAGACCACTGGAAACAGTTTCATATCCTACAGAAACCAGGGTAAGGACGTTACTTTCCACGTCGTCTGGCTTGCCTTGCTCTGTGTGGGTTTCTGTCGGCTCTGCTCCAGCGTCCTGCCTTAACTTCTTCTTGGCTTTGCCTCGCCCCTTGTTTTTGGAAATGACCTTCCCTTGCTCGTTGACCCCTCCCGACACCTTGTGAGACTTGTCGTTGTCAGTTGAGCGGGTTTTGCGGTGGCGCCTGCGGATACGCCGCATTGGTGGACCGGTGTCGGCTGGGTCTGATGCCGCCGCGCCAGATAGGATCCGAATCTGCTGTTCGATCACCATGACGACCATGTCCAGTGCGACGTCCAACATTCCCAGACCAAGGCCGTGAGTGACGTTGTCGAACGCGCCGCTGTTGACCGGGTCCTTGAAACATTTTCTCATATCCTCAAGATGGTTCCTGGGAGAAAAAGATCGTTATTGTTCTGTTCAAGAAAACAAGCTTGAACATCGTGTTACAACAAGGACACGTACTTAGTTTCAATAATCTTGGACCAGTGTTGAACTGTATTCATCTCGGGGATGAGCTGTTTCGCCATGTTGCCGTAGTCGATGTAGTCATGAGCGAAGTCCCTCATATCGTCACACAATGCTCCGGTGTCGCCTAAGCACACACACAAATAAAAACATAGTTTAATGTCTTGCGCTTCTTTTCCATTTCATCAAATTCAAACTCCACGTAAACAAACGTCTCTGTCACCTTCAGTGAGTTTGGAGAACGAGGAGGATACGGAGGTAGTTGTGCTTGGCGTGAGCCCGAGTACATTCAGTGACTCCAGAAGGGTTTTCTTGCTGGCCGGGCCTCGGCTGACCCGAGTGTAGGCTGCCAAGGATCGTAGGGACATCTTCTCCGGAGCCTGTAGGCGCCGTTTGATTTCATCATAGGAGATGAAGTACTTTCCTAAAATAAAACAGGACGAGGTGAATCAACACAGCAACATCGGGATACAAACCTTACATAGTTTGAAAAACGAATGGCCACTCACGAGCTTTAGATCCTTTCATGTTGGGATCCAGGAGTGACGACACCTCTGCGAAAGGCATGTGGGTACTAGACTGCGAGTTTGTGCTTGGGTTCGGTGGCAGTTCCTGGTTCTGCGACACATCCTCAGTCTGGACTGGGGCAGGGATTTGCATCTGGGCCTGAATATGAGGTTGCATGTTGTGCATCTCCACCTGATTCTGGTCTAACGGAGCCTGACTTTGTGCTTGAGGGAGCATCAACGTGTTTTCAGATAAACCCTGCAGCCCCATTCCCCCTTGTGCGACACTACCCGTTTGCTCTGAAGACACCTGAAAGATGCCCATGACTGGTTTTACTACCGTGAAAACCATGTTCCCCTGAGCATCCAGACCCAAAACCCTAGTAGATGGGTCCATGTCTTGACTCAAATTCTACCTATCTGGCTGGGAGGAAGTTTAATTATGAGATCAGGTTACCTTAGAGGCCCATGTAGTGTTACAGTATACTCCTCTGTTCTTAAGCGGTTATGGTTAAAGCTGACCTGACAAAAGGGGAACGTAAACTGACTCAAGGTGAAACTGTCAACACGTTTCACTTTCTTTCTACGGTTTCATGAAGCTTATGATCGTTCATGGCAGCATCCCAGCATACGATTCATTCTGAAAGACAAAAAAGAAGATCATGGTTAGTAAAAAGGTTTGTTTACTCTGTGACTGACCGTCTAAACATTTGAAATCATTTAAAAGACAGACGCTGAACTATGCCAACATGAAGCTGGTGGAGACTCCAAGTACTTTGGCAATAAATGAGTGATTTGGGGGAAATAAAAAAAATGCATTCAACCTCATTTTTGTCTCTGGATAGTTACGGTGAAATTCATGTTTATGTGGGGGAAATTCACTTTACCTGCAGTAGTCTGGGACAGACATGAGCTGGCTCACTGTAACAGCTGTCAGAGCTACTAATGTCTCCAGAGAGTCCAAAATAGCAAAAGGTAGAGTGTCTGAAAATCTGACATCTGTTCGCATATTTGATATATTTCAGAGAGTTTTAAACAAACACGATTACTGTTACAGAAAATTAAAAGGACCAGTGTGTACGGTTTCGTGGTAACTACTGTTGTATTCATCGCAGGCACACAGCATTGGCAAAACTGTAGCAGAAAGGTGTCGGTTCTGGACGTGACGGACGAGATTTAGCCTCTAACCGTTGGATGCAACTAGTGTTTGATGGTACTGTAGAAACAACACAGCAGACTCTGTGGAAGCAGAACTACGGCATCAGTGGAAACAAACGTCTTATTCTAAATTCTAACGATTCTTATTTCCAGGTGATTATACACTAATGAACACACACTTACACATAATATATTGCATTTCTACAAAACTCTTTGAACAGAGCGTCCTCATTTTACACACTGGACCTTTAAATTAGCTCATTTTAATAAAACATATTTTTATTTAAATAACTATTTAAAATCACTCCACAAGCTCCAACTGGTCCAGAATTCAGCTGCCCGCATCGTCATAAGGAACATCAACTCACTCTCACAATTCAGGTCCGCATTTAAAACCCACCTGTTTAAAAATGCTTGTCCTTTTTAAACCTGTTTTTAATGTTGTATTCTTGTAATTTGATATTTAATTTAATTTTTAATATACTTTCGTGGTTCTTGTTTGTTTGTTTTTGTTATTTGCTGTCTACTTTTATTTATTGTAAGGTGTCCTTGAGTGACAGAAAGGCACCTATAAAATAAAATGTATTATTATTATTATTTTTACAGAGCCTATAATGGAAAATGAGTACTACACGGCTGTGCATGAGATAGTGGGGAAAAAAAGGCACTGAGCTACACAAGTGTGGGTTTGTATGTCAAGGACTAAGACACAAGGCGCTATTAACAAGCTCAAGACTGTTTCTGTCATATTTTTTTTTACTTATATTCGGAGGCACCGTATAGGGGGAAAAGTTAGGACAATTCCAAGGGCCCCAAAAAATAGGTAAACACCAATATAAAATCATTAAACCATCATCATTGAGTATATATATTTCAAATATAATAATGAAATTAATTATCTCTTTGTTTTTATGTGTTTTGGGCAGTTAAAAAGTTCAATAAAAATCTTTTAATCTTGCATCAAATAGTGAACTGCACTGCATACTGTATGCAGACTTGCATGCATGTAGTACATGTAGTATTGAACTACAAGTTGCAAGCCTTTTATGTAAAGCTTTTGATGGGATAGTTGGGTCCTAGAGATGTGGGGACAATAGCTGCACAGAGAGGGGGGCCCAATTTGATTTTTTTGACATGGGTGCCAAAGTTCCTGGCGGCGCCCCTGCTTGTATTCATCATTTTAAAAAGAGAAGGAGAGCGTGGGAATACAAAACAAATGGAAGTTACAGCTCGAATAAAAGCTTAATAAACAACTTATAAAGTCACATTTGTGATTTTTAGTGTCAACAATCATCGCCACTTTTGCTCAAGCCTGCAGCGCTTTGACCAGAGACGCTCTCTGATTGGTCAGGACAACAAACGAAACTCATCAACTAGTTAACGGTTAAAAATGACGTCACGTGTGGCGTGCGTGCGCGCGCGCGTGATTAAACGGTTGGAGTCGCGCTCCATCTCTAACGTACAAACTGATAACTTTCGTAAATTAAAACACACACAAAATGGACAAGCTTTTATCTCTTCCCATCTGCAGTTTGATTAACAATGATTAATTGTTGTTAATTAATTGACGTAGTGGCGAATTGTGCTGTCGTTTAAACAACGTAAAAAGCAACAACACTGTTTATCGTTACTAACATACATCATGGCGGCCGTTGCTAGGTTTTTTCTGGTAACTAGGCCCGAAGCGGCACACAAAGCGGGCTAAACTGTAACGAAAAGGTGTCGGTTCTTGGACGGGACACACCAAATTTAACCGCTAACCCCTTTTGGGTTGCAACTAGTAGTGACGGGCTGTCCCACTCACCGTGTTCGCCGTCTGGTTTCTCTTAAAAAGACACTGATCCTAGAACGGTCCTCGTCGACGCCAACGACATTTTTCCTCCTTCTCCGCTGTTGCTTCGGCGGGTTGCAAATCAGCCGTACGTGCACTTACCGCCCGAGAGCGACAAGGCCGACACTCATTGGTCGATTGACAAATCAATCACGCAGGACGTAGCTTGTCATTGGACGAGAATTCTGCCAGTCGGACAGAGGAGGCGGTATTTCCGACTACTACTCATATATAAATAAAATGGGATGAAATATGTCCTTTTTCATTTGTTTACTTGTGTTTTTAGCATTTTTCACAAGTTGTGTCTTGTTAAACTAGTTAAAAATATACATAAATACATATACAAAAGAAAATTGGGTTTTTATATCTATATTTACATGTTTTAGAGAGATATTAAACAATTAGCAGTCAGTTTTACTGAGTTATCAGGATAATTACTCAGAAAAACAAGATATCTGGAACAAAAATAGTATTTTTGGCTTTACTCATCAAATGTATACATGCTTCTGTAATTATTACTTAATTTTTCTTCTTTTATTGCATTAAGAAGATCTGAGCAATAACAACAGAAGTTATTAACGACTAAATGATTAATCTTTACTTGAAGCGTATAAATGACTGTGATTCTTGACATGTTATATATGTCGGCTAATAATAATAAATTGAAGCTCTGAGTGTGTATTACAGAAAAGTTTCTGATCACAGAGCAGCTACAAATAAGCCTTCGATCACTCTGTAGACTGGCCGAACACACAGAACTAGCTTTATTAACACTTTATCATGATATTTCTGATGTGTATTTTATAAATTCCTGCAATTTATAAACTGGATAGTCCAGTTATATTCTGCATAAATGTGGCTACTGTCCACCATCTAGTGGACATTTTAGAATAATACACATCCAACCTATAGAAAGCACCTTGAGAGTGATCTGTTCAATTTGAACCCTGTTCCAGTTATTTGCCATATTTTTAATTCAGATCAACATTTTCCTGTAACGTCTTTAGAAAAACAGAAAAATAAACAACTTCTCAACTTAGCTCTTTTGAATTTATTTGGGTACCAATAAAAAAAATGTACAAAATAAAGCATAGAAAGTAGTAATTATGAAAACAATGTCAACGACAACAACATAAAAGAGAAAAAAAAGGCAACAGTTAAATAACTCAATTAAAAATGCAGCCGACTAATCTTGAAAAGCAACTCGCGGTGCTATACATCTACACAGACAGACGTGAGGTTTAACAGTCACGTTTGGGTAAGAAAAGGCATAGACCTGGGGCCGTGTGAGAACACAACATTGAGTTTGAATCCAGAAGTGCACAACAATCAAGATGAAGAAGTTTTTTTTCTTTTTTTTGTGCGTCATTCAATTGAAACAACATCACGACAAGAAAAGTGGATGCTGAAACAAGTCGACTGTAGGCCGTTTTCTCATTATACAGTTTGTACATTGACATTAGTGTAATATCCTCTCAGCTTTTTTATCCTTCGCCTAATAAAACCAGCATTTTCCCCTCGAGGCTGAGCATCCCCCATTAGCCTGATGTTCCTGCCTCTGGCTTTCATAACAACCACTGACAATTACCAGACTGTATATACTCATAATGCACAAACATTAGTACAGTGTTGCGTTCACAGTGAGCTTCACACCATCCTTACTTGACGATAACACATAATCCAGCACGACAAGCAAGCTAAACGTGGAAACACGTGACAAGAACGTACGTCTAGCAATCTTTGGCGTCTGTCGGTGTCAGAGCCTGTCAGCGCCGCCGCTCAGTGTCCACAACGAAACACAAAGGAGACCTGGGTGGAGGTATCCAGCTACTGTCTCACAATCTTGCCAAGTGTCGGTCACTGAGGGGTTGACTGTTCATTTTAACGGGGTGGGTTTGGGTGCTCTGAGCTCTCCAGTCTGGAGATCGGCTGGTTTGGGAGTGCTGGTGTTGAGGATAAATGTGAGTCACAGCTCAGTGTCTGCGTGTGCGCTGGCCACCGGTGCCTGTGGTGGTGATGTAGAGGAGGGGCTGGGGCTGCCGCAGCTGGGGAGCCCGCTTCAGGTTATTCATGTGGGATGTGGAGGACTCTGCGTTGGAGCCTGTGGAGTCCAGACAAAACAAAGCTCAGTAAACATACTGTTACAGGAACATCACTTTGTCTACATCGGCACTGAGAGCAGGTTTACCTATTTGCTGGCTGTTGTAGGGTGCCCTGACTTTGGCGAGAGGAGGGACCCCTCTGTACTGGGGGCGTAGCATGGGGGCCTGGGGCTGCCCGTTATTGTGGAGATGCGGGTCTGATGTGCTGTCCAGAGGACGGAACCTCTGAGCGGTGGTTGTCTTGGTTTGAGGCAGCTACGAGCGAGAGGAGGAAGAAATTAGGACAAGTTCTCCGAAATCCAATGACAATCTGCAAAGGTGCTGTGTTGTTTTTGTGTATTGTGTACAGTCTGTTGTGTATATATCGATGGATCGATACTCACTGCTTGACCAGTGACCTCGAAAGAGCGTGAGCGCCTCTTCTTGCGGCGAGCCTCGAAGTCCACTTCGCGGGGTGTTTGGTTCTTGGCGGCGACCTGGCGGTTGCGCGGGCGCGTCCAGGTCACCTGCAGGCCGGGGCCCTCGCCCGTGCTGCTGGACAGGTTGTCGTCCGAGGTGGCGTGCCTGAGCTCGGGGCTCGGCTGCCTGACGCGCCGCACCGGCAAACCTCTGGGGGGCGCCTCGCTCAAGGAGAGGCTGCTCTTCTGCTTCTTGGGGTCCAGGGGAGACTGGGGTGGGGGTAACCGCAGGGCATCCACCTCCAGGGCTTTGGAGCGACGACGGGCTGCTTTTACTACAATGTTCTGGACCCCCTTTAGGATCTGCTGCCGCTCTGTGGAGACACAGGAGAGGTTTGTTATTTAACTTTATTTTTAATTACTTCCATGCACTTGATAAAGGGTGTCCAAGTTTATAGTCAATCAAAGAGCTACTTCAGAAAGAGTTCTTTACAATACACGTGATGAAGTGATCTTTAGCTGATTGAAGTGTTTTTAAGTAATTCATAAAAGAAATGAGGCTTCACATTGGACTGTGGTATTACAATGTGCAATCACAATCATCCAAATCAAGTGTTTAAGGATAGTGGCTGTCATATATTGTATAGATCGCAAAAATAATACTGAGCTGACACATCAGCAGCAACATCCTAGAAACGAAGTCAGAGAACAGGATCGTCTCTCCTCTAACCCTCGTTTGAAACATCTTACCACTCTGTGAAAGGGGGACGTCAGCCCCAGCCTCGCTGCTCTCGGGCGATGAGTCCAGGTGGCTGCTGACACTGTGGCTGAGATGGCTGAAGCTTAGAGAGCTCTCGGGAGCGAGCGGCTGTAGCTGCAAACACGAGACGATGTGTTACAATCGGATATTCACAGCGGCTCTTTGATTTCGGTCGAGGTCATTTTAATCACTTCTGCCTCTCTCCATGGCAACATTTGTATTTTGAATTTGATTCTAGCACTCCAAACTCTCTTCATTTCATTTTGTCTGTGAGTCACACTCTTGATTCATTTGCACACAGAGAAGATTAGAGGGAGGCCGGAACAAAGAGAATTCTACCGACTTGCAAATTTCCAAAATTGGAAAGCTGAACACAAAAGCCTGAATGCAGGCGTGGAGAGTGAATACTTATCACAACTTATGTTGAAGTTCTTGGAAATAAAAATGTTCTACCTGAGAGAGATGAATGAATAATGCTTAATTGAAAAGCAACTGAATTAATTCGCAGCATGACGCACCTCTCAAGGACAGGTGGACTGCGCCAGATTAAATACTGCTTATTAGAATTGTCCTCACCTCTCTGTTGCCCTTCCCGTTAATGTGGATGGGAGGTGGCGTCTTCACGGACGAGTTTTTTATCTGCCTGGCGTGAGGGCTGTTCTTGAAAACTCTGTTATTGTCCCTGATTTGGGGAAAGGGAGAGAGAATATTACCATGAATGCAGTGGTTGTTAAGCTCAGAATGAAAAACGTGAACGGAGATGTCCTCTTACAGCTCGGGCTCGGGCAGAATGGGAGGCAAAGTGTGTCTGCGGATTTTGGCTTGGCCTCGTCTGTTATCGGAGCACATGTTGCGCATGCTCTCCTGGTCCGAGTCCATGTCCTGCATGTTGTCGCGACCCTGGCCAGGCAGGGTGATCTTGGGTAGAGAGCCCTCCTGGAAACGAGAACAGGATTATTGTATCAATATTTACCACCTGATTAATATTCACATCATTTCGTTTCTTTATTTGATTTGTCACGCGGGAGCTACCTTTATCGGGTGTCTGGTGGTCACCTTATCCAGGGCCATGGCTCTGTCCAGTTTCCTCTCATCCAGCTCCCTCATGTACATGTCATACAGCTCCTGGAGGTGTGGAGGTACGAGTAGACTGTGATCTGGAACACACACACATACAAATATATAATTCAGTAAACCAGAGATTCAGTGCACCTAAAACCAGAATGATTATTCTATTACTAATCATATAACATCATCAGCTCTAAACCAGACATGGGTGTGCTCACAGACTCACCGTCAATGAACTGTCTCTGCTGCTGTATGATCTCGTCACACAGGTGTCTGTGCTGCTCGAAGCGCTGCACCACAAAGTTTTTCTGCCGGATGACGTTGTCCTTGAGCAGCGCGTGGGACTGCATCTCCGCGTTCTCGATCTCCAGCTCGTGGACTTTACAGAGGAGGCCCAGGACCTCACGCTGCTCCTCCGAGCTCACTCGCCTGGGCAGCAGCTCCTCTAAGCGCCGAGCCCGATCCCGAAGCTCCACAAATCTGCGCTCGAGCAACGCCTTGAGGATCGGCGGGGGGTAAAAAAAAGAGGGTTTAAGAAGTGTGTTATGTTTTTTACAAACAACCAGCGTGTGAATCATTTAAAGAATCCCACCTTCTGTTTGTGGATCTTTTTCTGTTCGGCCATGAGTGTGACCAGGTTCTCCCGCGCCATCACCACCTGCTGGGTCTCTGTGCTGTCCGGAGGAGACTCCGGGGAGTCGGAGTCCTTCTCGCTTTCGTCCTTGTTGACGCTTTCCTTCCGCCTTTCAGCCCGCCACTTCCTCCTGCGCCTGCTCCGCTCCTGCTCCCAGCTAGGAAACAAACAAAGCACACTCATTTACAGCCACTTCATATTGATCTGTTTCATTTGAACGCACGCGGTTATCGTCTGTTTTTGAAAGATTGAGTCAAACCCATTGTTAGGTCAGTTACACCAGGGAGAGTTAACTGAATGTAGCACAAAGGAGAAGTACAGTTTCTATGGTTACCTGCTGATTTCTATGTGATTTATAATTAACACCCTCAGACAAATTTTGAGGAAGTTAAGTTTCAATCTTTCTCTCATTATATCGGACTCCTGAATGTCACACAGGTGATTTCAGATTACTGCATGTTTGCTATGAGATTAGGTAGGAAAGCCAGAAATCCACAACACTCACTCTGCAATGGTTAGCAGGTGTTTGGAGGTGTCGATTTGGATCTCCATGTTGCTGTTTTCCAGCTCCACCAGGCTCCGCCTGATCTCCATCTGTTGACGGAAGGCATCCAGGAGCTGCTCCCTCAGCTGGTCCATCTCCGCCCGACTCTGCTGTGTGGAGTGGGCCTGGACCTCCGCTGAAATAGTCACAAACAGGTATGCAGATATTAGAACAGCTTCATTTGTCAGGTGTTCTTCGTGTACCGGAGGAGGGCAGGTGTGGACGAGCCTTTACCCTGGACGTGGCGGATGTCAGCTCGGTCTGAGTTGAGCTGGCGGCTCGCCTGATCTGCGATCTTCTTCTTGAGCCGCTGGATCTCGCAGCGCAGGTCGGAGATGATGTTGGTATACTGAGCAATGTGGTATGACACATTTATCATGTTCTTCTTTACCTGGAGCACATGATGACGACAAGAGAATACTTTACATGTATTCGACATGAAAGAAGAAGAAGTATGAGAAGTGCTTAGCCACTTTGCTGAAGAATGACACGCGTCCTGAGCTCACCCGTGTTCGAATGCTTTTGGCACGGTCAGCGTACGCCAGCGTGTTGCGAGACTCCTCGAAAGCCACTGAGGCGGGGCTGATGTGGGCTATCATGACCGTTCGGCTGTTCCCGCCCAGCGAGTCCTGTCAATCAAAGACATCGGAAGAGAAAACACAGTGAGTGACATCTGAATCACAAACTATCGTTCTGATACCATGGAGTTTGAGTTGGTTAGATTGCTTCACCTTCAGTAGTCGAGTCAACTTGCTGTCTCTGTAGTTGACATACTTGGTGCCGTTTTTGTCACTCAGGGCGTTGATGCAGTTGCCCAGAGCCAGGAGGGAGCGGTTGATGTGGGCGCCCTCTTTCAACCTCTGACCCCGATTCTGAGTCTAAGAGAGAGACACAGACAGATTGATGTTTTTATTGGACATTTATAAAACAGCAGAGAGAGAAGGATGGAGAATATCACGCAACACAAGGTCCCCAGTTAGACGACACCACCATGAGCAACAAGATTCCACATGAACAGAATCATTTCTATTTATTTCACGATAATCAGGAGAAAATGTGACAAAATATGTGAATATTTGAATCAGAATCAGCCTTGACTTGCCACCTAATATAATTTATATCAATGGTTTCTGCAGGGATACTAATACAGGGCATCCCACCCTCTGCACATAAAGGCACTTGGCTGTTTCTTCCAGCGTAGTTGTTTCCACTCTTGTCCAGCAGATGGCATCCCCTCCTTTGTTTGCTCTTTTAATACTGGGCTGCACTAAATCAACTCCTACTAACTGCAGTGCACTCCTTCCCCTTGGCCTGTACTGACAAACAAGTCCCCGCTTCTGCTCGGTTACTAATGGGAGGCCATATGTGCTGTTCATCAATAGTATGGCTGTGAACCTTTCAAACTGTCTCCATGGCGAGTAAGTGCTCTCGCTCACCGACTGTTTGCATGCTGTTGTCGGTGGCGTGCAGGGACGTGGCAGTGTTAACAGAGGCGTCAGTGACGAGCCATTCACAAAAGCAGACTAGACTTGAGGAACTGCTGACGGCCAACTGAACAAACGCTTTTTGAAAATCTTCACTTGACTGCTTGAAAAGATACAAAAAATAAATTGGCTCAAGGACAGCGTTGCTGTCTGGGACTATATTCTCAACTGAGCAAGTGTTTTATTATTTATTATATATATTTTTTTATTAAATAAACTCTTTGATGTCTTGTCATGTGAAAAAAAAGACCAGGAGCTGGAAAATGTAAATGGGTGTTATCAGTAAAAGTCATTTAAGTATTAGAAGTATTATTATTGTAACAACAACAGCAGTTCTTTTGTTGCTCTTCTTCAGACTGACTTCAGTCCGTTAACAAGTCGCCTTCCATGGTTCTGTGTAACATCCCGTGCAATCAGATTAGGTAATAATAGTCAAATAAATGTAATAGAGTGGAAGTATTAAGCACATTAACTCCGGTAATGCACAGAGCCGATGACAAAGCTGCAAAGCGCCGTGTTGCACTACACCGCAATCCCATTTGCCACAGGGTCAGGGTATGACTTTATTAAACGGCATGGTGGCAGATATAAAGAGGCTTTTTATTAAAGTCTCCTGAGGTTTATGGGCTCCTCGGTGCTCTGGACTGTTGTTGAGACACGCTGCCAAGCATCCCCCGGTGAACGGACAGCAGTTAGGTCACAAAGCAGAGCCTTGTAGTTTCTTAAGCTATACATGTGTGATGTGTCCATACGGGCTTAAAAGGGAGCAGTGTATGTAACCGGAACATTAGCCAAGTCTTTGAACTTGTGTTTGGCAGACAAATAAATGATCCACCTGTACAACTACCAATTAAACATCATTTCAGACGTTTAAACACCTACTGACTAACACACACACCTGTGCTGCTCGCTCGGAGCCGGCGAGGTCGATCATGAAGAGGCGTGCGAAGCGGACCTCCTGCAGCACGTCTCGACACCGACTCTGCTGCTTGACGGCCACCTGCAGCACGGCATGGGAACGGGACGACGTCTGATTGGCGGCTGTCGGCTCCTGAGTGCGCTGCTTGTTGCCTTTCATCAGCAGCTCCATGATCTGAAAGCACGCGGGGGGAGGTTTTCTTGTCATGAGTGAGCGGAGGAAACCGGAATGTTTGGATTGAAACGAACAAGGTTAGCGGTGGCTCGTCTGACCTCTTGTGCGTTGATGGTAGACACCTCGGTGATGCCGGCGACCTGAATCACCCCTTTGGAGTCTTCTCTCAAGTCTAGGAAGCCGGAGGACGGGTTGAGCAGATCGCGGATCATCTCGTTGTAGATCTACAAGGACACATAAACATACAGAATAGTCAGTTAACCTCCATTTAAAAACTTATGTCAAACATCTCCATCTGCTTGACATCCTTCAGTTATGCTCCTTTGAGTTACAGACATGAATCAACTGGGAGGTTGTTTACATCCATTGAAAAAAGGCTCCATTCAGGCTTTCAGGCCTCCTACACAGACTCGAGCTGGTACAAAAACATCAAGCGCTATATTTTCAGCAACTTGTCATTTGGAAACCACAGCTTGCTGGGTGGCAGGCTGTCATCAGCCAGTGTCAGTGCTTCTCTTTGACACAAAAAAAAAAGAAAATCCAGGTGATTTCTCTGCGGCGAGAGCAGCTAAGCCCACATGAAAGCTCAGTGCTGGAAGTGACATCCTGGAAAGTGACCGCCGCAGGACAACCTGCCGCGAGGTCGGAGCTGTGAAGACAGTTCTTATTTGTTAGGCGGACCCCGGCCACAAACTCTAGAAAGGGGGATGATTTTACTGACACTGGCAGTTGTAGTGTTTGTTCTATTATTTTTTCCACCTGTGCTCTTTCATTGCTGCTGAAGTTTGAACAAGACTAAGAGTCTGCAGACATGCGAGTGGTTCTGTGACGCTGTGCTTGACCACAGTGGTGCTTTGAGGAAAAAACGCTAATGTCAGCACGCTAACACGCTTAAAGAGACAATGCTGGCAGATACAATGTTTACAAATTGCCAAAATAATCTTAGTTTTGCAGATTTTTGCAGACCTTTTCACTATAAATCAAGATAACTTCGAAATGCTGGTGGTGCTTCAAAAAAGGCAGCGAGTCGCCATAGTAATTATAGTTAATCCTGAGAGGAACATGAACATCATTCACTAGTTGTCCAGACATTTCACTCAAAATAAACAAAAGACAACCCAATGATAGTGCTAAAGGAAAGGTCAACCCTAACCTCAGAGTCTCTGGCTTAATCTGGACCCCCCTTCCACGGGTCTACCTTTGGATTCTGACCCAAACCACTGAGGCTCCATGCCTAACCCTAACCGCTGACCACAGATCCTAACATCTCCTGATTTTGTACATCAAATATCCTTGAACATAATGCCTCCCCAGACTGTTATCCTAATCTTACCCACTCTGGCTTCTTGCCTAAACCTAACCGCAGCGTGGAGATAATAAACCAACCCTAACATCTCTTTGTTATTCACACCCTTCTCTTCTCTGTGGTGACGGTACACTCTGGGTTATCTGGTTGATTGTAATGGCACTGTCTTTGGCTCTCAGCCCATCGGACAGCACAGGGATATTCAACATGATAATCAATAAACCTAACCCTAATCCTGCATCGGATTTCATGGCTATAGACTAACACTGCCCTCCTAAACGCTGGTATACAGTAGCTAAAAAGGTTTCTCCTTCCAATGAGGCTCCTAAATCCAGAATAAACACCAAAGGAAAGGCCGAGGGAGCACTGCATGCATGTGAGCAGCAAAGAATAACTGAAGGTGTCTTTATTTATCCGCACAGAGTATATTTATACACACTCACTGTATGTCTTTCCGTGCATGTGTCTCGGAGATTGTACATGTGAAAGAGAGCGTGATTTGAACAAGACAAGGAGCAGACGTGTGCACGTCGCTCGGCCGGGTTGTAAAATGACGTTTAACCTCTTTGTGGCGCGGTGGCAACAGATTGCTCCTTGGAAACAGCAAACATGCACGTCACGCGCGGTCCTGTGTCAGGATTCATCCTGACGAGTTCAACACAGGTCAGAGAACATCCAGACTCCATGGTTGGCGATTTAATAGGGAAAAATTTCACTTCCTCCCACCCACAGCGCCGCTAAAGAGCCGGGCTTCAATAACATTGTCAATCACTGAACATAATGATAGCGTTCGGCACCGAAAACACATAATGTAATTTCAATGTCTGATGCAAACCCTTCTCCCGGCGGGCAAAATTTGTACCCAACAGCTTACATTTCATTTCCAGTCCCAGACTTAATGTTCTTTTCACATTTGCTTTTTATACGAGGTCGCAGCCGTCGTCTGCCTCTTTCTTTCTGCCTTTGCTCCATTTCTTCTCTCTCTATCTAAAAATGCTTTTCTTTTAATTTCATTCCCTGTCCTGACACAAGCAGTGCATTTTTGAACGAATATAACTCGCTCGTCTTTGTATTCAGAGCGACTGGACACATTTCTCTGAATGAGGCAATTCATTCTCCAAGGTTAGAATATTTCCTGTATTTCTAAACAACCAAGCAGCCGCTTTGAGCGAGGTGAAGAGTGTAAACAGAGCACTTGAAAAGGCTTTTTTCAGAACTATGAATATCATATGCACTAAGAAATCTCTGCATACTCATTTCAAATTGACCAAAAGTCAAGAAAAGCCAATAATTACCTCTTTAAAAGGGGAATACGAAGTCACACCAGTGAGGCTCAGCTATCGGGAGTCAAATGAACCAACTCCATTGTGTCCACTGCTATTAAGGGCTTTGTCATTAAACACACAGTCTGAGCTGTACCTGCGCCTCAGTAATGAAGTCTGAAAGCCCAGCCAGCGGGCGCACAGAGAAACCGCCATCGTCAGCCTGCCGTCTTATCTGCGCCTCATCATCCGGCGACAAAGGCACAGATAATCACTCAGCCAGCAGGACCGCGGATCACTCCACACCTAAAAAAGTACTGTGGGCCTATGTGCAAGGGCACCAACACACCTACAGTAAGTTTGTGGCTGTGATGTGCTCCAAAACACGACTCCATCTAAAGTCACACAAAGCTGACGTGAAATAAGTAATCCCAAAGTTGCGCCGAATCACATTGCATCACGTCGTCTCACTTCAGCTCGTGGCTGTGCTTCAACATCACGCGCGTTCCTGAGAGAGACTCATCAGTCAAGAGTCTGTGTTTGTACTCTCAAGAATGCCACGGAGCGGGCGAAAACAAAAAACAGGCTGTCATTAGACGTACTCGGAATATAAATCGAGAAAATGTTTGAGAGTTTCAAAGTGGTGCCAGCGTTTTCATGCTCGCTGTTCTTTGCCTGTGGAGGACAAAAAAAAAGGCTGCACAGTGAAAGAAAAGAGAGGAAATGAAAAGGCAAGCATGGCAAATGGTAAAACGATAAATGGGTGAAATGATTACAGCCTTTCAGACGCGTCTGTCTCTAACTGCCTTCAGTGATATACAATATGGCAAAGCTGGAAAATGACCATCAATAAGGGACATGTGAATTAAAGCCGAAGGTTTAATGACAGCCTGCGTCGCCTTGTATTTCTCAAATAGGGTTATTTTGAATTTGCTTTTGCTGCTGTTGTTTTTCGATCCTGGTTCTGCCTCTTGAAAGGAAGTTTTTCCTTGCCGCTGTCACCAAATGTTTGCTCATGGTGGGAGCTGTCTCTGTTAATAACTTCATAAGGAGAATGGTCTGTACCTGCTTCTGTTTGAGAGGCGCCCTGAACTTGTGTTACGATTTGGCCATGTATTAATAAAAGAGTTGGATTTCTTTTTGAGGTTACAGACACAAATAAGTTATGACTCAGCAAAGCAGCACCTCACAACAGAAAGGGCAGAAAGAGTGCTTCACGTAAGATGTAAAAAACAGGCAACAAGACAAGATATAAATGAAAGATTAAAGTCTGTTCATCCGTGTCTGCCAGCTCAACTCAAATGCCAGGTTGAAGTAAAAGGACACCAGCGGTATCTGGCATTAGATAATAACCTCCGATCTTATCACTGTGAGCAGATGGCGGCGGAAAGAAGCACTTCTAATCGTGACGTCGACGGAAACAGAGACGGATGATTCAAATGTGAAGAAATCAGAAGAAATCTTTCATGTCTGAGTAAGCCATCAACTAAATGGATATAACATTTTGAGCCCCTCTGCGGGGGTAACAATGAGATGCGTCATCGCCGTCACGTTAACAAAATGTCTCTGTGAGCACTTGAAGGGAATAAATGGGAGTCGTGGAAGATGAAATTCTGACCTCCAGGTAAGACATGGAAACGCTGTACAGCATGTCGTCGCTGGTCTCCTCGATGGCACGGAACAGGTCGTTGAGCGTTCGAACGTAGATGCCGGGCTCCTTGTCTGTCCCCAACATGGTGTATGTCTTCCCACAACCTGTAAGCAGAAATATTCATATCAGGTCAGTGAAGATGAAAGACTCGCAGCTTGTTAGATTATTTATCCAGAGATGTAAATATTGTTACTTTTTGTAGATTATCATAAGCTGTCCATGACATTGTTTTCTTTGTTTAAAGCCAACAACATTTTATGGTTTTATAGTGGTATTGATTGACTTTTATACATTCTGTAAACTTTGTTTTAAAAACCAGTGTCATTTTCAAACGGGGCTCCAGTCAGTATTAGTTCTTTAGTATTAACAATGAGTTATTTGACTATGCATAATGTGAAAAGTGTCGCTTGTAGTCGCAAACTGCAGCTTCTCTCCATTTTAGTGTCTTTCAGCTCATTGTTTTTTTTTTTATGTGTGCTAACTTAGCTGCTTTTGGCTCATCGCTCTCATCACCAGTGTTCGCAGACCGTGCTGTTTTCAGCAGAAAGTTACTATGAACACACTTGATGCTCAGCAGCAAACAAACAGACAGAGTCAACGGCCAGCTGGTGAAAAATATTGGGAGGATTTAGCGGCTTAAGAACCAACCGCTTCTGTCTTTTGAGATCAGAAACGAGAGAAGAAAACTGATTATTGGACTTCCATTCATGCAGGTGGCCCAGAAACATGACTTCAAATGAATGATAATGTTTCTCTGCGTCTCATTCATGTGTAAATATACACACCTGTTTTCCAAACCCACTAATGAGAGCTAAATGCTAAAGCTAAAGTGTTTGCTGTGTCCGTATGACTGAAGGTTCAGGATGGGTGTTAATTTGTCCTTGGCTGGGCTGACTGCACTGTAGCACATGGTGCAAGCAAACACAGGAACACACACACACACACACTATAAACCCCTGTGTTCACGTCCCCAGAAGAGGAGACAAAAGAGTTGTGAATCTCTGAGACAGATGGACCGACATAAGGCGGAAGAAGTCAGTGAGACAGACGGATAACTTAATGGGTAAATGGTGCTCAACGTGTCTTTGACAATCTGTCTCTGCCCACAGGAAACGTGGGAAGTAAAGCGTGACTCATTTTTTAATCAGACCTGCACTAAAATTAAAAAAACTGAACAGATAAGATGTCTCGTCCTTTTTTCTTCCTGAGTGTGTGCTGACTCAGAAAAGTGGCCGGCCAGAAATTATGCAGCGGAAAGCTAACACGTGTAACGGGTAGATGATACACCTTCATTCAGACGGAGAGTGTGTAGCTCACTCTGTGGGCTCTGTGCAACACACACACACACAAACCTGTGGGTCCGTAGGCAAACACGGTGGCATTGTAGCCTGATATGAGGCCCTCAATCAGCCCTCTGGTTGTAGCTCGGTACACCTCCTCCTGCAGAGGAAGAAAATAAACTTTAATGTTGTGCCACATTTATTTAGTGTTTTTGGGGCCTTTTCACCTTTTACTCTGGACTGACCTGACTGGCTGAGAAGTCGAACGCCACGTCGAACATATACGTCTTCTCCCTGGAGCGGTTGGCACGCAGGATGTCGTCCGGGTCCTCCATGGGGTCCATCAGAACCACCATCTAATGATAAAGAGGAAGGCATAGACAGAAGTGAGCGTGTGTTAAGTTCTTCAAGCCTGTTCTGGCATTTCAGCGTCCAATTAACTTGACGACATGTCTCTCGTCAATCGCCGCTGAGATTTAAAATAATGAGCAAACGTTCCCTTGATTCAGCGAGTTGAAGTTCGGCTTGAAAATGTGGCTGAGGCAACTCACGGATCGGAAAATTATAGCTTTTACTGTTGCTTTAGATTATTACGTGTGTAGCTCCAAAAGGGAAATTAAAAAAGCAGGTACGGCGCACAGCTGGAGCCTCAGCTGGCGCTGCTAACTAACACAAAACGCAGATGTCTCTGTGCGTGCAGACGTCTGTTTAAATCAGGACATTCTGTCAGCTTCTGGCAGGTTTATCATCCCCAATTTATATTTAACACAAGTGAAAATGTTTCTTTTTGTGGTTAAGTTCACATTCAAACTACCACCACTATCCTTCTGACGCACTTCTTTTGGTGGGCGACGTGTCCTGAGCTTATCGTAGCTGGTAGTTAATTAGTTATTGTGAAACTCAAGATCAGCCTCACACCATGTATGTGTGTTATTTTCCTCTCTATATGAGCCAAATCATCATTTCACCAATTATTATTTTCCATTTGCGCCATATTAGTTCAGCTGCTCCACAATCACGCATCGCTGGTTGGAGAAAAGTGATATGAAATCTAAAAGCACAGACAGGAAGAAAGAAATCAGAGTAAACTAAGTGCACTTTCCTAGTTTTCAGTCAGTATTTCATCTTCCAGCATTTTATAATTGAATAATTATAACAAATGTCAACGACGGCTGTCTTCTCTAATGTATAACCGACTGTCCTTGTTACAGAAACAGCCCCTGTTCTGATCAAGGACACTTCATGGTGCGTATGCATGTATGCAAATGGGAATCCACTCAAGCCATCTGCCATAGTCTGAATCCTGCTTATAGAACATAATAACCAAACCATCAGCCCACATGTCAAGGACATTCATACTGTAGCTTCTGGAGGAGAGAGGCAGGTCGTTAAAGCAGCGTGTTTGTGTATGTGACAGTGGATTCATGAGAACACTGCTTCACAGACGTGTGAACCACGATCGTCTGTAAATCACAGCTCTCTAAAAAGAATAATGATCATTAACAACACAGCGTGGCGTCGGAGGAAAATATTATAATGCTGCTGACAAATAACTGGATCAGAGTGGGCGCGACTCGCTTGACAGGTCATACACAGCTAAAGGAAAATGATTCCTTTCAGAGTGTTCGTGGGTTTGAATCTTGTGCTATGCTTCTGGCTGTGAAGTCAACAAAAACAAAGGAAAAAGGAAGGCCCTTGAGTTTATTTTAGATACGACCGTGGGGCTGCTGGGAGTTTGCCAGGTCTTTCAGCTGATCAGTCGGACCTGGAGAGTCCTCTGGGGCCTGTAACGCTGAAGCACCCGGCCTGTTTGATGACCCCCTCAACCACTGAGCCGCTCACTTTGAAGCCTCTCGTTTGAAATTCAAGAGGAGAGATCGGGGAAGGGAGTAAAGATGGCAAGATGGGAGAAATGAACGCCACACTGCTACTTAGTCTCTCGAGTTGACTCCTTTACCGGGCTACAGATATGACGTGCTGCTCTTCCCCACTCACAGGAGAGTTTAATCTTTTCTGTGGTATTCACTTTTCTGTGGTATTTATACGGAGAAGATGCACGACACGGGAGAGCACGTGAGGAGAAGAGAAGCAAATTGATGCCACTCTCTTTCCGATCCCTCCTCTTCTTTCTCCCCATGCTCTTAACTTCCTGCTTCTCCTCTAACTTCTCTCTGCGCGCCGTCCAACTTCAGTGACGTACGAGTTCTGATCGTGTTTCACAGGAAAGATATTGAGCACAAGGGAGCGCTTCTCTGGGTATCAGAAGCGCTTAAGGTCAGACGCACTTAAACCACTTAGTCTCGGCCAATCGAATGACCTTCAGCAGCAGCTGAGTTTAGTCAGAGGAATTTGTCAAAAAAAACAAAAACGGCAAAGGCACCGAGTGATGAGGATTCAGCTGTCGACACGAGGACGGAGGTTGGCAGTAGTAGTAGATCGTCCTGTCTCATACAGCGCACCAAGTGATGCTTGCGTCACGGGAAAGTCATTTTGGATCTTTTATGGCTCACGTGACTTCTTTGATTAATCAGACTGAACTAAATCGAGTTGCAGAGACTGCATGTTTTGTAGGAACGCACTGTCAGACCTGTGACGACACAGAAAACACACTTGGGGCTGTTTTTCGTACACTTCATAAACACATACGACTCAGTGCTCAGCAAATAAAATCGGCGCTTATCTCCTAAATCACTGACTGGCACTTACAGCCATCATTTGGGGAGCAGTAGCTGGTTAACAGTAAACCTCCACATCACCTCTCACTCTCTGAAAGGCTTAAATTGTGTTAAAAGGTTTTGTTGTTGGGAAACTGTTTAAAGCAGTGACGTTAAAGCAGTTATGGCTCACACAGTCATTGCTCTGTGCTGCGTCGAGACCATCGTGAAGTCAGTATTTTATCTCCATAAAGTCACCTGGAGCAATTCTCATTTCTTCTATGCGACATCCAAGCGTAAGTCTGGCAGATGCTTCGCGGTTCTTGGATAAGCTTCGCTATAATGTGATAACTTTTCTGTGGTGTGAAGTGAACCTGAGATAGTTTATTCAGCTTAGTGTGAAGATCGCCTGTTACTGTATGCATCGATGGCGTGCTGCGTGCGTAATTGTGTGTCTTGAGAAAGCTGGCGGCCATGCAGCGGTGCTCTTTCAGAATTGCATGTATAGCAGGTATCAAATAGTGTGTGCATCCATGCACAGTTCTGTCCGTGTGCATGCACTTGGGAAAATCATTAAAGGCCAAGGGTGTTGATAACACCTCTTGTCCCGTCTGTCATCTGTGTTTCTTGAGTTACAATGCCTTCCACGGCTCCACCCATGGACCTCCACACACAGCAGCTGCTGCTTGGGCACATTCTATACCACTAATTTTCTTAAAGTCTGCTGATAAGGCTGTAAGGTGCTGGCTCTAATGACTGCACGCTGTGTGGCAACATAAGACTGGATGTCTGAGCATGTGCCTCGGGGGTTTTGATGCCACTAATGAACTACAGGCAACCCTCCCTGAGTTTAGACTCTGCCAACATAGGTGCCTTTCACAGTGGACTGTCCTCTGAGTTCATTTAAGAGGCTTCGGAGCAACAACTGAGGTGAAGCACGGGTCAGTCTTAGCTGCTGAGTGTTGACGTCCAGTGTACAAGAACAGGTTAAGGAGCATTTGGAGACATGACGGTCTCATGGAAACCATTAAATCTCCCACACGTCCTCGCTCTCTTTCTCGCACAGTTGCATGGAAACATGTACTCGCATACACATAGCAACTGAGAGAGCAGCGTTTCATGATCTGTGTAGACGAGCAAGTCCGCGCAAGCAGGGTGGTGAGTGGCACGACTGACCGCGGGAGCTGAGGCCAGCGCACTCCCACGCAGAGTGTGTGTGTTTGGATGTATGCATGAGAGGAGGCGTCGTCTGTTGTTTTTCACGCGGCGGCAGCTCTCTTGCTCTCAGATGATGCAAGTTGAGACGGACCTGAGAAGAATTGATTTTAATCTACAGGACATTTATTAATTGGGAATATTTTCTACTTTTCTTACTCTTTAACTAAGAAAGAAACGAAATATCTTATCAAGAAAAGAGCTGATAGGTCAGCTGACAAAGACAAACAACTGTTGCAGGTGGTAGTTGTTCTCTGTGTTCTTTGTGTTATGTCATAAGCTACAAGGTACATTCACCACACACAAGTATTTTCTATGTTTGTATATGATTCATTTCCACACGGACTGACCGACCGCATCACACAGCAGGATCTGAGCAGGACCGCGTTGGAACACAGCCGATCCGAGCCGTCAGTCCGAAGCCTTAGAAAAGCTGATCGGCTTCCTCTCCTTTTTTATTTGCTGTACTTGAATCGTGAATTCAGCGGGCTTGAAACTGGGCTGTGAGTGAGTGGACAGCTGCACGGCAACCGCTCTCTACAAACACAAGTGGCACAATACAACAAACACACACACGACCTGATAAGATTAATAGAAATGTCCGACTGGTTCTGGTGTCGCTGTGAAATGAACAAAGTAGTGGGCAAGCTGTAACTATGACAATGATGATTAATTACTGAGATATTGGTTGCGACTCTGACATGAAGAGACAATGTTTCTCTTCAGTCGTGTGACCTTCTGAGGGTTGAAGTCAGTCTTTAGACAATAGTCTGATCAATTATCATTTGACAGTTCAAACAGAAAGAAGATAATAACCATGTATTTCCAAAGCATCCACAATGGTGGTTATTTCTGTCTGACTTATTAGCTACCGTGTTATTGCTTCTTTCAGGAAAGAAGCAGGTGATTCACTGGTTTGGCTTGTTCGTCGTGATCTTTGAAGATCAGAATATTAGCAGACAAAGCCAACTCGGGTCCAATTCAGTAACACAGGCGGTGAGTCATGCCAAGGTCAGCTTTTCCACTGAGGTCTGGATCGGGTCTTGATGCTCTCTATTGGGACCAGTCTGCCCTTTTTTTCGTTGACTAATTCATGGCCGCCACTAAAGGAGATGTCAGTTTTGACACGGGCGGGCCAGAAGCCTGAAGGACCCAAGAACAGCGCGAGAAGAAAAGGAAAGCAATTTCCTGGTCGACAGCCTCTGTAAACGCGGTGTCATTTTTAACAGTTTTAATCTGGCTGTCCTCGTTCACAATGGACGTCACATTTTCATTTGGATGCCGGGCTTGACTCAATTTAACGTGACCCCGCCCCTCCCCGGGGGGCTGACAAAACAAATGCTTAGAGCGTGAATTTACACACTGTGGCTATGACAAAAAAGAGACTCCTAAAATATTCATATGCACACTAAGATCAGCCAAAGTCAAAACAACAGCTTGCTTATGCGGCGACATGAAACCAATTAGCGTGATGGAGTTATCCGAATTCCATAAAAAGGGACGGGGTGCGATCAAGCACCCTTGCCCAGCGCCTTTCTTGGCTGATGGGTTTTCTAATCAACAGGACCTGCTGTTCTGGTCGTTAAAGCAGCAGGGTTGACTTGGTTGGCCATCTTGCTGATTATTGCGCTGCTAGCTCCCACCGCGGATCCATAATTCAAAGCCTGGATGTGGTACTGTTTCACAAGGCAGCCCTGCCCTGCCCTGCCCTGGTCGGTTCTCCCTGACTTGCTCCACTGTTGTGTGCCAAGTGACAAACGCTGCCAAGGCGGCTAACAAAAGTCAGCGGCTGTGTAGACATCAAGCGCTTTTATGGGCACTGGTTTCATTACACCTAAATGGTGGCTCGGATCACTAATAAAATGACAAAAGAGCAACTGGAAATCTCAATCATATAAAGAGCTTACACTGATAGTGTGAGAACACACAGTGTTTGAGTAGAAGTAAAATGAAGTGTTTTAGTGTCTTGTTCTGGTTAAGTATTTATCCCTATGATCATCACAAACAAGCTCCCATCTGCACTCATTGCCAGCAGGTGATACTGAAACTCAAGAAATATCCTTAGTGTAATTACCAGGAAGATAAAAAAGTCACCGCAGAGCTACAAATAAAGACAGATAAGCCAGAGTGGAGAATCTGAAACACCAGAAGGCAGCAGATTGAGAAGCAAACGTCCATCTTGGACAAAAACATGCAGATGGGCTTTAAATCAGAGCGATCGGACGGCGGCGCGCCACACCACGACTACACACGTTTTATTGCTTATCTAATAGCTTTGTGTGCCGTCTTTACTGTTTGCGTTTCAAAAGGTTACAAGGTGACATCCCTCATGCATGTACTGGAGAGATTATGAGAAGGGCTTTCATCTGTTGTCCATGTTGTTGTTGTTTTTCCCCCCAGAGACGGAAAACTCATTCAGGCTTCATTTTCACGTGACATGTGTTGTTACCATGGAAGCATGTGTTTGCAACTAGCTTGTGGATTTGTATAAAAACCGAAGGTCATAATTAAGGATCCTAGACGAATCTGAATGTAGATCTGCATGGAAATACACAGTGGAAGTGACAGTGAGAATTACTTAAAGATCTCAGGGTGTCCAAAATAGTTGGATTCACACTAAAAGTATCACTTGATCGTCGAGGAACTGGCTGAGTGAGGAATTTCCATTAAATCTGGAACAGATATTAATGATCTCCCGTGGATGGATTCTACCTTTCTCCTAGCGCCAACATGAGCTTGACAGGTCGACACTTATTGGATGGAAATTTAGTGCACACACTCATGTCCCCTTTAGGATGGACTGCAATAACTTTGGTGATCCATTAAACGTGTCAACTAAATCTAATATGCCATATCACAAGCAACAAGAAGTTGTTAAACGCAGATAAAGTGCATATTTCTTTAAGCAGCTGAAGCTCATCTTGAGAAAAAACTACCTTTTATGTAATAGTAAATGTTACCAGCATATAGATGAAGGCCACCTACGCTCTCCATTCAGTGTTGTGCAGATATCTAGTGTGTGTGTGTGTGTGTGTGTGGACAGCTGGGCTGTCCCTGCATACATTTCACCGTTTCCCTTCCCTTATCTTTTGGTTGCACAATGACATAACCCGCCCAGTCGCTTAACAGTGACATCTGCACGCTGCGTGGAGAATGCGGCGGAGAACAAAGGGATCAAGGTCACATAAAGAAAGCAATCAGGTCTGAGCGGTGACCTTTACGGGGCAACCTTTCAAGCTGCTCTTTCAGGAGCGCAACCGAAGCTTTGGAAAGTCCAACGGGGCACAATTGCGGCTGGTTATCTGAGAGAAAACCTCGGAGCTGCCCTCTCTGCACCCCAACAATGCTACTGTATATCCCGTTTCAGGGGCTCTCGGTGAGCAGAGGTGTGTGTTGGATCACAGTGTACCTGATACAGGGTGCTTGATGGCAAGGCCCGCTCTTCATTTAAGGTTACATAAGACGTCGAGCTGCGGCTGTGACTAACGAATGTCAGGTCAGAGCGGTCAAACGAGCGTAGCTGAAATTCTGGTCCTTGCAACAGGCCTCCCAGTGTATAATGCAACGCAGCAAGTGGCCTTGAAAGATTTGGTGGGGAAAATCAATTTTCTTTCCTTCTTTCTTTCCCTCATCATCTCGGTTTTGAGGGCATGTGACGCAGATGTATTATGGGATAGCGCGGGCGCAGATGGTTACAAAGGAAAAGAGGAACAATACAGCAATTTGTCATCCATAAAAGCAATCCACTGAACTCCCGGATCTCAATTAAGTGTGAAGATGTGGAGGGTACGGCGTGTTCCTAATATTGTCATTTATATTGCCCTCAACATAAAACGATAAGAGATATCAAGTGTCAAAACCACAATCTAATCACAGTTTTCTTAGTTGCTTGCATTATGGATATTTTAAACGCATTTAATAGCTCTAAACTAACTAGAAAACAGAGCCAGTCCCCCCCTTGGCATACGTAAGTAGGCTGATTAGCAGCAAAGCTACTACTTATCCACTTTGTGCCATCGCAAACAACAAACATCCAAGGGTGTGCCAACTGGCAGGAGAGTTCAGCAGACGGATGCCAGAGCCTGGCTAACGCTGCCGAGTAGGAAAGGTCAGAGGTAGCCTTGAGGCCAGAGGCCGGAGTTCGACAATGACACACAAACTAGGACAATTGGCAATTACCTAGACAACAACACCCAGCCGTCCACACACACGCACACACACACGCTGCAAAGACTCGAGTTACAGCCTTGTGGTCTTTTGTGGGTCACAATCGAGCCACAGGTTGGTTATTTGAGTGCCAGAGGAACGAGTGAAGAGCACAGAGGACAGGGGAAGCTGGACAGCTGTGCCTATGGTATGAAAGAACGAGGTCAAAGATGGAAACGTCAGGGTTAAACTCAAGTCAAGTGGAAACCTGTCCAGCTCGTATGTGTCTTTCTTCAAAATATTTGTGTACGCTTTCTACAGAATGAAATATGATACCAAACATTCAGTCACAAGTCCACACTGTGTTGATGCACGTCCTTCTAGCAAATCTAGCCGTGCGTCGAAACAATAACGACTTATCGGCGTGTGCAACGAGTACGAACGCTCGGCGGTTTGAGCGGAGCATCTGCGTGAGTCCGCTTCAAACATCTGAACCGGGGTAATTGCTGCCTTTGGATGAAACATGCAAGGTTGTAGCTCCGACATAGAAGTCATTATTTTTGACGTTCAGTTGGTTTAAGACGTGAGAACACTGTTGCTAGGCGACTGACAGCATAAAAAAAAAGAAGAATGAATGAATTACAAAAGAGGGAGACTTGCCTTTTGCTGATTAATAAAATAAATATGGGCTCTTTTTAAAAAAAAGAAAACATCAGCTTATGTCACAGCTCATAAACCTGGAGCTACAGTTTCAAATACATGATTCAATTAATCAAAAGTAGCTGCAGGAGTCACACAAATGGCCGAATGATGACAGTAGCACATTTGCGGGGTTAGAAAATGATCCATGGTTCCTGTTTTATTAAACAGTAGTGATAAATAACTGAAGAAAATCAGGGGAAAACACGTACTTCAGTATTTCCAGTACCCAGCATCTTTCTATTGTAACGACTGTATTGATCTACTGTATCATATAGCTCTCTGTTAGATATAACAGCTAAAAGGCAGAAGAAAAGGTGTTGGACCTTTGTTAAGCAATGCCCTTTGTAGGATCTTTTCAGAAGGACGCAGCGGCAAGCTGTGCGAGGATCCATTTAGTGCTGTGTCAAGTTAACTTCATGCCCGTGTCCGCGTGTAATGACATCACTAATAGCAGAACGGTGCTAAACAGCGTGCTATTTTCAGACGTTTTAGCCCATTTCGCTTCCATCAGACATTATAGAGTAAGAGATGTGGTCTGTGTGAGACACAAAGGCAGCCATTAGTGTTTCCAAGTAGCTTCCAAGTCACAATATGAACCTTCTACGGGCTTTTAGAAACACATCGTAATGTGTTTCTGATGAAAAACTAATGTGGGGTAAAGACAGATAAGAGACGTGCGAGGCTGTAAAGCTCGAATGACAAAATTGTCGGATGGATGAAAAATACAACACACACAAAGTGGGTTTCGAGTATGCGGCGTGCTCAGAGTGAAGTGTCCTTTAAACATGTCAACGTGTATCTAAAATCTGCTTCAGTGTGCTGATATATTTGAGTGTGCAGCCCAGACAGCAAAACAAACATTGGAAAAATATTTTTCTTTCTCTTTGTGAAGTTTATTTGGCAGTCGTGTCCCAAGTTTGTTTACGATTTGGCAGGTTTAATGTACCTGTAGGTGTACAGACTGATTACTCTAATGCTGAAAACTGTTTCCACGCAAACTGGAGAACATTTGAACACTGAGATAATGAAAATATGAAAATGTGTGTTCTCTAAATGATGAGTGTGTCACATCTGCTCCAGCTGTTTATAAACAGTCAAATCAGCAAAAACTACCATCCTATTGTTTTCAACACGACATGCACATGTCACTTTCACCTCGCACGGCACCTTCGCCTCATCACTAACCTTCTACAACTCTCCTGAGCCCGCCCCGGGAAGTCACACCTCACAACTGTGAAGAGCTCTTGTTTGTTTAACCTCAGCGGTGGATTACTTTAGGGTGTTATGCTGCCACCTCATATAAATCATCTAATGCGAGCTTTATTATTATATTTTTACATGTTTTATTGTGTTTTATGTAGCCTTTGTTTAAATATCTCTCTGTGCTCTGTGGCTACAAGAAAACTGGGGACAACAGAGTCAAGTCAAAGTAGTACTTTGCCAACGTTAGAGTCCGTACTGCTCACTTCATAAACATGTTAATGTTTGGATGTTTCATAAAATTGTACGTTTAAAACCAAAGGTGACACAAAACCACAACAACAAAGCAAAGCTGTGATGCTGCTTTCCAAAGATGACTCAGCTTTTTTCTGATCTGCCGTATCGTGGATGAGGTAGGCTTAGGTAACACTGCCGCTTTGGTACCGTCCCAGCTTTAACCGGCGTCGTCATTTTCTGGAAACGCAGTATCATAGATGAGTCTTGGCAGACAAACAACATGTTGTTATGACTGGAGCGTTACATCCTCAGAGACGCAGTCCCTCTGGTTCCTTAAAACCCAAGACATATGGGAGACGTTTTCTCCGTAAACGCCCTGCAATCTTAAGCTGAGATCCGGTCTGTCCTCTGTGCCACATCTTCTCTCTCTGGTCCACTCTGTCTCTTACCCTCTGTGTTCTCAATAAATTGCTATTGTTTAGCTCTCATTTGGTTCAATCTGTCAGCGTCTTTCCTCTAAGTAGATTCCGAGAGGAAGATTTGGTGTTGATGTGCGGCTTTAGATGTTACGAGAATCAACTTGTGACCTATTGACTATGTTACAAAGGGACCCGGCCCTGCCCGTCTTTCTGGCCATGCGCCCAATAAAGACAGCACATGGATGGCCCTGCGGCTGGCCTGCACTTCCTGCTTGTGTAAGAGGTATTAAGTGGCCATGAAGCAAGCAGGGGAACATTGTACCCCTGATTCTGTTACACAGAACACAGTGTACACAGACACGACGACGCATGCGCACTACCAAAGGATGTCCTATTATCACATTTTTGTTTTCTTGGAAAGGAAAAGATGTTGTGCTTGTGTAACCTGTAACATAATTAAGTGGTGAAGTTGCAGTAAACGCCCGTCGGGCAGTTCCCTCCTTTTCTTCTCCCCCCCGCGGACTCAAGAATGACTCAGAAGATGCTGAAGCGCACAGCATGGTGTGAATAATTTTCATCTGCTCCACTGTGTTCTTTATTAGTTGGATTGTATAATACGGTTCTTTTAATCAAACTGTATCATGATGTGAGAGGTGTCTCCTGGTCCTCACGGCAAAGGCCTTGCCGTACCCCCACAGGGTTTGTGTTTACTCGAGTAGGAAAGCTGGAGAACTATCAGCAGGGCCACTCCAGCATCTAGTCTCCTTCAGGGGGCTGCTTGTGTTGAGCTGCCACGCCCTGCCCTCTCCTTGAGATTAGGAGTGGAAGGGCAAAGAGGGCATCGAGAGGGATCACATACAACATGCACGGAGCCACCTGCAGTAGCTGTTGTAAAAGAGACTCGAGGGAGGGGAAGAGAGAGTGTCAGAAAAGTGAAGATAATCCACTTCCTGAGGTCTATTGACTTATTAACCCAGCTTTGCATAAAAAGTAGGACTACCTTGAAGTCTGCCGCCAAAAATAACTCGTCTGTGCTCCTGGTTCATTTGTACATCTCTCCGGCGTGTCACCGATACCATTTCAGGTTCGGGCTCTCTTCTGGCTCAGCCTGTGTGTGGAGGTTAAATCTTCACGGCTTAAAAAGGACATGGCTATTTGTAGTTCCTTTCCCTCTCTTGTTTGTCCCTGAGGCTATTCAAACACTCTGCCTCGTAAAAAAAATAAAAAACGGCCCTGCGTGGACAGATTGTGCCCTTTTTCACTCTAGATTTTTTAACCAGGCTGTTATGCCAATGGGTGACGGTGGAGGAGAGAAGGGTGCACGGACACCGAGACAATGAGGGAACATTTTAATGCTAATTTTGAGCACTCTCGGGCTATTAGTAGGCTTTCTCCAAATTAAAGCAAGGAAACAGGTGCATTTTTTAATTCCAAAAATTGATCTAGCTACCGGAACACCGCTGCTTAGTCACTGCGTTTCCTAAGGAACATATGATCTTTGTACTGTGTGTTCGACAGCATTGCAAATGTAGCGCGGAGCACAAAGCCTTTCATACTCGCAGCGGTTTGCTGCAGTTCTGCAACTACAGTGCAGCCTCAATTGCTGAAGGCAATTTGAATCTCCTTTCACTGACAGACTTGGTGGAGGGTGGCGGAAACTCTACACTGAGCACTTGAGGTGAGGCGCTTTGTGCTCCACAAAGGCAGAAAATTTGCCAATTCATGGTATACTGTAATCAAGTAGACTTGTACTTGGACCACGCTGAATGCTGCTTATTGTTTTAAAAAGGACTTGACCTTTACAAAAAAGAAACCGAGTGGCAGAGTGGTACTTTTTGTTTGGGCTGACATTTTCTCTCTCGTGGGTGGACGAATGAACGGACCACCTGGGTTCAGCTGGAGTTCTTTCTTTTCAGGTGAAACATGTGAAGGAACATATGGTAGGAGTCTTTCTACAAGTCCTCTATTACCTGCACACAACAGAATCCTCAGACCAGGATGGCCACCATCAATACATTGAGTGATATGTTTTATTGCTACTACACTTACAGTCCGCCTCTAATGGCATCGACAGAGCTGCCAACAATCAAGATGAGCGAATGCTCCACCAACCAACGCCGTATTTATAACAGCCCGACCACAGACGGGGGCTTCTTCCCCTGCTGCTTCTCCACTGTACCACTGAGGAACGGGAATATAAAAAAAACAAACAATGGCCCTGACCTTGTCTAGGTGTCTCCATGGAGACGAGGCCTCACTATAAAGCACTCCCCACTGTGTGCGACTGACAGGCCAGCCCTGCCAAAGACGTGCCAAACAAGTTCGGGGGCTAAGTAAGACACATGCTGCAAGGTGTAAACACATTTCTCTCACGCGACGCTTACGTCTACATGCGTTTACTGCACCGACTCAACCACACGCTGGCAAGAAAACGGCGTATTGTTCAGTGTACGGCTGATTTGCATTAGTTATCCTATCTCACGTATGCTCTGAATTCCTACCATGTGCACGGCCTCCGAGGCCACTTACTTTGTAAGTAATTGGTGGTGAGATAAAATGCTCCTCTCAGGTGTCTCGTTGATGAGGCTGAGCGACCATCTTTATCCCTCGGGGGATAAAACCTCTTAAGGAGGGGTGATATCACTCCTCAGTCTTTTACGCTAATGTGAGATGGGAACGAGTGTCCCACCGAGGCTAATTCAGAGGTGCTAATTCCCCCATGAGCTTTGAATTTTCACGTAAAATATGAATGATCTTGAACAAACAGAACTCTAGTTAGCTGGTAAATATAATAATGACACTTATTACTCATTTTGTATCATTACTTATTTACTCACATTACTTCCATAATTACACTATTTTTGAATTGAAAATATGAAAGGGGCTTATATGAGTGCACCTCTATGATGATATGCAACAAATAAACTGAACTGAAACCAACAGTTTGTTTTTAAATCAAATCACCAGACGTTAAATGACAGTAACTGAAGTATAGGTCTGGTATCATTATTAAATATTTTGGTTTATTGGCTACACTTTTTTCAAAGTTTTTTTTCAGCGGAAATTATCAACAGAAATTCATAAAAATGTATTCCTGCGGGAAACTTGCTTGAGACAGGTTATTATCACAGCGGTGACAAATATACATATTTTTTAAAATTAAAGTTATATAACAGTATCACTGAGTCATAATTGAGTTAAATGCTGGAACCTAAACGTACCGGCAGATTCTAGGATGATCAGCAACAACATTCATTTTTCTAAACTGTAGACTGATTCGTTTCACTGGTTGGGCCGGTTTATTAATTTCGCCAGACCTGCGTCATTAAGAAGCTGGTCTGAACACCATGAGGGTTTTTTTTTTTTTTTAGATTAAATTCCAGCGGCATCATCCTTTGTTACTTAGATACAACAACCACTTTTCTATGATGTCATAATCACATGACCTTGACTGGATAAAAACAGCTCAACCTGTGCATTTTAATATCTCGTTCATTCATGAATCCACCTTGCTCACTATAGTACAACTCTGACCTGTGTACTACTCACTCAAGGACAAGGAAAAGCCCATTGAGCGTAACAGGCAACAGGTGGTCCATGAAAGGCGGCGGCCGGATCCGCTGAGGCTGTCAGTGGGGGAGGGGGAGTAAAGCCCGAGAGACAGAAGACAGACAGAGAGAAAGAGAGAGAGAGAGCAGGTGGCAGAAGGCTTAACCTGAGCTAAAACCCATCCAATGAGCTCATCTCAGCGGGCTTAGCTCAGCCACGAGTTGTCTGCTTTCTGCCAGGAAAGCCAGATCTGGGAACTCCCGTACAGTCAGTCCAGTCAGTCACCAGGACGCGGCGGCTAATCTGTCTGAGCGCTACGGTCGTCACCTTTCTGTCTGTGTCACGAAAACAAAGTGATAGGTACGGGGTGTATTTGTGGAAAGGGATGTGTGGTACGTTTCTGTACATATTTGACAGTTACAGGTGAACACGTTCTACCATCGCCATGTCCCGTAATCTTACGAAATCCCCTCGTTGTTGTGACCGTCCTAAAAATATCCAATCCATGTATGTCAGTGCAATGCGGTAAGCCTTTCTCTCGGGACGCACGTAAACATCAGATTCCCGCAATCTCACTGTCACAACAACAAGTGTGTATTGTACAGTAAGCTCTGCTAATCCTTTGCTGTGACTGTGCCTGAGCGGACCTCACGTAACCCCGCAGAGACCATACAGCGGATCTGTCAGATTGTAACTCAGAAGTCCACTGACATAACACGGTACGAACTGTTATGAGCTATTCGTAAAATCAACACTTGCTGCTGGTGACACACCACCACTACCTGAGGTTTGGTGTGAGCCGGAGACAATAACAAAGCCTTGTTATGTCGGGCTGTGTCAGCACCGTATCTACCTGCCTACTGCTATGCTCTAATCCCTTGTGTCCAAGCCTATTTTAATCATGTCATGGCAGACAGAAGTGCTGATGTGGTCTTCAAGACTTGGTGTAATTTAATTACTTCTTAGAAGGCACACAAACAAAGTCGGTTCCCAGCATTGTGGATCTGTTTTGTTTTTATTTTTATGGATATGTCTAGAATAAATTCTTCATAAGCATGAAAACACCATCCCTGCATGAATATAAAGTTTCCCTGCAGCACTGGTCAGGCCTGAGTCACCTACCATGCCGGCTCTTTCCGGCCTTTTGCTTGATTAATTAAGAAAAGCTGCCCACCATCAGCATGCCCACGCCTCAATCAGCCTACACTGAGCAGGGCGACGCCTCAGCAGGTTCCCAGTCACGATGCTCATTATCATTTGCACCATGTTCATCATCATCATCATCATCATCGCCATCGTCACACACTCACCGCTGGTGCTGCTAAACGGTCTCCTAAGGGGACCGGCTAAGGCTGCAGGGCCCCTCGTGGAGCTCCGTGCTCGTCCTTCTCGTACGAGAAGTCACATGGCAACCGCATCATTACGTGCTGGGCCCAGTGGTCGTGCTCTGAGGACAGTGTCCTCCGCGAGGGAAAACTCCTTTGTTATGTGGTACAGTAGCAATCCAAGTCCAGTTATTTTAGATTTCTTTATCGCTAGGATAAATAAATTGAAAGACTGGCTCTCTGCTCTTGTGCACAACCAATCTACATAATGTTCACTGGGAAACATGGAAAGTACAATTAGCATAATGGCTCCATTGAAAAACTGTTTACTTGCCAAATGAATCAGAGTGCCATCTCATATCGAGTAAGAAGAAAAAGACAAATAAAACACGAGAGAAAACAGAGTGAGAAGAGGCATAATATTAATATCATCTGTTCCAATGTCAACATATTAGATGACTGAAATATACAGTATGTTCAAATTTATTGATAAATCTACTATTTTGATTATCATTTGATAGTCGCATCTATCAAAAAACTGAAACTACTACTGAAAACATTTGGAACTTTATTGTAGCAAATGTTTGCTGACATTTGCTAATTAATTCTCGTTTAATCGCCTTATCGATGCAGCTGTAATAGCAACAGGGATGAGGTTAACTAACAGTCTTCAAATCAGCTTATGGGCTGTGACATATGGGTGGAAATTCAGTTATACAGCGGCTGCGACAGTGATGTCTGATATGAAAGTGAATAAAATATGAGTGAAGGCTGGCGTGGAGGCTGTATGAATGAAGTCGGCGTGGTCTTTAGGGAGGCATGTCATCTTCAAAAGACTGATCTGACAAGATTTCTGATGGCAACCCGTTGCATTGTGGGTGATGTAGGCGTCGGTTTTTGACAAGAAAGAAGAATGCGGGGAGTAAAAAGAACAATATCTCTTGTTCTGTTTTAAAAAAAGAGAGTTTGACGATGTTATACAAGTCCAACACTCCATTTTCCTCTGGCCTATCTCAGCTGGCATTGGGCGAGAGGCGGGCTACGCCCTGGACAAGTCACAGGTTTGATGGAGGACTCTTTGAAACTAACATACCAGAAATCATTTCTAACTGCCCTAGCTCTTTATCATTCAGTGTCAGACAGACACATTAAGAGGCTGAATTACCATCGGCACAAATGTTAAAAGTGGTTACACAGATCTGCAGTTGTTGATTATCTTAATAAACCGCAGGCATTCATTACGGCGAAGCTTCCAGCCGCCTGCCTATGAAAGAATTTCACCCTTTCTATTAGTCGATAGAAAGGTCGCTCTCTTTTCGCTACAAGTCTGACTCATCCGGCATTCATTTAAAAATGATATGAGACATTGGAGCTTCACAAACAAGTCGAGAAGTAGCTGTCAGCTTGACCGAGGTCCCTGCAGATACTTTATCTGTGTGGCCTCACGACTAGGCTACAGGAAGAGGGTTCTGAACCGGAGACAACAAGACCTCTCTCTCTCTCTCCCTCTCTCTCTCTCTCTCTCTCTCTCTCTCTCTGTCAGGAGCACACACGCTGACCCCATCGCTCACTCACAGCGCATGCATACTGTATGCGCACAGAGGTAAACAGGTTACTGACACACACACAGAGTACGATAGAGTAAAGGGGTGGCCATCTCACCTGGTCGTCCACTCGGTGGGCCACGATCGCAGCCGCCTCCTCCTGCTCAGCATCGCTGAGGGGTCGGATCCTCAATGCAACCTGCAGCAAAAACAAGTTTATTATTTAGTCGTACTCAAAAACACAAGGATATTCAATTATTAAAGATAGCACGAGCCTAAAATTCATGGAGCTCAGAGACTCCTCAGCTTAAACCAAACCCTGTTGAAATTCTGCATGAATTTCACATGCTTGTTTCCAGCCCTGCACAAGTGTGTGTCAGTTAACCCTGCCTCCTGTCCAGGTATGTAAAACAAGTGTATAAACGGATCGACTCTCTAATTTAAGCACACATTTTAATGTTGAAACAAGTTAAGAGCGGTGACATTTTCCCACAGCAGCACATATCTCAATCGTGAAACAGATACCTGTAGTTTGAGTAGCTTTCCCTTATGAACGTCGGATAGCATTTGGCAAACACTAAAACCATCTGTATCATCACATAAACGCACTCATACGCCGGTACACTGTGTCGGTTTACTCCCTTCTTTTCCGTGAAAACATCCAAGACGTCAGAAGAAACGGACGACTGCAATCACAGCAGTGGTGTCATGTACCCACAGGGCTGGCTGTGCAGGATAACCCACATGCATGCGATTAGCAGCTCTGCAGCATTTTGGAAGGTGTTCGTTAATAAGCTCTGCTCATGTAACACTGTTCCACCTAAAAAAAAAAGGAGGAATAACAAGGTGCTCTTTCTCTCTGTCTCTGTGTAGAAAGTGTATTGCAGTACACGCTTTGGAGAAGGCAGAGGCAACTGAAAACAGCCACTTTAATTATTCAGATGTACTGTAGGCTGCAGAGCACGGTGCAAGGCAGCAGTGCAGGACTGGGGAGATCTTCACATTATTCACTTTTTAAAAATGAAAACATGTTGTCATTTAAAAACAAACAAATTTAAACATTTAAGCAGTTTACACCAACTGTTGTGCCATAAAACCTATACATATATGTGTGTATATATATAAATATAAAGGTGTTAAGTCATAGATAATAGTGATATTGTGTGGGTTAATAATCAGAAACATCATTTGAATATATATAAAGTTCATAACAACAACATTACAGGTGTCAGTTGGATTACAGGTGTTCCTAATAAAGTGACCCCTAAAGTGTAAGCATGTTACTGACTACCAACAACAGATTTAGTGATTTAAATTGATTTAAAAAAAACATTAAAATAATAATAATAACTCACAGTTAGTTGGTGGTCCTTTGACTCCCCCGTGTCCTTCATGGTCACTTTGTGGAGTCCGAGTGCAGGATAGTAATGAGCGTCAACAGCAGACGGGACACTGGACCATGTCTGTTGTTGTTGTTGTTGTCGGTACCTGCATGTCCTCGAAAATAAACACACACCTGTACCTACACCTCACACACAAAGACACACACACACACAGCAACTAAGAGACTGCTGCTCTCTCTCTCTCTCTCTTTCTGTCTCTTTCCGAGCGAAAGCAGCTACAACTACCGACAACTAACCGAGCTCTGTGCTATTCTCAGTCCGAGTCCCAGCGAGTCTATGTCGGGCTTCTTTTTTAAAAGTGTCGTCGACGGTTAGCTGGTTAAAATAACTAAACAAGCAGCAGCAGCGGCAACAGCAGCAGCAACAGTCCACCTGCTACCTCCACTTCCCTGTCCGTCCTCTCTCTGAGAGGGTGTGTGTGTGTGTGTGTGTGCGTACGTGTGTGTGTGTGTGTGCGTACGTGTTGCCCCTGGTGATCACCGGTGAGCTAACCGACCGTTACAACGAAAACTAGCTAATTAGCTAATTTTCCACGTCGTTTTTTTAAAAGTATAAACCCTAAAAATGAATAAAATCATCTTGTTTTTGTCTTATTTGTTTCATAATGTGTTTATATATATTTTTTTATTTTGTTAAATGTTTTTTTTCTCCTCCGTCACACGCCGCATAGCTTAGCCTATTCAAACGGTTAACGGTTGGTTGTTTTTATGTTTTTTAAACGTTTCAAAGTGTTTCATGTTAATCTGGAGAAATATATTTGTTTTTTTTTTGTTTTTTTCTGTTGGAGTCAGTAACAGTTTGACTTTTTCAACACTGTGCTGACATCTGCTGGAAAAATTCAATATTACACTCTTTAAAAAAATACATTAATATATATATATTTAAATATAACACACATCAGTCTGTTTTAGAGGGGTGTTCTTGTTTTTTTTATTAACAAAAACAAATAAAAATCAAGTAAAAACATCTTCACAGATCTACAACTAACACCTGGATGACTGAAAACCTTCACAGACATATTTTTCCCCAAAGAACAAACAAAGAAATAAAGAATTCAGTCAAAGCACCATCATAGTTACATGATAATATAATAAGGATCAAAAGGGAAAAGCATAAAAACAAAAAAGCAAAAATAAAACTTAGATGTGACAGACTTATATCTTATATATAAATAAAGTTCTAGTTATAACTGTTGTGATTTAAAATATCTGAATGAATGTTCATTATAGATAGACATTTCTTATTAGTAATTAACTTAAGAGACTTAAAATGATCATAATTAAATTAAGTTGAATAATCAACTTCAGTCAAAAACAGCTTAAATGATGGTGATGAATTTCGAAATTTACATTTATGGATGTGAAATTTCCTTAATAAAATATAAAGGTTGACAATAATACATAGTTTCTTTTATTTGTATTCAAAGTGAGTAATAATGGGGGGGTTTCGCCTCAATGCTGATTTTATGTTTTGTTTTACACAGTATATAGTTCTCAAGTTCTCTCAAAATGTGCTACTATACGGGCAACCATAAAATAAATGAGTTACATTTTCAGGTCCGGTTTTACAAAAGGTTATCGATGTCAAGGAATTTTGATATATATGCTTTAGATGGGTATACGTTATGTAGTATTTTTAAATGTAATTCTCTGATTTTATTTGTGATCACAGACATCTTCTATGTGCTCGAACCTCAAAAGCCATTTAGTCACTGATGACTGATTGAAGTGTTGTGCATGAACTGTGATGATAGTAAATGTTAGATCAGAGATACACTCCAAACAAAACAATGGTTTTATGGTTCAGAATCTATCAATATACTAATTATTATTACTTAATAAATTGCTGTACACAAAATGTGGCATGCTTCACTAAAAAAAGTCGATGCTCACTCTATGTATGTGAGATCTCCACATCACACTTGTGTGGACTGCATATTGGACCATGATTGGCACCAAGTTTGTGATGCCAGAGATCATGCTCGTAAATATATGTTTTTAGTGTTCAGATGGACAGGCGGATAAATAAAAGATAAACAGGCACTTTGGGGATTTGTTTCCACTCAAATCAGTGCCGGACTTCAGTAAATGAAAATCAAACCACATTTTGTAGTTATAATTCATTGTACAGATCAAACAAATCAGATACAACTTATTAGTTAACTTCAGAGAGGTACCAGCAGGTGGATAGACAGAGCCAGGCTGTTTCCTCATTTACAAACTTAATGCTCTGCTGTCTCCTATCTCTGTCTTCTCTATCTATTTCCCTTTCTACCCAACATCCTAATATATTACCACCTGACCTTCCACGAATGGAATAGACGACATGATCAATCAATTGTTAAGGAAGCAATAACAGATCAATCAATAACAAACATAATCTATGGTCCCAGCCTTGCAGAACAAATCAACATCCGTGTGGAACAAACACATTAATATTGATCATTTAGCGGATACTCAACAACAGCTATCAAGTTTTACAAGATTAATTAACACACGGTGGTTGGCTCGGTATATGGAGTAAACATTTAGATGCAGACAGGGATGTTAGCCGGTGATAATCCAGAAGGATGTGTGATATAATACAGTGTACAGACAGTAAAATAAGACGGCTGATCACCGTTTTTAATCATAAAGGCTGGATGCTTGATTGAACCTCTTATATCAGCACAGACAAAATGAATCAGCAATAAAATAAAACCCACTCTTAATGCAGGCACGTCCATTTGTTTTTCACTTTGCAGCTGATATAGCTCTGATAAGTCGTTTTTTAAATGACTGCACTACATTAATTATGATTTTTTATGTTTGGGGTTTTAAAACATCTTTTAAGACTTCAGGGGGCGTTTAAGTGCTCTTTGGTGTTGATGATGATATTTATTTTTTATTTCAACGCAACAATAAAGTGAAGACACGTGAAGTTGTACTCAAAACTGATTTATTTATTCAACTCACGATTAGACCCTGAAGTTTAAGGTCACACACAAGAAAAATTAAGCACAACTCTCGGTGCCTGTACAATGTAACATGCTGAAAGAAAAGAAGAAAAAAAAAACATTTAAGAAAATAATTATTAAACAAAAGGTGTGTATTAAAATCCCTACAAAAAAAAAAAAGTTAGTCGATACATACATGTACTGTTTGGATGGGTTGAATCGATGAAAATAATTACCTGAATATTCTCATTAATCGTGGTTAGAGCAGCACAGCTTCCCCCCCAGAAACTGTATTTATTTTATTTTTATTTATTTCTGTATTAGCTGGATTAGATTAGGCAGAGGACGTGTGTCAATGGCCCTTTTAGAAAGTACAAAAACAAACCGTGATCCTACAGTATGTGACGTCGCCACACAAAAAACTAGAAAATATATATATATATATATATAAAAAAAAATGGCACATTGTCTTTAAACAAAAAATAAACCACACTCAGAATGAGAGAACAGTCTGTTATTGTACAACGTATGTATATACACAGAAGCCGTGTGTCTCAAGGTAGGAGATTTAGAAACATAAAGCTTCACCTGTACGCATGTCTCTGTGTGAACATAAATAACGGATACCTCCAGTCTGTGTGCTGCCAGTGCTGGGTTTGTGCTTCACGAATATCAAGCATGAAGCACGATGATATAGCGAGTTTACATCAGCTGTCATGTTCACATCTTTCCTCTTTGGAGACCTGAATTTTAGGAGGGGGAATAAATCTTGTTTTTTATTGTGAACACGTTGCTAGGGAGGAATGAATCTGCAAAATTGCTTTAATCATCTGTTCCAACACACCTTTCTTCAACACATTGTATTAAGAGCAGGTTAAGTTCGACAACACGCGTCAGAAATATTTAGCAAGTTTCCCCCCTCCCTCCCCACAGATGACAGAAAAGTGTGATTAATCGTTTATGAGCGTACGACACACGCAGAGAACAGTACTGAGACTGCAGTCCTGGATTAACAAAGTGTTACACACTGTCCTCTGTGATGCTGTGACCACACACATTCTTTGTGTGTGTGTGTGTGTGTGTGTGTGTGATGTTGGTTCCCTCCTCTGGACAGATAAAGAAGTCTACGCTTGGAAGTCGTTCCCAAACTGTCTTCTCTGTTCCTCGGTCATGGACAGATAGGTGGCCCTCATGCTGGGGGAGTACTGTGGAGGAAAAAAAGGTAAACACACACACACACACATGGAGAATATTACAAGCTTGATTCTGATGTTTTCACTATTCATCAGGTAAATAAAAGAAAGAGAATGTCACAGGAGTTTAAAGGAATAGTCCGTGTGTGGGATTTGAAGGTGGTTCTTTAAAGATTGAAGCTCGGCCTGGAGAATGTTGCACAAATAAATCACTGAATACTCGACTTGAAGTTTAATTTATGTCAGATTTCTTCTGGAAAAAGATGGATAAAGAAATATCTTCCTACAACTACAGGATGGCAGAAATGGTCCAACATCAACTTCACACTAAGAGAAGAAAAAACGTGAAGAGAGTCCAAACTGACTTTGCTCCTTGCACTGTGCAAACATTTTCAGATTTTACTGATCCAGAGTGGTGGTTTTAAGACTCGAGACATAAGTAAGGACTGGTATTATAGATTATAGATATATATATACAGCTTGTGCACATGTTCTCTGGGTCACTATCATTTCCGGTAATTGGCACATTGGGGGTGGCAGGAATCTGATAAAGAGGGTGAGTTAGACTAGAAACAGTCTCTGTTGTCTCGTCTAGTTTCGTTTTGTTACATTATGCCAAGTTAAGTTGTTTGTTCTCCTTTTATCAAACACTATATGATGCATCTGACTCATACTTGGATTTTTTTGGATTGAATGAGTCACATTAAGAGTCTGCTTTAGCCTCTTAGCTGCCTTTTTTTAATTGACGGCTCGGTACAGCTTTCCTGACGAGAGTCGGATGAGAGCATCGACATCACTATTACAAACTAGTGCTTCAGTATGAAAGCTGGACCCTCGAGATGGTTAGCAGGTAGTCGTTCTGTGGTAATTAAGTAAGGTAAGTCGGGTTCAAGTATCTCAAATTAGTACTTAGGAGTAAATGCACCAACCAGGCAACCAGCAGAGACTCGCTCTAACTGTTTCCCCCCAATCTTTATGCTAATCTACAGGGACTGTCTCCTTGCTCCAGCTTCATATTAAAAGGTCTGAGCGCTACAACAATCTTCTCATCTCATTCTTGGCACGAGACCCCCCCCCCAAAAAAAAGTTCTTTCTTTCTCAAAATATCAAATATAACTATTTGGTTTTCAGATGCTGTGATCCAGAAGTTGTTACCGACCCGTTTTCATCCCCTGACCTCCACACCCGCCCGCACACACAGTCCCTCATCAGCCTACTTTTTATTTATTTATAACTGCCCTTCACACCCGGCACCACACTACGTGCTTTCTACCCATTTTCCTCTGTATTCCTGCCTGACCCTTTGTACTCTCGCCTGTCTGGTTATAACTCTGTGGACTCGTTCTAACTGAACACCCTGCTTCCTGAGTATCTTTTCTGTCGAGGTGGACGGTGCTGATACATTTTCACGTGATTTTTTTTGGGTCGGCATTGGAGTTCATTGTAATTGGCGCAAAGAAGAAAGCCACAGACTTTTAAGAACCACCTTCAAGCCTATAGGCGCAGATTTTAATGCTCCAAAAGACAGATTTTCTGCAGAGTATTCCTTTAACTCGCTTACAAAACCGGCTCAGGGCAAACAAATCAATCCATTAATTGAAGTTAGACATTAAAAAGAACTCTAAATCTGTCAATCCTCTGGTAAAATAAATTCTATAGCGCTACATCGGGTAATTAACACCTTGTAGCAGTACTATAGAACTGAATGACTGGAGTAATACTGCATGCACAGGGAGGCTAACTGTGAGAGACAGTAAACGACAGTACCACCCTGTGAACACCAGGGGCAGACAAACCCTCACTAACCCCAATACAGACTGTCTGGAATGAGGACAAGTTGTGAGTTTTAAAGAAGCCATGCCAAACGGGGGAAAGAACTGCACAGGAAACCAAACGAAGTGATGTGAGGCAGGAAAGACGGAGATGCAACAAAGGTAAAGTGAGGAGGAGGAGGAGGAGGAGGAGGAGGAAGAGTTAATCCTGAGGAAGAGTTGAAAAGACTTACTCGGTTTCTATACTGCTGAGAGTATATCTCCAAAAGTTGATAAAAAAAAAGAAGAAGAAGAAGAAGAAGGAGGAAATATAGAAATGAAAGATACAAACAAACAAACATACACGTGACAAACGAACAAACAAAAAATATATAAAAGAAGCTGTTAGCCGCAGACTACTGCATGGTGCTGTACAGGTGTAGTCATGAGGGAGAATTAAACATCACTTGCTGGTATTAATTAGGAAAGAAGTCATAAGGCATCACAATTTTTAACGTGAGACTGAAGGTTAACGAGGACGCCATAAACAAAAGCTTTCCTCCTCATCTACAAACTGTACTTATCAAATCACATTTATGTGGAAGTGAAACCTAGCACAGTGAAATAATATGCAGAAATAAAATATATCGATCACAGCATTGTCTCTCTGAACGACCCATTTAAAAATAACGTTACAAAACACCGATCTGAAATCGATGAAACACCCGCAGAGCTCTTTTAAAATTCTGCGTTTCATAACACACGTTGTGCAGCATATCATCGGGAGGCTGTGCCGTAATGAAAATTTAATCTAAAATGTTTCTATTTTTATCTCCCGCGACGTACAGTAACAGGAGACAAGTGGCCCAGCGGGGAGCGGATTCAACGAGGAATAAAAAACCTTTAGTGTCAACAGTGAGCGACTTTTAAGGCCCGTGTCCCTCCCCACGTGGGAATTTGGCCTGAGAGAAGCTAAATGATGTTCAGTCCACCATTAAATATTAACTACATTACTTCTCCTCTCTTTGCTTTGGTTACTGTACACTAAAAACAGCCTCCTGTTTTACGGAGGGCTGAGGAAGGCACGGTGTGTGAGAGTATCTTAAATACTTTTAAGAAAAAACATCTGGGTGATATAAAAGGTGAAAATTTACGACCCGATTCCAAAAAAAGTTGAGACGCTGTGTGTAATGTAATTAAAAATGCGATGATTTGGGTAAATAAAATGTTTCTCGTGCACGGTTGCATGAAATTTAGAGATATCATCATTAAAGGATTCACAAAAATATAAAAAGAAATCTCTGCACATAACAGAGTCTGACCCTTCGTCCCTTCAGGCTAGAGCACATTACAAAATGGGGCTCTGGAATACTTAAGTAAACCTTGGCCTGTCTGCAGTCCGGACCTGTCTCCAGGTAGAAAATGTGTGGTGCATTACGAGGCACGATATACGACAACAGAGACGCACCGGGCGACTGAAATCGTATATCGAGCAAGAATGGAAAAGAATTTCATTTGCAAAACTTCCAGCAGTAACTCTCCCTAGTTTCTCAAACGCTGGCTGAAAGAAATTATGATGTAACCCAGTTGTAAACACGGCCGTGTCCCGAGTTTTTTTGAATATGCTGCAGGCATAAACTTCAGATTGGGTGTATTTTTACATAATAAAGTGCACTGGTTTGAATAGTATATTGTCTTGTTTTTCGCGTCTCAACCTTCTTGGAATCAGGCTTGTTATAATAAAACTATTTCCTGTGCTTCAAAGGCTAAATCTGTTTTTTTAGCACAGAGGGAAGTGACATCATAGGAAGGTCTTGGCCTCTGGGACCCAACGCACCGAAGGGGGTGGAGAGCCTCGTCCTATCAGAGGCACGTTCTCGTACCGTGGATTTCCCCCGAACAGAGCTGTCTGGTTCCTGAGAAGAGAGCGAAAGAAAGCGAAGGAGGATTGTGAATATGACGTGAAATTCTTCTGAAAAACTTCTCTTGCTGATGTCTTCCGCTCACTCACATGTACTCTGACATGGGGGCATTGGAGACAGCCGGGGCGGGCGGGTGTAGACTGCTCTGGCTGCCCATGCTGCTGCTGTAGCTGCAGAAGCTGTGCATGTTGGTGAGGTTGGGGTTCTGGGAGCCTATCCTCCTCGTCCGCGGGTTGAACGGGTCCTCCTCATCGATGTCGTCGTAATCTCGCTCCCTGGAGAAACATCAAGAGGAGACGGATGATTGGCTTAGAGCAGAGCTTTTTAAAACATGAAGCGAAAGGGACAACAGGACGTTTGTTAGTGTGGTTTGGCCGACACACTGCTCACGTAGACAACTGAGATATTTAAGCTACTTCCTCTCTGAGTATATATAACTTCAGATTCAGTGTGACTATTACACAATATTATTATATCTCTGCTTTGAAATCATAGGAAAGAATCATCAGGTTTGTACAAGAAGTGCCAAAAACTGCAGTTCCTCAAATGGCCACTTGAGGCTGGCTACAGAATAAAGTCTCCATAGCCAGGCGTCATTTAACCCGCCTCAGGTCCACCGATGATCCACGGCCAGAGCTACCACACGGGTGATATATATATATATATATATATATATATATATATATATATATATATATATATATATATATATATATATATATATATATATATATATATATATATATATGTATATATAGTGTTAAAATGGATATCTTATACGTGTACAGTGTTAAAGTTTTTTCTTGGGATTTTACTATCCGACCTCTAAAGTGTTCAAATGTTTTTTCTTGCTATTACTTACTATCTAACTTACCGTTTGGGAGCTGCTGTAACTAACACAATTTCCCTACGGGGATTAATAAAGTATTTCTGATTCAGATTTACGTCTCCTAAAAACCCAAAATTTAGAGCGTGATGATCCCAGGAGTAGAAGTAGAACAGAATAATAATAAAAGGAGCGACTCCATTAATATTAACTTTCCTCGTGCTGGAGTATCAATAATTTCTTAATGTTTGCCCTGATTTAAACTTAAATTCGACTTTGAATGTTTTTGTCCTTGCACGGTGTTTAACATGGCTGCAAAAAGGCGTCATGTGTTTCTTAAAAACGGCTGAACAGACACGTGATCCACCACGGGCCGGCATTTCACCACCCTTTTTCTTTTCTTTTTTAAAGTTGTTGACAGATTTGTGTTATCACTGCATGGTGATCCATCTGTGAGCAGGGACTCCTCCTTAGCGCTGCTTTCTAGGAAGCTCAGACCTCTGAGATTCAGCCGCTGATGAGGACTCACAATGCTCTACTGTCAGGAAATCAAACCCCAGAAAACACACACACGGACACGGCGATGAAATTGGGTGAGAAGCTTTTTTTCCAAAACAGCCCCTGCTTTACACCTGCATACTCATAAAAGGCGATAAATGAATTCATTGTGATGGATTACCTTTCTTAAAGCTAGTCTGCACTCCCTGGGTGTTATTTTTCATTGTTTACTGAAATAGGTCAAAAACAATGAAAGCCTGAAGGACAGGAAATCCATCTGAAAGTATAGTATGCATCTGTAATATAAATGAGTGTATTTGAAGGGGTTAAAACATGCAGAATCAGCCGTATGGTCTGTTGGATGGATGAACGCTGATGTTTAAATACATACACAGTAAACACAGATTAATTAGCTGCCACCTTGAACTCGTGCAAATAAATTTGCACCTGTATATTAGCATGTACAACACATGCACTGGCTGGTTCATGGAGTGTGTGAAGCTGCAAAGAGGTGAGGAAATGAGGACGCTCAGGCAGGCAGAGAACGTACTGACCTGCAGGCAATTTGTCTCCACGCCCTGGGAATGGCGCACAGCATGACAGTGAAGGCACAGGCTGCCAAGGTGGAGAAGAGGCAGAGGTAGAGCACGCCCTCCACCCCGTCGTAGCACACCCCCACCATCGCATCCAGGTAGTCCTAAAGAGGTCAAACACAGTAATAAAAAAAACAGGCAGACACACAAACCGTCTGAACTGTCACATTTGGATGAATGAAAAAAGCACTCAGAGCGCCGGAGCGCGTCGTCTACGGGAAGACATATACTTCACTCGTGTCGTGCACATTTAAGTGGGATGCTCGACATGAATCGTATTAACTGCACTGCAGTCGCTGTACGAGTTAACACAATCCAGGGAAAGTGGATCTGGTTAAATTTCTGTTTCTGTTGTGCCTCGTTCTGCTTCTCCTCCTCGTCTCACTTTCAGTTTGATGCTGGAATCCTGTGCGGCCACTTTACTCTCCCGTTGACCTAGTTGTGCTGCTGTGATGCCAATTAAGGATGCAGTGAACGAACCTTGTTGAGCCCCCTGCAGTCCAACAGGGCGGTCAGCTGGTGCAGACTGGCCTCTGATGAGTTCAGCACATGCTGGATCCCCAGTAGGTCTCTCTGCGGAGAGGTCAACACATAGTATCACTGGAAAATAGTAGTAAAATCCTTCTAATGCTGCTCCTAAAATAGTTTTAGACCACAGCGGCGTTTGTGTGCATGTGTACCTCAGCTGTAGGGAACAGAGGCACAGCGAACTGCAGAAGACCCTGGATCTGGATCTGCATGGTGGTCAGGGACCTCTGGAAGATGGTTAGAGGCTGCAAACAAAGAAAGTGTTTTCAGAGCCGCGGCACATGATGAAAGAGCCAGCATACAGCCACGAAAAGTAAAGCCCCTCGAGGCTGTTTGTTTCTAAACAAATATGCAGACATGGAAGAAAGCATAACAGCCTTCATAATAGATTATGTTTGTTAGATTATTTCAAATGAGATAAATTAGAGAGGGGCCAGACTTAGTCTTGAATGCTAATGAGACAGAAATCTAATAAAAACAGACGTTTGTCACGAAGTTAACATGTAACAAAGAAGCAAACACAAGTCCTGATGCTAACCAAGCCCATGTAGATAATAAGTGAAAATGAATGTGGATGGATGTGGCGAAACACACGAAACCGGTTCTTGTTGAGAACCGGTTCTGTGGGTTTCAATTCCATGGCAGTTTATCTAACGATTATCTTCTCGATTTCAGCAAGCACGACTAATTACGCCACATAACGGCGGCGGCAAGAGGGTGACTTGCAATCATTGCAAAGTGGAGATAACAGCGTCGGGAGGGAACACGACGAACATGCAGAAACATTTACGCACACAACATGCAATATTTTTAAATGAATGTCGTGTTTTTGACACGCTTTGGACTGGAGATGAATCTCAACCTAGCAGCAGCGGCAGCAGCCAGGCTGTGACCACCTCTGTGGTTACTACAGAAGGTAAATAACACACTGCCTACCATGTTAGTGCCATGTGCTTCTTGCCACAGTTACACATCGTTACTAGGCTGTGGGCCACTTTGGACCTCGCTGTTGGTTTTGTAAGGTCGTGATACTTTCAACTAAACAAAGTTGATGCCGATCAAACTGCTTGTAATCCTTTTTTTCACAAATGAGAATCGATAAAGATTTGAATCGATAAAGAATCGAGTCGATAAAGAATCGAATCGTTAAGCAGAATCGGAATCGTAAAAATCTTATGTGGCGGTGGCAATAACGAACGATTCACATTGAATTTGAGAGAAAAAAAGGGGTTTATCCGATACGTGCGACAGATATAAAAGTAGTCCTCCGTGTAATTTTGCCATTTTGACATGAAACAAGACTCGTAGGTCAGCTCGGGCTTAAGCAAACGCTTATTCACTAGCTGGAGTTTGTCGGCGCCTCCTTGATTAGTTTTTATTTTTAAATTGGCTTTTTATGTTATGATATAAGACAGATTTCAGTCTTAACTAATCTTGGTTAAATATATGACCACAATACAATCGTCTGTATTCTTTTATTGTGATCATGTAGGTGTATGATCTCACCAAAAGGGGGCAAAGTAAACCTCCACATTCAGCACAACATGATAATCACATCCTATCGGCAAGACGGCACCTTTCCGCCCCATGCCTCTTTTTTAATTCACATGCAAGCACAGCCATAAATGAGTTCATCTGCCACGTCTCCAAAGTAAAATTATATCTTCACAGTCAGCCAGCCTAACAAGAGTAGTCTGTTATCCCCCCTCAGCCGCCGGCCTGAGGCACCAATGTTAAATTGAAACAGGATACGGTCAATTAACATCCCTAAATGTAATTGCTTTCCTTTGATCTGACTCTTTTTTTTTCCCGGATCTGCATGACTGTCCGTGGTCGAGCCGCTCTCCTGCTGCACAATCCAAATGGCCTGATCAGATCTGGCTGAGCTCGTTCTGAGCCAAATAAAGTAGGACATGGTAAGTGGATGGAGATGGAGAGGGTAAGAGAAAGAGAAGAGATGATAAGAATAGACAAAGAGCTGTGGAAAGAAGAAGGAGTTGACACAGCAGTGATGCCCAGAGCGATGAAACACAAGGGCGCAGGAGGGTAGCACGACGGGGCGCTGCTGTGTTTCAGGCTGAGAATTCACGAGAGACATTAGAGAAGGAGAGGGAGAGCTTGTGTGTTTGCCAATCAGTGTGAATTCCTGTATCTGGCAGCTCACTTGTGAACTTTGCACCTGTTGGGCATCTGGTGTGGCAGGGAAAAGAGTGCTGACTTTGTTTACCAGGCAGGGTGACGGTTGTCTGCCCTCTGCTGCTGCGCTCTTGTTATCCTCAGGGCATGTCTACGAGAGCCAGATAATAAGATCTGAGCTCCGCTGGGCCAGAGCTTGCAGAAATTTACTTCACCGCTGACTGATGTCAGAAGTGAAGTCAGTTGATGTGACCCTACTCTCTGAAGAGTAACCTCAGAGTAACCTCAGGGTAGAGGAATACTTAGAGAATTTGCTTAATCTGGTCGGTAATTTTGATACTTTTGTCTTGTTTGGCAGAGAATGAAGAAACACAAAGAGCAAGAGTAAGAAAGAAAATAATGACCACAGCCTTGAGGAACAGTCGTGAGGTGAAGTTAGTTAGGTTAAGGCAAGAGAAAATCGACTCTCCATCAAGCACCGACTCAGTGAATTACAGGTCAAAAGATGCCTAGACGAAGAGTTTGAAAGTGGACAGAAGTTTAATTATGTTTAAAGTTTGAAACAGCATTTAAATGACTTTATTTCAATACGTAGAGTGGACCTGCTCCACATTTAAATATAGTCAAACATCAGTGTAGGGGTTGCAGGGAATTAGAATAATTTATTTAGAGAAAGATCCTTTTTTATGAGGTAGCTGAACTTTATTTCATCTTGCCACAACGGTTCAGGCAATGAATGATTTAAAACTCGATATGACCAAGCGGCTGTAGTAGTACCAAAAACTGCAGTTCCTATAACGTCCACTTGAGGCTGGCTACAGACGGGGTTCATCTCCATAAGTCCCCATGTTCAAATGTCCAACTTCACAGCAGAAATAAACATGTTTACAGCCTGGTACAAAAAACAGTTTTGGTCTCTGTAGCTAATTTCCCCGATCATGACAACTGTACTGAGGGTAAATTTTCTTTTTAACTCACCCAATTAAATTATATTAAGGCTTAAAGTTATGCAGAATTAACAGCATAGCCGCGCTGATTGGCAGTTAGGTGCCGTTACAGGTAGCTTGTTTGAGCACCCAGGCATCGTTCGGTCCGCCTTACACCAGAAATCCACCGGCCCCGTCCGCAGCACGTTGCGTGAGCGTCACAAATTTGGTCCATCCTGCACTGAAGCGAGAGTTTAGCCCGCCAGACTTTGTTTACTTGCTCAGATTTGGCCATATTTCACTGTGTATATTCTTTTAAACATGCTTCTACATGTGTAAATATAGACCACGACGGAGCCGCACAGGGGTCCGGTGGATTTTGGGGGTCAAGTCTACGGATGCGCCACGTATTTGCCAAACAGAGTAGTTAGTGTAGATGCTGCTATATCAGTTTTATCAGTATTTCTGATTTCCTCGATCCGTGGATGTTTTTTGCTCTTTATTAAACACTGATGTATTGAACAGTTTGATTTATTTTGCTAAATACAAAAGCAATTATATAATCCCCATAGTGCGGTATTATATAGGCTTAGTCCTTTGTTTACATTTTTTGTTGACCTAAAATCTATCCAATTTAAGTCTAAACGTGTAGTGTACTGCAATCATCTAGTAAAATTTCCACTGTGTTTTGGATGTAGGATGTTAACTCCCTCCAAATTCCAGGAAAAAATGTTGAATTTTTGGACTAAATTAAAATCCTGCTCTACACGTAGACATCTTATGACCTGCAAATCACCACTGCAAGGTCACATCAGGCGACAGTCAGCTTATTTTTCCTACCTGCTGGAAAGGGTTGGAGAGAGTCTGGTTACAGTAAAGGTAGTAATGCAAAATATCTGCGGGGAAAAAAAACAAAGCAACCGATTAAATATTTTTCCAAACATCATTTTTTATGTCAATTAGTGTCACGGCCACAGCCTCTCATAATTACAACTCCATTAATGCAACATTATTCATGTTATTCACAGTGAAACTCACCAGTACCAATTATACCCTTTGTCTGGCTCAGGAGGTACTTGTCGGGGGACACGCAGAAGTCACTCGTGCCCTGAAATAAAACAAGAGATGTGTGAGAGCGGCGGGCGGAGAAACAAAGAGAGAAGAACGAACAGTTCTCGAAATGAGGAGGAAAAACATAGAAATTCATACGGAAGCATTCAGAGAAGGAATAAATTAGTGTCAGATGCTAAGTACCTGTCATTAATAGTTCATTAACACTTAACAAGGAGGCTGAATACTAATGACGACTATCACCCTTGTCACTTTTTGACACTAAAGGAACAATAAAAAGCTCTTATAATCCTCTTTAACACGTCTAGACACGAATACTTTTCAGTCCCCGTCACCCGAGAACAATTCGTCTCCACCGCACGGAGCTAACGAGACACCTGCATTGGCGAAATAACAAAAAAAAGTGAGGAGCGGTGGTCTTCTTTGACCTGCGCTGTCTGAATGCTAAATGTCTCAGGACAAACACACTTCGTGCAGCTTAACCTCCTCTTGGGGATGCGCTAATGAGCCTCGGTGCACAGATGAAATAAAGCGAGCCGAGTTCTCTTTTGGCTGGTTTGTTAGAAATTAAAGGACGCAGAGGAGCTTTTGCAAATGCACGAGCAAGTTTGTCGAATTTCCTGGAAGGGAAATGATGATTCTCTAAGAATGCAGAGCTCTGATTATCCGCTGTCTGTAATTAAGAGCTCCTGCGATGGAGTGCAGTCGTTATGCATTCATTTATTAGGAACCAAGGTGCTAATGTAACTATAGTCTACACACACACAGTGAAGATTCAGACATCTGCAGCCAGTCGAGCGTCTGACAGATTGTAGCCAGGCACAAAGATCCTAAGACAAACAAATGCACCGTCCATGTTCTGCTTTGTTGTTCCTCTGGATGTCTCACATCATTAGAGCATAAGCAACAAACGTGTTCTCATTTAAAGTGGGACGAGGCAAACGAGTTCAGGCCTCAGTCGGTCAGCTCGAGCCGAGAGTGAAGAAAGCGTTTCAGTCCAAACATTTTCAGGTGGCGGCAGCAGCAGCACATCTGGGCTATGTGACGGATAAGTGGCTTACACACAAGCCCCCCCCCTCCCCGAATGGTGCTCCAGTTTCCCTCAACAGTCCAAAACCATTAAAGCCAGTTTTTTTTCTTCTTTTTTCTGGAAAGTTGCCCACAGGTGTAAATGTCGATTTAGTTTAGCAATGGACGGATGATCTTGTCAAGCGTTTGCTGCGGTCTGCAGCCGCACAAATAACAGAAAGGAAAATGGATGACTGGTGTTTATATTACACGTCACGTCAAGCGAGAGTTTAAACCATCGCTGAAAAAATATGAGCTTGAAGCAAAATCTATCAAAATAATTCAAAACATGACACTTATGGATTTTGGGTCTTAAAATATTGGTGGGACAAAAAAGACAATTCTGGAGACGTCTCCTCAGGCTCAAACATTCACATGTGATTGAACGACCAAACAATTGACAGCCCGATAAGAGTATTGTGTGTAATGGCTAGAAATGGGTTTATTATTCAGAGCAGTGCAGACTGAGTCACAGAGTACACATGAAGTGTGTGTCGCCACAACTTCTTCCCCGAGTGCAAACAATCCCTACATATTAAAAGACATGCAAATGTTTCATGCGCGGCCTTTTGTATCCGTAGCCCGAGCAATTATCTGGCCTCGTTAAGCCGGGGGTTGATCTTTGCTCTCAAGCTGAGAAAAAGGCCGAGCGGATGACAACCATACAGTCCAGTAAGAGGTCGGGGTCTCAGCCAAACACCGTGTGACAGACAGGTTAAATAACGGGCCAGTGTAAATGCCACGATTTTGTAACACACACACACTGAGAGTCACTCGACGTGAGGGTGATTTCTGTGAAACGATTGCTATGAAGCCAGGTCATTCATCAAATGGAGAACCAAAGGAGGATTTTAAATAACTTTGGCCCGGAGTGAAATAACTTACAGGTCAGAATGTGTCGAAATCTGGTTCAGATCCAATGATTTGAACGACAGTCTGACCATTTTTTTTAGGTCAACCAAGGGCTAGATTTTCCCTTGACACAACAGTTGATAAAACCAGAAATAATGGATTTTCTTTTCCCAACCTCCCCAAGCGGCAACTTCCGTGGCTGTGAAGTAAAGCCTGCAGTTCCTCAAACGTCCACTTGAGGCTGGCTACAGACTCAGTCCCCATGGACGCTTTAATTAAGCGTTAAATTTGCGTTAAAGGGCCAAACTCGACTTTTTACCGAACGCTAATGAATATTCCCCAGAGAGAGAACTCTTGAATTTGATAGTCCCACTTATTTTCCAGTAGCAGGATCCTTTCCACCTGCACACAACATGCTGTAACACAGTGTGGCAGACTAACTGAATTGTAAATCATCTGTATGTTTATTGAACGGCTCTGTATTGACCTTTCCATGCTCTCAGCATCTTGGACTTGTAACTCCGCTATCAATCCGACAAATGTAGACCGCAGAGAGCGTGTACCCGCAGAGGTAGATATTAAAATGGTAGATGAAAAACAAGAAGATGAAACCAGAGACTCGTGCTTTGTAACTGATCGCACCCCCTGCTGCTTTCTACCCCGCGCTCATTATCTGCAACTTAAATTCACACATGTTCGGCAATCCTCCCGCAGCCTCCAGTCAAAACACGACATCCGACAACAAACCTGAGAAAAAAAATAGCACGAGCGCCCGAGGCAGGTGAGTCAGGCGGCGGCGCTGGCTCATTTGATATTCATCCTTTCAAATGTCTCTCTCTCTTGTCGCTCTAAATTCGTAACCTCAAGGTCGTTTTTGTGTGTGGGATCATAATAAAGTTAAACACTGAAATTATACACCCATTCAGCGCGACTGGGCTTTTAACGCAATTTGGATTCCTGGATTCGTCATAATCCTTGGACTTTGGATGAAGCTATTCAGTCTCGTATAATGACGCTGACAAGGTCTGGATTTTAGATTTTAGTCCTTTTGTTGATCTATTTTTTCGGTGGTGCGCTGCTTGACAGCAGAGATCAGAAGGGTGACAGAAAGACGAACCAGAGATCAGAGGAATTTGAGATTGGGCAGTGAGAATTTTTCAGATGGCACGGCGTGGCTGTAATGTTTCTATGCTATGATACATTTCACTGAGAATCGAAATTGCTCTCAGTAGATGCTAGAAAGATCTTCGATTTGCAGCTTATATGTGTGACACGTTGGATGAGAAGACTTGCAGCTGCATCTTATGTTCCCGTGATGTGATCTGACACTTGTTTCCCATCGGACCGAGCTGCAGATTTTCTTAGATGCATTCACACACAAATGCAGGTACATGCACATAAGTACACGTGAGGAGTGTATAATCACGTCTTCTCCCTTAGCCTCACACAGAGAGAGAGATTTCGAGCGCAGTGCACGCTTAGTTATGGCAATTTATCACCACTGTCAGGCATGACAAGAATTGATTGCAGACCAGTTTATACTAGTTTATATTGGGATAAGCCGGCGAGCGAAAGACGGGGGCGAGAAAACAAAGCAGCTCACCACAGCGGTGGCAAGGTCAGCTCCCAGGGAAGTCCAGCTCAAGACCAGCGTCAGCACTCCGAACACCATCATCCTACAGGGGAGAGAACACAAAGCAACAGCAATGTCAGAGTGCAACTCGGTACAAAAAATCATTGAATTAAATTAAGTGAAGGCTCAGCAACCGAGAGGAGGTGAAGTAAAGACATCTGTTCTGTGCTGAAACACAGAGATTAATGATTTACATGACCCACTTTGCAGCGAGTTCTTTTCAGTAACTAAACTATTTCAGAGTGTGCGCCTCGGGTTTGTGAGTTAAACCTGCGTTCATCCGTTTTTTGGCCACTAGGTGGCATCATCATTTTAAGTTTTTGTGTATTTACAGATATTTATTTACTTACTTCTAACATTTACTCTCTTATAGCTCTATTTGGCTCTCCACTCAACACAAACATATTGTTCTTGTAGCCATGTGTGCGAGTGTGTAGCAAATAGTTAGAATAAATAATAATATTAATACATTTAATGTATAATGCATGTTACATTTGAATTAAATCTCAAAGTGCTACAATACACACACAAAGTATTTTCACACAAAGCAACAAGTACAATAAATCACAACAAAAGAAATCACGTTAAAAACGATAAGATGAGGAAAAAAGGAAAGTTTTAAAAGTTTCAAGGGTCTTAAAAAATGACTTAAAACTTTCCTTTTTTCCATAGTTGTTTTATCGAACCTTTTTATTGTAAAAAGCTGCCTGGTGCTGCCAAAAAGGGAAACGACGAGAGCGGTAATAGTGGACAAAAATAGAGCAAGCTGGGAAAATTACATGTCAAGATGACATGTCAAAAGAAGCTATGAAAATCCAGATGATAGAGGAAAACTGCAGCCATGTAATCCGATTTTAATATAAAAACATGTTTTTCCAAACATATATATCATGCTGTGAGAAGTACAACGAGATCTATAATATATACAGATTACAAATGCGCAGATGAGTTCAAAAGTAAAGGGGGAAAAAAAAGTGGATTTTTTTATGTCGGCATCCTACACAGTTATTTTCAGTGTTATTTTCATAACAGCCTCTGCTATTGAAAGGAAACAGCGTGAGCCCCAAGGACCAGAAGTGGTGATCTCATTGGCCTGTCATTAACAGAACAAGTCAGAGGTCATGTTATTTCTGTGGGAGTTGATTCTGCAGCCTTGCAACATACAGCTGCAGCACTGCGGCTTTTATGAACCGAGGGAAACCGAGCATCAGAGCATATCCGCTCTACTGGCCTACATTCAATTACAGCCCCCTGGGTGAGATGGCTGCTCCCTGCACCCATGAGGACTACAAAGAATGTGGTTTTTGTTTTACGCCGGGCTCCCTCCCTGATGATCTCATAGGATCAGAAAATGACATCAGAGGCACGTGATAATGAACGGAGAGAGAGAGATGGGAAGATTGGTGCCTGTCTGTGCATGTAACACTGGTCCTAGATCAGCTCTCAATTGGCAAAATAAGATAAATTTGCAATAAGCTCCCGCTGACGTGACAATCGTGTTTCCTTTCCGTAGTTTAAATTTAATTTAGGTATGCATGTCCAGGTCTCATCCATCTTTCAACACTCTGCAGCTTTCACACAATGTGCCGAGGAGATACTAAGCTCCCGAACGTTTAACTCGCAAGCCACCACTTGTCCGCACTCATTCTTCCTTTATCTCTTTCTTCCAAGTTGTTTACACTCTCTATTCCCTCACACCCCTCTCTCTCTCTGCCATATCTCTTCTCTGCCTTCTGCCTCCCCCTTTTTTTATCAGTTTTTCGCTCGTGTAGTCTGTCTCCTTCATTCTCAGATACAGAGGCCCACACAAGAACAGACACTCTGCGAGGAAACTGATCGGCGAGAGAGCGAGAGGCCTTATCTTGATTTAAAATATGGAGAGTAAAAAAAGTCGCTCTACTGTCTTACTGGTTCGGTGTGGTCTACCACAGTAATGTCTGCATGTATTTGTATATGGTTACATGGGAAACCGCTCCTCTGAGAACTAAACAAAAGTGCCCTGAATGTTTCATTGCTTTTACAATTATAATTTTGTGCGTCGACTACTTGTTTGTTTGCGTATGTACTGTATGTGCGCACATGCGGTATGCAGGGTTCCCACACCTTCTTCATGAACAAATTCAAGCACTTTTCAAGCACCTTCAAGCACCAGTTTTTCCATTTTTCCAGCACCTTTAAATAGGTAGCCTACTAGTTGTGTTTGCCATGATGGTCATGGGAAGTGCAGCGATGCCACTGTATGGCATAATAATATGGGTCTAATTAGCATTATTTCATATGGTGGTAGATTGACTGTTTTGATTTTTAACTAATTGTGAATTGGCTTGTATTCTCAGCTTGTGAGCGGTGTATTGTGTAACTACCATAGCGCAATAACAGTGACCAACAGGTGTGGATAGTAGTCTACTGTTATTTCTCGGCAGAACACCAAGCGAGTATGATAACTGAGTTCTGCATGTAAAGGCATCGGATCAAGCGCGTAGCCGCTTAGGAAACATTTTTGTTTTCTCTTGGTTTATTGAGATAGACATCACACAAAATTCAAGCATTTTCAAGCACTTCACAAAAAATTCAAGCATTTTCACAACCTTGAAAGCACTCAAGCATTTTCAAGGAATTCAAGCACCCGTGGGAACCCTGGGTATGTCTATGGTAGTGGGAAAGGCTCGCAGGATGATCAAAGATGAAACAAAATTCTGTTTATTATTCCAACTTTTCTTCTTTTTATGTGAAATATTCAATACTTTCACCTCATTAGGCTTCCAAAAAACCTTTCAAATAAAACAAACTAAGCGAGAAAAATCCCTCTCTCCGGATGAACTGGTCACAGCTTATGTCCACACTGAAGCTCAGTGATGAGGGGCGCAATCACACGGTGCTTTGTTTTTAAAAGGTCATGAGCCAAAAAGCTTGGGAACCAGAGTCCCGTGTGCTTGCCAGGCCATGCCGATTTGACAGTGAGTTGCTTGTAGAGTTTGTGATCCTGGACTGCACAAGCTTCTTTAACTATCACACGGGGAGCAAACGGTAGAAAAGCCCGTCCTCTGTGCCGGCGTGTCACATCCAAGCCAGGCGAGACTGTGCTCGGTTTTGTGCTCCGCTGGGCAAAGGATGTTCACTGAGCTACACAGAATAAAGAAGGGAAATCGGGTGTAAACCTGATGCAAAGCACATCAAGTGAAAAAGTTGCATAGGCCAGTGAGCAGGGCAAATGCCCACCAAGGATGGAGGAGGCCAAGTCACTCTGAATTAAATCAGCAGAGGAAGATTTTCTGCTTAACAGAGAAAAGGAAAGAAATCTTTCGGCTGTGAACTGCTGTCATATTTATACAAAAGATATGACGGCTCCATACATCATTTAATAAACCATTATTACGCTGGATGTGTCAATTAAAACCGAGTGAAATACGAGTGATGTGACCCTCAAAGGAAGCATAGGAACATGCTGCCAATGCCAATTAGTCTGTCAAAAAAATAACATCGTTCTTTCAAGTTCTAATTTTAGCAACTTGAAAGCCATTGGGAATAAAAAAAAATATAAAAAACAGAACACGCATCATTAAATTGTGTTTATATTTCTTAAGTTTCTCACAGATTGGGACTTTGACTTGTAGGGAGATCAAGATAACACACATGGACTTTACACATGGACATGGACTTTGGTGAATTAATGAGCGTTTGGCTCATTTCCTAACAGAAACAGAACATACATCGCGTGGTAGACCTGTATCCTTGGAGAATCTCTCTTCGACTTTTCAAAGTTTAAACAGCTGAAGTTTTTCTCATCTTGAGTCACATCCTGGATCCGCAGAACCGTTGCCCTTCCTCTCCTGCTGACTCAGTGGATTACGTCACCTCCATACAGTACATAACTGCACATAGTACGCTCTGCTGTTTACACAGAGAACTCCAAAGGCTCGAGAACACTTCCCTGTGGCACACCACAAATACATTGGTCTAGGTCAGACGGGCTGAATTCTGAAATGAATTGCTTCTTTGCAGAAAGACTTCATTGTAATGCAAAGTTGAATCATGTTTCACCTTGAACAAAATAAAATAAACCATGTTTAATGTCACATGATCAAATCAAACACATATTTGAGCTATGAAAGGAGCAACATCTCTCAATAACCTGGGTTTTATTTAGTTTATAATTTGTGTGTATAACCGTTAAATGTTAAAAGAAACACATCATGTCTTGCGCTTCAATATTCAAGCTAGACTGCAACAGCACAACCACTACATATGTATGACATATTTAAATCACGGCACGTCATGTAGAAAGACTAATTATATTTGTTGTCAGGTTGTTGTTGGCAGATGCGTTCATTAAAAGCATTTCCTCATTATGTTGATTAAAAACACCCTAGAAGTCTCTTGATTTTTATGTTAATCAGCTTTATTTGTCTGCTTTCAAACTAAAAGCACCTTCCCGCATAAATTACAATACTTTTACTGAGGGGAGTGGATAATTGATCAGCGAGATCAGCTCAACTACACAGGTGGAAAACTAGTTGCTGAACTAAGCAGTGATTTTCTTCGTGATTACAGAGTGTTATTCACTTGGTACTTCTTCATTTTACCTGAACAGCTCTGGTTTACCACAGAGCTTTGATTACAACTTGCTCCAGGGCAGTAAATATATTTCTTTACTCTCCTTCAGCGCTGTGTTTTGTTTCATTATAATTTCAGCGCGTCCTACTCGTTTGCATTGTTTGTTTAAACCACAATTCCTCTTGGTTCCCCTCGCTCGTGACAGCTCGAATCATTCCTGTCCTCCAGGGGGAGTTTCCTCTCTCTTATATTTTATTTATTCTTATAATCCTTAACACCGAGCCTGGAAACAGGCTCATGCTGTGTTTATAACGTTTAAAGGGTTCATTCACCCGATAGATGCTGCGTTATGTGCTGGATCTGAGATTTCTGCCACGTTGAACCTGGATGGAAAATGTGAAAACATTCAGCAGCAACATACAAAGACTGAAAGGAAATAAAAACAGCTGACAGCGAGGTGCACGGATATCTCCCCTTCGTTCACACGTGGGCGTATTCTCTTGTCTTTAGCTGTTACTGGGTGTCATGCTAAAACCGAGTCAAGCACCAGCAAAAACCCGTCGACCCCTCGGTGTATATAATCTGCTCTCAAAGGCCTCCAACCACTTCCACACTGCTGGAAGAGAGAGCATGCCTTGGGAGGGCTCTTGACACTGACTCATCTTGTGTGTGCTGAGGGGTGGGAGGATGAAGTGAAGGCTGGGGGTGGTTGGTGGTGGGTTTGTGGTTAGTAGGGCAAGTTTAGTGCGGCTCACACCCTGAACTGACTTGATTGAGAGAGACAGAGTAACGCTCGGCTGGATGAATGGAGGCCCGGGTGGATTTCATGCCTCGTGAAAGCTCCTTTACAGCAGGGAGGAGAAAAAAATAATCATATTCCAGCGGTGATGGATACACTTAAGCTATAGATACTGTAAGGAGATTAAATCAAAGCACTGCGGGGATATAAAAGTACAGTGTTTATGCCACCTGTAATATCTTTCAGTGTGACATATTTTATGAAGTGCGGGAGTGTTTTTCATGCCACGATTCTGTCACGGAAACTTTCTTTCACCTCTTCACCTCCTCATAAAAGAGCCAATCTTTATTTATTTTGTTTCCTTGTCACTCATGAAAGGTCAAGTCGATAAAATATTCATCCGAAAAGAGGCCTAAAAATACAAAGATGAATAATTAATGACATGCAGGAGTGCATCCGGAATACACGTCTTGTTATCGAATACACCTCGTGTCTGGAGGCATTTAAAAGCAGGTCGAGTGTTAAACTGGAATAACAATCATCGGGAAGTTATATTGTTGATAACATCAAATGGCTTTGGCTCTCGTCTCTCTCTACGCGAGCTCTCCGCTCCAATTTTGTAGAGCGAAGCTATTGAGACGGCATCGCTTGGAGGCGAGTTCAACCCACTGCTGGCAATACTAAAAGGCGAACGGTGGAGCGGTACGACGGGACTATCAGGGCCGTGTTTGTACAAGGACGTGATCTAATACTCAAGATGCCTCGTTCGTTTTGGAAGAGAGGCAGCTCCAGCCTCCAGCTTTGCTTTGGCACATCCTATCCTGTTTGGTATAAAAGATTCATGTAAAGCACAGCACGGGTCACGTTGCTCTCATCTTCACCAGGATAACAAAAATGTGGATTAACTGGTAGAAACGAGCCTCTTTCATGCAGCTTCTTACATGAGGTAAAGTAAATCCACCTGACATTAACTGCAAGATTAAATTAAGTTTGGTCTGCTTTTAGCCACAGAAACTTTACAGGGAATAATCTAATGTTTGATTTTGGAGAAACACAATGTGCACCTTCAGTTCCAACATCTGGACTGAAGCAGCTGCTGCTGCTGCTGCGGTGGCACTAATGTGACAAAAACAAAGAGGAATGTTTCCATGTTTTGATTTACTTAGTCATGTAATCTCCCGAATCTGCCCCTTCTCTCATACATCCAGCCCCTGCCTCTTCCTTCATGTTGTGTATGTGTGATATATATGCAAAATCACAGCATTAAATAGAACAGATTGTCTATTTTTCATTTAAAACAAAACCAAATAAAAAATTTTTTTAGTTGACTCACGTGGTGAGCAGCCAGCGAGACTGCTTGGCCAGCCCCAGACATGCCAGCAGGCAGATGATCAGGTCCACGATGAGGAGCAGCAGGTAGGTGAGCCACCTGCGGAGACAGACGGGAGGCAGAAAATTAAACCGACGCTGGTGGACGTCTGTTTTTGGCAAAGTAAGAAGTGTTGTGTTTTCTGCGGGAAGGGAATTTCCAGTTGCATGTACCCTGTTTTTTTTAATTTTTATTAGTGTAATGTTTGCCCTCATTCAACTGTACGCCAGTTAATTGATCGCTTAGCTACACCTATAAACAGCATTTGTGTGATCATAGCATAGCAACTGTAACAAAGCACAGCAGGTCTGTCCAGGCTGGGATTTCTCAACATGCTGAAGCTTGTTGTCTGTTTAACTGCATACACAAAACTTAAACAGTGAGTTTATCTCAGCATTCCCTACTAACACTGAAACAATACTTAATGGTAAATATGTAAATGACTGTACTGGGTACAATGGTATCAAATCTGTGCAGGAAAAAAATGAATTTTAAGGAATTTAGGCATTTTAAATTGTGGCACTTATTGGTGTACTTGCTGATTGCATCCCCTTTGCCTCACCCTCTTCTAGGCTGAGCTAGTGTTTGGTTTGTCTAATGGCTTTAGCCCCCCCCCCCAGTATTTGACCTGAGCTTCTTCATATCCACACCCCCGCCAGAACACTGAGATCCTCGAGTCAGCTGCTACTGGTCGCCCTAAAATAAAACTTAAAACCAAAGGTGACCGAACTTTGAAATAATTTCCCCATCCAACCTGCCGGACCGGTTTTAGTATCTTAGCATTTATCTTCACCTTTTGTAATTATGGCATTATATGTTTTATATCGTATATTATTAATCTGCACAGCACTTTGGTCAAGTTGTTTTTAAATGTGCTTTATAAATAAAGTTTGTTGAGTTGAGTTGAGTGGAAGAGGACCTGCAATGTCTGTAAATATAAAAGGAAATTAAGTCATAACACTTCTTATTTCCAGGTGATTATACCTGAATAAAAACATATTATATTCCACTTTTGTCATATTCTGTAAATCTGACACACTGGACCTTTAAAGTCGGGGTGTCCCACTTATTTTCACCTCAACAGACATATGTAATAGCTGAGGTGGAGACACACTCCTGTCCAGCTTTGGCCTCCTCTGTGTGTCCATCTGTTATTCGTGAGCAGTGGTCAATCTGTGTCCGGACACGGAGAGCCTGTCCAGATGGTTCATTCTGAATGGACTCGAATCCATATGGCTGAACCTCGTCAAGTTGTATCTATCGATCTTCACAGATTATCCTGACGACCGTGGCAGAGAGGAGGATGCTGTCCAGGCTTCGGTCCATATTGGACAATGTTTCATACCCTAACCCTCCAACGCTCCTTCAGCAGCAGACTCGTCTCTGTTAAATGCACCACAGAGCGACACAGGAAATCATTCCTGCCTGTGGTCATTAAACTCTATAACGCCTCCCTCAGTCAGTCACATACACCCCATGCTGTAATCTGACACAAACACGGACAATTAATTTTGCATTTGTAGCACTTTATTAAACTGTATTTTTGATATACCTTTTATATATATTTATATATTTATATTTTGTTCTTAATTTATGATTATTTGTTTAAAATAACCTTGAATTCCTGGAGTATTGTAACAAAAATCTTCTTCTCTTTTTCCATCATACCGTCTTCTTAATTATTTCGTTTACTTCCCATCCATCCGTGTCTCAATCACTCCACATCCTTCGCACATCTCCGTGCTCTTTCTTTTTTCCTCCTCCTCATTCTCGCTCTGTTTACTCTCTCTCACCTCTGTCTCTTTCTTTTTCAGTCCCCTTTTCTCTCTCTCTCCCACCACCACCACCACCACCTCCCTTACTATTTCTTCCTCGCTTTATCTTTTACCCCCCTCCTCTCGGGCAGGGTACAGTCGAAGAAGAGGCTGGGGACATCAACACACGGAGGCTCTCGGGTGACAGTGTTTGCCCGTGTTATCTTAATCCAATTAGAGTCAAACTGAACACAGCGCAGAGACACATGCGAGGGATGGTGGGGTTACGTTTATTTATAATAGAGTAAGTACACGTCCTCAAGAAATTGTGTCAGATAGCAGAGAGCTGTGGGTTAGGGTTAGGGTTAGGGTTATGTGGGAATGTGGGAGTTCCAGTTTTAAAGGCTGATAACTGTAATGACAATTTATTCAAATCTCCCTCTGGCTGCTTTTAATGTTAGGGGGGTCAAAAAATGAAATCTTTGTTTGTTTGCTTCTAATAATTTCAATAATACTGTTTTTTTTAATGCCATTTAATGTCATGCAGTCAGCTGTGCCTCTGCTGTTTGACTCTCCTCCTCTGTTCTGGTGTTCCTACAGTTTTGTCATTCCATGAAAAAGTGCCTTGACCTTTACTGTTTTGGCAATTTTCCACCCATAACAAATCTTTTTTAAATCTTTTATGTTAAATTTCACCTGCATAAATCACAAATTAGGGATGTTATTTAATCACAGCATTCCTTTATTGAGACGAAGGACCAGTTTGACCAAATGAATTTCTCTTGTTTAGTGGTGATACCAAAAGGCAACCTCCATGGCTGTGAAGTGAAGCCTGCAGTTCCTCAAACGTCCACTTGAGGCTGACTCCAGAAGTGAGTCAGTCTCCATAAGTCCCCATGTTAAAAACTTCACAGCAGAAATAAACATGTTTACAGCCTGGTACAAAAACAGTTTTGGTCTCTGTAGCTAATTTCTGTACAGAGTCTGATTTTTTATATAACTCACCTGTTCAGATTATATTAAGGCTTAAAGTTATGCAGAATTAAGAGTGTGGCCAATTTGATGGACAGCTTTAGAAATCTTTTAGGACATCCAAGTCGGTGAGCACTGTCACAGGTAATCCATCAATGTTTTATACCATCCATAGTGAATATTAAGGAGAAAAATATACTAAAGACCAAAGTCCTGGCTTTTAAATATGATTGTTTATGTGCAGTTTGCATCTGCCCAATCAATAATCTCTGGGTATTATCAATCAAACAGATACTTAATCTTGTTGAGTGTTTCTAATCTGCCTCCAGATGTCATTTCTCACTCTATGTGACACATTCAATTGGATTGAGAGTATGAATCACAATTTTTGCAAAGCACTTTTCTTCACAAAATGACAAAAACACACAAGAGACAGCGACAAAATAATAGAGTAAAACGTAAAACCAGATAGAATTATGAACAAAGATAAATGATAGATGATGATAAGTATGTGCCTGAGCAAATACTCTGTAATATTTGGTATCAAATCTACATTTAGGAACCGCAAGACATATCAAATGTATTGAAAAATGTGTCAAAGCTGAAGTGTTTCTAGCTTAAAGGTCAAAAATATATTCAAAACATATGCATGTACGGAGAGGAAATCACATAAACTAAAGAATGAATCGGAATAAAAGAGTCTATTGTCTTCCTGTTGAAAGGAATGTGGGATATTCCCTGGAGTGAATGTTGGTTCATATCAGCGGCCGTAACGTGATAAACAAATGTGAGCGAGCTCCAAGAGTAAACAAAATAATCCAGGGTGAGGAGACTGAGGACAGACGGCCAACTTCTAACACAGCAACACTGAGAATTCGATAAATGAGAATTAAAATGTGTAAACAGACACACACACGCACACACACACGCACACACAAGCTGTACACAAACTATTTGTTGTGGGGTGACAAGTGATAATGAGTCCATTAACGGCTCACGATGTCTGGCTGTCTGCTCTCGGCCCTGCCTGCTCTATTAGCGCACAGCAATGTGGGGTATTGAGTTATTGGCAGAGCAGAGGAGTCAGTTACAGATCAATACAAACACACCAGCCTGTCTGCCACTGCACACACACACACACACACACACACACACACACACACACACACACACACACACACACACACACACACACACAAAAAAAAAACCTTAACGAGCTTTACGGTAATGAGACAAGGCCTGACGATGAAAGATGTAACCATAACGTTAGCCCGCTGTCCTCCATCATAAGCAGTGCCTGCGTTGACGTAATGGTTGCCAATGATTTCATAGGACTCTTCTATTTTTAAACCCGCGTCCACATGCATGCAGCCACATTACCTCATCCCATCCACTAAATATCATGTGATATATTTAGGTCATAATGTGCAAATAAATGTAACTACCTACACATGAATTATCTATTGGAGTGCATGTTCGGCTGACAAGCGGGTTGTAGCAACGAAAGACACGTGATATTATGGGCTCGATTTAAGTGTGTCTCTGTCGTGTTTATATACGACCACAAAAGATTCATCTTATCTCGTGCTTTAGACGTTTTCTCCCAAATAAACAGGCACCGTCATGGGAATTATAAAACAGCTCTCTTCTGATTTGCATTTAGAGATGCGTGTGTGGGCTGGACGCTTGGAAATATTCAAGGCAACATTCAAAGTTTTCCTAAATTTTGTCTTCATGAGAAACTTGCACATCTGTCGCTGGGCACGAGACATGGATCTTTCTGTCCCTCACCTGTAGTACTCGACGTTTGCCGTTTGATCAGCGATGGATGCCAGGTCCATTTTAGCCTCCTCCCAGTCGGGCAAACCGATCAGCTGTTTGATCACGTTGTCGGCCATCTGCTGCATGAACTGCAGGGTCTGCACGTAGTCGCCCCGCGTGGCAAAGATCTCGTCCAACCTTGCGAGGTGCTGGTGCAGGCCGCTTCTCATGCTGCCCATGGTGCCAGTCACCTGGAGGACACAAAAAGGACAGGAACGGGGGTTGAGAGCGGTTCAACTGGGTCGGGAGTGGAATATCAAGCAGAGTCAGAAAGTCAGAGTACCAGTTTGGAACTATAAAAAACATATAGCTTTAGAGGATACTGAGTTTGTGTGTGTGTGTGTGCACAATACGATGTACTCTCCTGCATGTGTGGCGTTCCACGAGCACCAACTGTGTTAAATGAAGCAGAAAATGAGCCTGATCTGCAAGCAGAGTCACTCCAGGGATGGAAATGTCAGTTTGCTGGTCGGACGGTTGGTTCATCACTCCGGTCCAGACTCACCTAAACAACTATTGGAAGGGTTCCAATGCATTTGTACAGACATTCATGCTTTATAGAGGATGAACGCTGCTGACTTTTCACCCAGTGCCACTGCGATGTTGACATTTGTGATTCTTACTGAAATGTCCCTCAGGATGAGCTGTAATCATCTCTGTAAGGATGCGTTCAGGTGTCAGGCGGTTTTGTGGCAATGTGTGGGCTGCTGAGGGCGTCTTTATTTTTGTGCTGCTATGAAACAATTAGAAAATATCTTCATATTTCACTGATTCACTGGCGCTCGCTCAGTCTCATTCATTGTCCATGCTGCTCTCTCACTGCTCTCTTAAACCATCGCGCACAAACCAAAGATAACTTGTTGTTGTTTTGCAGCATGGACAGACGTAAAGGCTGATGCATGAAATACACAAAGCTGGAACACAACAGGTAGAGTATCAGAGTTTAGTCCATAGTCTTCACCTGGGTAGCCTCAGTTTTGGCAATATTTCAAGCTGAATGTGGAGCCACAGCATGAAATCAGGTTTCATATATCCCTGGATTTTTCTTGTCACCACCCGTGGCCCGTACCTCTGCAGCCAAAATGCAGTAACCCCTGTTCAAATAAATGAAATACAGTCGTCCCTCGCTATAACGCAGTTTACTTTTTGCGGACTCGCTGTTTCACAGATTTTTTTAATGTAATTTTACATGCTTTTTTTTTACAGTGTACTGTACAGTATGATCATGCATTGCGTTCGGCATCCTGATTAACTAAGGGAGTACTGTACAAAATGCGTGTAAAAAGCTGTATAAAGCTTTTTACACGCATTTACGGCCTTAAAACATGTAGAATAATTGTAAAACTTACTTCGCGGATTTATTCTTATTATTGTTATTTTTAGAACGTATCCCCCGCGATAAACGAGGGACCACTGTAATCTGTGTTTTCTGAATGCTGAATTTGGTCTGAATCTGGCCTCTAAGCCCCTAACTAACAATACTGTGGTTTATGTCCAAATATTTGCAAGACTGATGACTTCCACATTAAACCCAGCTGTGCTTGTACTGTGCTTACTGCTAATTAACAAATGTAAGATGCTAAACTAAGAAGGTAAACATGCTTAAAATCATCAACATCTGAAATCAACTGAACCATTTATAATACGGTCTGCAATGACAAGTATGACTGAGTATCATACTGAAAACAGTAAGTAAGTTTTGTAAGGCTGCCAGGAAATATATATTTATATATATTTATATATACAGCACAGAACAGGACACGCTGCTCATGTGTGGGTACATTTGGTCAACTTTCAGCCTGGGAAAGGATTACCAAAGGTGGCCAAAGATTGAGTTCAGCCTAAACATGAGGCTGGTCTGTGCTGCCAATCAGCAGTGAAAGCGAGCAGAGAGAGGGGACAGTGTGTGGGAGAGCTGGAACACCGAGTGTGTGGGCGTCGGTGAAGAGGTCCATTTTGAGTCAACAGTTCAGCTTGGAAAACAGCCAAAAACTTCGACAGCCCAGATGCGAAACACTACGATTTGCTGATGCCTCACTAATAAAACAGATCGTTTGCTTACTAGCTATATAATTATGGAGTAAGTAATCCATTCCCGGAGGAGGAAGTTTCATCCCCTGAGGCAAACAACAAACAAAGCTAATACACGCTTTTAGATTTGTACCTTATGTGAGGGAATGAGCATCTCCTGCACAGGTGCTACACATTTCCTTTGGTTTAATTACTCTCCGCTTTGCTTGAAGGGAGAGGTTTGTTTACGGGGAAATGGCATTCACGGAGACATCCTGCTATTTGATAATTAAAAAAGGGGCAATAAATGCTTTCATTCAGCTGCGGGTACTTGGCATTCACAGGAGAGAAAACTCATATTGTTGCTGTGTTTGGTGTCGGGGACAGAGGGGGGGTTTGCCGAAGCCGAGGCTGAGGAGAGGTTGGGTGGAAGTAATTAGTTGGGTTTGCATTCAACGTGCGGCAAACAAATGTGAGAGAGTTACATTACCGTAGCTCTGTGTGGACTGAGTTGCACTAAACATGGGGTACAGTTGAAGTTAATGGGGGAAAAAAATGATGAATTTGATGATTCCCCTTTGGCAACCCTAGTGGCATTAGTCCACAAACCATAACACGACTTGAACAGTGTAAAAATATGGATGTAGTCTCTGTGACTTCACCCACAGGTTTCTGAGGAGCCTGAGGGTGGAGGCTCTGCCCATCGCCATCTTGGCAGTGCCTCCGTCAGTAGACCTGAGGCGGACTTAAATGAAGTCCGGTTGCTCAAACAAGCCACCTGTAATGGCACCGATCTGTCAATCAAAGCAGCCACTCTCTTATTTATGCATAACTTTTAGCCTTAATATAATCTGAACAGGTGAGTTGTATATAAATTCACCCTCAGTACAGTTGTCATAAATGGGGAAATTAGCTACAGAGACCAAAACTGTTTTTTGTACCAGGCTGTAAACATGTTTATTTCTGCTGTCTAACATGGGGACTTATGGACTCACTTCTGTGGCCAGCCTCAAGTGGACGTTTGAGGAACTGCAGTTTTTTTTCACACTTCAGTTTGCTGCTTGATCGCAACACACTAGATGGGTGTGTTTCAACAAATTCAGTTGTTGGGTTGCACAGTTTGGGTCCTTGGTGGGATTCATTTTGTAGTTGTAGTTTTTTCTCAAAACACATTATAAATGTGGACTGCAAGTTGATGCAACTTCATAACTGCAATGAAAAAATTGTCAAAAGACGTTTCGAGGCCTAAAATTTTAATTATTGGATGAGAATTCAAAGACTTAAACTCTGAAATCACATTAAGATTCCCTACACAAAGCGCCTTCAATATATTTAAACGACAAAGAACCACACTGAAGGAGACACTGCAGATCATAGTCAGAGGCCTGTGGTGCTCTGTAGTTTGTTATCAGATCACTCATCGAAACCCGCTTCCTCCTCAGACGGAGCAGATGAAATCGCAGATGAGAAATGAAGGCTTGTATCTGATCCTCACCGCCTGTGTGAGAATCTTATCTAAAACGCCTGGGGGGAGACAGCAAATCCAGCTAATCTGTCCTCCGCCTCGGTCTGATCCTCACCGTGTAAGTGATCTGCGCCGATCAAGACGGATACGATTCCCAGTCCGCCGTCTTTACGGACTTTATCACAGCCTGATGTTTTTTGAGGGCAACGGAGACGAAACACTCTGTCTTTGCCTTACATCTTCCTAAACTAACAATTTGCAGCAGTGTGACGCAAAGCTCATTTTCTGCGGGATATATTCATTTCTACAGACCGGAGGGTGAACGACAAAGAACAACAACAAAAACATAAAATGTCATGTTAAATGACACAACTGTGACAGATGACAAGTAGCCGTGGGCGGGATAAGTGACAATGGTGCTGTCAAATATCAAATACAGATTCTAGCTTGAGGAAACACAGATCTGCTGGCATTAAGTAAAGGTTTTAACGTGTGTGTATTTATTCTGTTGGGTTTTTTTTTTGCCTCATTGGCTCCTAACTCCAATTCACATATGCTGTGTCACTTCAAAGAACATACGTACTTCAATTATGTCAGGCCGGACTCAATCGCAGAGGTGTCAAATGAGCTTATTTATTGTTAACAAAAATTTCTCGACAGAGTAAGGCTATGAAAACGGCCTAAACTAGGGAAAACAAAAACACTCCAAAGGAGGAAAAAACTCTAAACTACTCTATCAAAGATTATAAAAATCAAAATCACTCACAAGGAGGAAAAACAACAGGCTGCAAAACATTACCTGAAGGCGCTCCAAAGAGGCTGAACAACACTACGCTATGCACTATGAAACAAAAGGACTAGACTAAGAATTTACAACAAAAAATCACTCATACGAGGAAAAATAAACAAAAAAACACATATTGGGACTTGTCGGCCCAAATAGCACGTCGGCCCACTGGGCAAATGCACGGTATGCCAGATTGCCAGTCCGTCCCTGGCTATAACGCTATGGCTGTGGACAAGGAAACAAGGCTTGGGCGATCGCTACAAAAGACGAAACACTTTGGCACGGGACAAAGGGAGACGCAGACAATATATACACAGGGTGATGGGAAACAGGTAGAAACAATCAGGGCGGGGAAGACAATCAGACCGGTGACACATGAGGAAGGGCAAGTGACAGGTAAATATCAAAATAAAACAGGAAATGACGAGACAGGACAAAAACCCAACTTGTGACAAATTATACATGGGAAACAATTGCATTACCATTAATATTACGGAATAATTAATATCAGACCCTTTAATTTTCATCTGTGGAGTCTATATATCAAGATAAGGAATTGAAATAGCCTCTTTGTTACACATCACAATACCGCCTTTCAGGCTCTGTAGAATATAAACCGCACTTCCTTCACTAGAATCGGATCTCTATCTTCAAGCCTGCTGGAGCTTGTGCGCGACCTCAGAGGAAGTGATGCATCAGAGGTGACTCTGGGAGACACACAAACATCCCGGAGAGCTTTCACACCCCGTGACTGACTTCTACGGTCTACGAAACATTTTTTCTGTGCTGAATTTAGCTGCCGAGCAAACACCCCAAGAATCAATTCCACTTATTATTCCGTACTCGTTCCCGTAAATCTCTTGATAAATGTCGACCAATGAGCGTTCAGAGGTTAAGATTTAGGATTAAACCTTTTTTTCCCCCCTCCCTGCTCTAACTCACTGTCTCAGCTTGATAGTGCAGAGACTTTTTTTTCAATTAAAATTGAATGTGGGAGTTAGAGCATGAAATGGAACATGGATCTGAAGTGCCTCAGTAGCTCGGTCATCTAAAAGATAGAGACCATCCTTGCCGCTGGGTAGCTCAGCTCTCTTTAAAAAAATATTCTTCCCTACCTTATTTTCCTACCTTCTTTTATTGTGATGACCACATAGCTTTTAAGAGGAAGTCCTGCAAAGGTGTTTGTGGGTTTGTTGATGCAAGCACTAAATTAAGACTTTTGGAAAACCCAATGGCCCACACAGAGGAGAATGTTGACCTAAAGGAAGGATGTGGTCTTGTCACGCTAAAAATGGTTCGCTCTAAATACCGTGATACACGACCAAATAAGAGCAGCTCCGACAACTCCATGAATGTCTAGTGGATTTCTTATGAGAGCAAGAGTTCACACGGAGGTGAAGCGGAAAGTGGTTTGGCTACAGAGATGACCTCCGGCCCAACGTCTGACCATGTGAGAGTACGGGAGTCAGCAAAAGTGTCCATTAGTGATATCTCAACTGGATCACAACTGCCAGCACACACATACTAAAACACACATCTGGATGTCAAAGAGGTCTTTGCGTTTGCACCCAGGGAAGACAGCTGCATAATGAGGAATGTAACAAATCGCCAGATTGCTCATTACAGCAAATTGTGGGGTAGAGTAGAGATGATGATGTCCATTGATTTTCTATAAATCTTCTACCACTTAACCTGGTCTGGTTTGTAGTGGCAGCAGATTTTGCAAGTCGAGGTCCGTACCTCAAACTTTCTGGGGCATCACTAAAATGACTTACTAACACCATCACCTGCTCCTGTCAGAGGTTTTTATGTACAGAGAAATCTAATTTCCCAGGCCATAATCTCTTCAGCATATTCTGGGTTTGGCCTGGGGTCTCCTCCAAGTTGGACCTGCCTAGAAACTAGACTCTACATCCCAAACGGATGTTTCAACCACCTAAACTGGTTCCTTTCAGTGTAAAGGTTGAGCAACTTTAGGTTTGCTAAGAAAACTTCATACACAAGAGCACCAATACCCCGTGAAGTCTTGGGTACTACCCAAAGCTCATTGGCAAACTGTTGGTTCTTCAACACAACGGTTTGGTACAATACCAACATTATGCTTCATTCACTATTCTGTGTTAAGGGTTGTGCCCTTCCTAAAATCCAACTACGCATCTAGGCTACTGCAGCTACTGAGATATCGCCTTGAGACAACAAGAACCGGTCAGCCGGTCTGCCTGTGTTGTCTCCGCAGGTTGAGACTGATTATCTTCTCTAGCATTTTCAAGAAAACCTTCTGCTTACTGTGGGTGTTCTTTGTCACAATGAAGGAAACGACATAAATGTGCCAACTGCAGGAAATAGCGCTTATATTAAGTCATAATAACAAAGCAGACCTTCCCACCATTGCCCACCGTATCCCATGAGTCCCAAGTAAATGAGAGAATGTAAATACAGTAACTGTGGGGAATATAAATCAAGCATGGTATGGCCTAATAATGTATAATACATGCAGCTAATGTTGTGGTGGTGATGTTAATGTGAGAAATATGACGCCGAACTATAAATCAAAAAACCCGTGCTGTAGGTAACTACGACGGGACTCCAGTTAACCCCTTGCAGTGACCGTAAATCCAGCTTTATTGCCTACAATGCACTGATCTGTCTGTCTGTTGGACAAAAACCAGAGTCCGGCTGCGAACGTGCATGTGCACAGACACACACACGGCATGGCGGCTCGGTGGTAAAGCGCTGTTGCCTCACAGCAAGAAGGTCTGAACTCCATCTGGATCTGGTGGGGCTGTCTGAGCGGATGTTTCGTCCGCAATTTGGTGCATATTTCATCCCACACCAGAGCAAAGCAGGTTAAATATCATGCTAAATCCTGAAGCACTGGGAACATTTAGCACCCCTTTAGTCCACTCAAATTAATTATATCTTTCAACCTCTCCCCGAAGGACAAAAAACATTCAGTTTGTAATTCCTGTTCTCTTATTCTCTTGATTACGAAATCTCATTATGGGAATGCTGCGGAAATATGCATGTTTGTAATTATGTAGTGGGCAAACCTCCAAACCGTGCCTGAGCTCCGGCCAAATGTACTCAGTGACTGACCCAGACATCGACCCTGTCCATAGGGTCCGACTGCTGGCTGCCGAAACTCTCACACAAACAACCATCTCCAAACAATGGAGTTATTATTAGTGCGGCTACCTACTTCAAATGTCACATCAGTCCCATTACAACAGAGATAAAGCATCTCGATTGGACAGTTTCCAGATTTTGCAGCCCTGTCGACGTTTTTTTATTTATTTCAAATCTCTCTTTGAAACGAAAGGTCTGCAAACTGCTCTTCACTCTGCATGCAAGTGTTTTTGTTGAATTCACAATGTCACAATGAAAGACGGTGTGTGTTCATAAACACATCATAAGCATATATTCCAGACCGTAGATAATCAAGGGAGCCGAGAGAAAAAGCGTCCACTGATAATGAGTCTAACTTCCTTTCCTTTCCTCTCTCTTATATACCGAGTCTTTAGAAGCAGAAACTCGCTTCTAAACTCTCTCGGAGCCGGGCTAAAAGGCATTTGTGTGGGCCAAGCGGCAGTGAGGCAGTTCATTGTCAATGATTTCAATACCGGTTTCAATCCCCGACTCTGCCAATCGGACAGGCTAGCATTGCTCCTTGTTCTTCCCCGTCAAATGGCTTTGTCTCCCGGGCTCATGGTTGATTAGGTGGGGGGAGACTGGGAACTGTGCGTGGCACACTGGGCTCTTTGTCCGACTCGAGCACCAGACTCCTTAACAGTCTATAGCTGGGTGCAATGAACTCACTCATGCACACACACACACACACACACACATACGTATAAGATGCTAAAATAAAACCACCGTGTCTAATTATGTTTAAGTTCACATATCCCGGAGGGAAGAAGCAAACTAAGTGCTCTACAAGAATAACAGCAGATAATCAGTAAGCGAGTCATACTATATATAAGTTTGTATTTCAGTAATACAAGCCCAAAAAATCGAAAAGGCCAACATGTACATGTATGGTTTATTTTAGCTGGTTAATGCACGTCATGTAAGAACTAATCCCGACTGACAATCTGCGGCGGCTCCACTGACCCTCCATCATCAGTAATCACAGAGTTCTTGCAAGTTTCCAGTTAAATTATTTATAAGGTGCATCAATCAGTGCCAGACAGCTAAGTAACCACTCTCCATTCAAATCGGAGGTCGTTCTCGTTCATCATCGGCGTAAGAAGTCCTAACACAGTGCTGCAGTGAGTATTCTGCGAGCTCTATACACTCCCGACAAAGTGTTTATCACCGAGGCCGCGTCGAGTCACCAAAACTAAGTGGCTCGCAAACCACCACATTAATCTCCATTAACGCAGATGGAGACTTAATCTGTACTCCAACGACAGCAAATCACTCAGGGTCTGCGCCTGGGCCGACACCATCACTTCTGGTTGGACTGCACCAAGGCGACAACACACACACACACTATGTTAATGTCTAAATATGTTGGCCAGTGCTGTTCGCCGCAGTTTTAAAATCAAGTTACGAGTTAATCTTCAGAAGTCTCAAATCAAGTCGACTCTCAAATCCATCTGTGCAAGTTTCGAGTATAATCTTTCCAAAGCTCATGAGCCTCAAGTCGAGTACACAAGTCTCAAGGTCAATCTACAGACGAGTTTCAAGCCAAGTCTTAAGTCAATCTACACCGGTCACATGTCTACAAGTGTCCGTCATTTTCACAGATTAACACTGAGAACGATCCACTGCAAGTAATCCACATGTAGCCCCGCCGTCCAGTTGGTGTTGAGTGTTTATTTTAATAAGCTATTGTCTAGTAGTCTTAGTAGTAGTAGTAGTTTTACCTCACGTGCATGACCTTGTTGTCTAGCTGTCTTTAACCACGCCACTGGTCGGCTATAATGCCACCTAGCCTTGATACTGCAAAATGTCCCAGCAGCTGAGTGTCAAAGTTTCTTTAGGAAACCCCGAAAAAATAAGAATTAATGTGGTGGAGGATGAAGGACGAGCAATACTGATAACCTTTATCACCCAGTGGCTGCTAACGGTAAAAATCATGTGTTATTGACATGAAAAGCGTCTCAGTGATTGTTGTATCTGTCCATCTTTTCTCTCCATTCCTTTACGAATGCATCATCTGTAACTTTAACGTTAAATGTTGCTGTGACGGAGCTGTTTTTGAAAAGGAATCACTATTTAAAGACCGGTGTGTGTGCACTGCAACCATTTCTCACTGCATATATAATGTATCTAAATGATTGGTGTCAAGTGAGTTCACAGCAGTTTTAAATCAAGTCCTTGAAGGCAAGCATCTATTTATACGAGGTTAATAAGAAATTACTCATAAATAAGAAACATATAGAAAAAAAAGCTCTTGGAATGAGGAGCTCCTTCTTACAGAACATCTTGCTGTATTAATTTATTTCTCTTTGGGAGTCCAAGTTGGGTGTCAAATTAACATTGACCTACGTGTCAAGCCTCAGGAGTGCAGACACAGTCGAGTGTTGGGTACTTTCACTAATAGATTTACTTTAACTTTTTTCCAGAGGGAGAAAACATCAGACTTGACTAAACAGGGGAGAGAAAAAAAAAACGCCTTGTCATTAGCGTGAAATTTGCAACAGCAGGTCGGCGTGATGAGCGTCTCTAAGATGGGAAGTGAGGCAGATAAAAATAGAAAACATGCTGAGCTAAAGTGAGCGCAGGGAAGACAAGACGACTCTTTGTTTCTGCCGAGGCCACAGCGGCTGGGAGATGGCGGCGAAGAAGCGGGGACGATGGTGAGAATGTGTTTGTGTTGAGTTGTGTCTGTCTGGGAGGGAGACGGTGAAGCTGTCAATTTGTGTGTAGTGGTAAAAAGCCATAAAAAGACCATAAAAACATTTAAAGGCATACTAAATTGAATCCTCTGGGCTGAGTGTGTGTTTGTGTGTGGCTGCATCACAAACCAGCCTTCACTCAGAGCCGTTTGTTTTCCAGACGCAAAAAATATAGATGCAACATGTTTGTTTTTGCTCCCATTTTTCACGAGTTGAAAAAGATCTATGCACACAAAAAGGTTTATTTTTCTCAGATTTTCAGAATAAAAGCGCTTTAAAATGTCCAGTTTTATAACACAGGCGTTATAATTGGCATGCTGACTGCAGAAACCAAAGCAGCTTCCCGTGAATCCAATGTTCATTTGCGCTATGAGCTGCTGTCTCCGACATTGTTTCAGAGAAACTGGCAGTACATCCAACAATCTTCACTTCCTGCAGACTGTGTGTTAACCATGCCGGGCCAGGACCTCAACATTCAGCTTCTTCACCTGCGACAGTTGTTTTTATTTTATTTTTTTAAAGCCTAAAAATCTCCAGCACAAGCTGTCAGAAAGCCCTCGGGCTCAGAGGAGCTCAGGGAAGCTCACCGGGGACTTGACCTGAAGGCGGTATCTGACTTCGATGGTGTCACTTCAGTGAAGTGTTCTCTGCACAGATGAATCCCGGTTTACGAGATACAGTGGTCCCTCGTTTATCGCGGTGGATACGTTCTAAAAATAACCCGCAATAAACGAAATCCGCAGTTTTACAATTATTCTACATGTTTTAAGGCTGTAAAACCCCTAACCACACACTTTTATACACTTTTCTCAGACAGGCATTAACATTTTCTCACATTTTTCTCTTATTTAAACACTGTCAAAGTTCCAACTTTTGCAGATTTAACAAAAATAAGTACAATACTGTATTAGTAAATGAAACCGTATTTCACACTTCCTCTTTGTCCTGGTGCCGCTCCGCTGAAACAGCTTTTTCCTCCTTGGTGCAGGTGTTTTTTTTTCTGAGTGCAGAACATACAACGCATTTTGTACAGTACTCCCTTAGCTAATCAGGACGCTGAACACAATGCATGTTCGTACTGTACAGTACGCTGTAAAAAAAAGCATGCAATATTACTCAAAAAAAAAAAAGCAAGACCGCGATAAGTGAACTGCGTTATAGCGGGGGACGACTGTAGCTGAGCGCGTTGGGGATACAGTATGGGCAGACGTAACATGACGAGATCCTGATCCTGCTGTGGCAAACATCCATCATCAACTCATGTCGTGCAACCCCATGTCGGAATGACCTGTTCCCCAGGTGATGCATTTTAAAAAAAGCCATGGCTGTCTTGTTTACAGATGTTAGTGCTCTGTGTGGAAAGACTGGGGATCCATGCTGAACTGAGGAGAAGAACATTGGGATGCATCGCTGTGGGGTGGAAAACAAAAGGTACAAACCGCTTGTTCCATCTGTTATCACCGGGAAGACTTCTCCCTGATAAGGAGCCTCACAGAGACGTGGCCGAATGAACTCGCTTCAGACTCGCTGGGAACTCTGGACGGCTTTCAACTTTCAACCGGAGTCCGAACCGGGCTCTGAGTGTTTTTCTTATCCGCCTTGTGTATTGTGAGCTGCTGTGAAGTGAATCTCCCCAGTGTGGATTTAATAAAGTCGATCTATTTTATCAAGATATGACTGCACATTTTAGAGCAGTCCAAAGAACAACTTTAATCATGCTGTTTAATCAGTAACTTGATACGAACCACCTGCCAGTTGGACGGATTATCTCGGCAAAGGTGCAGTGTGCACAGTCTCTTATTTTAACTCATGAAAATATAACTTCTGATCAGCATACATTGTGTCTCTAATCCACAAATGATTAAACATTATAGTCTACATGTGTATTTGTGTGTAAGAGGCGTCGTAGCGTGAAGAGGTCTGTGTTTTACCTACCAGACTGTCCACGCCGCCCAGCGTGTGATTGGCGTTGTACAGGGAGTAGGTCAACTGGTACACGCCGTCGTTGGTCTCGCTGTTGCCATAGAAACCCACACCCACTGCGACGCTGCGGAGAGAAGAAGAGGACATGGAGGGACAGGTGAAGCCTTTGTTAAATTAATGAGACGAGCAGGGCACGACGTCAACAACCGCTGCTGCTGCTGCTCGGCTTGTAAATCCCGTCCGTCCGCGGCGTTGTTGTCCTTTTCAATCACTGGATTCAAAGTCGTTCAGATTCGAAGGCCTTACCAGAAACCTTAAAACAGTGTCTGCAGCAGAGATATACATCCTACAGCACAAAACAGCACCCACACTAACATTTTCTGAATATTTTATGCCTTATTTTACGGCATTATCATAAAGCAGTATCATCAGGTTTTGCATCGACCCTGACTTCTGGATAAACAGGGGCAGGGGAACAAAATAAACAGAGGTAACAAGGTATTTCGGGACAGTTTCCACAAGGAGATAGAAATATTATTTTGTCCATTCAGTAGATAATCGCGGCAGTAAACATAGTCATCCAAAGCGAGTGAATGACAGCGGGTTGCAGAGGCAGAGTCTTGGGGGAGACTTCACAGACAATTAAGGTTGTGGGAGGGATAAAATTAGACCCATTCAGCGTTCTTCCATGAAATGTTTCCGTGCCGTGCATTCAACCAACATGTCCAACAAAAGACGGTTACTTTTTGTTTTATGAAATACATAATGAGTGCATTTGACAGACCTGTTTTTGCAAACCGCAGAACTGAGCATTTCGACTGCAGCGAGGCAAAACAAATATACTTATATCTTTAGAGCGCTGAAGCTGCACCAAACTGTTTGGGTTTCATTTTATGTAAACAACGCTCTCAGAAATTATACAATACAGTGCTTTTGGAATGTGTGTGTGCATCATTTAAAAACCTACTTTTGCATATTCAGTCATCCAAGGATTTCATTTGTTCAGCTGGAGCACAAACGCACAAACTCAAGAGTCGTCTCTCTGAGGCTCTTTTCTTTCCCCACTTAATTGCTGTGGCATTGTATGATGAGATTTGATGATGAGACGCAGCTACAAAATCGTTCTCTACGTGAACACCACGAGGAGTTTAGATGTAGAAACACAAGGCAATGGACAAAATATGATTTCTATGTTAGATTGAACACTCTAGAACAGGGGTCCCCAAACTTTTTTCGGTGCGGGCCACATCAACATGTATATCAGTGATGGGGGGCCGGGGTCAGTCTATAACCGGAAATGATATCAGTCCCACCAGGATTTCACGGCCTTTTTTGAAATAGTTGCGGCCTAAAATGCCTGATGTTGCATGAGGTTTTCAAAAAAATTGCAGTGAAAGTTGCTTTTTACATTTTTGTTGCGATTTTGTTGCGGGAGGAAGTGAAAGTTGCGATAAATTGCGATTCGACAGTCACAGAGAGGGCGCAGCGAGCACTAAGTCCACGGCCCCCGGGAAGCGGCGAGGTACGGGCAGGAGGGCGCTGTAAAGCTTCTGGCCGGAGCCGTGAGCCACCTTCACCCCTGAGCCTTTCCAAGCTGACCCAGAGCCAGTTGCGGCGAACTGCCGCGGAGGAAACGCACCCGGCCGAGGCCAGCCAGCGCCGGGGAGAGGTCAGACTGTGTGGAAGTTGATCACGAGCAAAGTCACGTCGGAATATACCATTGTGTGAAGGGATGAAATTAGCTAAATAGTTTGTAAATAAGGTAGATTTTAATTAGAATGCCAAGCTTAATCATTAAGCGTGGATATTTTATAATAGAAAAATGCAATTTTGAAAAACAGGCCACGTTTAGAGGGATTGTTTGGGATCCTTAAGGGGGCCACTCCAATTGTTTAGGCGGGCCGGATGTGGCCCGCGGACCGCAGTTTAGAGACCCCTGCTCTAGAAGATGTAAACAACTGAAGGTCACGGGTCACACCGGTGAACAAATGAACAAAGATCCCAGTGAAGTGAAACGTCAGGATTTCCTGCAACACTATCGTAGCACAGGCTGGCTTCCTCACCTGGAATAAACATTATTACTCTTGTTAACATTGTTTCAGGGAGTCTCTAAATGACACAGCGTAGCGTTGCTATAATGAGTAAGGCCTTTGGTTAAAGCGTCACGCAGACACATATCACACCAGATTGATCACAAAACCGAGACGCAGTCAGGATCTGTAACGCTCAGGGGATGACACGGCTTAGCGCCTCTCTCTGGGGAAACTATTAATACACTGAGTCACCGATTTATCAAGTGCCACCACCTCCGGGTCAACCCAATTCAAAACAGCTCTGCAGTAAATCCTATTTTTCATAAAGTGTTTAATGTTTTCAAGTGTTGATTCGGCTGACAAATTAAAGGAAAAATGCATTTTTTGGGCATCCATAAGCCTCCAGGACAGTTTCAGTGCCGCTTGGCTGAGATCCTCAAAGTGTCTGAAACTCAACTAGACGGATGAACGCCATCGTCCAGGTTTGTCCCTTTGGATGACGTTCACACATATGACATAACACGATTCAACAGTAGTCTCGAGAACGTCGCTACACTGGCTCACTCCATCATCTGATCATCGCTGTTAGTTCATATAAAACAGGGAGGAGCAGTGTTCCCAAGAGTAGAGCAGATACAGTATATCTGACTTTGATTTAGCGTGATCAATATTTTACGACCTCATTAATTTTACGAGGTTTTTATGTCCGAGTGCCTCTCCGCTAATCTAATAAACCATAAAACATCAACACAGCTTCCTCTGATCTTCTAACAGCCACATCCACTTCTAGCTATATCACCACCTATTGCAACCATGTGTTCATTAGCTTTAACTGACCATTTTAACCAGTTATCAACTTAATACTTTCACTGTTAATGGATGAACCTGCTACTTAGCCAAGAATTTACAGATACTATTTATCCTTATTTTTAGTTTCATTTAGCTCTTACTTTGAGGTACTTCACAACTTAAGTTGATTATTTTGTTCATCCTGTACTTTAAAGTATCCATTTCAACTGTTTATGTCATGTCTTGAACAAATCATCGGTCTTATGTTTTAGGTCTCCACCTTCCCTTCTCCGAAGAGTCATCCACCAATCAGATAATCGGCGGCTCGATCCTCGCCTCCTCCAGGCTGCAAATTGCTCTTGAATCGGTGTGTGAATGCTTAGCTCCTGAAACTGATGAGCAGTTGGCACCTTGGCTTTGAGTGGTCGGTGTACGTCCATTTACCCTGTGAGTCATCCCTGATTACCTGCCTCCCTCATGTGTTGCACCTGTGCCTGATTGTGTTTAGTCTCTGTGCTCCCTTTGTTTGTCGCCAGTTCTGCTTGTCCTGTCCAGCATCCTAGCGTTTCTTTGTCTTGTATTCTTGTTTTTGATTATTGATCTTCGACCTTTAGCATGATTTTTTACTACGATTTTTTCCTTAGGGATTTGTACTTTTGCCTGTACTCTAGCTCATCTAGTAAAACTTTTTGAACCATCTGAATCCTTCCGTGAGCCCTTTCTAATAGTTATCCACTGATTTTAGCGATTTAAACTATTTATCCATTAAGCTAAATGTTACAATTTCCTGGCTTGCTTGCTGACTAGTTTTTCGTGTTCAGTTATTAAAGCTAACTCAGTATTAATAAATGTTTTTTTTTTTTTTTTTTAATTCAGATTATGATTTCTACTCCACAACCTTTCCAAGCATCCCCAAAGCAACTGCTCTCGTACCTCCTGGTGCACCCATCATTGGAAATCACTGCTACAAACCGCCACCGTGTGCTAATGCGCTCCACATGAAGGCAAGTCAGGTTAGTACCAAAGGAAACGTAGGCAGGAGTCGGACTAATTGAGACCTAGAGCAGCATCTTTAACCTTCGACTCCTCCCCGATGCTCCGGATAGGCGTCAAGCTGAAAGCGAGCCTATAAATCCACCGTCGGTGACGCCTCCTGCAGCGCTCACCTGGAGGCGCTGAAGTCTGGCAGGATTGTTTCAGCTGGTGTGTGGTCGACGCCGAACAACAGGGGACGTTTTCCTAATTAGTACAACAAGGACGGAGTCTCATTAGCTGCCCCCCCCCTGCAGGTAAACCACCCACTCTGTAGGTTTTAACACGACCCTCGCAGCAAAAGGGAAGTAGCGGAGAAGTAAACGCTTGGAGAGCAACAGGAAGTGACAGGTACAGACCAACACATACAGACAGTTTACAACGAACGCTAAGAGGCAAAAGCAGAGGGCAAGACGGGTCGACAAACAGAAAGCAGAAAACAAATCAAAGGAGATTTGCTTTGCGTCTTGCAAAAATAATAATCCACAGATGATGATTCATATGCTGGTACATTTCATTTGTTTTGTGTGTGTGTGTTTTTTATAATAAACATCACCTACAAAGAAAATATACCCCGAGAGTTGCTCTCCTTTCATCTAGACTAATACCACAGCAACATAAAAAATAAAATAAAAAAGAATTGGATAAAAGTAGCCCGGAGAAATATGGATTTCTTTGAACTGTGCAAATATTTTAAGGGTAGAATCTAATTAATATTAAGGAAACTGGGAGGACAGAGGGGCAAAAGTGCAAAGAAAAGAGGAAATCTCTCTTTCTTTTTCTACCCTTCTTCCTCTGCTGCTCCTTGCGATATCTACAGATTTGAGGAATATCACAGATTTGAGTTGGCATGCACTGAGAAATAAATAAAAAATCCAAACTGTCACGTTGATAAATGACAACGCGTATAAAAGACATTCAGAAAAGGAACCGAAAGCTTCAGCCTGCAGCATAAAAACGCCTTTAGCCACTATTAAAAGACTCAGACGCGTTTGAATACTTGAGCAATGACCCCCCCTGTGATAACAAATATAGGATTTCATATCTTACTCTACTCTCCTGAACTCTCAGCCATGCCAAAAAAAAAATATGCAGGAGGCCTAAAATATAAAACACAAATAACACATTTCTAAATTTCCGTTTTCAGTGCTAGAAATCTTCCGAAATAGGCAATTTAAGCCCTGAGATGCAAAAACAAGTTAAAAAATTGTCAGCTGCTAAACATAGATGGCCCCAAAAATAAAGTAAAAACACGTCTGTTAGTAACTGCCGGTGCTGTCAGCATCCAAAAAAAAAGCCTCTGGTGTGTGTGCCAGAGCATTTCTGTACGGGATCCAGTGGAGGACACTGATATGAAGCAAACAGGCAGCTTATCTCGCTTCCTTTGTAGCGTCCTCTGTTCTCATTTCCACTTTCCGATGGCAACGCACACCTATCACAATAAACAAACACAGATAAATATTTCAAGTGTCCCGGAAAGGAGAATAACTCCTGATGAATCATTTACATGAGCAGTGCAGTACATGTGGAGAATACTGATGTGTTTCCATTAAAAGTTTTTATATTTTTAATGCATTTGTTGGTTTATATCTGTCTATATAAGTCTTCACAGAGGTGTGTGGGACAGTGAACGCACCACACACTTGTAAACAAACAGAACAAAATAGTTTTTTAGTCCAGACATTCAAAGAGCTTAGTAAGTTTAACATGTGTATGGATTAACAAATACACTTAGATAATAATGTGCTCAAGTGGTGTTGGATATTATCGTAGTTTTGCGAGTTAATTATTTGGTGCGTTTGTAAAACATGCTTGTCCCAAATTGCCCCTCGAGGGACCAATTAAATGTCACGGTTTAATACAAAAGGTAATTTTAAGGATTGAACAGAAACAGGTTGGCGAAGTCAAAATAACAAAAGGTGGCTTCAGAGTCCAGGTGAAAGAAGCACAAAGGGACCGGGGAAGCAATTACAGGACCCGGGAACAAGATGAGAGAGACAGAACGTCGAACAAAGAGGGAACCAAGGAGCACAGAAAGAAGCAGACGGGTTCTTGATGCACTTTTTGAATTATCCTTCACATATTCCCCTGTGATGTTTTCCATCCAGGTCAAGGAAAGACACAAATTCAGGAAGGGAAGACACAATAAAACAGGAAACACTAGATCCTTAACCCAAAACCATGACAATGAATTTGAAGTGATTGGGATAGGCCCCAGCTCCACCGTGACCCCGATGAGGATAAGCAGTGATATAATTTGAATCCAGCACTATTATAATAATATCAAAACTAGTAATATATAACTAAAGTACCTATATTACAGTCCAGATGTCTTCGGCATGAACAGCTTGATCGGTCGCAGTACAACAGATTACACAGTTAATGTGCTACACCATGGGCAGGGGCTGCAGCCACAGCTGAGTGACATCTGCTCTGGTTTCACCAGTGTTAATTGGGATGGACATCACAGCAAATCAGCTCCAGCCACTGTCAAACATCATTAGAGCCGAGGACGGCGAGACTTTAAGCAGAGGCAGAAGGGAAGAGTGGAGGACGAACAGGAGAGCAGAGAGAGACGAGTCGAAAGTAAAAAGAAAGCGAGGGGCGAAAACAAAGGAAGGTTCTGGACTGACGAGATTAAAATGACCAACCAAGTCCACTATGATGAAATCCACTGGGATATCTCTCCAAAATTGACATAATCAAAGTTGGGAATCACATGAAGGGGAGTTGATTTCCCACAGGATGTGTCCTCCCACTTCATTCATCTCACAATATAAGTCTTACGATTTATCAAGTCGGGGGCCACGTTAAGATCTTTAAATGTACTGCAGTCAACTCTCATGGGATTACTTCTGAGCACAGACAAAAATATATATATATGAAACACCAAACATGACATGTTTTGTAGAGTAACATGACAGAAGTTCTCACTTTAAGGCCTGAGCCTCTTCATAGAAGTGAAAAACAGACAGATGGCTGTGATTTTGTTCAAAGGGTAGAAATAAGTTACGTACCACATGAAAAATAAGACCTGACGAGAAGAGGAAAGCTGTTTATGCAATTTACTGTACACACAGTAAATACTAAATAAGCACACGTGCAAGTTTCCGACCATTTTTTTGTGCAAATTTCAACCCAATTTGCACTAAAAATGCAGATCGATGCACGTTTTCACCCGTTTCTGTTACGCACATGTTGAGATAAACAGCTGGCGGCGCTTAGTCACACACCACCAACTATTTCACTGAATTTAGTGAAATCTGATCAAGTTTTATGGAGAGAATGTTGTTCTGGTTTTCCCTCAGCTGTCCTCCAGCTGTCGCGCATGCTGATTTACGGAGTTTCCTGACGGACAGTGAAGTAAACGGCTGCAAACTGTAGCTGCCGTTAGCTCGTAACACCAGTGGCAGTGTTCTAGTGATTGTGAAGATTTGGACCAAGAGAGGAAGAGGAGGTTGTGAGCGAATGTGGATGCAAAGCGAGAGCTGGGTGTCGTGCCAGAACCGGAGCTAGGCATGCAGACAATGTGACTGTGCTCAGCAGCTTCTACGGATATAACGACAGAGGCGAAAGGACCAAAGAGGACACTGAGGCAGTCCCTCTAGATAAAAATGTAGCAACCTGAATAACATTTCCTAACGAGTGACTCTCTTTCTTCCTCTGTCATGTTCCATATTTACTTGCCCTGCATCTGTGGAACCAGCTCATCTCTCTGTCCCTCATCATCACAGGTGGCCCTATCATGTTGAGGATGCACAGCTGTCTGGCTCACTCCTTCACTCAATTAGATGCTGCTAATATTAAACTGAACTCCAGTGTTGCTGCTGCCGCTGAACATTTCAGTTAGTTCGCAACATTTAGCAGCTTCACTTTCTAAATGTTGCATTTTATTTTCTATGGTCTTGAACGTCTTTGCTGCTACTGCTACCTCTTCTTCTTCTTCTCTGGTGGGCACAGGCGGAGCAGCTGGCATCCAACTTAAAGGTGCATTGCTGCTACCTACAGCGCTGGACTGTGAGGGGGGGTAAAAACAGGCGATGACTGTGTGGTGGATGCAGGGCTGCCAGAGTACAGATGGCCAGTCCGCCCCTGGTCAGCGGTGATATATGGAAAAGGATGGAATTCATTGCTTTTCTCCAGCTTTTCATTTTTAGTCCAAGCATGACTTATTCTCTGAGATACGTTGATTCAAAATCCACTATTCAGGCAATCACCCCAAAAGCCCCTCCAAGAGCATCCAACAGCGTGGGGCCAATTTGTTCATTCAAAATGCAAAAAGACTCGAATGTTTACCGTGCGTAATTACAAAACAGTTCCCATAGTCCTTGTTGTCGTCTGCCAGTGGCTGCTTGCAGTTGTATTCTTACTCTCACCGTATATCCGGGCTGTCACTGAGTCACTCTACATTTTAGAAAACTGCACATAAAAGGATGAAATATCACGTAATGAAGACCGGTTAACTCGGTGGGAACAGAAAGACTTTTGCAGAGAGAGAGGGAGCCCGCTGAAGAAATGTGTGAGGCATCAAGCTAAGTGCTTTAGTGCTGTTTTTTTTTTCCCGAGAAGTGATTCAAAAGTAATTTGACATGCAGAATGTTCGTCATCATGCTTTTAGCAACGGCATGGACCCTTTTTAAAAAACTCTGTTGGATAACATAATAAAAAAAAACATTTATATTCCTTTGCATTTACACTTCATTAAATAGCGTTCAGTATTTCACAGAGGCATGGCAAAGAAGATGCGAGGTGCAGAACACAAGCTTCAGCCTTCAGCTTTCAGTATTCAGGATACACATCATGACGCCGCGGCGTGTTTCCATTTAACAATGAACCTCCTCTTAAAAAAGATAGATGTACAATGCTCGTGCATTAATTCAATATTACCCGCTGGTTTCTAAACATGCCTGTCACATGGCTGAGAGACGTATCCAGTCCTCTGGCTACTAATTCAATTAGCTGTTTTGTGGGAAGAGCACGTTCCATTGACTGACTTAATAGGCTCTATCTGGTGATGTAAGTGCTGACTGTGCTTTGGGATCTTCGTAACTCTAAGTGAGTATCTGGCACTATAGTTTGAGGGATGTGGCGGTTAGTGTTTGTCAGCAGCATTAAGAGGGTTGATTTGCAAGCTTGACACACGGAAGAGAATAAAAGGATGGATCTGATGGTTGTCTGTGTACCAGCTAATGGCTATAACACTGATGTTGTTAATCTTCACCGCGGCCCCAAAGATAATGTCATCTCACATCAGGGAACGTTTTCAGTTCGCCACAGACGTGATGAGATCCAGCAGCCTCCAGCCAAAACAGATCACGAGTGCAACGGTTTTAAATCTGACGCTGGGTCAGATATCGTCTTAAAAATACAAACACGTCCTCCTCCAAGATAGTGTTGGTGATAGTGGTGAGGTTGCAAACTGCAACAACCTCGCCTCACCATCTGCTGTGGAAGAACCTATGTTAACCATGAAAGGACCCCTCTAGAGCCCGTGTTGGGTTCATCTGTTGGCTCTACTGTATAAACACGGTGGTTCAACATGGCGGACTCCGTGAAAGAGGACCCGCTCCCTCTGAAATTCTTATTTTCATGTGGTTACACACCAATAAATACATACTTTATGATTATTCTATCACATTTCAACAATATTCTGCCAATATATTGCTCTAAATGGACCTTCCTCATGCATAACACACGATAATTATACTTTATGTTCACCGTAAATGATGATTTTTTATTTGTGATGGTGAGTAAAGATCTACGCTAGTGGGACTAATAAAAAAAACGTCATTACACTCACCATTAGTAACCTGTTTTCCATTATTTGGGTTGCATTGTTCAGCCAGCGATGCAACATAAATAGGCTACGCTTGATAAAGTTTATAGTCTGCTAGTTTGGGCAAGCATTAAACTGTTATTTACAACTAATGTAGGAGTTTAAAAATCCATTATAATGTCTGAGCTGAACTGTATCACGTTTCTTAAGGTGACCTCTATGTACTTACTTCTGATTAAATGTCTATAGTCCTTAGAATATTTTTAAATATTCCTATGACTCATGACGTGTTCCTGTTAAAGGGGTTGTTGCATTTTTCTCACATCGTATTCGGTATAGTAACCTCTCCTCCTACGTGTCATTTTTTTTTGCATTATATTTTGCAGACTCAGTTGGCGCATCCTGTCCAGAGGTTCAAAGCATCAAGGTGAGAAAGAGATTTGTCTGCCAGTTGGCTGTCACGGGCAGTAACACAGTTGCACGTTGTCAGCAGAATATTCATCATACACCCACATCAGGATGGTGCCCGAGAGTCAGAACGCTAACTCTATTTCGTTCAACAGCGGGGTATAAACTCAGATGATTGTTGCCAATATCCTCCTCAAATCAGGGGCCACAGCTTCGCAAATAGCTGTTTAAAAAAAAAAAAAAAAAACACATGTCCAGACTGATATTCAAAGAGGAATATCAAAAACGTTCGTCTGCTTTTTAAAGGTTTTCGGAGAGATTTCATCCACATCACTTTATCATAAAGGGTAAAAGAGTTTTAGATACAGATCAAAGATGGATCTCATCAAAAGGAATGAAATACAGAAGCCTATGCTATTGAGGAGTATCTACAGAGCTGCAAATAGAAGCTTAGGGTATTTTAAAAGAGACTGCTGGACAGACCTTGGGAATACTAATGGGAAAACAGAGACATCAGACAAACAGGCTACAGAGAGTTGATGCACTCTGAGCTAATAAGTTGTATTTCTCATTTGGGAATACAGAATGTGCAGAAACATATTGAGAGTCTTTGCAGATTCCCCGTTAGGAATACTGAATAACCAATAAAGAAAATGGGAATCTACAGAGAGAGAGTGGCAGACATCATCCCTGTTCATCTCTCTCAGACATCAACAGACCGAGAGAGACAGAGAGTGTGTGTGCACTATAATCAGCAGTTAGTCATAACGTCTCATCTTGATTCTCTCACCATGTGATGAGGCCGGCAGTGACGGCGGACCAGGTGACGCAGCAGGAGTTGGGTTTCTTGCTCTCCTCCTCTTCATCTTTGCGGCAGCAGCACAAACAGCTCAGGTAGATGGCCAGACACAACAGGTTAAGGCCGAGGCCTGCAGCCGCCACGCAGCCAAGGAATATGAGAGACTGCAGACATAGAGAGAAAAAGAGAGAGAGAAAGAGAAGGGGAGGAGATGATGTGATGCAGCCAAGTTAACAACAAAAAGCAGCATCAGGGCTTGTGTTTTGCCACAAGCAACAAACAGCCATCTTGACCTAGAATGTAGGATTACTTATGACTAATGCTTTCCAGCAGGTTTTTTTTTGCAGCTGTACTTTTTGGGGGGAAATTAGCCTGTTGGTTCAACTCACCTGTTAAAGGCAGTTTTGTTGATATATCACATCATTAAATTACAAGCACGCTCAATGTGTTGTCCATTAAAATGTATTCAACAGCGGGGAAAGAAAAATTAGCATCCATGTAAAAATACTTCAAAGTTGAGTTTACGTTGAATTAAGAAACACAGAGATTAACATCATCCATGTGTCACTGGTTAGCCAGTTGTTTTGTGTTTGCATGCCCCACAAAACAATTCCTACATGGAGTATTCTGAGTAAAGAAAACTAGTGTTTTCTGGGCTTTTTAGCGTCTTTTAGTAATTGTTTTGTTGATATATCACATCTATTTACGTAGCACATTAAATTACAAGCACGCTCAATGTGTTGTCCATTAAAATGTACTCAACAGTGGGGAAAGAAAAATTAGCATCCATGTAAAAATACTTAAAAGTACAGCTAAAGTATTGAGTTTACGTTAAATTAAGAAACACAGAGATTAACATCATCCATGTCTCACTGGTTAGCCTGTTGTTTTGTGTTTGCATGCCCCACAAAACAATTCCTACATGGAGTATCTTGAGTAAAGAAAACTAGTGTTTTCTGGGCTTTTTAGCCTCCTTTAGTAATTGTTTTGTTCCACTATCTTCAACTCACTTTCCAGCCGATGAAAGTTGTTTTTACCAGGCTAGCTTAGCTCTAATAAACCGACTGTACGTCAATTTAACTGCCGGTCCTGGCCACATTTGCGCCCTGGGCGAACACCCCCCCCTAACACGAGCTAACAGTAGCTAACAGACTGAGCTAACATTAGCTAGTAGCAGCTAATAAACTGAGCTAACAGGAGCTAACAGTAGCTAACAAACGTTTTTCCTGAAGAGTTGATGGAGACCAAAACAGAGTTAATGGAAGTGTGAATGTATTGTATTTAAATGATGCACCGTGTTTGTCACACAACAAAACGCTGGCCATTACATTTGATATGTTACCGTTAGTTTGTTGTGGAGTGATTCTACCAACAGATTTTTTCAATACAACTAACTAATTAGATTTTATTATATGTGCTAATATCCCTGTGATAATGTAAGCTAACTACAAGCTGCACTACTGAAACTGGATCATATTTTATGACGAAAATGGTTTTCCATCTGTTGTCCTCCGACTGCTCGGCATCAATTATTCTCTGTACAACAAACTGCTGAAAGCAATAAGTGCTGTTAGCTAATGTTAACTCAGTTTGTGAGCCGGGCGGTAAGCTCAGAGTACAAAGAGTGTGTTAGTGTTTGCAGCTGGTGTCATGCCAGAACAGGAGCTAGGCAAGTGGGCAACGTAACTGGACTTAATGACAGAGGTGAAAAGAACGAAGAGGACGTAGACGGAGGAAGTGTTTGAGCAAGAAGCCACCAGACAAGAGTAAATCTGGGACTGACTTTTAATTGCTGGCAAGAGTTTCGTAAAATAGAAAAGCTGAAAGACAGACGCCGAGCTGGGCTTCTTCCTGTTGGATGAGTAAGTAATGTTAGCTGGCTGCCATGTCTCATGTTGTGGCACTCGCATCGTGTTTGGCTGCGTTAGCAAAGTTGTCGACTCGCTGGTTATGTAATCATAACAAATACACATGTACAACTGTCCATATTTATGACTTTGAAACTAAGGGGGCGCTAAATCACAAAAATACTTATTTGCTTTGGTTTGGTGCCAAATGTCTACGAGAGCAACATAATGGAAGATTATTCTCTGACGCCAAACAAACTATTTAAAACTAACATCAACAGTTACTGTGATTAGTGCAGTAATAAGGCACAAAGAAACAACAAATGAACACGCACCAGAAGCATCTACAGCTCCCTCTCGCTCCTCGGTTAGCCCCACATCCCACCCTCTGCGAGAGATAGAGTGCCGTGACAAAAATAGCAACAAGACTGTCCCTAACAGCCTCAAATGAATTCTGCATCCATCTGTGAGCAGATGGGTTTATTCAAGCTCGGTCCATGATTTTTTTTTTTTCCCCTCTCACTCTTACTCGCCCTTTTTAGTTTGTCTGAAATCTTTTTGGTGCCGAGCCATCTGTCGTCATGCTGTGATGTTATGAGTCCCACAAGTCAAGTGGTGGGATTTAAAAAAAATAAAAAAAATCAGAAATGGAAGGATCGGCAGGATTATGTCAACGAGTGCTATGAAAGAGGGCAGGTAAAAATCGCAAATTGAAAAATCCTCCAGAAGCCTTAAAACAGCTGTTTGTATCATATGACACGGTCCCTTTCATGTCGACTTTGCTAATAAAAAAAGCGAGAATATGACTGGAAAAGACGCGTATATAAACAAATCTTTGTTTTTTACCATTTGCTCCCTTCCCCCTTAAAATCAATCTCACTTCCTACTCTTGCTCCATCTGTCGGGGTGCAGTGCCTCATCTTGTACCATTTCACGGCGACATGCCTTTCATGTAAGAGGGCCAAACATATACAGGATGGATGGGGGGCAATCTGCAGCCATTAAAACCCCCTTGAACTTTCTCATATTCTCCAGTGCCCCATAAACTAGGTGTGGAAATGGGTGGAAAATTTAGCGCCACGGGTTTAAGAGATGGGATTGTAAATGGCATTAACGGGGGGCGTGAGCTCAGACAGATGGATGGATGGATGGCGGCGCGCACCAAGGTGAGACAAAAGAGAGACGGAGATAGAAGCGCCACGTCTCATCTGAAGGCGGGTGGGTGGGGATGATGGTGGTGGTAGTGGGGTGGGCTCCGTGCGATGAGAGCTGGTGTAAACTGGGTGTAATTGAGGTGAACACAGTAAATGAGATGGAGATGTGGGACGCAGGTGGATAATTTGATCGTTCGGGGGGGGGGAGGGGGGATGGGTGATGGGTGGGAGACGTATTCAGATTGTTCGACAGAGGAGGAGGAGAAGAAGAAAAAAAGAAAGACAGGGTGGGGAATAAAAAGCCGGGCCACCCAGCCGTCCTTATCGCCATGGTAACGCGCAGGTTAGTTTGGTGGTGCCCTTGCACCGGGGAAGGGGGAGGACGAGTGAGAAAGGGGCGAATTACCACAAACCCATTTGAATTAAGCAGCATGTGACAGGCCTGCTTAAATTGCCTCTGCCTCTGTCTTGTGATTCCTCCTTGCAGCCAGGCAATGCAGAGAAAGGAGGGAATGTGGCAGAGGAAAGAAGGGGGGTGAGGAAAATGGGAGACACTTCTGGGACCTCACAAGGTCCATCAAAGGAATAAACTTTGGTTTATATTCTGTTTTTTTGCCGAGTTTGTGCCTCTAAACTTCCTCAAAAATCCTGTATAATTTAAAAACTGCACTGGACAAACATTTATTCCAAGGGCTTCCTTTGCCAAGACAACAACACTCCCCGCTTTCTCTCTCCGTCCCTCGCCCTCTCTCCTCCACTGTCCTTTTCTTCTCAGCACTACAAAAATAATGGCTTCTGAATTATGTAGCATTCATTCGGTGGGAGGTCGCACACAGAGACTGGATGTGTACAAAGACACGCAACACCACAACCTCATCCTGTAACCATCACTTCCAAAGTGCTCCAACCTTCCATTAAGTTTAAAAACACCATTTATCTTTTACCGACCGGAGTGTGCACACATTCGCTCCTTGGTAAAAAAAAAAAAAAAATCAAATTGGCAGCTCTCACCACTTAACTGCTACCTAAATTAGGTCTGAGTAGCTTTCCCATAAAAGTAGACTCGATATGTTAACACCCTTCTCCTTACTTACTCATTCCTAACTCGAGAGGCCCCACTCTGCTGTTTTCTCTGCTTTGTTTCCTCTCTATTGTCCCTATAGACAGGGGGTGGGGTGAGCATGAGGCTGGAGGCAATGACACGGGGAAAGAAAAGGAAGGAAGATCTAGCTGAGCGGAAAGGCAATCCTTGAGATCTGGAGGGGGAAGATGAGATTTAAAACAAAAAACAGAGAGAGAGAGGAGGGTGACAGAGTGATGGAGGGAATATTGTAGGTAATGAAAACAGTGAGACAGCAGGGCGTGGATGAGGAAGAGCAAAGACACGAGAAAAGAGGGCAAAAGAATGCCTGAATGACAAAGTGTGCGTTTGCACGTGTCTGTGTCTGTAAAGGGGGGGAAAGACAAAGACACAGCTACCTCATCCACATGGCAGACTCTTCATTACTCAGGGCACGGCCCAGTTTCTCTCCTGTTACTGCTCTATTGTAGATGGCTTCGCCCTGAGGCTTCGCCGTTGCATAATGCTGCCAGTTTTCCCCCCAAATAGGGAACAAGCCAAAGAATCTCATGTGCAAAAATGAATACATGAGTGCATGAGACACATGAGCCATGTGCTCAAAGGATGACTAATGGACTGACACCGGAGTGAACTCAGCAAGAGGAACTCAAAGCAACTTTTGAGTCCGCCCCAATGTAAACCAATTAGGGCGACAAGTACTTATTATTTGAATCGTGGTATTATATCTGTATTGTATTGAGTTAAAGTGAAGTTAAAGCTTTTACAGTCACAAAACCTTTCATCAGACTTAGAACTCGGTGTCCGTGTACAAAATAATATGTTTTATCCCAGTGGCTGTGAAGTGAAACCAAAAACTGCACTGAACGGCCACTCGAAGCTGCAGGACACATCAATCTCCATAAGAACCATTATTAAAAAGCCTTTCAAAAGCAGACATACACAGAATACAATCAGAGTTGAAGAAGGATTTCTAGAGTCTGTCTAGAGCAGAGGTTCTTAACCTGGGTTCGATCGAACCCTAGGGGTTCGGTGAGTCGGTCTCTGGGGTTCGGTGGAGCCTCCACCCTGGAATTTTTTATACAATTTGTTACAACATATCTTTGTGAGCAATCGTTTTCGAGGATGCTGGACATAAAAACTAAGATGAGATGCTGTGAAAATGACACGAGACGGCACTTGCCAAGGTGAAGCCACACATATCTGAACTAGTTTCTCAAAGGAAACACTGAGGTAAGTTGCTGTGAGTTCATGCACTGGGTTGGTTTTGTTATTTGAACAAGGTGATGTTAATGCACAGTTCATTTTGCATCTGACAACACGTACTGGCCAGATTAAGATTAAAGTTGTGTCATTGTTCATGACAACTGTACTGAGGGTGAATTTTTATAGAACTCACCCGTTCAAATTATATCAAGGCTTAAATTAATGCCGGATTAAGAGCGTGGCTGCTTTGATTGACAGATGGGTGCCATTACAGGTGGCTTGTTTGAGCAACCAGGCATTCAGCCCGCCTCAGGTCGACCAATGATCCATGCCTTTGCCCAGTTTTAGATTAGCCAGAAGGCAGCAGAGGCGGGACTGCCAAGATGGCAGCGACTAAACTGAGCTTCAAATGCAGCTCTTCAGAAACTCGTGGGGTGACACCACAGATATAACGTCCGAAAATCTAAACTCGATATACGTCCTGACAAGCAAAAGGTGCCTTATTGGAGCAGAGAGTGTGGAGGATGCGCTGTATGTCAAGACAGATGCAAACTTACAACAGAGTCTAAGTGGTATACAGTTCATACCTTATGCTGAGCGCCCATGAACAATCAATTTTTAATACACAAGTAGTGACCATAATTAATACATAGAGGATGGAAAGCACCTCCATCTGCTACGGTGCATCTGCCGAGCAGGACTAAGGAACGTAACAGTGGAATTCCACAAGCTCGGAGCGCTGCTAAATGCACGCTAAGCGATATGAAGTGTCTTCCGCAGGCATGGCTGCTCCACAGCAGGTGGCAGACAGCTGTGCGGAGGTGGAGGAGGTCTACAGGCGCAGTGAGCACCGATGTACAATATGTGTGTGTGTGTGCCTTGAATGGACAGTGACATTCCTTCAACATGATAGGGGTTAAACACATGTCAGGTCAGTTAAGAGAAGGAAGAGGACATGGACAAAGAAAGAAATTCCACTTTAAAAGTCAACGAGCAGCAGGAGTCTCTTCTTGCTGTTGGAAACCAGTAGAGACGATTCTGACCCCTTTGGTATTTCTTGGATCTAGTATTCGTATAGTCAGGAACTTACGAGAGAGAATGGTCAAAAATAGATGTAGCGGGCAGAGTTATTCTGACTTTTAGTTTGAGTAAAGCTCCAAAAAATACTGGATCCAAAAACTCCTCCTTCAATGCAAGGGCGACTTTTTGCTGAAATCCTCAACCCCAATTTGTAACACAGGGTTTCTGCTAATGGCCAAACTCCAACTAAGATACAGGGTTCCCAGGGGTGCTTGAATTCCTTGAAAATGCTTGAATTTCAATTCAGTGTTTTCAAGGTTGTGAAAATGCTTGAATTTTTTGTGAAGTGCTTGAAAATGCTTGACATTTGTGTGATGTCTATCTCAATAAACCAAGAGAAAACAAAAATGTTTCCTAAGCGGCTACGCGCTTGATCCGATGCCTTTACATGCAGAACTCAGTTATCATACTCGCTTGGTGTTCTGCAGAGAAATAACAGTAGACTACTATCCACACCTGTTGGTCACTGTTATTGCGCTATGGTAGTTACACAATACACCGCTCACAAGCTGAGAATACAAGCCAATTCACAATTAGTTAAACATCAAAACAGTCAATCTACCACCATATGAAATAATGCTAATTAGACCCATATTATTATGCCATACAGTGGCACCGCTGCGCTTCCCATGACCATCATTGCAAACACAACTAGTAGGCTACCTATTTAAAGGTGCTGGAAAAATGGAAAAACTGGTGCTTGAAGGTGCTTGAAAAGTGCTTGAATTTGTTCATGAAAAAGGTGTGGGAACCCTGAAGATATCACCAAGGATATGATGAGAGTTATTTTATGATGAGACTAAACAAATTTCTACCAGAATCACAGATCTTCATGTGCAAAATTCATAGAGTGCCACTTAAAAAGCAAAAATAACTCCTTCTATGATACATTTAACATGCAGCACAGTGTATATAATACACCCCCCCCCCCCCCCCCCCCCCTACAGATCAATGGAGCAGTCCAGTCCTCTCTGTCTTCCTCCACGTTGCTGCCTGTCCCGCTGTGACACTCGGGTGAATGCCCCAGGGAGCGAGGCTCTTTCCAGCAGAGTGCACTCGGCTGGGCCTGCCCGTGTTCGCAGCTGGGATGCCATTAAGACCCAGCAAAGCGACCCATGGGTTATATGGATGAGAGAAGGAGGAAAGGGGAGGAAGAGGGAGGGTTAAAGGATCCTTTAAATCTGCTACGCTGCACTGCTTTGTTGCCCTCAACACTGAAGCTGAAGGTCTTGGGAGTTTTGTCAGGCGTTGCTCATTTTGGAAGATTTTTCTTGTCCAGGCTTATTCCTGTTGTTCCGTGTAACCTTCGCAGATTTCTTTCAAGTAGCTGTCTCCGTGCAGGCCGTGCTTACCGGGGCATCTTTGGAGTGCAGTGAAGCGCGTTATCTCCCTATTTCCTTGACACCCTCTGTGAACCCAGAGCCCAAACCTTTCCCTCAGGGGAGTCAGAGGTCACTTTTTTGATGGTACACCCCCCACAACAAAGGAAAACCCACCCTCTGTCCCAGCTTGCATGGAAGCTCTGACTTTCATTGTTGTTTGTGCTTGAGGGGAATGAATCCACTTGTCCCAGTTCATGCTGCTTCTGGTGGGTACATGCATTAGATGCTGCTGCTCGAGATTCAGACTTCATCAACAACACAACCACACAAACCCCACCATGGATTGTCATCCGCTGCTGTCATATCCTGTTTAAACGTTGTTATATCAGCATGAGGGACGGACATACTGCCTTATTAGTGCAGACCTCAGCCATACAATCCAGCCAATCAGGTGATGCTAATTACTGGCTTCAAGCAATGCAGAGACAGATTGAGGTTAATGACCTTCTGGAGAGCCAGAGGGGACGCTGTGAGCACATCTTTCTATGTGTATGCATGACTCAAATGAGGACTAAGTAGACGGCTGCAGAAGAAATGAAAGACATCGTCGACGCTACAGAGGCTAAGCCGAGGTGAATCTCTGTTTTAACAATATACAGTGGTTCACACAAACAGTGTGAGGCTGAGGTGAGGCCGAAGCAGCGTGCAAATCAAAAACAACAGATTTAAGATTGATTTTCTTGAGGAGGCGGCAATAAAGGCTGGTAAATTTCCAATGCAATCCGAGTTGTTGTGATAGCTGAAGCGATAATGGATTTTCAGCACTTGCGTGTGCTTAATTTTTTTTTCCTATGACACAAACTTAACAGCTAACACGACGGCTTCAACCTTGAATTGCATAATCAGCTCTAATTAGTGAAATTTAGCTGCTTGTAATGCCACCGCGTGAAGACGGGCTCCCAACAAAGACCCAATCAAATATTTAAGATGACGAAGTTAACAAATTCATTTGAATTAGATATTATTGCATACTGAGGCAATAATAACTGCTGCAGCACAATCAAAGTAAGTGCATTACAAGGAGATTATCTAAGTGGGAAAACATATTTCATTAACACAATTTCACATGAGCACGTCTCACACAAATTTTAGATGAATATACAAAGGTCCAACATCAATGACCAAAGAGTGGAAGGTAAAGAAAAGCTGATGAACGCTAAAAAAATTTTAAGCAAGAGGGGCAGGAAACGGGGAAAACAAAGACAACAGGACAAACTGCGTGGAGGAGGAGGAGGCTGTTTGCGGGCAGTCGGGTGGAACAGAGTTCCCAGGGAATCTCTGCAGGAAGAGCCACTGAAGCATGTCGATCGAGCGTGTCAAGAGTGTGTGTACGCTCCTGTAATTGAATACCGTGTCTGCGGCTTGTCCGTTTATCCCGTGTCATTCCAGGCCATGGTAATAGCAAGATAAAACCATTCAATAGGATCCTGTCCGAGCCGGACATTATAGTGATGAGTGGTGGTGAGACGTGGAAAGTGGATATTGTTTTGTCAAGGACAAAAGGTTCTGCTATTAAGCAAAGGTCTTTCTTCTTCTGTGCTGAAGGATAGGCAAATGTTCTTTAATCGTGTGTAATTATGTGGAGTAAAGTGTGAAATCTACTGAGATGTCCATGCTCATTCATGTAATACTTCGTTCAACTAGTTTTCTTTTTGTGTTAAACGCTACAATTACTGAGTTTTTGAGTTTTACGATTACTGCGGTCATCTGAAGTTTGGAATACGAAAAAGATGTTGGACACAATACAAACTATGTTATTTTCAGTGCAGCGACTACACAACCGCAATCTTTACAGTAATTGCCATGTCACCCACAGATAATAATCGAAAAATATTGAATAAAATAAAAACTTGGAGACATATGACTTCCAGAGAGTGAGTTATGACACCAAAAACCACCAACAGAAATAAAAATCGAGTGCCTTTCATTAATCCTATCAGTAGAAATTACATGACTCTGATACTGTGGCAACTACAATATATCATGGTTTTGTTAACCTAATAAAAAAACGTCAAACTTGAAGATAAAAAGGAAGAATTACCTCTTCCAGGACTACAGCAGTTCGACGTTTGGCCTAGAAGATTACTTGCTTTCTTCCTGACACCGAGATGAGAAGATTGATACCTTACTCGATAACTTTCTGATAACTTTACATAGCTGTCTGTTAAATATGGAGCTGGAGCCAGGAGAAGCTTAGCCTAGCTTAGCATAAAGACTGGATCCGCGAATTAAGTTTTACAATTATTATACATGTTTTAAGGCCGTAAAACCCCTAATCACACACTTTTATACACCTTTTTACACGCATTTTGTACAGTACTCCTTAGTTACCTTACCTTAGTTAATGAGGACGCAGAACACAATGCGTGTTCATACTGTGCAGTACGCTGTAAAAAAAGCATGCAAAATTACACTAAAAAATCTGCGAAACAGCAAGTCCACGAAAAGTGAACCGCGTTATAGCGAGAAACGACTGTAACTAACTATTATCAAAGTGGGATAAAAAGTCTCATCTAACTTGCCAAGAATGCAAATAAAAAATTACTTTTTAAAATGTTGAACTATTCAAAGAAGTGTGCATAACACAGTGGTAGAGGTTTTTCAACACACTACAACATAATTGCTTAAACTCCGAATTATGGACTGTAAGTTAATTATTTAAGAAAGGAACAATTTCCAATTTTGTTTGGGTGTAATTGACCCTGACAATAGCAGTGACAGTACTGAGCAGACTAATCTAACTAACTAATGTTCAGTGCGGTGCACATTTTCACATACTTCTTGTCTCAGCAATATAACAGTCAGTTACAATTTTACAATTACCACAAAGTGGCCAATAAAATGTTATGACCCTGGCTGCTTGGATAGTATCACAGTGGCTTGGCTGGATGAGGAACAGCGGTCCATGTGATGGATACACAAAGTATTTGGCACAAACTTGTTTGGGTCACAATGCAGGAAATGGGAAGGGAAGTCAGATGGATGAGGACCTGCTGACCTACACATGATGTCTGGCTCGACACACACACCCATACAAACACACACACACACAGGCGAATGTTAGAAACTAGGCCTCGCTCCTATTTTTAGGGGAGAGCTTTTTACAGTTTTTTAGTTTTTGCCCTCTTTCCATCGTCCAGGCCTCGGGGCAGGGAGAAATACATTTCACACTTCAGACGGATCTGGCTGTGGAGGACTGAGTGAGACTGAGCAGATTCTCTGAGGAGGATGTGCATCCCCGAGGCAATCGTCGACAATGCTGGGGTGGTCAGTAAATGCCTCGGTGTTCTTAAAACAAAGGGGTGTGCTTGAAACCCCCCGACCCAAACAGGCTGATAAGACAGAATAATCATGTCCATGTCACACAGTGATTGACCAGGAGTGAAGGATCAAACTGTCTCACTTCACACTTCACCCTTTCCCTGTGTATAACGAGTGCAACACCATGAATTCCTTCAAGGACAGACTGTCAAAAATGTCTAGACTGTCCAGAGTTCTTAGAGAGAGATCAGGCTGGGAGTGTGTTGCAGGCTTTGTGCTTCACCATCGACTGTAACACTTTTAGCTTTTAGCAGACAACAAGTCGTCTGACCTACTGTAGTTCCTTTCACGCATACCGCAACTCAGCAGTTCGATGCAGCACGGGATGAGATTTTTCAAAATATGTGATTGTATGATAAAGAACAATGGCTTTTCTTATTGTTGTCGTAGGATAGAAATTAGAGAAGCGGTGCTGTCAGGTGATTCAGCTGACAGACATTCCATTACTGACAATACCAGCGTCCAACAGAGGATGAGAAACCTACAACCACACACACACACACACACACACACACACACACACACACACACACACACACACACAGACAAAGAACAGTGAAAGATCACAACCCCTTGCATTCCATCACATTCGCTGGACGAGAGCCAACAAAGGAATTCACCAGGATTGCCCACACTACAACTAGCCAATTATAATTCCTCGGAAGAGACGTATGGCCTGGGTTAAAAGCACAGCTCAAACGCTCAATACTCTCAACGGCAGCCGGGCCAGTGTGTGGACACAACATTACACAGTCCAATCATAAAGTTTGGATACTTTACTGTGAGAAAGATCAGTTGCGTGGCTGTTAATCATCCCGTAGTGAATATCACGGTTTGATGCTTTGCAGCGTGCAACATAGGCTGTCTAAATGTTTTACTGCCTTACTGGCAAATACAATATGGCAACCATATTAAACTGATTAAAATAATAATGAGTCACTTCATTAGCTAACACTAGCACTCAATAATTCAAGTATTAGTCACAACCTAACAACTACGCGAGTACACCCGGGGGCAATATGTCACCTGTGTTCACAGATTTTCAAGCCGTTGATTGCGTGTGCGGCAAATGATCACAGCCACTAATGCACAATAGGGAAGGTGGTGATCAAAATTAAGCTGGTCAGACCACAAAGGACAGGAAATGTAATGGCCTAAATAGCCTCAGCATCAGCTTGGAATTGAGTCATTAGCTTTTGGTGCTTTACACAAAATTGAGCATGAAGGGGCTTGACCCATAAGAGACCAGGAGCACATTTTGAAAATGCAGTGTGAGGAATAGAAAAACAGAAACCGCAGACGTTGATGGTTTGCGATGATGGGGTTTTCCAACCCCTGATTTAAGTGTCTGCCTGTGGTTGACTGTTTCTCAGGAGGAAGTGCTGCTCTCCCGCTGAGAGTCACCGCCCTCCCCTCCTACACCTCGTGGCCTGGAATCCACTTCCACAGTGCTACGGAGAATGTGGTATGAGCAGCCGAAAACACCGTCTTCACTTCTATCTCTGTCCTCTCTCTATCTCTTCCCCCGATACCGCCACAACATTAATCCAATTTAGCTGGGCGCCATCTGATCTGGTGAAGCAGAAAAGGATCAAACTACCTGACGCTGGTGAAGAGATAGCAGCTAAAAGCATGTTGACGCCAATTACACTAATGATTAAGTGATTGGGGAAGAACACTTAAAAAGAAAAAGGAAGTCATTTTTTGGGAGGGTCTGAGTCATGGTTCAGGGAAAAGAAGTGAATCAGGTTTCTTCTCATGTGGGTGACAAATGTAAGTTAGCATGTTCGATGGGTTTTCATTGACACAACGGTCAGCAACGCCAACACACATGGGAAACCAAATGGTTTCCAAACAACTGATCTTATAAGACCCAGGGAGGTCTTCCAGCTCCGACACCAATTTCCTTAACATATGTTGCTTACAACTTAAAGTTTACGAGCCGAACTCGTGAACTTTGGCTCTGCATAATATGCATCAAACTACATACCGTGTAGTTTGTGTGTGATTGGGTCGTGATAATTCAACGGGAATGTACAAACCGGTACTGCCTAGTCGGTGAAGTCTCAAGAATGAGCTAAAACTAACACTTTGACTCAAATTGTGGCACAAACCATGGGCGATAATGTTAATGTTACGTAGCTGATGGACGTGTGAAGCATCAGCTGTTTGCTAAAAGGTTTTAATGTGCCGATATTGTGTTTTACTTACTTAGTTTGATGCCCCTAAATGGCCAAAAAAAGATCAGTTAAGGACCTTTTTCAAATAAAAAACTGGTTCATGTCACAGTACAAAAAGCATTATGGACGAATTATTTTCCATTACGTTGTTTTCAGGGTTGTTTCAGGGTCCTGGTATTGTACCTGCTGACTCACCTGAATAGAAGCCAGCGTTAACACCTGTGCTTCTTACCTGTGCTATGTCAGTTTTGAAGGTTGAAGCTTTGATTTTTATAAGCACCACACTTCTGCTGCTTTGGTCTTAGCTCAGCTGACATTAACTTTGTTGACATGACTTCTATTCACCAAGGGTTACGTAACATGAGCTGAACCTTCTTTCATTCATTCATCATGTTTTTCTGCTTATCAGAGCAGCTGTTGCTTGCCGGCCACACCTTAGCTCCACCGTGACGCCCGTATTGTTGTCCGGTCAATGACGGAAGTGAAAGTGCGGTTGCAAAGTATTGTCACTGTACTCTTTTGTGTGCTGCCAGTGCATGGCATCTCTCCTCTGCTCCGGGGATGTGTTAGTTCGTATTCCTTTTAACATTTGACTGACAACATAAGTGTTACAGGTTGCTGTGATTTGTTCGACTAATTCTCCCGTTGACTCTCACTTCACTCCTGAAATTAAACACTTAAACACTCATCTCCGCCTCCTTCCCCTTGAAAACCGCTGTGCTAAATCGCTGCAGCGATGAATTTAAATGTCATCTATTCTCGGCATCATTGTACCCACGTGCGCTGACAGAGCTGCAACCTTGAAAATTCACACAGCTAAATTATAAAACATTCATAGAGCTTGACATGTAGTTCACAAGCAGGCTATTAGTCATCCAACAGTTGATGACAGCCCACTTCAAAACTGTGCAAAAAAAGTCCTGGGACCGCCTTTGGAGTTAGATGGGAACCACTTGAACTCCCATGTGTGATCTGTGCCAACATTCACCCACATGTGTGCCTCCTGATCCACTGACACAAACCCAACTTATTTGTCCCACCTCATAATAATAAGCAAGCTGAATTGTTTGAAAGATTTCTCTCTATCTACTGGCAACAAATAAAGCATGTGACTCAATGGTGTGCAATGAGGAGCAATGTTTGCTTTCAGAATGAACAGAAAGCATCAACACCCTGAGAATTTTGGACTCATTGAGTTATGGGACTGAATGTGGAGTAGCTCCAAGTAAATGTGACAGGCTATTCAAAAGTGACACTCACAGATATTATGGGCCACTTTTGTTATGAATTATGCAAAAATGTGATCTGAATCTGAAGGCAGGCGCAGAACATAATAATGACTGAACAGCCTACATTTAAGTGATGCCAAAAATAAAATGATAAGCCATGTATTAAAGGATTGTTTTGTCACAGCATTGTTATAAACTCACTATATGAGCCTGATGAAAGTGTCCCATCTTTTTTCTACTGACCTGCTGGTAATTCTCCTCTTCAGGCTGGAAGCTGTGGTCAATGGGCTGAAACCTCAGGTTGATATGAGGAAAATTGTGAAGCCAGTAAGTCCACCAGGGCGCAATGTAATCCACCCGAGCCGAAGACATCCCTGCCCCGAGAAAAAAGTTAGGCTCCAGCCTAAATTAGCCCTCTTTTTTTTCTTTTACTAGAAACGGGGCCGTTTTGGTCCGATCTTTAATCCCGTCTCATATCAAACAAAGACAATGATATAAAAGCATGCTCGTCTGTGGAAACGCACTCTGAGCCGCACATGAGCGCAAAAAAAAACGTCCGAGAGAAAGTCCCCGCGGTGCTGCAAAGTGGAAATCCGACGGAGGTTTCTTTTTGTGTGTTTGTCATGAGAAGAAAGAAATAATCACACTGTGAGTGTGGTGTGTGTTTATGTGTGTGTGTGTGGACCCACGGCTCCTATCCGACAGACAGCTGCTCCAAGCGCACACAGGGACAGGCACAGGCGGGAGCGCGCACCGGTGGAGGAGGGTAGGGGGGACACACGAGGAGATACACGGGAGCGCGCACACCAACCTAAACTCTTGAGTTTTAGAAATACCTACAGCTAAGACTGTTAAAAACATCTAATGTGCGGTAATAAACATCTTTTTTATTATTATTTAGTTTCGTTGTTAAAGCGTCGTTTCACTGCCACGCTACTGTACTGCCATCTAGTGTCCAAAACTTGGACCTACAAGCAGGGTCGATGACCTCACGGGGAGACATCCGAGACAAGCAACAGCAAACTTTTATCTTCGGTAAAGTCAACACAGGTGTTTCCAATCATACTAATTAAAGGTCCAGTTCCATTTATTGTAGCAGTGAACGACCAACATGAACCACAGCAGTAGCCTCACTCTTTTTGACCTGAATGGAACTGCACCTTCTTTTCTATCATTGGTGACATCTGTGTTAAAGAAGATAGAAGATATACTTTATTAATCCCTTAATGGGGAAATTCTTTTTTCCCTCTATTTTTATTTACATGCATTTTAACCCAGACACACACAAATGCAGTACAACGGCATAGACATGCAAATGTGGAGAGAGATGGTGGAGTAATGGGCAGCCAGCCAGACCAGTGCCCGGTGAGCAGTTGGGGGGCTCTGTGCCTTGCTCAAGGTGAACTGGCACCTCTCCAGCTACCAGTCCACCGGCCACCCTGCGGTTCCCAAGCCAAGTCCCTATGGACTGAGCTACTGCCGCCCCATTTGACCCTGCTGTCCCATGTCAATGTGGCTGGAGGTTGGACTCATTGGACGTTTTTTTTTCTGTTGCCGACTTGGACTTGAGTTGGTCTCAATACAGTCATCGTTCATCTTTTCTAAAGCGACTTCTTCCCTCACAACAGTGACATCTTTCTTTCCAGTGGCAGTCCAGCAGAAGCATCTTGCTCACAGCTGTTCGCATAGCAGTCCGTGTCTGCTTGCAAAATCAAGTTGTATTTTGTATCGTTACACCATGACAGACTCTACGACGTTGAGTCAATGGAAATGTCAAGATGCACTTCAGCTTGAAGAGACTATACTCCAAGTAAACAGTGCTGCCTCATGTGATCCTGCAGTGTGGTTACACTCTACTGAAACACTTTATCCCAGTTTGACATTGCGAACACAGCACAGCAGCCCTCCCTGGGTGAGGGTTACATGCCGTTTACTGTTTCCATGTCATCTTCAAACAGAAGATCTGTCTCTCGAACATCAGATTTATAAACAAGTAGTCCTGAAAAGGGATTTTTTTCTCCCCTCTCGTGTTTGGACTTTGAAACCTCTTGATACGGCATTGATTAGTTCTGGCCTTAACTACAGCACTGCTTATTAGAGACATCCAGAGATGATTATGTGCATATATCGATGTTTTCATAGCAGATTTCGATGAAGCTGGACCAGGACAGAAACAAGTTTGTCTTCTGTTCATTATTTAAGTTTTTGTCCTTAATCGATTTGATGCCTACAGAGTTTGAGTCATAAATCTAGTAACAAATAATTTGGACAAACTCTTGTAAACAACCTTATAATCTCTTTTAATAGACATGAATATTTGTATTCTTCAGACTTTTGCTGCTTGGAAGGTCACCCACTTGTATTTAATAGTTTAATAGACTGAGGTAACGCCAAGGAGCCTTTCAGGAAGCATCGTTCAAGGCTGTCCAACATCTACAGAAAATTAAGACATAACCAAGTTAGAGTATATTTGAATGCGTCTGAGGGCAGAGCTCTGAACGCACTTCAGGTTAATTAAAACTCAAACCTGACATTGTATTGAAAGATGTCAGAACACGTATAATCCATCTTATTTTAACAAGCTGCTTCCACACTATACAGAGGATTGCTGATTGATACGCGACAATGCGATTCCATTTCTCGATCCATCATGTTCGTAGCATGCTTTGACAATAATGACAGACCAATGAGTGTTTTTTCCCATTTTTATTACAATTATCTGTACATCACGGATTTACTTCAGCTCCTTGACAGCCAGACCTGTAAAGAGACAAACGGGTTAGAAAATATTCACTCGCATAAATCACGTCAAGAAGAACAGGGTCATGCAGCTACAACTGATTGTGAAATGATTTCTGGCAAACTCATTACGAATGAATCACGTAAAGAGACAACAGAGCGTGGCGGATTTCCACTGAAGACGGATGCTGGACGTGAGCTTCATTATAAAGAAGAAAATCTTTGAATAAAACTTGTTTTCCAAATGGAAGAAATGGCTTTGAAGTTGCTTTAGCTCACACTAGTTTTATCTTTTATCTAAATTAAAAACTAAGGACGTGACCTTCAAATTCAGAAATCCATTTTAGTAGAAAACTAACAGCAGTAATAATCGAAGAAAAGACAAACTATGTTTAGAGACTTGGATATCAACTTTGAGCCACTGCAAACTGCCAAGGTGACTCATGAAAGCATTGGTCTCCTATACTTCTTAACAGACCATAGCTCTGCTGGTGGCTTTGAAATGGTGAATACAGTTCCCTTTCGTCAATGTGCTTTATATTAGGACACATGCTGCAATGACAAGTCATTTCAGTATTTCTGAGAGTTTCAGTGATCAGCCTCAAGACTCTGTTCTGATATTTTAAGCCATCTTGGCACCGTGTCTGCAGTCCTAGTCCTAATATCATCCACCCCCGGTGCTGCGGACACTACAACCCTAGCCGAGTTTTTAATAGTAAACATCTACAGTTTAGTCATTCGTTTCTGGTCGTGTTCCCAGGGCTCAAACACACTGAATCCATTTCCTGACATTGTAAAACATCTGCAGTGGGTTTTAGTGAAGGCCATGAAACCTGCCTTGTTTACGTCAATTTGAATTATTTTATTGTTAGCACATTTCTTCACCGTACAGTACAGTGCCATCCTCTGCGGTCACCACAAATCTATCACGCCATCCCTGTACCGTATGAACTCAGGGGACCAACCTCCTCATAGAATCTCCACAAGAAAGATGCACGATTCTTAAAAAAAAAAAAAAAAACCAGTCTGTCTTCAAAGTCAAGCGTGCGTCATTCACTTGCATACAACACCCTCAATACGTCACTGCTATTTTCCTTGACTTCCATGTCGGCTTCACATGCAGACTTCTTATTAACACTGACCTGGGGGCAGGGACTGCTTGAGCTTCTCCGCCTTCTCCTTGTCTGTGATGACCAGGGTGTACAGGTACCTGCTGCAGCGCACCTTGAACTTAACATTGTCCTTGTTCTTCTTGATCTTTACGGCTGGAGGAAGACAAAAAACAAGGCCGTTCAGATTCAACTCAAACACGTGCATCATAACCACAATCTGAAACTTGAGTGACACTGATTAACGCATTAATATTTGAGCCGTTTCTGAATTCAAAGTCAAACTAGGCAAAGGGAAACTAGACATTTCTTCAAAATAAAAGCTCAATTTGTTGAAAACAGCCATGCATCTTGATTTGTATGCTTGTCTGTAGGCAAATGAGCTGACCTGCTGCACACAACATCACTCCAGCAAATATTTGGATTAAATATAAATAAATATAGGTACAACTAAGAAATTACAAGTTTTACTAAGAAAATTTGTTGGAAGTTAGACCCACAAATTTCAGGTATTGTCAGGGTTGTGTTACTCGAACAAAGCTCACATGTACTCGTTTGATTTTCTAGCATTTGCAAGTTGTAAAGTGCATATCCACCGAGTCGCTTCGTCTTTTTAGTATACCACATTTCAACCAGTTTGAGAGAAAACTACACTCCTGCATGTCTCCTTGACTCGATTTTAAGGCTCAAGAAAGGAGACTTCTGCTGCAAGTCGTCTTGTTTGCTTATTTCAAGAAATCATTTACAGTTACATCAACCGGCACGCACACGTGTGGGACGGTGAGGAGTTTAACTTACACTTGGCATCCTTCCTCCTGGCTGTGAGCAGGAAATCTTTGATCTCGTCTATCTTGCGAGGCTACAATGTAAAAAAAACAAAAACAAGAGCAGACACGATTATTTAAAAACATTTGAAAAAAAAACATGACAGATTAAACATGAACACAAAAAGTGATGTTAGGGGACCGGTGGAACTGATGTTTCTGTTTTGAAAGCGAAACCCAGCACTAGGTCCATCATTATTCTTGCAAGACTGTGATGCATCACGAGCACGTCAGCCTGAGATGTTTGGACGTCTTGCTGACGGCTAAAAAAGCATGTTGTCTTCATCATTTAAGAAGTTAAGTCAATGTCTTCTGACCACATCATTCACACACTAATGGCATCCCACTACGTGACTTCCCTATTAGATCCTTCAGAGCATCCTCTGTACGAGACTGTACCGTACCATTTGGCCGCTCTGCATTTGGGCAATCAGTTAAAGCCACAACTTGGTGGAAAGCCCTACCTGACGATATAAAGAGCTGCAGCTCCATCAGTACGTTTAAAACCAAATTCAAGAGTCTCTGCTCTGTAGCCACTGACATTGTGGGTGTATGTTATGTGCAATTGTGTGTAACCTATTTTGTATGTGGCCTGCATGTTATTTGCTTTGTACTGAATCAAATACTTTATTAATCCCTGCAGAGAAATTTTACAGCAGCTCCCAAATGGTAATAGCAAGAAAACACTACACACCTATACGATATCCTATTTTAACACTATATACACACATGTTAAATAAAACCAGTGCAATATGCAATACGTAAAGCTAAAACCTTATAACTGTTTGTTACTGTGCTGTAATATCTTTTAATTGTGTCTGCAGGTGAAAAATAGCTAAATCAAATGTAATAGTTTATGTTCAATACTGCACATGGTCCCATTATATAAATAAATGAATAAATTAGCTGTCAGCTGCTCATCACTTTTTGGGAGCTAACCAGTCATTCACACAGACTTGGAGGAGCCGGGGATCGAACCGCCGATCATCTGATTACTGGATGACCCACAGACTAACTTACAGTACAGTAACTGTTAGTAACGACTACTTTTATAGTCGTTACCTCCAGCTGTGTCTGACTGTAGCCGGGTGGCCCACCTGTGTTAGCAGCATTGTGCTAATGCTAGGAAAACCCGCCTCGTAACGTTACCTGTCCATTCATAAACAACCTCAGACACACATTACACGCTACTACACATCCACACACACGATATACAACAGTATGCACTAAGCAGATTTCAGCTGTTTAACGTGTTTCAGTGAGACTCGGTGCTTACCATGCTGCCGGTGTCAGCGGACTGAGCGCTAAGGAAGAGCGAGAGAGAGGGGGGAAAAAGATGGAGTCAGTTTATCGGTTTAAACAACGCGAAGAAAAGTGTTGAAACACAAATGATCACATCCTAACGTAGCCGCTAGACCGATGAACGAAGATTTAAGAGTAAAAGGCTGTAGTTGTGAGCGTTAAAGAGGATGGATGGTGATTAAAAAGTGTGGTTTTGTTTACGCGTGAAGAAGACACTCACTCAGTCTGCCAGAGAGGGGATGGAAAGGGGCGGGACTTCCGGTTAGGAAGGCTTTTATACCGCGCTACGGGAAACACGGAGGGACAATTAAAGAGAAAAAAAGCGTATTACAAAGTCAAATCAAAAAATTCATACTGATACGAACCATGTGTAAAAAAAATTCGTAACTCTATTTGTCTCTCTGTTTCTTCTGTTGATGTGATGCTCTGTTTTGTTGTAAACCCAACATATAGTCAATACAGTCACTTTTTGAAGTTGTTGTTGTTTTTGTTTGTTTGTATACTGGAGTATTGTAACAAAAATAATTTGATTAACTGATTCTGATTCTGAGAAAGCAGTGTTTTTTTTTAAACATACAAACCTGATTTGTCTATTTAGAGAACATTTTATTAAATAAAATAAACCAAATAAATAACATTCACCACATCAAAATATTAACAAGTTTTCCCTCTGTTGTTTTTGTCTAGATATTTTCATCGACTTTTGACTGGACTGCACTTAGAATACAGATTAAGTCAACTGAACACATATTTTTTTGATTAAAGTGTAACTCAAAAAAATTTATCAATGTATCAGCATAACTTAAAAGTTCTTATGTAGTCAGTTACAACAAAACATTTTTTGAACTTATTCAGGATGTCGGTGTATAATAAAGTGCACACATATTACAAAGAACAAGAAGGGCTACATACATATATATACAGTGTGGCTATATGAATATATACAGTATGATATAATATATACAGAACTCTGTATAGATATCTGTATTTATGTATCTGTATCTGTATCTGTATTTAGCAGTGTTAGTTTTTTACACAGAGCATGAAATATGATATTTTATTTAATAACCTTTTTTTTAAGAATCATGTATTGTCTATTTAGAAAAAAAGCTGTCAAATCAAATACATTAAAAAAAAGGCTTATTTGGCCCAGAGAGAGAGTCACTACATCAATTTATTATGTTATTATATTAACAGCGTTTCGCTCTGGTACATGAAGTGTAATGTATTTATATGACTATTCTGACGTTTTTGTCTGTTTTTGCTCTGATACTCTCCTCCACCTCTCTCATGTGCACAGTTAATCCCCGCCCGCAGCTCGTCGATGATTTCTTGCTTCAGTCAAACTATGAATTTATTCATTTGGTGCTTAAATGGACAGCGATGATACACATAAGCTCTTTTCTTGAACATAACACGCATCGCACAGGACATAATTCTCTCATAATGCCCATAGTCATGCCTGTAAAGCATGACTAATACGTGAGAAGACCATCACTCACCTCCTGTATGTCACCCTCCAATTCATCACATTTTTCATTGCACTCTTACAATGAAGTAGCCATAAGCTGTAGTCTGTTTCCTGTTCCTTTCCCTCAGTGAATACATGAATGATCATATATCCTCACACACGTTCTCTAGCTGTATGTTGAAAGACAAACAGAGCACATTCTCTCATAACGTGTGCAGCGATGGGTGCACGAGTGTATCCACCCCGTGTCCTGCACGTCAACTTAAGTTAAATTGAGTTTATTCTTATAGCATGAAATCACAAGTGTGCCTCAGAGGGTTTTAAAATTTGGACACCCTATAATTATAGCCTCGATTCGAAGGGGACACAGCAGGATTTTAGAAATTCTAAGCTCATGAACTCCCCTAGCAAAACCTCTAGGAATTTTCTGCTACAAATTACCTTTTTGGAGAATTTTTTTTTTATATTTCATAACTTGTTTTTCTGTTCTCTCACATCTCCTTACATCAATAGTTCCCGACCTTTTTGCCTTATGACCCCTCAAAAAGAAGGATTCTCTACTGAGGAGCCCTTGTGAATGAAATGTGTGCAGCTAGTGATTTTTAGATTTTAGTTCTGTTGAAGGCCAGAAGAGGTTAAACTATTTTTGCACACACACAAAAGAAAGAAGCAACAATTAAAGGCAGGAAGCAAACATGTCTTTTTATTTTGTCCTAGTGACCACCGTGCAAACTGATCTTGCAACTCTTTCAAGGGGTCACTAAGTTGGGTACCACTGACCTACATGATGGTTTAAATATAGGAACGTAACTGTGGTGGAAATCTAACTAAATCAATTCGATTTTTTTGTTGTTGGCAGAAACAAAACAAAACAAAGGACACCTCAGTCCATTAGACTTTGGTGCTGTGACTACTTTGCAGTTTCCATTTCCGTTTAGTTGATTTGTGCTTCAATGACAGCTTTGCGAGCATGTGGCACTAACCTACTTGTCTCTTTTAAATGTGCTAAGTAGACACTTTAGCAGTTCAGAGACTTGCAATACAAACATTAGTTTGCTGCGGGCGTCCACGTTTTCCCGAGCAGATGCACTTGGATGTTTTTTTTTCAGAAGTCGATAGGTTCAGAGTCGATTTTCCTGACACCTATCTATCTATCTATCTATCTATCTATCTATCTATCTATCTATCTATCTATCTATCTATCTATCTATCTATCTATCTATCTATCTATCTATCTATCTATCTATCTATCTATCTATCTATCTATCTTTTTAAATAGCACAATGGTTCAAAGCCCTGCTGCACTGTGTGTTTTAGTCGTATATGCTGTATTTTGGCAGCTTCCTTTAGTTCCAGACAAACTGTAAATTATAGTTGTTCAGAAAGCTCAAAGATTTGCCTGAGACGCCTCTGAGACTGTACACCCACTGACTTATGGGTTCAATTATCTTTCACAGTCAAGACAGATAAATCCAAAGGGTGCCAGAATAATACGCCTTTAAGTATATAAATGGTTCACGGTGTAGAAATTCTCGTCTATTATCCCCCACAACTTGACACAAATAATTTGATATATTTTCCCAACAGCTGAGGAGAAGATAATGGGCCGAACCTACTATATACTGCTTGGTGGCTCCTTTACTTTTGGCTTTGTAATTTATTACATATACTTTGTTGTAGATATACTCGCTACACTATCGAATACAGATCCGCTATAGACCTTTTTTCTTGGAACTCGGAGTTCATTAATGAGCTCCATCGGCTGTTTTAGTATTCAAGTTTCAAATACGACGGATGATCTTTGTCAATAATTTACACGAGGAGCGCCGCGCGAGCCGAGTTTGAGTGACACTTTTGTCCATTTCCATGGAGATCCACCTTGACATGGCATTAATTCACACAGACAGGAAACACCAGATCAGTCGTTTTTAATTAACCTCCTATCCTACCTGTCTGCTCGTGTCCACGGGCTGTCTCTGCCCCTAGATACTCAGTCAGCGCGTGTACTATTGGACACGTTTCACTCAGGATTTAAAATTTTCAGCAGTCTTGTGTCAATCAAGTTTGTTTCGATAATGGTTCAGGATTTCAGACGAGTGTACCTCTGCAATCCTGCAACACAAGTGCAGGCTAGAAAACCAAACTGCATCATTTCTATTCCGCCTTCTCTTCCCTTCCCTTTTTTTGGTTTTGTTTAGCCTTTTCTCACAATAACAGGAACTGAAATAAACAGTTTATCTCAACATGGCTTTGTAGTCTTCGCTGCCAAGAAGATTATACTCTATTTTTCCTGCTGACATCGGGCACGCCGCTCTTTGGCACAGCTGAGGGAAAGTGAGGAGAACTTCATAGCTTCAGTAAAAAAAGATGCTTGCTCTTTACTCTGTGCTTAAAGATCATAAAAGATGTCCTTGAACACAGTTTGAGGAGTGTAATAAGAGGGAACTGACATGTTTTGTTGTTATAGGACTGAGTCTATACACATAACACAATATAAAATCAACACGATGTTTCATATTTTGTATTTGCCCGCATGAACACATATTCTTTTCATCTTACTTACGGTTAAGGTCAATAAGATGTCACCACGTTAGATTAGAAGCGGTGGAGGAAGTAGTACTACTAACACGACATGCTTTACCTTGAAGCACACCTGATGTCGTGCATGATATTTTTAGATTAATACAACTGCTGTAGATGTTTACGTTTGTGCCTGTTTGATGTACAGCAATGCATCATGGTCTACAAGATCATTATTGTCAGCTTCGGTGAAAGGATGTCGGATCTTTACTCCACGCTTAAAGATCATAAAAGATGTCCTTGGTAACTGTTCCCAGAACTGCCTCTGCAATCTGAACTCAGCATGCTGATGAGGTCTATGAAAGGAGAAATGTGTCATATTCTACAAGATCGTCACTGTCGGCTTCTGAGAACGCCAAGGTTTCTTTCTTCTCATGAACTTTTCATGAGCTCAGAGAAACAGGACTGTTTTCATCTTTGTACCATAAATTTTCCAGCTATAATCCAAGAGCGGTTTTAAAGAGTTTAGTTGAAAGGATGAAATAATCCTTCGATTTATCAGAAAAAGTCCAATTCAAAGTCAATAAATCTGGACATTCTTACTGCGCACATAGAGACAGACAATCATTCATGTTCACATGCACACACTTATGGGCAATTTAGAGTCACCAGTGTCTTTGGACTGTGGGAGGAAAGCCAGAAAAGCCGGAGAGGACCCATGCTGTAAGTCCCAGCTGGCTGACGGATACATCCACCCCTCACATACTTGAACAGATTTGAACCAGGAACTTTCTTGCTGTGAGGTGACAGTGCTAACCGCCTGGTATGAAATGTAACGTAGTGAAGCAAAACGTTTGTTAGGTTTATGGAATACAAGTATAATGTTGTATATAATTGAAATACTCAAGTCAAAGTAGCGCCTTTGTTCAGTACTTGAGTAAATATGCTTCCACAGCTGGATGTCGCAGAGAACAAACTGTTAAAAAACTCTAATAACAGACATCCAAATCGACATACTTGTGATTTGAAGGGTAGCACTGTATGAAACCTGTTGTCGACCCTAATCACAGACACAGATTGTATCATAAATGTACAGCGGCTACAGAAAGAAGTTTCTGATTCAAAATCATGTTTATGAGTAAATAAAATCAGGAAAAGTCATGAAGTATGAAGCTGATAAAACAATGTTAAGTGTGTCTTTTGAGCTGTCACCCATACAGAGCTGAGACAGAACATTAAGGGTTATATAAATGTGTGTGCGTTCTTTTATTCCTCCTGTGTTCATCGTATTGTATACTGTTATTGCTTATCTGTATGCCCTTGGTGTATTACAGTAAAAGTGCACGGCCGGGATCAGCTCAGCCTCACAGGTTACAACAAATGACCATGATCGCTTTAACTGCAGCTCTTCTGCACCGCCGTGATCTTTATTCTGTTTGCTTGCACGCCAACAAACATGATCTGTTTGTAAGAAAAACCCAGCCTGGTTCTGAAAATCCTTTTTTGACTATTGCAGTTCTGGTTTCCCGACAATAGAGGGCAGCGAGTAATTGCTTTATACAGGGTTGAACTGTGACTGGTTCTCTCTGGGACAATGGGAGACGCTGTGTATCAAGGAATGGAGTCTGCTCGCTGCCAGTTCTTGATATTATGTAAAGGGAGTGATCACAGGGCTTAATGTTTATTAAATTTGTATATTAAAACAAACATTTAATTGTATGACATGTTATATGAGTTCAATTAACCACTAGACCCTGAGATCCTCAGGCGTATCCCTCAAAATCTTCCATAGTTTTTCCTTATCGCCAAAAACACCAAAGAACTCTACTTATCAACGCATCTAAGTTTGGTTTTCGACTTGTATCTCAAAAATCTTCACAGATATGCCTTTTTTTTTGAATCCGTGCTTACAAATTACTATCTCACCCCTAAAAAAGATGGATCCTGCCTAGGGCAACTGTTCATTTATTTACACAGCAGTGTTCGTTTTTGAATTCATTCTGCACTGAAAACTCATTTAAAGTCCTTTAACTTTTTTGGACACACCTGTTATTAATAAAGTAGCCCAAATGTGTAATCCTTCTTCTTTGCGTAAAGGTGGTAATTGGAATAGAAATGTGTACCCTCGGATTGAGGGATGATTGTACTTTGTAAGTATGCGTTGGCTTATTAAAATGGAATAGTTACAGGGAGAAAAAATCCCTGATCTTAGCTGCAGAGATCCGTCTTAACTGTAACAGACACGTAAAGCACGGATGATGGAATTTCTAGAGCTCCACCGCAGACATTGTAGTTAATGATACATATCATTTTTTGCCCGCGAGCCTGTACGGGCGACAGCAGAAGCACCTTAAAGCTAATGAGTAATGTGGCGGCTGGTCCTGCTATTAATCACGATTTGATCTGTGGACGAGAAGCAACAAAAGATTACCTGAAATACTCTATTGAAGCGTCGTTATTGGATTTGCTTTGGCTGTGAAGTTGGCTTTTGAATGCACGTCTTAGCACGAATGAAAAACAGAGCAGCTGTTGATGAGGTGCTTTTTTCTCCTTAGTTTCTTTATTTAAAGGATTAACTGTATCCAAAAAGTTGTTATTCGCCGCAGGAAACCACCCACGGTGATAATGTGGGAAGAAATTATTACAAAGGCTTAAAAAGTGAATGTGGAATTAAAATGAACACCTTCGTCATTGAAGTTATGTTCAAGTACGCCCCTCATTAGAAATGCAAGAGGAGAGTACTTCAAAATCCTCTATACCACACTCCTTCCCCTTATCTCCCTGATTATTGATCGGATTGATTTGTCGAGTATTGATCCTCTTTCCGGCGGCCTTATCAGAGGCAAACTTTAAGTACATCTGCAGATGAGGGGAGATTATTAGAGAGTCAGAAGGTTTACCGTGACAGAATCTCAATGTGCTTAGGCTTGTCAAGGGAAGCAACAGATTTGTTTGAGAAAGTTTACAGCGTGGTTCGTGTCGCTGCGAGATGTCAGAGACCTGCTCGGTTATAGACAAAGAGGAAACGGAGGAGGTGGAGGAGGAAGGAGTCGGCAGCACAGGTCACAGTGTTGCTCGGTGTATTTTTCAGATCCGAATGCTGCATTGAGAGATCGCACAGACGAGGTCACAGTCACAGTTAAAGTCAGTCATAAGAATGACCCTGAAAAAGCTGCACTGGATTTCCGCTGGAGAAGAATTAATCTTTCCCACAATTGATGGACATCCTGTTAAAGAATAATTCATGTGTCACCCACTCCATGCAGTCCATGCAGTCATCAATCCCACTTGTTACCCCTCAGGCCACTTCCACTTTTCTCTTCATGCAGGGCCTCAGGGCCAGCCAACTGCACCCATCCTCATGAATTATGCCGTGAGACTTTGTGGCGGAGGGAATGATTGTTATATTGAAGGTGGACAGAAGACTTACGACAGAAATGAAGGATATGTTCAGTGGGGGCAAGGTCAAAGAGAAAAAGAAAAAAGCAATGTGGTGTTTTAAAAGCTTAAAGCCACTATAGGTTAAAGATCACAAGTTGTGTTGCTCCCAGGGTTTGAGCAGGCTTTTTTGATAGTACCACATGGGCTGCGAAATTGGATTTAAAGTGTCAATACTGCTCATCAATATGCCGATAATATGATCAGAATCATTTAAGATTAAATGATTGGACAAGACACAAGAACAAAGTTCTGATCGCTCTGTCCGAGGTGGTTTGGACGAGAAAAATGATAAAAGAAAAGCACTTCAGTGTAAACAAAGCAAATAGCAGCGCGAACATGAGTGTTCACTATTTAATGAAGAAGAGTGAAGACAAAAAAAATAGAGAGAATAAATGAACATATCAGAAAAATAACAAGAGCACTGAAGTTGACTTTTATCTCACATTCTTTTTCATATCATACATTTGTATGCATTTCTCGATCTTTTTGCACTTAGAGGTTATTCAATAGCTTTTGGATAGTTTCATCATTCCTTCGGTTTTTATACGTTTCATCACTAAAAACTAAGAAAAACATTGAAGCGGTACTAGTTGTAGCTTTTTACCAACACTGTTGCATTTAAATACAGTAAAACGCAGTCGTATGTCATGGCAAAAGCTTTATTTATACAGCTTTGTAAGGGTATTTAAACAGACTGAAGTAGTATTTTATATTGGAGACTGGAAAACTAAAAAATATGGAATAAAATAATAATCAAGTGACAATATCCAATTACTGTCATGAAAAAGTTCCAACTTTTATGGTAAAATTTTTTATGGTAAAATTCTGGCAACCACAACTGACAATTATTTACTGTAAAAACTTTAAAAACAGTCATGTACAGTTAATAGTACAAATATCCCTTAACCATATTTAATACAGTAATATTTTGGCAATGATAGTTGTTTTTTACTGTAAAAACAACAGGGTTATTTTTATAGTGTACAGAAAAATACAGTCATATTTCATGGCTAAACTTTTTTTTTTGCAGCATTTTTAAAGAGTGGTATTTAAATGACAGACTGGTTATCATACAGTAAAACACAAAATCTGTTACAGCTTCATTTGGTATTTCTATGGTAACAGCCTTTGTTTTGATAACCCTAACCCTTGTATTTATACCGTAAAACATGTAATAAAACACCACCATAAACACGAAATCAACAGCAATAATATCCGTTTGCCGTAATATTAGAAAAAGTTTTTTTTACAGTGTACCCGTGTGCTTGAAGCAGACAGAGTATGTTTAACATTTCACCACTGAAGCTTCTTAAAGACAGGTTAATTATTCCTCATTAGAGTGAGGAGCTGTACTTACTAGACTATTATGGAAGTTCCTTAGCCACACCTTGATTTGCAGTGTACTTCTAGCTCGTGGCTCATGGTAACGCTTTATTCAGGCACTGACTCAGGTCTGACTGTACGGGAGAGCCCAGTACATCATGAACAAGTAGTTCTCTGACTGTCCTCTGGACCATGTCTAAGACCTGCCCACTGTCTGTACAACCATCAGTTTTCATTGCTGCCCCTCTAGCCAGCACACACACACACACACACATATATACATATATATATATATATATGCACGCACACCTGCCAGCCTGCAGTGCCAGCATGTCTATCGTCCCACATGCCCTCAGTCAGATTGCCCTTGCCTCCAACACTCTGCGCCCACAGTGTCAGTCTTGGCTGACAGCAGGCCTGCATCAGCCAGCTAACATTTCCTGGCTTCTGTTTGCTCAGCACGAGCGGAGCTGTCAGCTGTACGCCGTGTGCCTCACCTCTTTCCCATTGGATCACCTTACAAATTCAGTCATTAGGAAGACTAATTCCATTGGTTTGTGAATTGGTGTTTTTGCCAAACAGGTTGATTTAGCCTTCAGGGTTCATGGCATAGCCTCAAAGCCAGGGTACACACACAAAACAAACACAGCAAAAAAAAACCTCTCCTGTCCATCATACTTGGATCTCCCGTCCTGCTCTCATCTGCAAGCTGGGTCGTTCTTCCTCTCTGACGCAACCACCTCCTGTTTCTGTCAGAGGACGCTTTGTGTCAGGCTTTTGTACGAGCTCATACTTGGACTTTAAAGTCAAAGCAAATTGGAAGCTATTAGTGTCTGTGTTTGCCAGATGCTTATAGCTCACCTTGGTCTCTATTAATCCCCATTGCGAGTCTTTTTTTTTGTTTCTCCTTTTCTCATCTGGCTTTTGATGACTAGCCATTTAGAAACTTTACTGGAAGAGGGACGGCCTGGCTAGATGTTAAACTTTGACCTTACAGAAGCGCGGTGGGCCAAACCATTTTGAAGGGAGGGGAAGTAAATTTATTGATGATGAAGCTTTTGAGACACACACACACACAAAGCCGCCACGATGCTGAGGCTGCTGCAGTTTAAATGTCCCGGGCCAGGACAATTGGACACTGCGGATTGGCTGGCCGGGAGAGGATGCAGAGGGCGTCGCACCAATCCCAATCCTCTTGGTTTTTTAGGAACCAATCCGGTAACGACCCCGGCACACCTGCATGTACCTACTGGGATAGACACAGACCTAATGGGGTGAAACGGCGGCGGCTGTAACACAGTATATAAGAAAAAATTACGAAGATAAAGAATTACGATGATTATTAGGTGACTTACAAATACTATATACTTAAAGTTTAGAAGACGCTTCGGGGCTGGACAACTGACCTGATGTCCCTCCGGCGTTGGCACCGCTGCCTACACCAAAGAAACAACGTGTTGGGGAATTGAGATTGGAAGTCTGGAAAACCCACTCGGGAACTGTGGAGGAAAATCCAGTGGGAACACAAAAAAAGACTAAAGCTACTCCACTATTGTCTTTGTCTTAAAGAACAAAATGAGTTTTATAAGAATACTATTGTAATATCTAAGAACATCAAGTATTTTGTGGGCATGAAGTTCAGTTATTTCTCATGACTCTTCCCCAGTGAGGAATCTGACCCTTGTCTTAGCCCCCATAAGTTCAACAGTGTCACCACAAGAACTAGACTGATTTCTGACTTTGTTGACTTGAATTCGTCCTGACGACTGTCCCCCTTCAGAACCACAGAGGATATTATACAACTATTTTCACAGGCCGATCAGGACGAATAAACTGACTGACCTCAGAATCAATGAAGTGCCTGTCATGCTATTTCTATAGCACTTAAGGAAGATTGGCCTGGACTTGCAAATGTACAAGTACCTGAAGAGCAATTGTGCTGAAAATAGAGAATAGTCAATTTGGGCTGGTTATTATGTCTACTTTACACAAATGACAGAGTGCAGCATGTTGTGAGTCAAACTAAACAGCACACTCCTCCCTCGCAATTGGCTGCATGCTTCTTTTTTTTCAATACTTGAAATGATTGCAGCCATAACATTGATTCCATTAGGTTAATCAGTGCATTGCATATCTACATAATGTCTATATCTCACTCACTGTTCTCATTACCATTGGGTCATTACTTCCTCTAATACCATGTACCTTCCAGCTGCTCTTTGTCAGTGGTAATTAGGTGATGATCTGTAGCAAAAGATATTAAGATGAATTCTGAGGGCGATGGGTGGTATCATAGAATGAAATAAGTCCTTTCCCCCGAATACCGTGATTAAGCTATAAAATAGCCCCGAGGCACTCTGGGAAGATGGGACTGAGAATCTTTTTTCAAATGCCAAAAACAGTTCACCAAGCTCTTGCCATTTTGTGCATAAAGAATATTGCTGCTGCAGTCTATTGCTTTATGGAGGTATATTGAAATCTCTCACTTTCCACCTACTCCCCCCTTCGCATCGTTGAATATTTATTCAATCTCTCCGCCACCATACCGTTATAGTTAGATGAGATATTTATGATCCCCCCCAAAAAAGAAAATGGATCTATTTATCCATTCTGTTACTCTGTATTCACTGACTGCCAATGGAGGCATGTAAACAAATTCCTTTCTTGGTGAAAGCCGCGCAGGAACTACCTGAAGAACAGCTTAAAAATGAGACATGCGCCTCTTCAGTCACTCTGACACCCTTTTGCAGTTTTATATTAACGTATTTTCAGCTCTTGTTCGTGATCACAAACATCTCCATACGTTAAGAAAGCATTTAGAGAGTCAACTTGACGGGCCAAGGCGATGTCTTTAAAGGGTGATAACTGCCTTCTTGTTTCCATTACTGATCCAGTCTTGACCTCCATGCATCGAGTTATTTTCTCCATGGCAACGCAGATGACGATCGACCCACAGACACTTGTGTGTGCGCCCACGTGTTAATAGCACCAAGTGAGCATTATAGAGAGCGTTTACCTTCATTGTAAAAAAAAAAAAAAAAGAAAGTACATTATATAAAGGTCAATGCAGGCAAGCAGGCCACCGCTGATGCTCTTCTGTTTTATGCCTTAGTGTAAAAACATCGCCTAATTGATTACGTACGATCATTATTGTTTTCCTGTTTCCTGAAACTGTGAAATTTAATATGCAAAGATGCATCATCTAATTAAAAATGTGCTACTTTGTGTACATCTCCAGAATCAAAATCTAAGCATTGGACAAAGTTCAAAATTCTTGTTTTTTTTTGTTGTTGACATATTAGAGTGAAAGTTTTCACAGAGGGAAATATCTTTTTTATCTCCCCATAAATCATAGGCAACGCTCAAAAGACACAATGTTGTTAGTGATAAAACATTCTATAAATCAGGCTATGATATATGAACAAAGCCAACCAAAGTAATAACTTTCAGAATAGGGATAGAAAGAAATCTAGAAAGTCTGAAAAAGAAAGTATAAGAAAAACAAACCATGAAACTTACCCACATCATTACCTAGATTGAGATTATTTATCTAAGATTAATTATTTATTCATACGTCGAGTTTTCTGAAATTGTCAACTAATTCTGGAGAAACAGAGCTGGCTGCAGCATTGGAGGTGAGGATCTATTCAGGAAGCAGCTGGCACATGATGCCAAAAAAAGTTTTATTTCCGGGTATAAAATGACCTCGATCTTTCAACATATGCTTCCACATTGTGTGACTGATAGAGCAAGCGTACTAGAGACTAGGCCTCTGCTAACCATGAGGTTAAAATGATGTTTTATAAATTTTATTGCATCAAATTCCAAAAGTCAAATGAGTCATTTTGTCGGGGTTACAACGCTACAATCCTCAGAAACCTATGAGACATATCACAAATACTACATCCATGTTTTATACAGTCTGTGTAGTTACCAGAACACAACAGGTAGATCAGAGTAAAAATACAGAAAATACTGCTGCCACTATAGTCTGACAGAAAACCTGGTATGGAAGCAAAATAGCCTGAAATCTCAAAATTGACCAGTGCATGTAAAAACAATGTTTTTGCCTTTAGTGGCCTCTAAATTCTCCACTATCTCCTGAAAAACATTGATACATAATCAATAGTATGCATTAGAGGAAATAGAGAGGTTTATTATGAAAGTAACCCTGAGAATAGCAGGGCATCACGCTCTTGTGTCTAGTTTTGTGAGCGACGGATATGAATTGTACAGCTACAGATCAAGTGAGAAGCTTTAAGATTCAGTGCGACTCCCCTTAAAGCGCGAGACGGCGATAGCTATAACTTATGGTGGAGAGGAGTGGTATTGTGTGAGAACCGCAAGTCTAGCAAGAGAGATGAAAGAGAATAATATTTCAAAGAATTATTGGAGGTCTCTGTGGGGAAATTAGGTAATCTACCAATTATTTGAAGCAATTCAGAAAGGAGGAAATCTACTCTGTGTGTGGGAATACTTAAAAATAACCTTTAAATAAATAATTAAATGAGAATGTGACGGTACTAGGGTTGTGCTAAACAGATTTTACTTTCACCAAAAGAATCTTCACAAACAAACATTTGATCTTAGTCAATATTCGCTAACAAACGTTTACCACATCACGTATTTGCAGGGGAAACTGCTCTGGCATGAGCATATCAGCTGATTGAGCATGCACATGTGATTGGACTTTACAGGTCAGCTGGTAACCACACAGATGGTCAGTGAGTAATTTTCCGGTGAAGCATGAATGAAGCAGACGACGCCAATCAGAAAACATTTAATACAACAAGCAATCAAGGTAGCTGGGATGAGTTTTGATGACCCTGCCCTATACTCTGTTTGTGTGTGTGTTTTTCTGTTGCTGTATGGCAGATGTATGTCCAGAGGATGACATGACTTCCTCCTGATTGTGTGATTGCTCGGTTCCCTTCCTCCTCCCAGCTTGCAGATTTTTTTCTTGGTTGTGTTTTGGTTTTCATTGGATTTGTCTTTTCACCTTACAGTTCGGTTTAGTATCTGTGAGGTCACCCGTGTTTTACCAAGAGTTGAAGCTGGTTCATGACCTGCTGATACAGGAAGTGAATGTGATGAAATTGCTTCTTCTTTTTTTTTTGCAGAGCTGATGTGCGTCGACACTCTAAAATACAACCGAGGCGCGTCGTGTTTAGCTCAGTTGGTAGAGCAGCCGCCCCATGTGCGAAGGCTCAGCCTTTGTGCTCCAGTCCGACCTGTGGCTCTCTCTCTCCCAACGTTCCTGTCACTCTTCAGCTGTCTATCAAAATAAAGCTTGAAAAAGCCCTCCCCCAAAAAACAAAAACAACTGATCAATCTGACGAGTTGACGTGCATGAACCTGTGATGATGTGTGTCAAGGACTTAGATGTACAGCAGGCGATCTCACCTTGATCCAAAGAATAGCACCATGGCATGTTTAATCTTGACGATTATTAAATTATTGCCAACTTTCCTTTTATGTAGCTTTCTTTTGCTTGAATTTGAAGGACTTGACTCATGTTTTAGGCTAGAAATGAAACAGATAGACAATAGAAACATTTCTATAAGAGCACTTGACTTGTCATAGGAGTCAAGAGTAAATTCAAACTCTTAAAAATGTTATTGTAAATTAATAATTATTATTATAATTACACATGGGCTAAGGTATAAATCATAAAATGTTACATAATTACACTAAGCTAATGGATGATACCAGTCTATCTGGCCACTTGTCTCAGTTATGACTTTTATTTTCCAAAATAGTTGTTACACCCCAAGTGACCGTGGTGCAACAGATTTTAGAAGCAGGTTACAGTTACTGAGCTTCTAGTGTTGACTTTACACCCTAAGGACGTACACAGAGCTGCTGCAATCATTGACGTCTTGGCAGTTCTGTCTATGCCGCCTCCCATTAAGTTTAGGGTTCACTTTTTTTTTTTGTACCAGGCTGTAAACATGTTTATTTCTGCCGTGAAGTTGAGCATTTTAACATTGAAATTGACTCAATATGGAGCCAGCCCCCAAATGGCCATTTGAGGAACTGCAGTTTTTTTTTGGCACCTCAGCATTGGCTTCACCTCACAGCTGAGAGTTTGCTGCTTGCAACCGAGCGCTGTTCTCAACTGGCCACACCTGTGTAGGCCACGGCCTTCAAATGACAAGGGACAATACAGTTTAACCATACATGTGTTTACATCTACCTGCAAAATCTTGTGTAACATAGAAGGTCTGAAGTAAATACTACATTTGTGAGGGTCGCAATGTTCATTTCCTGTTGAGAACATGACATTTTCTAATTTGTTAGACCATTTCCTTGTGTATTTCTATTAGATGTCACTGTGTCTACCCCTTGTATGTTATAAAACAATATGCAGGTACTGTATGTGCAATTAGTCCCAGCCTGCAAAATGTGATTTTATGCCTGATGTGATTTTATGCCCTCTAACTTTTGGCGTTCCCCAGCTAAAACTCTTAATTCAAAACTCACCTAAAATATTTTTGTCTTTCTGTGGTTGACTCGCCAACCCAACAATCATATGTTAAACATGCTTGTGCACAACAAGGTCACCTTTTCTTACACCTCCAGTTTTGACATTACTATGCAGACAAGTGAAAGAACTGAGCTCCTGCTGGAGGAGGAGGAGGCTGGGAAGATGCATTAAATAGCATTTGCCAGTCACCCACACTGGTCCTCTTTGTGGAACTCACTATACAGAGCCACAGTGACAAGTGCATGACTCCCACATGAATTATGGATCATCCCAAGGGGCAAACACTGGGCCAAAAAGCTGTTAGGCCCTGCGGCCCTCTATGTGTGACATCCCTCACTCCATACAAATTCTCTCCCAGTCAGAACTGACAATGAGTTGTCCTTCATAATCCTAAGTTAAGCTCCCAGTCTTTATGGTAAGTTATCATTAGGGTCTGAATGGTGCATACAGTTAGAGCATTTTAGTTTGATCGGTACCAAAACAGCTTTCTTTTAAAGGAATAACCTGTTGGTTTATTTTTACACAGCTGAAAACAAATTTAATTTGACTTAAATTTGACTTAATATATATATTTTTTCAGTCTCAGTCTTCCTAAAATTCAAATGACTGTGATCAGTCCCAACACTGCTGTGTTTACCTGTCCAACGGGCATTTTAGATTCCCTTGCTGTCGCCTTTAGCCGACGCCTAAGCAGCCTCTGTTATTTTCTGCGAATGTAATAAAGGATACTGTTGAACCGTTTAAATGTTTTCAGCGTGCTCATGTGGCTCAAGGCTCCTGGCCCCTTTCCCAAAACCATTACGCTATCACTTTAATGGTTTGCGAGGAATTGGCAAATACTCAGAGCGAAATGTGACTGGCTTTCAGCGAGCCCCCCCCCACCTCACACACACAATGCCAAATTTCTGCAAGCTGCGTTTTTCAGATATACAAGTTTAACGCTAACGAGAGTTGACACCTAAACTGGTGGCATTTTCATGCTTTTTGCGTTTACTCCATTATAGCCACAATGACATGTGTGAATGAGCATAGTATTTGTTTGCAAGGAGAGGAAATGATAGATTAGGAAAGCAGGACGAGGCAGGGGAGGCCTCTGAGGCGTTGCAGCAGGATTAATTCCCTTATTAGTTACTCTCTGCAGTGATGCTACACCATGAAAGTCTAATACCATCTTTTTATGGATTTGACTCAATTTAGATTACCTCTCCCCTACATTCAGCAAAAGGGATCACAGTGTCTCCTTCTGTTTCTTCATCTTTTTTTAATTCCAGTGGCTTCTTGTTGCTTTGTCAGAGATGATGTAGGAGAACCGGGGAATAAACCGGAGACGCGCAAAAAGGGAAGATGCTATTAAGAATCCTCGCCCGAGACAGAAACACACACCAGAAGAAAAACAATAACAGTCTCTCTGCTTTGGAAGGATCATTAAGGCAAAGTGAGAAGTTTCTCTACAAGTAAAAGAGAGCGCGTTTTGTGGTGGATATAGTGATTTTCAAGGTGATTAAAAAGCCATTAGTGGCACGGGCTCTCGCAGGTAATTCACAAGGTAGTCATTCAAAACCCAGTTAGGAACCAGAAAGGGCTCGGAATGAAGAAATGACTGTTATTAGATGAAGATATTATATCAAATTGCCCGAGTGAGAAAGCTCCCCCACAATCTTGTGCCTATGAGCTAAATCGCTGTCATTTGGAAAGATGGGTGTTCATTTCTGTTGGCATCTTCTCACCAAATGGGCGAATTCTGAGAATAAGAGACATTGAATAAAAATTACCAAGTTTAATTAAGTCACATGTCATATTTGTTAACGTCCAGGACAGATAAAACAGAACAAACAAGGCCTTGGAACATTTTCAAGGGAGTAGATATTTTTATACAAACCCAAAAAAACCTTTCCTCACACAGCGGAAACTATCATCTGACTCTCGGAAGCCATTATTTTGGCGTCATTCAGGAGTGCTTATTGAGTTGTACACAGAGTATGCTTTTCTAATGTATATTTGTACTCTACATTGACCACAGACCCTGTTTCTATTTCAGATTATAATCATGATGTAAATCTATTTCTATTCATGGCTTATTGGCTCCCATCTTTCATTCCAAGCTCCATTATTTTTTGAAGATTGCTTTTTGTTATTTGATGATGTGGAGTTCACCAGCCAATCTGGGCACCGAATTCAACAGAGGGACGGAAAGTTGGTCCACAAAAATCAGGTAAAGCACGGTGATATTGCAATATTGCAGCTGTTTTTCTCCATTCCCCAACACAGATCACCATTTAACTTCAATGCTTCCCTTGTGCCTTGGCTTGGAAAATCACAATTTCCCATTTCTGTCTTCCTCGTACAACCCGTTCCCTTTGTCCGAGCTGCTATATTCCATTTGTCGATTTGTTATTTCACCTCAAATAGTGATTTTCTTCGAGGATGTGCCTAATTGTTGAGACAAACCAAAGTATACGCCCTGACAGCCAGGAGGTCCAAACTATAGGACGAATTTAAAACAACATTTAAGATCAGTCATCCCGTCAGAAACCTCTCTGGCCTAATTGGTTGAATTCACAGAGCAATTGGCAAAGTCAGTTTTTGATATCTCTGTCAAAACCTCCAAGGCGGAACATTGTGTTTCTCTATTTTGTCTTGCCCAGGCGGATTCCAGGGGTGAGCTGTTAAAATTCATAAGATGTGCCTTTGTAAAGGATTTCCAGACATCCATCTCGGTAGATTTCCAGGGGCCTGAAGGTTTCCTGTGCCAAACCTTAACTCAGCTGCCATCTTTTAAGGTTGTCATATCCTTGTATCGTGGCCAGGTATGCACTCTGAGCATGGAAGACATCTGAACCTGGGCACACAGGAGAAGGAAATGTGTCGTACTATAGAAAAGAGAAGTAACGTCTTAAAGAATACTTAAAAGTTTGTCAGAGACGACAAGTTTTTCGTAGAGCTACTGTGAAAGACACTGTCTGATGAGATCAAATTTTAATGTATAATCTTGTTTCTGCTCTTGATTGAAGCTCTATGATGTTGACAAACCAAATACAAATTGTTTTTCTTTTATTTTATAGCGACAACATTTCATAAGATGGAAATATTCCTGATAGCGTCACATTACCTTAAAAATATACCCAACATGTTTTTCGTAAAATTTGTAACTCTGAAATCGAGTTCGGTGAGTTTTAACAAAGCCCTCCTGCGTGAGTTTGTGATGACTGAGCCAACAGTGCAATTTAATTAGGACCTACCAGGAGTCTTATCAGCTCATTTCATGCTAATTTTTTGCCCGAACGTGAAACCTGAACAATGTTTGAGCTGTTGATGTTGAAACATGAGAGAAAATATGAACATGAAAATTGTGAACATGTCCCAAAAATCAAGAAAACTTTGTGATATGTGAATATCCTCGCTAAGACACATGGCCTCTTGCCTGTTGACGCTATGCTTTTTATGAATATATCAATTGGATATCAACAAGTTTTTTTTTTAAGTGTGCAATCACCACAACACTGACCTTTACATTATATTAATCGGAGTATGCACGGCTACATATAAACATGAATATCAGTGGAGTGTTTATTTTCATTAGCCATCTGAACTGCCTGTTGTAGTCACTGATCTGTTGGACTCCGTGTGACTGGGATTTCCACAGTGGTGAGTAAAAATAACCCGTATTGATGGATACAAACAAGAAGGATATGAACGATATGAGAAGACATTTTCCTAAAGGGGACGTTTCCAGTTCTTCCAGTACTCTGTGCTGAATGGATGACCTATTTAGGACTCAACTTACTTTCCATTTTGATAACAGTAACATATTTCAGTCACATATTGCATATCTACCCATTTGTAATCAGGGTTTTCTCATTAGAGGTCCTCTTTGGTGCTTTAGCACAAGTGTACACTTATGATATTACAATGTTAAACATAGAGCAGCCAGCCGTAACAGCCTCATTGTTAACATATGACACAGTATAATAGTCTCGAGGGCTTTGGGAGATTTAACCCCTCTCTGGCTTGGGGAGACAGTGCTCTTGTTTGAGTTTGGGGTTAGTACGAGACAGGGGTTTTTCGTGGAAAATGGAAAAGACTGAAGTGGAAGCTGTGGCTTATGTGAATAGCACTCTGAGAAATGACTCGTTTTCAAGGCCGTGAGAGATAGGACCAGAGTGATTCCCTTCAGACTTTAGGCCTTTATTAATGTCCCAGCCCAGGTTTTCTCTAAGGGACGCATGACTGAAGACGAGCTCCCACTTTCATCTCCCAGTTAATGAGAAAAGGCCAGATAACCATTGAGCCCCTCTAGGCTTGAGCAGAGATATGGAGGCCCAGTTCTTGTTGTAATCTCCTAACATAAAGCTTCATGCTTCACTTCTCTGGAAACCAGGACCACTTCAATAAGTCAATATATACACATTTAAACATCATGTACAAGACACGTATTTGCTCTTGCACTTCATATCAGATGTTGTCAGTCACTCTGACCCCAATTTATAGTCCTCAGGTGTGCGTTCAGTAGCTCTTGTGTTTTGATCAAACGTGCTGCTGGTGAAGGACTGGGGGTTAATTGTTTGGAACAATCTAACAAATTGAAATCATCAATCCACTTAGCAAAATGTAACAAACAAAGAAGCGTGCATGTAAAGCCGCAACCATTCATAGTTGAATGGCTTTGTAATGTGAGACTGAAATCCACAGAGAATTATCGCTCTGCTTTGCCAGGCCGTTTTAACGTCTTTCAGCTTATTGTTTTGGTTTTATGGGCCAAAAACGTTCCTGATTTGGTTCAGTCTCACAGCTCTCATCAATCGAACAAGGGTTAGGGATACATTGGCTGGTGAATTGATCACAGTCCATGAACTAAAGTAACTGCTGAGATCTGGGGATGATGTGTCAACGCTATAGGTGTAGAACAAGGAGTTTGAGACGATCAGGCGTAAAACGTCCATCACAGTTTACAGACCGACTCCCTGGTTTAATTTTAGTTTCTTATATTTACCGTACCTGCGTGCACACAGCTTTCCTTTGCATTGAGAGATTATTTGGACATTTGGTGTGTGGTTCTCTCTCCATAAAGTGATGAACTGGCTAAACTGTTGGTTTGTTTATGACCTGTGTGATTGTTTCTTGCCTCATTGGTTGTTGCAATGTCGCTTTCCAGACATCACATTGTTTTTTTTTTAACTCCACTGTTTTGTGTCTCGAGGTCTGCGGCTACTCGTGGTGATGAATTCAAATTGAAGTATGTGTCTGACAGCCGTGCAGTTTGTCCCCCCTTTTGTTACTAGAGATCACATATTTACTGTAGAATGAGATATCCAAGCGTACGCCTCTTTCTCCTTTTCATTATTTCAATCTCAGTGATTGCTCCTCTGTGTTGTCATTGAACCTCGGTATGAAATACTAAAACAAGCACTTTGCTTGTAAATTCCCCTAAACAAATTCATGATTGTCAGAACTATTATAAAACAAGCCAGAGGAACGAAATGCCCCAAAACTCCTGATAGTTTAAATTCCACATGGCTGACCAGTCTCTGCTTTGGGCACCAGCATGTGGTATTATCGTTTAACCGCAGACATCAATATCAATTATCAGTCCTCTGACTCACGCCTTCCCGTCTCTTCACTTCCCCTCCTAAACCGCTCCATTTCCAATCTCTCCTCCCATTAACACTTTTCTGTAATTGCATTAGGCTCGACAAAGAGGAGAAATAGCTGTGTGAAACGTATGTTCCAGAAGGAAAGACATTTCTCCGCATCTGCAGGTAATTGGATTTTAATTGTTATGCAGAAAGGGCATTTGCAAATGAGTGGGTATGTATAAAAAAAAAAAGAGACAGAACAGCAGCGGGCAGAGACAGCCTTATTATTACACTGACCATCAAGTTAACCACTCCGCATGACCCCATAACCTGTTTGAAAGCGTATTTATTGCACAGCCAGATTGCTCACAAAGACAAGACACACACATGCGCCCCTGCATACACACTCGTACGGTCTTTAATAACAACACCCCCCCTGACTCAGCATGCTTGTCCTTGAAATGACTCTGAGCCTCATTTACCATTTTGTCCTGTAAGGGAAAATTCTCCAAAATAGATCAAACAGCAAGATTATTTTAAGGCGGCGGCTCCGCGCTGAAGGAGAGCTGGTAAACATATGTATTGCTTGGTAATAGAAGTTATGGGGGTCAAAGCATGTGGCACAGAGAGCTGATATACACACACCATTAGTTTGTTGTGATTAGTTTTTAGACTTTTGGATTTATTGTCCAAAAGTTGATTGGTATTGTGTTCAAATGTGGACGTATATATTTATTAAAGGAATGAATTATAGAGTCAGGGAGCTTTGTTGCTTCGTCATTGATCCTAACTGCCTCATTTAGAGGAGTTGGCACTACTTATTGGTCAGCTTCAAGGTATAAACTGACTCGATGTTGATGAGAGGCTCAGCTGTTGAAGCATATGGCTTCACATCTTTTAGTCAATTACCTAATCAGCCTAATTTATCAGCGTCTATAAGCCGTGCGGTCTTTTCACTACGTGTGGCGCTGCTGACCAGTCTGACTGTTTATAAGTCGTTCCAGTCACTCCTAATAATTTAATATTTGTCAGGCCGGGACTCAAAGCAGGAGTCAGACGCAGAGTTTGGCAGAGAACTGTTATATTCAGGTCTACAAATTCCCTCGAAGGAGTGAGGCTATGAAACACGGCCTAAACCAGGAGAAACAAAAAATTCACTCCAAAAGGAGGAAAAAACTCTGAACTACTCTTAATAAAGATTAACAAACTCAAAATCACTCTCAATGAGGAAAAACAAAAGGCTATGAAACGTTAACTTAAGACGCTCAAAGAGCTATAATGCTATGGCTATGAGCTATGAAAAAATGCTTTGGTGAATGCTACACGAGACGAAACACTTCGGCACAGGACAAAGAGAGACGCAGACAATATATACACAGGGTAATGGGGAACAGGTGGAAACAATCAGGGCGGGGAAGACAATCAGACCGGTGACACATGAGGAAGGGCAAGTGACCTGAAACGAGAGGGCAGGTAAATATCAAAATAAAACAGGAAATGACGAGACAGGACAAAAACTTAACTTGACCTCACCGCGGTGTGACAATATTAGGTTGATATCTGTCGTGTATGTTGTTAGTTTCTGTCAAACCCAGCATTCAACCCACTGTTTGTAAGGCCTGCTACAGTATTTGTCAATGAAGAATATAATATAAAATGTCCATTAACAACCTTTTTTTTCCCATGACTAACTGACAAACTAAAACTATGAAGCCTCAATTGACTTAGACTTGCTATTTTGAGTACATACGCCCATTCAGACAGCCAAAAAATAGCTGCCAAAACAGTTTCTTGCTCATAAAAAGATTGGTTTGTCCAAGCTATGTGTGCGTATCAGAGTTGTTTTTACGTCTCGAGTCCTCACTCGGGAGTCGTGTGTGTTTTTTATTGGAAAAACACGCTTTTGTGAACTTTTCACACACTATGTTTTGTCTCTGAAATTGCATGAAGTCAGACAGATTAGTAATGCGGTTCGACTTGAATAAAACTTGAGTGAAATGTAGTCTGAGTGAAGCTTTATTTTATTCATCAGTTAAGAAACAAAGTTGCCGCCAGTTACACCACAACGCTCAAAGCTTGCTGTGAATGTTTTAGTTACTTTCATGCATTATATTCATAAGTGACACCTTCTAAAATCCGAAGCAACCAGATATTTTCTCGTCGGCCTTAGAAACCATTATTTTACATATCTTTAAAAAGAGAATGTGAAATACATTCATATTTGAAGCTAGTGAGTCAGATGAATGCGAGAAGCACGAACACATTTTTTTTGGCCCGGGAAGGTTTAAGGTTAAGATCATATTAGCATAAAACCTTGGGCTCTATATTCATTTTTCAGCCTCTCCTGTTCTTACATTCATTGCGAATGTCCGCTGTGAAGGCAGAGGTGTTAAGAGTGTCAGTAGCAATTCAAGCAACACTTGAATGCAGTTGTGCTGTTAAGAGCTTGAAACATTATAAAACATATACCATGGATGCAACATGCATATTATTGACACGCGGTGGAAGTTGAAGGTCAATGGTGTGGGTCTGTGGGCTGCATGTACTCACTCATTATATTCAAAAGCAAAATCAGACTGTGCTCACATACTGTACATACAGGTCGTTACATGTCTATGTTGTCAATAAATGACATTCAATATAGAAAAGTTTGTAATATAAGCAGGGATAATAGGTAGTGGAGGCTGTGGTTGAAGGTTGGGTTCTGCTTTTCTTTCCACTGCTGGGGTTAATGAAATGGGATTTAATACACAATTTATATTCTTATTCTAAAATATTTCCACATGCATGTTTTTGTTTTGCTGTTGTTTTGTTTATGTCCATCTAAACCTTCATTTCCCTGTAATATTTAGGGTGGCATAGATATTTTCAAACTATATATGTAAGAAAATACTCAGGCTCTCAGAAATGATCCTGTTGCATCCAGCGGTCAGTTCTCGAACTCCCTGTGTTGTAATTTATTGGGATATTTGACGGTATGAAGAGAGACTGGCAACAACTGGGGCATCCAATGGAGGAGAGATATTCAGATCCTTTATATAAGTGAAAGTCCTGCATTCAAAACTGTTGCCATGGTTTTGGGTTTCTGGTTGAGTATTTCCTGTATAACTTTACTTCCTGCATGTTTTTATGTCACCTGTGTTTTATTAATTAATTAATTAATTACTCTAATTAATGCTTTCCTGTGTTTTCCCTCATTCACTTGTCAGGTCATCTGTCCCCAGTCCCCAGTCCTGCATTGTTCAGTGTTTGTGTTTCTACCCGTGTTCTTGCGCCTTGTGTTTCTCACTTCTGTATTTTTTGTTGTCGGATATCTGCTGATGGGATTTTCCTCGGATTGTTGGATTTAGTTTTGTTGTTTTTAACCTGGACTCCTCGGGTGCCGGGTTTCGTTATTTTGTGTTTACCTGCCTGTTATTAACGATACCTCTGGGCTCAAGTTTTAAACTGAAGCATAACAGAACCTCACTCAAGTAAAAGCTTTTACCCATTATATGTGTACTAATGTACCAAAAGTAAAAGTATACTCTGCAGAACAAACTGTCAGTGTTTTATTATTATTATATATGATGCATTTTTACTGCTATGGGAACCATGCATGTCTGAAAGTCAACTTTTCATGAGAATCACTGTTTTAGAAGTAGAATTTTTTCCTCTGATGTGCTTAAGAGTTACATCACACACACATCAGAAGAACTTCAAAATCACCAAATTCGTACTTTCACTGGACAGGAAGTGTATGAGAAATCTCAAAAGGAAAATCGATAGTATATAGTAGCATAAAATGGAAATATACAAGTAGAGTGTAAATACCTCAAATGTGTTGGACACATGTTGACCTCCTGCTGCCATCCGGACCCATTCATTAAATTAATTATACTGACTTTTAAAAGTCATTAAACGTAAACATGAAAGGAAATCAATATTGTCTGTCAACTGCACACGGCCTGCATGAAATGACTCGGAGTCGGCTTTTACATCCACAGTGCTTTAGTCTTATGTTCTTGAAGGTTCACGGTTTTGGTTTTACCCTGGTCTGGTGTCATCTCCCTTTAAGCAAAAGTTGGTTGCTCTATTCTGTATGTACACTTCAGGTTCCCATTGGGATAAACCTTTATTAGAGGCACAGCTTGAGTATGTTCTTCCTGTCACAATGTCGTCAGAGCTCCATTGATGTTTTTCAAGAGAACCTAAAAATGATTGATTGGTCATGATTGATGTCAAACCCATATTACCCGATTCTCCTATGATTCCTGCAGGCTGGAGCTTCTTCGTCTTCTTCTACATCTGCTGAAGAGAAATAAGAATGAGACCGATGAGCATGGACTCCTTATCATCAGTGAACTGACCTCGGAGAACCGCCGCTTTAGCTTTAGCTGTGGCCACAGATATCTCAGAGCTCCAATTGGTTTAGAGACACTGAACTGCAGGAGTTGAAATAGCTGGGAGAACAGCAGCTATGAAATAGGTTGTATTTCTCAGAAGGCATTAGCCCAGCCCACAGGGAGACGGAGTATGCTGCCGGCGTGTGGAAGAGATCAGAGAGAGGGGATCCTCCTCTGCAGCTCCATTGTAGTCCAGGTAGCATAGATCAAACAGAGCAATCCCCACAGAGCTCCCCAGAAAGTGCTTACCGGGAGGCAATCTTAGGCAGCCCCAAAAGAGAGGCATGGCATATGGCCTTTTGAAGATAGCGGTTTGAGATTAGAGCATATCCCGAATCGGGAAGCATTGAGAGGGGTTTGAACTGCGAGCATGTTGGTAAGAGACAGAAGACAGACAGATAAGGGAAAAGCAAAAAAAAAAAAATCTTAATGCAGCTGTTTCAAAGTACACAGTAGGAAAATGTGTATAGACCTGTTTAGATATCGATCTGCAGCATCGTCAAGGGCTTGAAGCGGCGATGTTTTTGAGAACTGACTGGAATTCAATAAAGATGATGCTAAAAAAAAGTGTAACATCAAGCTGCCCCTCTTCGCCTCTCTGTGAAATTAGATTCATTGCTTGACAGGAATCTGACTTGTTTTCCACTTTGTGCGGGGCACTAATTTTCCATCTAGGCTAATGTCCTGCTCTATTTCTTGCATGTGCTCTACCCCATTCAGCCGAAAAACAATCCAATATACAGTATAATGGTGTAATTTATGACAGGCTGTAGTAGCGTGTCTCTCCAATCGAGCACTTTTCTCTGACAGCTCTTCCTCAGTCTGGAGAGTCGACCACTGCTGCGATGCCATTTTATCTTCAAAACATCTCGGTAATATAAAAAACTGCGTCATTGTACGCTAAGGGGGGCTGATATAAAAAAAAGGCACCTCACTTGACCAAGACTTATTACCACTCTATTTGTGAAGCGATGTCTTGGCGATATTTCGTCTGATAAGATGGCAATTTCAATAAGAGGCTTCACTGGCTTTTTGGCCCCTGTGGGCTTTGGCTTGAGTAGGAGGGATATATTTCACAGGAGAGAGCTTGATGAAACGAGGGGCGAGCATTTGCAAAAGTGAGATAAAACTGTCTTTTTTTTTTCTTCTTCTTCTCTCTCAGACATTTTGCCAGGGAGTCATAAGAAGTTTGCTCTGTGTTGATTGGGAGAGAGAGAGAGAAAGGGCACGACCGCATAGAAGTGGAACAACTCTGTGGTTGGTGTCCCATCCATTTTCCACTCTGATGAAGACAGCACAGAGGAAGCTATTGGTGTTGGTGGTAGTGGTGGCGTTTGTGTGTGGGAGGGGTAGTTGCGATGTGCCAAGCCCAAAATTAAGATGACAGCAATGACAAGACTCGATACCGAACAGATCCATCCCACTGATGCAAGCCTGCAAGCTTAACAACCCATGTAGGCCCTAGCTCCGTGTGATGTGTCTGAGTTTGGGGCGTGCACGTATGTGTGTGTTTGATGTAGCATGCAATATGTGCGCCTGTTGACAAGATCAGTGTCAAACCGGACAGTTGATTGCAAGGCTGGAGTAAACACCTGGCATCACGCTTGTCTACGGCTGAGGCGAATCATTGCACATGTACGTCGAGCGAAATGTCAAAAAAAAAAAAAAGGCATGGAAAACAATATCTGTGAAGTAAATGGGGGTGGAATTCACAGTGTGTGGGAAATGTTGCATTGCCTGTTTGATGTGAAGTCCAAAAGTTTCTAGTTTATTTTATTAACCCCGCAGCACTGTCAGATAAACCAGTATCCTTTCATATTCCAACCATTCATCCATCACTTTCTACCATTTGAAACAGTTTAATCATGATTTCTCTGCTTGCAACACACACCGAACACCCTCAACGGTATAAGTACCCCAGGTTGCTCCGAAGAATGAGCTTTGAAGAGAAGAGGTCCTGATAATTGATGTTCTATAGTTTCAGAACTCAGAAACAGGTCATAACCCGGTCTTCGCTGAGCCTTTATTATTTATTCTCCCACTTCTCAGTCTGAATTATTTCCCTTGAACAAATAATTAACAATCGCCAAGTCCTCTCTCTTTGAGTTTGGTTGAAATTTTAAAGGTACTGAAGTCGTGCTGGAAAAAAATAAATCAAAGCACTCATACATTTTTCATTTGGAAAGCAGTTTTGTGTTTAAAATGGTTTGACTGAAAATTTTAATGTAGTGAAACCCAAACTCCCCTGATGACTCCGCGCTGACTGTCTTGTAGGAAGAAGAGTTTTTCTGGTTCTGGTAGTCCTTGGTTTTTCTCTCCTTTTGGCTAATGGAGATTGATTATGTGGAGATAACAACAATAGAAGAAGACTTATTAGGCAAAATTGCCTCTCACACTTAAATAAAAAGACATTTTTTTGTGATAAGGAAAGGAGCCACTTATTATCTTTACTAGAAGTAAAATAGATGAGGATCTTAATGATCACTGTTAGACGCAGTCCTTAAAAGAACTCAGCGCTGAATGCATGGTCAGTGCTCAAAGTGGGATGTGGAAATGGAGACATTGTATTTAGTGGAACTGCTAATTGAAAGCCTGAACTAACTGAAAATGTGACGAAGCCCCTGAATTTGTGAGGACTGGAGTGTTAGATTGTAGGTTGTACTTAAAAATGGAAAAAGGAAGGAGAGTGGCTCCTCTTCAGATCTCCAAAATTACTGCAACTAATTCAGTCAGTGTTTATGTGTGTTATGGTCTTCTCTATGGGGGAAATTCATTTTTACAAATTTGTGTTACGGCCTGGATGCCCATGAAAATACATTTCTTGTTTTTGTCACACCATGTCTTGTCATTTCCTGTTTTATTTTGAAAGGTAACTGTCCTCTCGTTTCAGGTCACTTGCCCTTCCTCATGTGTCACCGGTCTGATTGTCTTCCCTGATTCCCGATTGTGTCCACCTGTTCCCCATTACCCCCATGTGTTCATATGGTCTGCGTCTCCCTTTGTCTTGTTGCCAGTGTGTTTTCGTTTCGTGTGTCCACCACAGCTCTTGTCCAAAGTCTGCAGCCATAGAAATTGTCTCCAGCTGCAGCGTCTTTTGTTTGAGTCAGAGTTTTCTTAGTCATAGATACTGTAGTTTGAGTTGTGCTTCCTCCGACTGGAGCGATTATTATTTTGATAGCTTCCATAGCCGGTTTATTTGCTCTCCTTAGAGCCGTAGTTTTCATAGCTTTTTGTCTGGTCTCTGACAGTTTTCCTTTCTAACTGACGAAACCACTCAGTGTTTTGTTTTCAGTGGTGGGTGGGCCTTCAGAACCTCCTCGTTTCAGATTGCCATTATTATTTACGTTTGTGCTGTGCTCTTCAGAATAAAGGTTCTACTTCTTTTCCTTTTAGAGAGTGCAATTTCAGTATAACAATGATTTTTCTAAGACAGACGGCCGTTCATCTCTGTCTGTGAGGTAAAGGTTAAGAAGTAGTAGAGTATGCTGGAGGCCCACTCACCAATGAAAACAAAATATCAAGTACTAAATTCGTTTTGTCAGCAGGAACAAAAAAAAAGATATTGAGCTGAATTTGTATTTTTGTAAAAATCGTGTATCAACAGACATTTAGAGGATGAAGCCTGCTGATTCTGGTGGTTCCCTGACATTTCCTAAAAAAAACCTAATGGTTAAATGCTTTTGTCACGTTAGAGGGTCCATTACGTCACGTTTCATAGCTCAGATTATGGCAAAGCTCTTATAAATAAACAAAGAGAACCAAACTGACAGACAGCCACGCTGCTGCTGCTACCACACGATCAGAGAGGTCAGACAGATTTCAACACTGGGGAGACAGAGGGCTTTGTCAAGGGATGTTGCGATTGTGTTAGGTCAAACACCCCGTAAAATGTTGTTTGCTTGCAAATCCAGCAGCGTACACGGAGGAGAAGAAGCTGCTGAGACACTTTCGAGAGTTAATTACTCCTTGGTTCAAAAATAGTAATTTTAATGGTGGTGGGGGGTTTAGTTGGCTTAACTGCAATTTTGCTAAAATACCAAGTTGTGAAATGCTTGGTTTATCATGTCGTTTGGACTTTTAAATGAAGGCTTCTGCATAGAAAAACTAATAAGAAAGTAATGGATGGTGGTTTTCTGAAACTGAAGGGAGTCCCCTGACAAGTTTCAAACCACGAGACATTTTGAACGCAATGCTGATTTCAAGGGGGAGCACATTTGGAGCCTGCTTTAATTGCCTTCCTTTTATTTTACTGTTGCAATTTGACAACAAGAGCATATCACAAAGCCCGATTTACGTGACCAGCATTAATAACTTTAATATATGACCAGTGCTGACTTTGAATCTCACAAACACCGAAGCACAGGCTCTCTGGATTCTTACCTGTGTTTTCTTCGCACGCTCGCAGGTGGCAACGAAGGAATCGTCGAGCTGTGCATCTGCATAATTAACAATAAAAGAAAGTACAAAATGAAAAGAAGTCAACTGGAGCAAAAAAAAAAAAAAGTTGCGATGTAAGTGAGAAGAAGGTCACGGCTGAGGGCGGGCAGTGCCGCAGAGGAGATTGGGGAGTTCAGAGACAATGAAAATAAACGGAATAGATCTTATCGCCCATGCATTGTCCTGTCTTCCATTGTGATAGGGCGAAATCACGTCAGGGATAAACACAGTATGAATTTTTAAGAGCCACCTCTCCTTATTTCTATTCCGTCTTATTTCGCCTCTGCTCAAAATGACCTCCAGTAATCTTCAGAGGTGAATATCGCCATTTCCCCCCTCAAACCTGAATATGAAAGGAGATTGTGAGACCTAGCAGGGGGACTTGAAGCACAGGTGTGGAATATTACAGTATGTGTATTTCATTAGCGTTTGGCAGCTTGAATGATGTGCTTGGAAATATTAAAAGCAGCATAGGTCTGTGTGCATTGATCTGAATAGTAAAGACCACCTTGGCTGTGAACAGAATGCAACAAAAGGAAAATGTACATAACGCATCCAGCGGATGAAACTGATCAATGAATATTTGATCAGCGGGAGATGCCATGCAATGAAAGATTTTCAGCTGAAATCAGCTATTTCTTTCAGGCTCACAAAAAGTGAAGAAGCAGCATTTGTATCTAGCACAAACACACAATGACTGGGATGTATGAAGGTGTATCATGTATATACTGTATGTATAATGAATCTAATATATGCAGGAGAAGGCTGTCCTGGGAATACACGCAGCACACACGATTTCATTGTGCAAATGAGAAAGAAACTCACCTCAGATGTTTGTGAAAGAATCGTGTAGAAATGCACAAATTGCACACCGCAGACTACTGATCTGCATTTAGACATGTCGCTCACACCTTGATCGTGAAATAGATGTCTTCACCTTTCAGAAGTGCTGATTCTGTGCTTCCTCTTTGATCGCTGCTTTCTGCAAGAAACTCTGGGAAATGTCAATGTGTTTCTGGGCCAAAATTACCACAAATGAGTGTATTTTGAATAAAAAATAAGAAATGTCACAGCACTAATTAAAGAAAATCAAAGTAAACGATGTAACACTTCTAAACAAACTGTTTTTAGTGGAAATGGCATGAGATGTTAGAACACTGGCACTTTCCTAAATGGCTTTACTTTAAAGGATTAACTTTTCATCGTCCTGTAGTGATGCAGAAGTGTACCCCAGGGTGTGTCAGTACACAGTGACGTCACTGATGGGAGGAGTTACAGGTACATCGCTATACTCTTCTGACCAGACCCAACCACTTTCAGAAACAGATCTGAAACTTTCAATCGACCTTTTAAGTTTTGTGCTTTTGTGGATTCATGCTGTGTTTTGTTTTTAAATTGGGGTAAATGAGGATTGGCAGAGAAATCATGCAAATTCGGGTGTACGTTTACAGCAATCAGCTGCATTTGTGGGTGTCCTTAACATCCATCAGTCTGTGCATTTAGAGCATTTTCAAGATAACCGTACCGACTGTGATCAACCACATCTCTGAGAAAGTTTCTGTCAATTTATAGCTTCATGTAGGAACTTCAATAAATCATTTCAGAGATGAGTGGAATATTTTTCGGCTAGGCTACAGGTCTGCAACCTGGCCTGAGCTTGACAGGACCCGACTGGCTTGACAGGTTTGATTTATTAAGCAATTACTTGCTGGTTTATTGTTATGATGGTCTTGAGGTGTGCTTTATCAGTGTGGAGAGGGGTTAAGATTTTGTCTTCGTGCGTGAGGTGGTTGACTAACTAATGCTTTGTGGAGCTGTTTGGAGGTGGAGAGAAAGGCAGAGAGAAAGAGAGACTCGCTGGGCTGCAGTCAGAGCGTCTGAGTCCGGACCGCACAAAGGGATCTCAAGATATATGTGAGGTGGCCATGAGATGATTAAAGGGATAAGAAAGCAGGAAAAACATTCCTATGACACAAAACTGTCTGAACTTTGCTTTTGTCTTATGTCTGTCTGTTTTTTTACCACTTCGAACCTCTTATATACAATACAATGAAACTAAGAATGGAAAATTAAATGAGTGATAAATATAAAATGAATATGTTAAATACGTTAGCACTTTTAAAACAGCAAAATCTTTCTTCCACTATCTGAACGTTCTTTCATGCGGCTTTATAACTAACAACGGTACCGAAACAGCTCTCTAAATGAATAAATAATATATATATATGTATATGTGTGTGTATGTGTGTGTGTGTGTGTGTGTGTGTGTGTGTGTGTGTGTGTGTGTGTGTGTGTGTTATATTTCATCATTAACTGGCTCTTTTTCTGCTTGTAGGAACAAGTAACATTTGTTGTGGGGTTCCACAAGGCTCAATTCTAGGCCCAATACTGTTCAATGCTACCACTTGTTTCTGTCATAACCGATCATATGCTGATGATACACAATTTTATATGCCGCATGATAACCAGCCATATAAATTATTTTCTTAACTATATCAGTATTAGAAACTGGATGACCTAAAACTGTCTAACAAGACAAGAGATCCTCGAGAGAGCTACAAACTGAAACTGAAAGTTAGAAATGTTATTTTGGACTTTATAAGTCACATTACAAGAATAACTAGGACAACATTTTACCACCTAAAAACTGATTCCCAAAGTTAAATCAGTCTTGTCTCAGCCAGATGCTGAAAAACTGGTTCATACCTTCATCTCCACTCGGTTCGACTACTGTAATGCCCTTCTTGCCAGACTTCCAAAAAAGATAGTAGGACGTTCAAAACCCTGGAGCCAAAATACTTACTGGGAAACATCAAAAACTTAACATATTATACCTATACTTAGTTCACTTCACTGGTTTCCAATAAAATACAATAACACAAGATGTGCCATAACTGTACTCTCTGTCTCATTATCTCCTGTTGTGTGAAGCAAATTGAGCTAACACTGTTTTCAAAATTCGATTTAAGCCAAAAAAAAGCTGCTGAGCTTATTTCTATGTTGAATTAACCTTTTTTCATTAAGGCATCCATCACGTCCAAACCTATATTGATAAAACAACAGTGCATTTATAACCACGATCATGAGGGAGGAGTATAGTATAATAACTAACATGAATAAATAGGTGCAGAAGGCTCCACAGTGAGGTAAATTCATCTTTTAGAGATCTTTCAGAACATCTGGGAATACTGTGTACCACGGCTCCTGTGTTGTCTATTGACATACATCCTAAAAAATAACCAGGGGCGGATCAATGTGTAAGTGTACGAACTAAAATAGCTGTTCAATACAAGACAGTAGACACTAATTAAAATGACAATTAGACTCTGTATTGGCTTTCTGTCTTCAGGTGAAGCGCTGAAGAGATGACCTCTTCCCGCAGAGTGGAAATGTAATTTCATGGCCTGTTAGACACTGAACTCCAGGAGTAAACAGAGAAGTGTTAGTGCTCATGTCTGATGGGGCCACGCTTGGACCAACAGCACAACAGCACTACTCCGGTGATGGTCCTTCATAGTGAATCCCCTTTTGCTCAACAGCTTTTCACTTCAGCTTCGAGAACGTAAACACCGACGGAGTGGATTGAACTTCTCCGAAAAAGCACTCCTACAGTGAGTATACTATATGAAGATGAAGAGCATGAGTGTATGCAGGTTGGAGAAGCCTAGGGCTGAAAGAGAGACCACTGAAGACGGCTTTTAATGAAAATGTTAAATGCAGCAAGGTTTTTGAGGAAACTCTTGACAACATTGACACTAAAAACAGAAAGTAGTTTGATAACAAATCAGTATTTTATCATGAAAATAAGCCATGCATCTAAAACTATAATGTTTACCCACACTGCTGCATTGCACAGCACATGTCATTCTGAGTCTCACTCCCATTTATTATGTATAGGTATACCAAAGATACAACCCGACGCATACTCGGTAGTCTTAAAGAAAGCGGTACAATCTGACGCTCTGCTGGCCTAGTAAAAAATTCAGTGAGGCTGTGAGAGTAGTAACAGAGCAAAGGGAAATTCAGAGCCTATAATGAGTCTCAGAAGACATCAAAAGTGAAGAGAGAGAGAGAGAACATATAAAACAATTGATTCGGGTTTCATCCCGCAGGCTTTCCATCAAAATTGGCAAATTAATCATCCAGTAGGTTGCGCAACCCACATCTCCGAAATGATGGACTATGTTACAACGCCGAGATAAAGAGATTTAATAATGCACAGAATTGACCTTTGTTGAACCTCTTTTACTTTTTTCTCTAGGGGAAGGCCCGCGTTCATTTCATCTATTCACTCCGACAGAGTTCAAGACAATATCCGTCAAAGCAAAAAGACACGCCCGCCACAATCAAATGAACGTGACGCGCAATCTCCAAACCCTGATGGGAAAATCACACTGATGCATTAAAAAAAAAAAAAAATAGAAATCAAGGAAGTCAGATTAAAAATAAATCAATAAAAAGATATAAAAAAACTTCTTGTACTGCACCACCCCTACTTAAAAATGAGTGCAGGAACATAGCAGTATACGCGTGTGCCTGTATATGTTGTTTTTGACAAATAATGCAACAACCAGAGCACGCTGGAGGAAAAAGAAAGACGAGGAAGAATAAGACAAAGCCACAAGGTCGAGGCACAGATGCTCTTCTTTTACAGAGACTAGATCATAAAACATTAACATTGCATGAAAAGGGAATAAATAAATCTGTTGTTCTACTGTAAACCTGACCGAAAAGTAAAAATTACAGTCGAGTTGTACTTGTATCTGTTCGCAAATTAAACAGCTAAATACCTATAACTAGCATTTTCTGATCTGACGGGTTCATATAATTTTTAGAATAATAAACCCAACCTACTTCCTACATGCTTCATTTCCCACATTTGCCAGATTGCTACAGCTGCTCGTGTGCTCGACTAGGAAACAACTCGTACTGCAGTTTTTCTTTGGACAGAGAAGTCTTGTTTGCCCACTTTTGCTGGATGGACAGTGAATTTGAAGTTTAGTTATTCCTTCATGGTGAAACTTCTGGAAGAGTCAAGCTGTCGAATGCACACAACGTACAACAAGTCGATCTTCAGTTGATGTTTTAAGAAGACCGCAGGCAATCTTGCTCAACATAGAATGATACAGTCTTAATATATACGTTTGGTAAGCTCCACATCTGCAAACATTTGACCTCCTCCATTGTCTCTCAGCATTAAGTTCCCATTCTAAACTTGGTCCTTTATTTATCCTTGAGCTTTAGGAACAACGCCAACGTATCTGCCAACATTTCTACCGACGTGTGCATGTCAAACTGACGTGAATATAAACGTACTTATACACAGAACATTTGTCACGTACGTCTTAACACAAATGCAACATAACAGCAAGTTAAGTAAACACAACTTTTGTTACTGGGCGCCACATTTCAGTTATCGATCAGGATTTTAAATGACAATACATCTCCAGTTTATACTACTGCCCATAAAAACCCATTACAGAGGTACTTGTCTGTCACTGGCACCATCTAATGTCGTACTGTTCCAGCCCACAAATGTTTAAAAGGTTACTTTTATGACCTAAAGATCAATTTTAAACCCTACATAGCAAGAGGAGAGTAATCGAGATACTCCTGGCATGGTTACTGGTCCGTTACCAATGATCTCAAAAGCCAGTTAAAAGGTGAACATGTAATATACTGGCACGCCAATGTTAGTGAGTTTTCTTTTGTCAAGTTGCCAGACCACCTTCACTTAACTTTCAACGCAGAGTGAAATGATACCTGCACTAACTTTTCCACATGCTACATCCGGATCACCGGACGCTGCACTAACAATGTTCAGTTCCTGCTGCAGACAACAGCTGTAAAATATTAATCCGCATATAATAACGGCAACAGCAATGTGTGCAACACGGACGCTCATTTTCATGACTCTACAATTCATTACATACAGCATAGACTGTGTGAAGTAGCACACCGTAAAACAGACCACAGTGTGCATTTTAATGTGAAAAAGAGAAACTACAATATTTCACCTCTGACAAGAAGAGCATATTTGAGGTTTATTAGTAAGAGCATCTTCTTTGTGTTCAGGGTTTCCACGGGTGCTTGAATTCCTTGAAAATGGTTGAATTTCAATTCAGTGTTTTCAAGGTTGTGAAAATGCTTGAAATTTGTGTGACGTCTATCTCAATAAACCAAGAGAAAACAAAAAATGTTTCCTAAGCGGCTACGCGCTTGATCCGATGCCTTTACATGCAGAACTCAGTTATCATACTCGCTTGGTGTTCTGCAGAGAAATAACAGTAGACGACTATCGACACCTGTTGGTCACTGTTATTGCGCTATGGTAGTTACACAATACACCGCTCACAAGCTGAGAATACAAGCCAATTCACAATTAGTTAAAAATCAAAACAGTCAATCTACCACCATATGAAATAATGCTTATTAGACCCATATTATTATGCCATACAGTGGCACCGCTGCGCTTCCCATGACCATCATGGCAAACACAACTAGTAGGCTACCTATTTAAAGGTGCTGGAAAAATGGAAAAACTGGTGCTTGAAGGTGCTTGAAAAGTGCTTGAATTTGTTCATGAAAAAGGTGTGGGAACCCTGTGTGTTGTTCTGATTACAAAGAAAGAGACAGTTTGTACGACGTGACCATTTGTTCTGCTTTAAACATATTTATTCTACAAATGAACAAGACAAATTCCTCAGAACTGTAAGAATTTCAAGTTATATCTGTTAGATATTTGATGTACCACTTTGGAAGTACTCGATGTGTAAGAAGGAAACAGCTCGCCTGCTAATACTTCTAAAGCGGAGTTATAGAAAATGTATTTTGTGTTTTTAACTTGTAAAAATGGAGAAATGATCTTCTGTAGTTCTGAATTTTTAGTTCCTGTACAAACAAACAAACAGTCGGGAGTCTTGTTATAACTCTAAAGTTTCCATATTATCTCTTCTATTCACCGTTCAATAACCAGAATCCTGAATATCAGTTTTATGTATTTTTGTTTCTTCACAAGCTAAACAAACAGAACACATTGTGTAAATTATTCATCCTGCCACATCAAACATTCATGATAACCGTCCTGATGCTGATTTTCTGTATTTGTATTTCCTTTTCAACACTTGACATATTCTATCTTTCCTATTTGTCTATCCCTGGATAGAGAGCTATTTTCCTTCATTTATCCAACACTTTAAGCTTGGCATGTAGCCCAGACACCTGCTTGGGTTTGGGTTTTGTTTGTATGGCTTAGTATAAGACCGGCAAAAACTAAAACAATAAGCCGAAAGTGTAAAATGCAAAGAGCTGCAGGCTTAGGTGTTGTACTGACACATGCACGAATAAGCAAAAAACACCATAACCCAGCAGAGGTCGTGGCTATTTGAAACTAAAAATGAACCGGCGTAGAAAAGCTGCTCATGTCGCCGCCGCTTTGACTTCAGCTGCTATTAATATGTCACAGAGTAGGAACCCTGAGATAACAGTGAGCACAGGAGCTTACTCTTCTTTTCCAACGTTCGTATGTGTGGCTCCGTCTCATCATTCTCCTTCCTCTGGTTCATTGGTCCATTACCTCTCTCTCTCTCTCTCTCTCTCTGCCCCGCCCTTCACATCACTCCTCTGGCCACTCAGGCACCTATGACCCCATGCGTGGGAAGCGATGGTAGAGATCAAGGAGTGCAAAAGGACTTGCTGCTATTAATTTTGCCCAGGCAACCTTCACAATAATCCAACGAGACGGCCGTTTAATTACACTAACCCTAAGCCCGCGGCGAGCATGCCTGTCCCGGCATTCTCTTTTCTCAGTGAATACCAAAGAGCAATCTCACTTCGCCTCCGTTAGAGGAGCAGAAGCAAAGTGTTCACTGTTCCTTTGCTCATTTATATTTTTCTCTGCATTGTTATCTAAGTCTTCAATTTAAAAAATAAAAAGAAATGTCAGGAAAAGATTATTGATGGCCATAGTGATGTAAGTTTATTTTATTTTATTTTTTAAAAGAGTTCCAGCTTGCTGGCGGAGGAGACATTTCTGAACAAAGGCTGAGAATGACTGGCTGTTGTATGTGCCCCCAGAGAGAGGCTGTGTTAGAGGTCATGGAAAAACGTGTGGGCTGCTGGCTGGATCATCGCTGTAATCTTTCTTAGTGTAAATTAAAAGCCTAATTCACTGCTACAAGCGGAAAAAAAAAATCTGTCTTAATTCTGAACATACAGAACATTTAGTACTATTTAGCAATGGTTTGCAGACAGATGTAAGACCTGAATAAACTCTGTAAACCTGTTACGGCTGATCGCAACAGTTATGTTTGTTTCAGCGCATTTCAGAAGCATCCCACTCAGCTCCACCGACGATATGCGGCTGTTCTATTTTTGACGGATGCCGCGAGCCGCTCGCGTCAATCAGCACAGAGCAGATCGAGCTGGCCGGAAGCCAGACACACAAACGGCATAGAGATTTTCAAAATACAACCCCCCCGGGTGCAAACTTCCAAATGCAAAAACGGGAAAAAAAATTGTAGCTTCATGACCTATTTAGGACCTGGTGCTGTGATGAAACATGTAGGTTTTTCCCATTCATTTGAATGTGTGGGGTGGGTTGTCCAATTTGGGTCGCAGGGGTGTCGGCCCGAAAACGGAGCAACCTGTGTCGCAGAAGTTGAGCTGGATCCAACTTTTGCAACGTCACGCTGCGGTCGCAAATCAGATGTTCAGATTCGGCCAAACGACAACACAATCAGCCTGAAATATCTCTGAAACTGAAGCAATCCAATCGGACTCTGAACTCTCTAATACTCTACCTGTTGTGTTCTGACTTTTTCTTTCATGTACCTAGTTTATTAAATTGCAAATTAATGCAAAAATAGTGAGAGAAGTCAGAAGATGCAGTTTCCATTGGTTAGTGGAGATAAAATGAAGCTGTCACTCTTCCATCAAGAGTTTTGAAGCAAATATATTTACTTTGTGGATGGAGTGGCAGGTCGAGTCGTCATGAGAGGTTACAAAAAGTTGATGAAATTTGAGTGTTGCTGTGAAAAGAAGTGGAACCCCTCGACCCGTAACTTCCATTTTCATGTAAATACACTGAAAGTTCATAAACCCACGCCGGATGAACTAGACCGCTATGATACTCCTGCGGGTGAGAGTGGCTTGACGAGTGGTCCTCCATCCCGTCAGTCTTTACTCACTTCCTCTCTATTTGCTATTTTTCTGGCCCGTCTCCCAATAGCTATCCCTTCACTGCAGGTAATTACAGTGCAGCGGCACCGCGGTCAGTAAAAGGCGAGTCCGACCACTCCAGGGGAAGGCACATGATCCATTAGCTGAGCACAGGGCACGACGGACCATTCCTCATTCCCATTTGTCTTTCCCTAAAACCCCCTCCATGCTGCCCCCTCATCCCACTCTGCTTCAGACACCTCCCCTCTCCTCCTGCTCCATCAAAGATACAGAATTCAGTACATTTGGTGAGAAACTCTTTAAAACGGATTTCAGCATGAGTGCTCCACGGAGCTTTTCTTTTTACATACCTGAATAAAACTGCACCCTGATAGCCAGGCAAGCAGCCAGCCAGTCGGTATGCACGCTAACTGAATCATTCACCGAGGGAGAATTTTGACAAAACAGAGCTCAGCTGCCTCGAATTCAATCAAGGCAAATGTAATATATTTTTCATATGCTGATACCGCTCGACTCCAAATAATATAACTGGCCCACTGAGAGGTGCATCCTAATGGCTTCAGAGAGTTTTCATTTACATGTCCTTTTTCATTCGCTTTCCAATGTCATGATGACAAAAACAGACCAACACAGACTCAACAACCTTCACAGGTTGGAAAAGAAAAAATCCCACACCGACTGCTGCTCTCATTTTTAAGAGACATACAGATCATGAACTCCTCGTGAGAGGAACAAGTAGGAAAACACGTGAAACACTGAATCGCTCCTCCGGCAATTTCCCAAACAATTAAACTCAATTTTCACAACTGTCTGTGCGGCTGCCACTCATGCTGCTGACGTGAGTCTCGCAGGTCCTGATTCTTGTAGGTTCGTGACTGAGGGAAAAAAAAAAAGAAAAAACTTAATTCCTATAATGATCTTCTTCCACGACTAACAGGTGAATCCATTAGCAGAGCAATGACAGAGAGGAAAGCCGGTAGGCTCGCAGCTTCCCCAATCACGTCCCCGAGTTAATGTTCTCTTGTCTTGTTTAATCAGGTGCAAAGTCTGAGCTGATCGATAACCCTACCCTTGATTAGCTGCCTCGTTATCAGTCTGCAAACTCATTGGTGCTCCAGTTAGACGCTAGATGTGCATATGTTCTTTTTTTCAGTTTCATAACTTTACCTAGATGTCTGTGTGTTTGCTGTTACATTTTCTTTTGCCTCTCCTTCATAGTTAAGGCTGAAAAACTCTAATACCAACATAGGAAACAAATGAAAACTGCCTGATATAGCAGCAGAATAATCCATATCCAATATCCAGGAGAGAGGCGTGAAAGTGAGTGTGCACTCTGACTGAAAACGAAATTCAAACAAGCAGACAAACAAATATGTTATTGCTCGACTTAAGATTCTCGACTGAAGCGAGTCGGCTGAAGGGTCTCGGACTGCTGAATCGAATCTTCAACTTTTCACGTTTTCCCGACACGTATCGCTTGTAAATGTTAAATTTAAATCATCGTCGATAGTTTTATCAGCGAAAAGAGAGTGAATTCTCTTTGAAGTGTGGTGAGCGTAGCTGCAACACTACAGTCGGCGTCTTCAATACCAGCGCTGTAAATGTCTTTCAGGACTGTCCTTTAGTATATAGAGCAACTTTATTGTTATTGGTCTAACAATACAGTTGCCCTATATACAAGTGTTGCCGGAGTCGTGACCTTGTTGCTTTCTGGACTGGTCTTGACATATTTTTTCCACCTTGGAAGTCGACTTTCACAAAGCACCTTCTTTCCGTTCCCCTGAGAGAATCTATGAGTCTGGTGTTTATCAGTCCCAGTCGGTCTTTCGAAGTGAGCACATCGCTTCACGGACAGAAATGGCCACTGCTCTTCGAGTTCACCAATGCTGGGTAGGGGGGTTGGTATTGACGGCATATTGCTAAGAAGGACTTGGCTACATTCTGCTGGTCAAGGTCCCTCTTAAGAAAAAAAACTCAGTGGTCTTGCTGCTGCTCATGGACATGATTGACATGTTCAACCCCTTCTGAATAAACACGGAGCCATAACCACCACCAATCAGCTCCCCCTCCATTCATCCGCAGAGCTTTCAGGGTACCTTTCAGTGATTGAGCGCCGGCTTCCAGACGGGTTCAAACATAAATCTCCAACAGACTCTGCAATTATTCTCAGCATGGCTAAAATGGTCCTGCTTCGTGTGGCGCTGGCCTTCTGCGTCACATTGTCTTGAGACTTATGAGCCTAGTTCAGGGGATTTGAATAGGGACACCGATTGGCATGCTTGAAGACGAGAAGAGAGTCTGCTGGAGAGTTGCCTAGCTGGCAAGATGTGAGGTCTTCACAGCCTGTGTGAGGAATTAAAACATTTTTATTGTATTATTGCACATATTGTTTGAGTATGTCAGAAACCCAAAGATGAAAAACAATCCAACATAAAACAAATACTTTACTGACTGTCACAAAGTCAGATTTTCATGATTATCGAACTCACAGCGAGAATGTTCATGCTTTAAACCCGACTGGTTCTTCTTCGCTGTGTGAACTTTTCACTCCACTCCAGCTTCCCGCAGGTTAATTGGTGACCATGAAAAAAAGAATGTGGCTTTAAATGTGAGAATGAATGGTTGGTTCTTTGTGCCTTGAACTGGCAACCTGCAACCCTGATAAGAAGAAGGTTCTGAAAAATGGAATGAATAGATCATTGTGGTCGAAAGAATTCACAGAAAATTAGAAAATAAAACACACGCTGTCAGTCGGTTCCATCTTTGACATTTCATGGCGAACAATTACCACCACCTACATTGTGTGAAAGAGATGGAAATGATTTAAAAGGCGCTGGGTTATTTACGTGATGTAAAAGACTAGTGCGTCTTTCCAAATCCTTCCAAAAGTCGCTAGAGAGGCTGAGGTTAGGTCCTGTATGTTTCGTGTGACGTGCTGATGCTCATAGAAGCGCAATGAGTCCAGGTAAGTTTCAACGTATTTAATGCGATGGAGATAATGAGATTTAATGTACACTGTCGGCATGTATCACGACGCATTCGAACTAAACGAAAAGTGGTCAACAAAAAAATTACGGCTACCTAAACCTGCCTCTCTCCTCCCCTAGTGCAGGTGATTCAGCCCCTAATATAACCTATGTCGATCATCTGCTGGCACCCATGTGACCCAAACCACACACATCACCGTGGCAACCAGACCAAATAAATCAAATCCAGAATACTGATATAACAAAACAATATATGGCTCCTACAAAGACAGTATCAATATTTTATTGACATGATCACAAAACTCCTCATTATTGTTTGAAATCAATTGCACTGTCCTGTTTTGTTTTTTTGTTGTTTTTAATGTTGTATTTTTGTAGTTTGATACTTTTATGGTTCTTTTTGTTTGTTTTTGCTTATTGTAAGGTGACAGAAAGGCACCTATGAAATAAAATGTAGTATTATTATTAATGTTTGTAAAATTATGTAATGTAAAAATTGTCAGGCCAGGACTCAAATGAGGACTCAGGTGCTTTATTTCGGGTCTTCAAGAACCCTCAAAAGAGTGAGGCTATAAAAGTTGAGAAACCAAAAATCACTCCGAAGAGGAAGAGACACTGAACTAGGTAAATCAAAAATAAACAAAATCAAAATCTCTCTCAACGAGGAAAACAACCAAGGGGTATGAACAAACATAATCTAAGAACGCTCTGACAAAACACTATGCTAATCTCTCAAAAACAAAAGGAGCTAGGCTAAGATAATACAACAAAAAATCACTCTAACGAGGAAAGAAACAAAAGATCTCTGGAACTATGAGGCTAGAACTAAGACTATGAAATTACAACAAAAAAGCACTCTTATGAGGAAAAACAAGAAGATCACAAAAGCAGGGCTATGGCTATGGTTCGGCACGGGACAAAGGGAGACGCAGACAATATATACACGAGGTAATGGGGAACAGGTGGAAACAATCAGGGCGGGGAAGACAATCAGACCGGTGACACATGAGGAAGGGCAAGTGACCTGAAACGAGAGGAGAGTTATCTTTCAAAATAAAACAGGAAGTGACAAGACAAGACAAAAACCCAGCTTGACCTCACCGCGGTGTGCCAAAAATAATATATTATTCATTATGAATGCACACAAATGTACATTGTGAACTGTGCTTAAAGCTGAGCCTAATAGCACCGGACTGCAGTCTTAAAGAGAATCAACAAGTGTAGCCATTTTCATGTGCATGAGCACTTTCCACACATTAGGAACAAAAGCAAAGAAAGAAAGAGGCAATCCGATTCTATTTTATCTGGAAGAAAGAAAAAGAATATGCGTTGGAAACAGCAGGAATAATTAGTACACACGCAGACACGGCCGTCTTTTCACAGAAATCTGCAGATTGATTCCATACGGAGCAGAACAGTAAGAAGTCCAATAATTGTTTTTCATGTAGTGAGTGATGAACTCATTGCATATATTCATACGCTATATGCATAAATGCATGTGTATGAATATATGTATATGTATATGTATATGTATGAATTTCCCCCTGATATGTGACTATGAGAAATTACAGCTGTCGGTGTGCTTTCTTCTTTTCCCGCCGCTCTCTCTCTCTCGCTCTTTCCTTGTTTCTTGTTGCTCTCGCTAACCTGCGCGGAAGAAATCCATTCCGCTGACCCTAATCTAAAAGCATGACACGAGGAGTAATAACTCGCCTCATATGGAATATGCACAACTCTCTGTCGACCAGATGAATAGGCTGTTCAGTTCTGATTGAAATAACATATGTGGAGCTTTTTAATCATCGGGTCAAGAAGAAGAAGGGAAAAAAACAACAACGACAGACAAAAACAAAACACTTCTCTCGCTTCAGTTAAGAGATGAGATGGCCTGGCTCGGGTTTACAGGTGACAGCCTCCAAACAAAAAATGCATTAACATAATTAAACATTTGAGATTGAGTAGCACACTGTACGAGAATTGTTTTGGGTTTTTTTTGCCATGTGGGGGCAGCAGAACAAGCTGAAATCATGTGTTCATACATTCAGATACAGTCGAATTTCTGGCTTGCTGGATAATGTAAGTCCACTTTTTATCCCTCCACCAACTGTTGGGAAAATATCTCCCACAGTTGTTGTTACACGCTCCACTGTGTTCACTAGGAAGTCACTATCTTTGTCTGCTGTTCGGTGCGCTGCACCCACTCCACGGACAGACAGGTGAAGTGGAGATAACGTTACTCAAGTTGATGGCAACTCCTTATGTTACCGCGAGTGCCATAACATATAATATATAGAACATATGGGTGATTAACGTTAACGGCGCTGGCTTGGCTGGTTGATGTTTCATCGTAAAGGTTTAGCTTTAAATGAGGTAAGCGAGCTGAAATGTGGCTGCTGCTCGATGTGTTTGGCTTTTTTCATTTAATCTCGCCGCACAATGTGAAACGTGAAGAGGAAAATGAGAAATGTTGTGTCTGGGGATAATTGAATTCATAATTTAGCTGTAATCTGTTTGATCAACTGGTTGGTAGTGAGGGGAAAATAAATGTGTTTTGCTTTTTTTGCCATCTGATTGGAGCCTAATGGAAAAGCTTATTATTTTTTGTTTTACATTTCATCAGTTTCTGGACATAGACATCTTCAGATTACTTATTTTGTCTGACCTATTGTCTAAAACGCCTAATTAATATAATTTAGCATCATACAAAAGAGATGAACGCACAAGTTTTCACATTTTATGAAACAGATAGATAGAGGGAGAGAGCTAAATGATGAAGCAATTGAGCAATTAGTTGATCAACAGAAAATTAATTGGGTTTTATATAATTTTCTTTAGGTAAATATGCCTAAAAGTCACTGTGAATGTGAATATCAGGCCTCTATCATAGTTCCAAAGTGCTGAACTGACCTACAGTATGATCCTGGGACAGAAAATAATCAATCAGTAATGAAAGTGAATAAATGATCCAAAATAGACTCTGTAGAGCCGAGAGAGAGACTCTAGAGCTGGGCGATAATTCTCTGTGGTTTTCTACGAGCGACGCTTTCATTTGATCCATTGTTAATATAAAAAATATTGATTTAACGTGCTCGGCGTCCAATAAAAGCTGCCCAATTTCGACTGATGGGGTGCGGTTAAAGTCTGTGAAAGAAAAGCATTTCTCTGCTGCTGCTGCTGCCTTCCAGTCAGCGGTTCAGCACCACGTCCAGTGGACAGCTCCTATTAAGGGCCGGGTTCGGTGGTTCTCATTGAAATGTTGAGATCTGTACGAGGTTGTTACACCTTTCTCAAACACACAAGCACTTTCTCACATGAAGCCGTCCATCAGACTATGCTGGAGATGGAAAAAGTTAACTTACCCAACGACTGAAGTTCAGGTTTTTCACCAACTCAAGCAACAAAAAAGCCTGAAGACCAACTGTCCAAAAACACATCCAAAAGGCTTTTTAATGCTGTAACTTTTTGTAAATGTATGTTATTTTTTATTTGACTTCTAAAATGCTGTGGTTAAAAGGCAGAAGGAGCAGCAGTGTGTGATTTTGAGAGGATGTTGCCGAAATGCCAAAGATTTTCGAGTAGTCATGTCTTACAAATCCAGCACTGTATTTTAAATTTAATGTGAAATTTAAAATTTCTCAGTTCAGTTCAGAGCTTTATTGTCCCTCCAGGGGAAATTTGATTTGCAGTGACAATGCAACTTACACAACAGACAATAAATAGACAAATAGTGACATAGAACAATGACGCAAAGTAAAGCAACCAAACTTGATTTAAGCAATCCTAAACGAAGTAAGATCATAGTTTTAATGTGCTGAACTGACCTACAGTATAATCCTGGGACAGAAAATTATCAATCAGTAATAGAAAGCAAAAAGTCTACAAAAGATAAAAAGATAAACAGATGCCACAAGAACAGTGCGATTTAAGAATTGTGCAAATTGATTGCACATGGAACAAAAGGAGAATTTATACTTATTTATTCGTGCCCTAGGTAGCTTAAGCTTGATTTGAAGTCAGATGGTTGAGAGGGGTTCTTTTGAAAGTCCTCTTTACAAAAGAAGGATTGCAACAAAAAAAAAGAAGTTGTTTTGTAAATGGAGAACAAAACAAAACGGAATGACAAGTGGAAGAGGGCAGGAAGAAACAATGTTACCTCGGAGCTGCACTTTTGGAGATGTTCTGACCCCGTCGTCACAATCACGATTTGGCTCTTGTCAGAGTTGCACAAATCCTTCACCCTTTCCCATTTTTTGTTTCTAACACATCAACTTTAGGGACAAAGTGTTAACTTTCTGCTTAATATATCCCACCCACTGACCGGTACCATGATGACGAGACAGTGATCAGAATTTTATGGCTGATCAGTCTATGTGTAAATTTAAAGACAATTGTCATGTGCAGAATTGCGCACGCTTTGCCGGGCGACAAACAAACACGCCAATAATTCACAGTTAAGTATACTCTGTTATTGTTTCAGCGCTTTCCTTCAATGTATTTGTTCCAATGGGTCTGGACTCGCTTATTTCACAGTGACGTTTAGGATAATTGGGAGCAAGAGTTTTCTCCCTCTCTGCTATTCAAGGAAATGTCAGTCAGCATTAGCATACTCATTTATAGAGTGCTACAGCTGTCCCTGGCTGCTACCTCGCCGACCCTCGCTCTCCACGCGCCCAGCCACCTCCTTTGAAGGAGGGTTATCACGACGATTATGAAAAATGACTCTTTAAAATAAAAGGGGAGGAGGGAGAAAACGATGTGACACATTATCTCAATATTAAGGGAGTTTGAGCGTATAATAAGTTTGGCTTATTAATCAAGGTATGAAAAGGGGGTAAGGAGCTGCCGAGTGAAGTTAAATGCCACTGTCAATCTCGGCATGAGTCACTTTCGACTTTAAAGGCCAATTCACCTGAATCCTGTCGCGGTATTTATAGAAACGGCCATGTCCCGATGGGACCCATAACCCTCATGTGAGGATTTTCTTCAGAAATGTCGTAGATAGTGTGCGGAAAAAAAACTTCAACATTCGCCGAGCATAACGAGTGTTTGTATGTGTGCGTGATTGAATACTGATGCAGCATCCTGTCTATAAGCTCTTGCGTCTAGAACATGTGCATGTGTGTATGCATATTAATGCTCCTACATGTGAGAACATGCATGCAAGTATATCCGTAAAGCACATTCTTAATTTGGCCTGTTAGCCCATTAGGGCTGTCAAATGAAGGGGTGGGAGGAAGATAAACCACGATCGCCCGGTGAGAAATATATTATTCTCTATAAGACCACTAGAAGAAAGAAAGCTTTGAATTCCCTGCTCGCTTTTCATGAATAAATGATGAGGTGTGTTTGAATGAATCCATGTCCTTTCTAGGTGTCCTTTCTAAAGTTCGCTAAATGGCAGACACGGCGGTACATTCCCGTCTACGAGCTAGGTGCTGCTAATCTGATGATGAAGCTATTCACGGTATCCCCCCTCCTCGTTACAAAGGCTTCTTCGTTGAAAAGCCTAAAGGTCCAGAATCAAACAGAGCACTGAGGTATAGCAGTATACTCTAGTGCCAAACATTAAGCCACCGCTGCTCCCTTGCTTTGCCGGGACTTGATTTGTGTCTCTCGTTCTCTTGTGCTGTGACATAAACAAACAGAAGAAATGCCACCGCGCGTCATCTGTCCCTAATATGAAAGAATGATGCGGCCATCTTTACCAAACAAAGGTCACTCCCTCACATTCCCGTGGTAAATCAACACATAAAGCTCCCACATTTACGTCACATCCCGTTCGTGGGTGTATGACAGGCCTGCACTTCACACATCTAATTGAATCGGTCACCGTCATTAAATACTTAGGCAGCTCGGGGGCAAATTAGCTCACAGACGTCTTTCAGAAGGAAGGGAAATGAGGACATACGGGACATGTCTCCGAGCTCTGCATAACAGACCCATGGGGAAAGACTACCAAAGAGTAGCGCCGGTCACAGCTCAAAGCAAAAGTCTAGTCACGCAAAGTCAGAGAGAGAGAGAGAGAAAAAAAAACAGGGTGCGGAAGAGAGAAAGGCGACTTCCTCAATGAGAGTCTGGGGCAAAGATAAGAGAAGAATTAGCACTTAATTTGTGGAGAAATTAATCCGTTTTCAGCATGAATCACAGCCCAACTCTGTGGCATTGTTCGAGGCGGTGAGCGCTGCTATCTCATGTCCCCAGATATTTGCAGGTCACTACAGAGGAGAGGATTTCAATTTGGTCACTGATGTTGGATCAAGAGAGAGGAAAGACACAAAAGAAGTCCTTTGTTCCAGCAAAGGGGGTTCACTACAAATGGCACATATCATCTTGGGAGAATTTCACAGCTGCCAAACGTGCACCGCGGCGTCTTTATGAAGGGAGACTGAAGGCCACACAACAGCTAAACTGAACAAACTGTAATTGGAGCAGCGTCTATTTGATATTGAGCGTTTAATCGCAGATCATTAATGCGGTGCCATTTAAAAAGCCTCAGCATCCCCAGAATATAGAGAAGGTGACATTTAAAAAGCCCCAAGTTCTCTCCGTCGACGCCAAATATTTCGCCAGTTGCTCAAATGAATTCACTGATGACTTGCCTTTGGATATGAGCTTGCACAACATAACAATACAGGAGAACTTTTCCAAAATGATTACACACCAGGCAAGGTTATGTGAAAGTACCGTCGGCCTCTGTTTTCCTCAGCGGAAACTAAAGACTGCAGTACCCTGGGTAATGCTGGTTGTGATTGGCATTCTCTATACAGTTGCACATCACTGACTTTTAGACCTCTCACCCACATTAAACAATGTATTCAGCGACACTTCATACATTGTAAGCGCAGCGTGTTCCTACATAAAGAGAGAAAAGGCGCTGTTCATTTCGAGACGCGTTCGTCAGCTGAACTTCCCGACCCCTGCGTCTCCACGCTCACATCTCTCCGTTTTGTGCGTCAGCCTTTTAACAAAACCAGGACGAGCTGCTGTCGTTATGAGCTTTGAACTGTTTTTTCTCTTGTTTCCGTGACTATTTTATTTCTGCGCGCCGACGTCGGTGACGGCTGTTGACAGTGCGAGGCCTCGGTAAGGAGAAAGAGCCATCGTTTTCATCCGGGGAGGAGAGCTTTCCCTCTCAACCCTTCATCATCCTCGCACCAGTGAATGGATTTTAAGAGACAAAGCGTTTCTCTCTGTCTGAGGTATGGGTATTAGACACAGCATTTCATTAGGGCTTCGACAGACCATGCATTCTGTGGATGTAAATTTCACAAGACATATATTAATAGGGGTAGAAGAAGGCGGTTGTTGTCAATGGGACTCGGTTTAAAAGGATGAAGCAGATGTTTTTCTGATTGTAAACAATGCATCAGCCTGTCAATGCTTTCTGCCTTCTGTGCCTTTGTTTCTAATCCAGATGTACGTCTTTTCATTTCGAGTACAATTTAAACAAATGCTGATCAATGTAGTAAAACCTCCAAAGCACTGGGAACTGTAGTAAATAGTGCAGTTGTTTGGGACTACTTTCAGCAGGATGGTGTTTTCAATATTGACCCATGTTCATTGCGACGTGAACTACCACCCATTGTACCTGTGTGGCTAATTGATTAATAGTTTTTGGACAACAATGTGGAATGGAGAAACAAGATCAAGAAACCAGGCTTGAATAGGCACAATGCTTGATAGTAACATCGATTCATTGCTGTTTTAGTCTTTTGATTGTGTTTTATTGACAAAATGACACCCCAAACTTGTTTTCTTTGAACATCTGACAAAGACATGGAAGAAAAATAACAACGGTGAATGTGCATAACACACACCTTCTACACAAGTGATGCCAAACTGAAGAGGTGCGAGTCCATTAGCTTCAATTATCAGAGAACTTTTCCAGTCGTTTCTCCATCTCCCATTGATGCCGGACGAAAAATGAGCTGTGTTCTCCCTATTAGCCTCGTCTCATTATGACACGGAACAAAAGCGAAACGCACAAAAGCCGCGGCAAGAATTAGAATTAATTCACGGCACCTGCGCTCAAAGACATCGAGCCTCCATTGGCTTCCTGCTGAGGATTAAGTAGAATTGATTGCAAGGCACATGGAAGAAAGAAACGGGGAGAAAACAACACATACATGCACAAATACACACGGTCCACACAGCCCATTTGCTTGATTTACTAGGCCCTTGCAGAAAACCTTTCGACAGGGTTTAATTAGCATGCATTTTACACCGTTTTTCATGTTTAAAAGGTGATGAATTGTATAATTAAAGGGCTCACAATGTAAATCAATGGGGCAGAAAGAGAGAAGGTAATTAAACAGAGCCCTGGCTGGTATCATAATGTTCCAACTTTCATGGGAGACAAGACAACCCACTGTGTCCAAACACTTGTTGACTGTGAGTGTAGGAATGATGACAACATTAACACAAGGAACTAAATGACACTCCATCACCGAGCGGACACGGCGCCTCTTGGGGGAAATTTGCAGAGCAGCATGGCATCTCTGGCGTGTGTCTCGACCTTTACGTCTTGCCAAAGCCACAGCTGCATGTTTGCTTTTTCCGCAGCCCGTAGAGAGACGAGGGCTCTAAAACAAATATTGCCCAATACCAATTTGCTCATTCCTCATCCTGCGTGATGAGAAAGTGCCAGGATCCGGCGCTGTCATGTTTCCGTCCTTAAACTGCATCTTTCGAATCAAGCTTGCGTTTTTTTTCCCCCAATTCTCCCGGGATTTATGACATTTTAGAGCTATGAAAAGCTGCAAATGCTGATGTGACAGACCTCATTTGCAGTCTCAGTCCCAGCGCTCGACAGACTCAAAGCCTTAGGTGTTCTGCTACTTGAGCAGCCAAAGATAAAGCTCTTTTTTTTTCTCCTTCTTTTTTTTTGGCCAGCCATCCCAGAGTTTCCTTGGATTGCCAGGGCTGGCGGCGGGGGTGCAGATGTGTGGTAATTGAGTTTGGAATGGGCTGTTTGAGGTGGAGCTGCCGCTATGCAGCTCAGTCATAGCTATCCTCCCAATTTTCTCTCTTTTAGGAGTTTTTCGCCCCAGGGAGTTTGCAAGTGAGAGGACTATGGCTGACTGTTACTGTTGCGTGGAGTTACAGATGACACAGGCTCCACTCTCATTGAGACACTCTCGCCCACATCCCGTTCTCACATAACTGTATTGTAGCCTACTGTGCTAACAAGATTAACCACTGGGTTTGGTTCAGACATCCTTATAGTTCTCTCCTCTGGCTCTTTAATTTACACCACAGTATGAATCTTTTTTTTTTTTGCTCTTTAATTTATAGTAAAAATGATAGTTCCTCTCTTTGGGATTTAAAAGCTGACTTCTGAAAGAGGCTTTAGAAGATAATTCTAGTTTATTCGAATTTACTTCTTCTTTCCATAGTTTTGCTCAACATTTTCCTTAAAGATGAAATATACAAGCTGTCAGACAACCAGGCAGACTGTAAGAAACAGCAGTTAAACCACTTTATTTGGAGGCAAGGTACCTGAAATGTTCAAACTCTTTCATGGCTCTCCTAGGGATTTGTTTCAAACCATACACTGTGTCACCCTTTGGGTTTGAAAAGGAAGCCAATAAGGAAGGCATTGTTTCTAATAGCCAGCGGGGAGCAACGCCACCGGTTGCAAAAAAAGAAATCAGATTGTCTAAAGGTCTATGAGAAAATGACATTTTTATAAGTCCCCAATTGCTAGTTTCAAGCTTTCCTCAATGCAGCAGAATATTCATATAGTATATCATGGCACCATTTAGAAAAAAAAAATAGACTACTACAACTCAGTTCTGGCTACACATGAATTGGGTGGAGTTACAGTAAAAAATAGACACGCCCAGGAGAAGGAGGGGGGTCTCTCCGGTCACGGTACTTAGCAGGCACCTGGCCGGAAGTCAGCTGGAAGACGGCTGCCATTCAGCTGGCGTTCAGCTTGAACGGGAACTTTTAAGTTGCTACTACTGTACATTTGCAATTTCATCAAGTTGATAGGCGAAAATTAGCGTTTTGTTTTTTTTTTCTCGGATGCTCATGCGCCCTCACAGAGAGTGCGCCCTGGGCGGTCGCCCACATTGCCCATAGCTAAAACCGGCCCTGACTCAGCTCATGTAGAGGTAATGAACTTACATAAAACCAGTTATTAGGATTAATAATGAGGAAAACAAAAGTTGAGCAGAAGAAAAGAAATCTAAACAAAAATATCCCTGCGTGTGTGCAAATCAGCAAATTTCATATAGCACTAATAGGGCGAGTTCTCATGTAGTGTACAAGTACCTCAGCAAAACATGATTTTAATACAGTTATTAACACTCACAGTATAATTTTCAGTTATAATGGTGAGAGGCATGCACATTGTTCCTCGAATTGGATCCTGCAGATTGGACTCCAAACAGAATCCTCAATGCCTCATCAGTTGGAGCAGCCATAACAAAGACGTTTAAAGAGTCATTACCATGGTGACCTGTCAATGCGAATCCATGGCTCTCCTCCCCAATCTTCCCATGACTCTTGTTAAGTAAGCAAATAAAATGTTGGAGTATTCCTTTTAAGCTCTAAATGATTCGACTGGAAAATGCATGTTGAAGCTGATGCCGGAGATAAACACGCCAACCGCGTTGACCTCACAGTTGTGCAGTGAGTGACTTCCACTGTGCCAGGGCAGACAAACACAGAGTGTCCCAGTTTACACAGTTGTATCCAAATATATAAATATTGAGAGATCTAACAGTCGACTGGCATCATCTATTTCACAGGTACATTCACCTTATCATGAGCCAACGCATACATATGACACTTCATGTTACTTGAACACTCTGGCTGTACAGATAATGTTCTGGCGTGTTCTCAAAGGTACGAGATTCCCATTCCACTACCCACATAATAATGATGGATATACCATACGATATCGCCCATGCAGATTCCTCTTCATTTTGATGTCCATTGCTGTGGTAGTGCAGCGTGGGTGGCTGTCATCCAATGTCAGAAAACACCAGGTGGAGCCCACATGACCACCTGGCACATGAAGCACGCGATAATCCATCCTAAACAGTTTTTTTTTTTCAACAATCCATCCCTGTTCATCCCCCCAACTGCCCACCATGCAACGTCGCCAATGTACACCCACACACACACACAGTCTCTGAGTGGGATGAAACAACCATGGACCCAACCGTCTTACTAAGACTGTACAATATCTGCAAGTGTCGCATATTGCAGCATATTTAGTATTTACCAGTATATAACTCACCATGCTCTTATCCACTGCACTGTAAACTTTAATAAGTTGACTTTACTTAAAAATAATATGCAAATTCGGTGCTTCAAAAAAAGTAATTTCTGTTGATTTAGATAAATTAGATTACAGTAACTTATTTATTCTGAATTTGCAGTACTTAAATTAACTTATATAAATTGGATTACGGTAACTCAAATCAACGGATTTTAGATTTTTATATTTAGCTTAATATTCATTAATTGTGAAAGCTTAATTCTCTTTAGTTTTACTCATCTATCATATTCAGGTAAATTTAACTTTAATTTTCTTGACCTAAATAGACATTAAAACGACACATGCTAATTTAATTAACAACAACAACAAAAACACATTACCTAATGGTAATGAGCACTAAAAACACAATGAATGGTCAACACTTATTGGATTTACTTAGTGCAATTACAATTTATTTATTTATTTTTAAAGATTATTTTTTGGGTCTTTTTATGCCTTTAATGATAGTACAGCTGAAGATAGACAGGAAGCAGGGGGCAGAGAGAGGGGGAGTGACATGCAGTAAATTAGTCGTCCGATGCGGGAATCGAACCTGAGCCAGCTGCAGCGAGGAATATAACCTCCACACCCGGGGCGGTCGCTTAACCCACTACGCAATTACAATTTATTTTAAATGCTCAACAATGCATTTATGGCTCTGGAACATAAAATATTTACTTACCAAATAGGTGAAAATTATCCAGTCGTAGCCGACACAACGATGCTTTTAACGGAGCTCCGGTTTACCGAGGACTTGCCCAAACTCGTGAACTGAAAAGAGAGCAAGATACGGCGCCAAGGTTTGCGCCAGCCAGTGTTCTCCAACCCCAAATTACTAGTTATATATTTAAGATTAGTCTTCATAACAGGTTGATGATTTCTGAGTTTGGTTCACTAATCATTCTCTAATTAATTTGAATGTTAGTATTTACAGCGTGGGCATGCTTATAACATTTCTTGTGTCACTGCACTGTATCACCAGGTCAGGTTACAGTTTGTACATTCATCGAAAAAAGTGACTCTGATTCTGATTCAGGCGACTGAATCTAAACGAAGCAGCGACTCCTAAGGAAAACAGTTGCCTCCTCTAGATATGACACATGTAAGACAATCTGCCATGCCTCTTTCCGATTCACGCCAATCTAACTCCGAGCTATGTGTATCTCCTTTTCATCCTGTGCTCCTTTTCATTTCGCAAAAAAAAAAACGTGGCCTTCGTGTTGCATGATGCGGGCGAAACCAAAGGGAAAGCCCATTACCGAATAATGTAAAGATTACACACGGGGAAACACAAATTGAAGCAAGAAGCTCACAGGAGGTCGCTTTTTATTTCTGTTGTTGAAAAGATCTGTCCGAGTGAATAAGGAGAAGACCATGATAATTACTGGCAACCCGACTACATGAAAAGATAAAAGAGAGCGTTTGAGAGCAAAGATTAATCGGTGTTAAGGTGACTTGTAAATATCTACAGGACGGCACAGGGAAACACAAATGGCTGATTATTCTAACGAGTGTGTTCGTTATTTGTTATACAAAACATCGGCTTTGACTTTGTACTTAAACCACCCACCTTGTTATCTCTTTATACTCAGTGAGATGCATTCTGTATAGGTGGAAAGCAGGGCACGCTGCAGACACTAACAGTAAGCAGAAGACATCAAATGAGTTCCTCCAAACAAACAACTATTTTGAATCAGAATAAAAAAGAGGAATTGTGTTTTCAGCATTAACCGTGACTTTTATATATTTATTTGTATTTTTTCCTGCAATCACTTGCAAGCACAAAAAGTAATTGGGTTCAGATTATTCTCCGAAAGGCAAGGATAATTTCTCCTGCGCTAAAAAATCAACAGGGGCAAAGCTCAGGACTGTGTGAAAATTTGATTTCGTGTGCTTCAGGGGAATTGAATAAGGCTGTTGATGGAAGTTGCGCAGAAGGGGTCGGGGAGATGTGAGAGTAGCCAACCGCCGTTTCTTGGAAGGGTTACAATTTAGAGGGCGGAGCAGATGGACGGCCAGCAATCAAACAGGTGCTGTAATCAATTCAGCCTGAGAGTTCATCATGAGCCTGTCTGAGAGGCAGAGTGGAACCGAGAGACGGCGGAGACAGAAAAGAAGCAGACAGACGGCTTGCTGCAAACAGATCAAGACTTTGATTTAAATATATTTGTGCAGAATATCAGTGGATGGAAAAAGTCTTTTGTCAAACACTTTTGCTAGTCTAGTCAAACACAGTAAAATATCATAGGAAGATTAACATGAAAATGTGCATATTGTTTTGCATTTTAAATGTCAGTTATGCTGGTTTATGAACATATTCCCAACACCCTGTGGTTGTGAAGTGAAGCCAGTGCCCAAGTTAAACAAAAAAAAAAACTGCAGTTCCTCAAACGTCCACTTGAGGCTGGCTCCAGAAGTGAGTCAATCTCCATAAGTCCTCATGTTAGACAGCAGAAATAAACATGTTTACAGCCTGGTACAAAAAACAGTTTTGGTCTCTATAGATAATTACCCCGTTCATGATAACTGTACTGAGTGTAATTTTTTATATAACTCACCCATTCACATATTAAGAGCTTGGTTCTTTTGATAGAAACAGGGTTCCCACACCTTTTTCATGAACAAATTCAAGCACTTTTCAAGCACCTTCAAGCACCAGTTTTTCCATTTTTCCAGCACCTTTAAATAGGTAGCCTACTAGTTGTGTTTGCCATGATGGTCATGGGAAGCGCAGCGGTGCCACTGTATGGCATAATAATATGGGTCTAATTAGCATTATTTCATATGGTGGTAGATTGACTGTTTTGATTTTTAACTAATTGTGAATTGGCTTGTATTCTCAGCTTGTGAGCGGTGTATTGTGTAACTACCATAGCGCAATAACAGTGACCAACAGGTGTGGATAGTAGTCTACTGTTATTTCTCGGCAGAACACCAAGCGAGTATGATAACTGAGTTCTGCATGTAAAGGCATCGGATCAAGCGCGTAGCCGCTTAGGAAACATTTTTGTTTCCTCTTGGTTTATTGAGATAGACATCACACAAATTTCAAGCAATTTCAAGCACTTTACAAAAAATTCAAGCATTTTCACAACCTTGAGAACACTCAATTGAAATTTAAGCATTTTCAAGGAATTCAAGCACCCGTGGGAAACACTGTAGAAAGGTCAGCGGCGTTAAGGCCGGTGTTCATTCAGGCTGCCTCCACCTACAGTCCGGGTCGTAACACATTTTTGGATCAGCTGAGATGAGGCGGGTCTGCCAAGCTGGTGACGCCAGAGCCACCAGACTCTGAGCTACACAAGGGTATCATGGTGGATATGACATCCATATTTTATCTGTCTATGAGCCTCACAGATGGTGCCACGGTGAACATTACACCTGCAAAACATCGAATGTCAGCACTTCTCTTTGCCTCACAGAGCCTCTGGCATGAGTGTAAATTCTCGGGCCTTGTCAAGTGTTGACATTGTCTTGTCATGTTAAATATTGTATAGGCTTGTATAGGTCAAGCAGGCAATCTGCCGCGCCTATAATTCAAGGCCGACGTCGGTCATAACGCGGTGACAGCAAAACAAATGCTACTTTTTTCCACTACGACCTCCCTGCAGTCACAGGTAGATGCTGATTCGGCTTCTGCTTTTGTTTTTTTCAGTCATTTTCAGAATCGACACTTTATTTTCGATTGGCAGTCGGTCTCTTTGTTGTAAGACTGCTAAATGACGTTCTGCACACAGACTGTTGATCTCGTCTGAAGCGTTGTGTACTGATGTGCAAGTCATCGGATGTCTTTAACCTCCTCAAACATTCTTGTTTGGATAGCTCAGCGTGTAATCACAAGAGATACAAAAGATCCAAATGAGTTTGCCTGAGTAGATCATTTGATGAAATAGGCTGTGTAATTTAAATCTCCCTGGCATCACTACCTGCTATTTGCTTTACATCCACTAACTTAGCTAACTATAAACTTGACGAGGAATAAAATGATGCCGTCTGTTATGTCTGGCTCCCTCTTTGCTCTTTTAATATCCTTCCTCCATCTCCTGCACTTCACTTCCTTTCTTCTTTGCAGCTCACCGGTCTGTGGACGTTTATTCTTTAACCGAACCATTGTTCTGCCAGTCCACAATGAAGGCCAGAGCGCTATCACAGTTTCATCTGGACAGAAATCTACAGACCTTTCGCTGAATGCACACTCCTGTGGCGCGGTGGACGCTGAAAGCACATAAAACACTGTAGTGACTTCCATTCAGAGAGTTTTTTATCACTTGCCAAGACAAGAAAGAAGTTGTCTGCGCAGTTCTGACTGTATAACACATTGTCTGCAATCCCAGGGGCACCGCTGACCTTTAGGAGGGGAGGAGTTAAACAGACCAACAAAACAATTCCATTACTCTGATTAATTGATTTTGAATGCTTTCAGGGAATTGGCTGGAAGGGGTAAATGGGGCTTTATGCTGTGGCAAGAAGCACTCAGATGATTGTAGTTAAAGCCTAAGGCATAAATGGTTTCTTGGAAAACTCTATGCAGTTTTTAATAACGGCCATCATTTTACATGCGGCACTTATACGCAGTAGGTGCGTATTCACAATATGGATGCATGTAGGCAAGGCAAGTTTATTTGTATAGCACAATTCAGACAAAAGGCAATTCATAGTGCTTTACAGAGGCAAGGAAAAACATTTGACATTAAGGCAAGCACAGGGTTCCCACTGCTTTTTCATGAACAAATTCAAGCACTTTTCAAGCACCTTCAAGCACCAGTTTTTCCATTTTTCCAGCACCTTTAAATAGGTAGCCTAAAATTCAAGCATTTTCACAACCTTGAAAACACTGAATTGAAATTCAAGCATTTTCAAGGAATTCAAGCACCTGTGGGAACCCTGCAAGCAGTAGCAAAAGAAATTTAAAAAAATAAAAAGAGAAGAAAATTTAATTAAAAACATCAGAATGTCATTTAAAATCATTAAAACAGCAAATTTTAAAACAATTTAAAACATTAAACGAATCACTGGATTATTATTAAAAAGTCTTTAAAAGAGCTCAGCTATAAGCATGTGAAAAGAGTTTTTAACCTGGATTTAAAAGTGCTCAGAGTTGGGGCTGATCTCAGTCCTGCTGGTTGTTTGTTCCAGTTGTGAGCAGCATCACTGCTAAATGCTGCTTCACCGTGTCTGGTTTGAACTCTGTGCTTCACTATCTGACCTGAGTCAGTAGATCTCAGAGCCCTACTGGGTCTATATTCTACTAACATGTCGTTTATGTATTGTGGGCCTAAACCATTCAGTGATTTGTAAACTAGTAGCAGAACTTTAAAATCTATTCTGTAGCTAACTGGGAGCCAGTGTAAAGACTTAAGAACTGGCGTGATGTGTTCTGATCTCAACTCGAGCTGCTGCGTTCTGGATGTAGTTGATGTAAATACCATAATCAAGGAAAAGAATGCATACATACATGCAACAGCAGGTACAAAATCTAAGCCCATGTGTGCAATTTAAACCCACTGTGACCAGTGGTCACATTTTTAGAAACACATGTAAAATGTATAAGCAAGAGGACAAAAGAGAGATTGTAAGGGCTCATTAGATCAGTCTCCGGAGTGTGGATTGCCACCTGTGGAGCCTGGACGACTCGTAAAGAAGTGACTAGGGACGGCGAAGTGATGACAGAAGAGCAAAGCGTGGGACAGGCTGAACAGCGGGATGGGAGGGAGAAAGAGAGACTCTGCACACGATGGAAAAGAAACGACTAAACAAGAAGACTGATGTCTTCAGTTACCGCGCGTTATAGATGATATTCAAAGCATGGGCCTGCATTTATCACAGCACCGCTGCTGTTGTGCTGTCACTGCGACACCAATGGTGGAGGGGGCCTGCTGCTGTAGTGTAAGGGTAAAGTGTGTAGGAATGGAGAAAAAGTGGGGAAGGGAAGGGTGGATGAATGAGCAACCGCGCGTTCATGTGCAAGCAAATGACTTGTGAAGACAGAAGGATGTCCGCAGTATGAGGATAGATGAGTCCCGGTACCTTCCCTGTGTAATACTCACCCATTCTTTCTTGCAGCAGAAGATTATGGAGGCTGCCAACTCACTGATACGTGGGAGATTCTATTAATTAACACTTTGGACTGTCGCAACTCAGCCTGTCTTTTCCTCTGGCTCTCTGGAGGATCTGGGCAGGAGCCCAGGGACGAGGCTTTTTGAAGTGGGAATGAGACGGGCACCTGCCGAGAAAAAAGAAAGGTGAAAAGCAGCCACCAGGGTGGGATGACACGGGTGCAGGAGCTCTGGGAGTGTCTTCTGCACCGGAGTATCATGCATAGACGCTCTCATTATGGTATGGCGATGAGTCATGCTGTTCAAATGGGCTGTCACTTGCAGTGAAGCTCAGGGACTGGGGAGACAATGAACAAACACTTGTGATTAGCATTAAAGAGGAAGCTCTTTCAGAACTGTCTAGACTCGCAGTGTCGAGCACGCAGCCTCACGCTGGGCTGGCAGACTTTTACTGTCATGCAAGCGGAAGAATTGTCGAGCTAATAAACCTGATTTTATGATTTTCTTCTTTTTGAGCCGGAAAAAAAAAAGACTAAATAAATGTAGGAGGAGATATGAGTCTTTGAGATGCTTTACTGTGGTATGAATAAAAACAGAAATGTAGCTTTTATAGCAGCAAGCTTGCCATACAACTCTCATTAAACAGTCACTTGATTTTATGAGGAGTTTTATCCATACCTCTGAGGTATAACTCAGGTGCCATTGATGTGGCATATATTGCTGTCCCGTAAGATGTTAATGCAGCTCCTCGCTTTGGATCCCAGAAAGAAATACTGTATGTTTGCCTAATTGATCCAGTCAACAAGGCAAGCTCCCGTCTGAAGAACTCCGGAGGGGAAACCTCGGAGAGTTTTTAGATTTAATTGACTGGATCACGTTCTTCCTATGCTGTAACCGAAGCACCGCAGCTTCCACGGGGGAAGGGTCTCACCGGGTTTACAGATGCAGTCAGACATGTTCTGCAAACATGAGATCGCCGTATGCTGTCACTCAACTGAGAGCCGATATGCCTCTATGCCATGCTCATGTCAAACAGCAGAGAGGGTTCACAGACAAGGAATGCTTACCGCCGTGCCTCTCTGCATTAAGCAGGTTGCAGACCCCGTTTTATTCTCCCCTCCGTGACGCCATTATCGTACAATGACCTACGGCAATTATTATTCGCCACAGCTTTCAGCTTTTTGGTTAAGCCCCCTCAAGGCACAACGTATCATTTTCACACTCATAACAACACAGCATATGCAGAATATATCAGTTTTTTTTCCCCGTAGCAGCTGCTGCATGCTTATTTCAGCTGTGACTGTTTGGATATCCATGTGGCTCAGTTTGAATAACATTGTTGTCTTTAATTTCTTTCTCTTTGATAAACCGATACTTACAGTGGTTTAAAAAAAAAGGGCCTTCTGATGTGTGTCTCTGGATCTTGTGGTGACAATGTGTGAACGAGGGGGGAAATCCAATCATCCACTGAGGCTCGAGATGGGGCATATCCGGGGCAGTTTATCACAGTGAGGACAGCTGGGGCGCCTCATCACGCTGTCAGATCACTGGTGGCAGCAAGAAGTTAGAGAATCATCATTTGTTTTCATTTCCCCCCTCCTCTCTTTGCTGTCACACTCCAACATCCAGCCATTCCCTGTTTGCCCTGACCTTCCCTGCTGACTCTCTCACCTGTTCCCACTTTCCCCCATCAGCCCTTTGCCGTATTTAACCCACCCATTCCATATTTGATTGTTGACATTGCCATGCACCTTGTGCCTCGTATCCGGAGCCTTGTAATCTGCCCTGTTTGAACCTCTGCACGGTCTTCCTTTGGGTATGTTTGCCTGTTTTTATTGCATTCCTGATTCACACCCTTCCCTACCTTGTTAACTCCAGTGTTTACAAAAAAAATCCTTGAACTGTATCAGTCTCCCTACATTGTCTGCATTTAAATCCTTCCCTCGCTGCCTTCGCACTCACCAGCCGTGACATTATGTATAGATTTTTTTTTTATTGCTAGTTTTATTGCTTCCATAGCATTTTACAAATCACCGTTCCAGCCATCCATGGCTTCCCTCCATTTCCATAGAGTAAGAAAATCAATTAGACAACAATTGAAACCACCACTGTGAACATCAAGTTTGCACTTACTTTGGAATATGATTTGGTGAAAATGTATGCAGGGTTTGAACTTCTCTCTCAAAGACTTCCAACACTTCATACACTTTTGCTCATACCCAAAAGTGTGAGACATCATCCCAAATTGTACAACTGATTGCGTGTTAACCTTCTCTATAATGGAAGATTTTGGAACAGGTACAAACACTTTTGCTTTGGTGTGTTGGTACCCATTGTTCTGATTTATTTCCTACTTTTTTCCTTTTCATCGTCTCCGTTCAGGAGAGGGATGTCAACAGGCTTTTTAAGAGGCAGAACCTTCCCGAAAAGCACCTGGACCCGACTCCGTCTATCCATCCACTCTACAGCACTGTGCCGAGTAGCTGTCACCAGTGTCCACTGACATCTTTAACACCTTACTGGAGACATGCCATGTACCAGCCTGCTTCAAAACCTTCACCATCATCCCCAACCCCCAAGAAACCCAACGACTGCAGTCTTTTGAGTGCCATCCAATCTCAAAGTCATCACCAAGCCTCTCCTGGGTCTTCTGCCTATGGAGCCAACAGGTCTGTCGATGATGCAATTAACATGTCTCTCCATTAAATCCTAAAGGACAAGCCCTGCCAGATGAGGATCAGAGACCTCCTGTCTGGCAGAAAGCAGCATGTGAAGCTTAGAAAACATCCCTCCTACTCTTGGACCTTCAGCACAAAATAGCCCCAGGGAAGTGTCTTCTAATTTGTTCTTGTGACCCGGTGCGGTCAGAACTCTAAACTCTAAGGACAGCGAGGCTGTTGATTACATATGGAACTCAGCCTCACCTGCCCGCATCCCCCTGTTGACTCCCAAGTTGACACAAGTCCTCCTGTTTCCTGGGCACTATCATCACCCAGGACCTCGAGTAAGAGAGGAACCCAGCAGAGGATGTAGTTCTTGTGGTACCTGAAGAAATCAACCAGTCCAACCACAGTGCATCCTTGACTCCTCCATGGCGATCTGCTATAGCTTATCATAGCTTGTCAATCACTCTGCTGACAAGTTGAGGCTACAATCTTCTATCTTTCAGGACCAGTACACCTCCAGGAACCTGAGGTGTTTGAGTAGTACACAAACCTTTTGAGACGCTTGCTACCAGCAAAAGAGACGAAAACCTCAGGCCACAAGAACAAGTTTCTTCCTAATGGAAATCGTCCTCACCAACAAGGCATGGATGACCCCCCTGACATAGATTTTCACGCTCCCAGATTCTACACCTTACATTAACGAGAGTTCTCCACCGTTTGACTTTTGCACATCTTTTTCTGGGTAACCTTTTAGTAACTATCTTGCATTATTTAAGATATTCTGCATACTGTGATCTTGCACTTCCCTGGTGAAAACCTTGATCATTCTTGCACAAAACTGTACAGCCCCCCCCCTTCCTTTTTTAGTGTACATACATTTATAATAGCTTTTTCTTTCATGTTTTATTGCCAGTGTTCTTTTCTATGCTTCTTGACTTTAGTTTTTTTAATCTCCTTTATATGTTGGCAGGCTAGAGATGAGTTATCAAGAATTCACAATATGTCATCTATACAATGTGCAGTTTCCATACCTCCATCATTTCGGACAGCATTTTCATTCAAAATTGGATTGACGTGTTGGGGGTTTCATAATTAAGTTAGTGTGTATTCAAATTTTCTTCCCACTGATTAACATGCTACTCATATGAAACACAATGTGCCCTTTCAGCCATACTCAGTTTGGGATTATTGCCACCTCCCCAGAATGCTGGTTTCAATTACTAACATTTAAATTGCCCGGTAACCCACCATTTCTCTTTCATCACCTTACCTTTCAACTAAAAAAAACTCATCTCAAAATTGCCTCTGGGTCACTATCTCATCAGATCTGTAAAGAAAACAGCAAGCTGACTGCAGAATTTCAGGCTAGAATGAAATCGCTCTCGCCCTAAGTTAAGCATGCACGAGTAAGGTTTATTTTAAGACTCTCTTCTTGGTAAACCTACGTGGTGGCCAACAATTTCTCTAGGTATAGAAACAGGAGGTATTCTGTACACAATGTGACCCATTTCTGAATGAATAATACTGAATTTAGAGTGCTTACTTTGTGCATAACATGTATTTCTAATGAAGGTGTACCAAGACCCGTTTCTGGCTTCTATCGCACAACAAACCCTATGGGAACAACAGCTGACAGAGAGGAAATGATGGATTTGGGGTCACATTCAGACTCTGGGATGCATAAAGATCACAACTGTGGGGAAACAATCATGGAGTATTCTATCTAATCTGTTCAGATGTTTGTAGTTGCACTTCACGTTTAAGATTCACCAAATACCTGGCCACCATCCATCTCAATATGGCTGCAGTTTATCTTAAACTGTGACCAGGGGACTAGGAAGAGCAATTACCGCCTCCGCCTCTCTCACTGCCACCTGTGTATCTTGCCAACATGCAGGTGGCAAAGTAGTGTGTGTCTGACGATGTGGTAACGGACAGATGCAGTGTGTGTGTGTGTGTGTGTGTGTCTTTATGAGAGTCACATAAATTCGCTCCCTCTTCAGACCAGTTGCTGGTACCTTCCCCGCCCTGACAGCTCCATAGATTAAGCCTCGAGAGGCAAAAAGTGCTGCTTAGTATTCAGCAAAACCCATCTACGAAGTCTGGGCCAAACCAGTAAGGAGACAGTTGCTCAGGTGTTGCCACCAAAATGGAGAGAAATGTGTGTGCAGTAAAAGTAATTAAAGTAATAAAATATGCATCTTGCATTTTAAGACTGAAAAGATCATTTCAAAGTTGCATGAAATAAGTGTCAACGTAATTCACCTAAGACTTCTGGTGCAATGCTTTTTTAAATCATTTAAGGCCCAGCTTATCACAGTAGCATATTTACATGGACAAAAAGTTTGCAGGTTTGTGCCGTCCCTCTGCTGTCCCTCCTCTGCTGACGTATAAACTGCTCCACAGAAATGATTTGAAGGCATTTATGAAACAGTATTTGATGCTACAAATATTCCTTATCTTAGAGAAAAATACCAGGGACTTTTTCCTGTTATAGTACTGACGTCTACCATCTAGCCCTGCAAGTAGCAACCAGGACTTTTACATCATCCTACAGATCCTACATCATAAAGACATGAGGACAGACGTTAAATGTAATGTTAATTGTGACATGTATGTACTTCTAATATATATATATTTTTACCTCTGTTAATATTTTGCATTAACATTTTTTTTAAATCTAATTTTCTTTTATCAATTTTTTTCTATTGCTCCATAAATACAAACTAATTTAAATAAAGTGAAATTCTTTTCTGTTAAAATCAGGATGAAACTGAATGTTGGACTATTTTTTTAAATATATATATATATATATTTCACACAGCACGTCAAAAATGAAATCTGTCGAGAGCTACTTAGGTTTTTCCACTTGACTTTAGTCGAGACACACTCGATGGCATTGCACACTCACCCTTCATAAACACTCGTCTCCTCTCCTCCTCTGCTTTCCTCTCGTTTAAAGATAAATAGCCACGGGAAGGTCAAAACCAACATCCAATCAGTGTGCGGCTTCTGATAGGAACAGGAATCATGTATATTTAACTTTTAAATGCGTTCGCGCTGCATGCGACTTCCCTTAATTGCTGCCTAAATAAAAAAAACGGGCAATTATAAAAATGTACATGCAACTCAAAGTATAAATAATGAACGGAGGTACAGTATTTATGGAACGCAAGAGTTTTCAACATTGAAGGCTCTAAGGTAAGATAGGTAGAGGCAAACATGATGTGGTATTTTTATCACAGATATTTCAGGCCTCTATTTAGGGAGAAAAAATGCAAATATGTCTTTCTGATGTGGTTTATATCAGTATATGAAGACGACATGTCTCCAGGCTACGCTTGATGCACATCAAAACTAACCTGAGCAACTGATTCAACCACCATGATCTGCTCCGTGCTTGCCGGTATTACAGAGTGCTACACGCTGAGGCTGAAACAAATTTTAATGTGGAGTACTTTGCCGAATGGGTAGAATTTTGAACTATTCTTTTTTCCCCATTATCTCTGGTGTTAAGGAAAGGTATGCTCAGCAGAGGATACATTGTTCCATGCACAAAGGTGGCAAATGGGCTACTCGACCTTGCCTGGATTTTATCAATCTCGTGCTTGCACGGAGGTGAATATAAGGAAGTATTAACAAGAAGTTGTTTTTTTTTGCATGAAACTGCACAAATAAAACGGATGGGCCGGAGAGGATTTTAATAAGGTGTAGGATAGTGCATGTCTGATGAATATTGCATGAATATTTATCAACTGATCAATGTTTTATTGATTGGTTTGTCATCACTTCAAAGTTTCAGAGTTTGACTTATGGCTTTGGGTGGAAAATGCAACGTAACAAATCAGTATGTACTTTTGAGGTGTCTGCACATAGATGCATAGTTTCATACTAATACTATGATATACATATATGCTTTACATCAAGATAATTGTTTGGCCTGCTAGCTGTTATCTTGGTCCATCCTGACTTTAAGGATATTTGGATAGTGGTACCAAAGAGCTGTCAGGGGTGTTGATGATTGTGTTGTAATACATGTTAACAGAGTCATGTAAGAAAGGGTATCTCAAGTCCCATACAGTGTTTTTTTCCCGTGTGTGTTTCCTTTGACGTGGTTAAGGGAGAGATTTCAGGTCAAAGGTTAAGAGCAAATTGTTGGGGCATCCTGGGAATTCTGTGTTGTGGGCGTGGCACTTTTCCCTGTGCCTCCTGGATCATCATCAGATGAAGCACACCTGCCGTTCCTCACCTCACCTGCCTTCCATCAACTCATCACTCCACCTGCATATAAACCCTGGCCTTCCTCCCACTCCTTGTCAGATCGTTTGTTCAACCTCCGAGGTAGATCACGTTCAGACCGTCTTTAACTACCTGTTCCTTGTGCTCCTTGTTGTTTTCCTGAACTCTAACCTCCGATCTTTTGTGCTCAGGTCCATCACCATCGTCCCTCCTGCCGCCTGCTCTCCATCCACCACCTTCAGACAGTCCAGACTCTGTGCCTCCTCCATCCATTCCCACCACTGCGTCACCTCAGCCATTCTCTCCACCTCGTATCGGACCCTCTCCTTCCCCTCTCTTCCCACACCTCAATAAATCCCATTCTCTCTCTAACCGTTGTCCGAAGCCTGCATTCTGGGTCAACCTGTGCAACCATGACACTCTTTTCTTCCGTCCCTATCTTACACTGATTTATACTATTGTTTATGTAGACTGCATGTATTGTATTGTATAACCTCTACGGTATATAAGGGCTTGTCCCGCATAGTTCGAGAGAGTCTCATCATTTGGCCAGGGGCTCTCCAAGTAACATTTTACCTGCTGTGATACTGAACGTATTGTAATGAATTTGTTATATACAACTAAGACAGTGTCGGCGGAGTTTCTCTTCAAACATCTTCAACTGCATCATCACTGAATTTACGACACTTTGATAATAAACAGGAGGATTTTCATGCTGACATTACTAATATAATATTCATAATGAGGGAGTGTATGGTGGTCTGGGACACTTCATCTAGTCTGGATTAACATTATCACAGCTACAGTAGCTACCATGACTGTCACATCTCATTGGGATTCCATGTGTAACAGCTAGCCAGAGCCAACTTCTGAAAATGTCCATAGTTATTGAGCATATATAGAGTTATTGTGATGTGGGGGACGAGTATGTCAGTCCCTTGCTCAAAAGTTACATAAATATGAACATATGAATCTATATATTCACAGATTCTGTCTTTTATTTGAGTATACAACTGGAATAATATTGATATCAAAGGTGCTCACCCGCTTCATATTTTTATTTTTTTATTTTCAGAGGTTAGAGTAGTCCTCACTCCAGGACGCTTCAGACACAGCCAGCCAGACCTCGAATATGTATTGGCACATTAGTAGCTACAAGGATGCACACTGCACCCAATTCACTACTTATATACCAGTTCGGGTGAGTGAGTTGGATGCCTTTGCTGTAAGAGAATATGGACTCCGGGAGAGGGTTATGATTCGCGACACACAGAGAGAGAGAGAGAGCGAAGGAAAACAACGTGCTTGTATTGTAAATGCCTCCACGAGCAACTAAAACCCATTTTTCTTGTCGTTGTCTTGTTCTCTCTCTCTGTATCTCTTTAACTTTTAGGTGTGTGCGGGCTATGTTACATATTGCCCCACATTGCTTCTGTAAGAAAGAAAAAAAAAAACTATGTCTGGAATCTCATCTAGCATGAACAATGAGGGCCTAGGACAAAGTATAGAAAGGTAAGGAGGTGGCTTTGTACCGTATGTGTGGGTGTACCAATAAGAATGTGCGGGTGGTGTGTAGATGTATGTGTGTGTGTGTGTGTATAAGGTGGTAAATTGTGACTTTTTTCTCTCTCTCTCTCTTCAGGATGGCAGAGCCGGAGCAGCAGCACTCATCAGACGGCTGTATATGTGGCAGCGTAATGGGGTCACAGTAGATGTGCAGGACAGGCAGGGGCTCTATTTCACAGGCTGAGATGGAATGTGCAAGGCGGTGGAGCTGGAGCAGGCCGCAGAAGGGTCTGAATAATGAATCCTCTCTCTCTGACCTGTCTGCTTTGTGCCCCCTCATTCCCTTACTCTCCCCTACCCCCTTATCCACAAAACTTGGATATTAAAAGATGTCATAGGCCCTGCAGTGTCACAGAAAGGAGCCAGCGGTCATGATACTGGAACAGCGTACAGGAGAGCTGTGCAGAAGCAGAAGAAGATGAAGACTGGCAGAATGATACGATAAGCCAAATGTTTCAGTGTTTTTGCCTGCCAAACATGGCGAGTTCGGGATTTGTGCAATTACGGTAGCTCTTTCCAGATGGGGAATGACAGGATGGGCCTTGTAGAGGACGACTTGTGAGAAAGGAAACTCCAGAGAATAAGTTGGACATGAGCCCGAGAAAGACGGAGTGGAAGCCTGCTGTGTCTACCAGCTGAGTCCACGCGATGACAAACTCTGCTCCTTTTTCTTTTAGGTGACAAGCGAGTAGTTTCACTGATACAGAAACACTGTTCACCAACCTGAGGCGGATCTGTTCAACAGTTCTCCCTGAATAAAATGACACTGCTACTCAGCGCCTACTGTAGTTTACTAGACCTGAACACCGAGTTACGTTAGGAGGTGACAGAGCAGTAGGAAACTTATTTGTTGTTAAGTGGGCATGTATTAATAATTCCACACAAGCTTAGAAGCGTAAACACAAATTAGGGTGTGAAAACAAACACACAGAGGCAAATTATTTTAATTAAAGCGTTTGCCTAACGATGATAAGAACATCCACGGTTCCTGCAGCCTGCAGGTTTTATAGAGTCTGACTGAAGAGAAGATATGAACATCCGTTCACTTCTTCTCCTGTTCCACAGGGCCGGCCTGAGGCCCTAAACACGATTTTGTTTGTGACCCTTAAAACACTTTAACAAATCAACAAACCGCAGAAAGGATAGAAGACGGACAAATGAGCTAACATCAGATCTCTCACTTTATTCAAGGTTGGTGAGTAGCTACAGAGAAGTAACACTGTGTGTGAAAAGTTAATTAAGGAGACAATAAATTGCTTAAAGTCTGCCGATGCTGCGGGATTATCTTAAGTCGAAAACAAACAAACTAGTTGGTATTAAACGAGAAAGTCAGCCAAGAAACTGAAGAGAGAGAAAGAGTTCTTAGCTAAACTAGTTTGTTTTTAGATTTGTGATGTTTGTTCTCATTACGTCTGAAGTGCTTTCACACATATTAACTTAATATATTCACTGAAGACTACCGAGGCAGTTCGTCGTCTGACACCTTTGTAGCTAAATCAAGCTATTAAGCAGAACTCTGATAAATAAGAGCGAAGGTAAATACCAACGCGTGGTGATGATTTGCACGCAAATTACGGTAAATTAAGGTTGAGAGTTATGATGCAAGATTTTAGCACTGAGGAACAATAAGGCCTTTTTGTACTGCCGTACTAAAACCAGAGTAATGCATTGTTACACCTGAGCTGTAACCATAGCAACTCACTGTCACACCTAGTCCGTAACCATGGTAACTCACTGTCACACCTGATTGGTAACTGAAGTAACTCACTGCCACACCTCAGTGGTAACCATAGAAACTCGCTGCGACACTTCAGTGGTAACCGTAGTGACCGTGGTAAGTTTCTATGGTAATCATTGAAACTTGCACTCAAACCTGAGCTGTAACCATAGCAACTCACTGTCATGCCTGGGCTGTAGCCTTAGTAACTCACTGTCACACCTAGTCTGTAACCATGGTAACTCACTGTCACACCTGATTGGTAACTGTAGTAACTCACTGCCACACCTTAGTGGTAACCATAGAAACTCGCTGCAACACTTGAGTGGTAACCGTAGTTACTGTGATAAGTTTCTATGGTAATCATCGAAACTTGCACTCACACCTGAGCTGTAACCATAGCAACTCACAGTCACGCCTGGGCTGTAACCATGGTAACTCACTGTCACACCTGATTGGTAACTGTAGTAACTCACTGTCACACCTCAGTGGTAACCATAGAAACTTGCTGCGACACTCGAGTGGTAACCGTAGTTACCGTGCTAAGTTTCTATGGTAATCATCGAAACTTGCACTCACACCTGAGCTGTAACCATAGCAACTCACTGTGCCTGGGCTGTAACCTTAGCAACTCGCTGTCACACCTAGTCTGTAACCATGGTAACTCACTGTCACACCTGATTGGTAACTGTAGTAACTCACTGCCACACCTCAGTGGTAACCATAGAAACTTGCGGCGACACTTGAGTGGTAACCGTAGTTACCATGCTAAGTTTCTATGATAATCATCGAAACTTGCACTCGCACCTGAGCTCTAACCATAGCAACGCACTGTCACGCCTGGGCTGTAACCTTAGTAACTCACTGTCACACCTAGTCTGTAACCATGGTAACTCACTGCTGCCAGCATGCTCATGGTGCGAGAGGGCAGAGAGAGAGAGATGCTGTGCTGCTGCCAGAAGAGCTGCTGAATGAAGCCTGTTTCACAAATATAATCTAAACAGTCCAGTCGGGAACAGAGTTGTTATTTCACAGCGTAGCACACGATTTTTGGAAATCTTTGTAAAAATGACCACAAATCTCCAAACTTACTGTGATAGAAACGGAGGGTAGATTGATGTTAGGTTACTCTCAGCATATACGGGAATAAATTAGCCACGGCCCAGTCAAAAACTGATTTACAACCGATAACGTCACAGCACAAAAATAGGACACTGGCAGCACACGGGCAGACAAGACAAGAGGAGCAGCAACGCCGTGCAGCTGTGAGTTTTATAGACCATCAGGAGGAGAAAGCGAGAAATATAAATCTGTGAGCTAATGGACGCGTGGCATGAGAGGATGGGAAAAGTGTTAATTGCGAAGGTCTCATGATCAGTGTGTGAGATTTGGTCAGCGCCTAAGAGAGTCAGCAGACTTAACACCATGTAAAGTGTGAGGAGCGAGCGCTATAGAAAGTCACACGCTATGGTGTGGCCCTACCAGCAAGAAGAGTGTAGAGTGTTTATGCCAGTGGCCGGTCCTGCTGTTTCATTAAAACTTAGATAATTGCTACATGTGTGTGTGTGTGTGTGTGTGTGCAGAAGTTTGTGAGTTATAAAGAAAGGGAAAGGTGGATGGGGACAGGCAGCAAAGTGACATTAAGGCAGTGCCACATCATTAGTCTACTAGCCGGGCTCACAAGGCAGAGCATTGCTGCCAACCTACATTATTAACTGACACACTGAAACACCAGTAGAGGTGTGTACACACCGGTACATCGCTTCCTATCACTGTACTACAAGGTGAATAGAGGCTAGCACAGTCTGATTACCTATTCAAAGCAATGCCAACTGGGCCAATCAACCGACAGACACGGTGGCTTGTGGGTACACCGCGGCCTTCGGTAGATGGCGCATAGCCACGGTGTGAACGCTCCTCTTCTCTGACAGAACAAATTAAGCCGAGATGACGGACGAAAAGGCCAAGCGGTTCCAGAATAGCACAACAGAAACCGTTGTGAAAATGGGGTTTCACAGGAAGTGGAAACCTGTTATGAATATGCAACGCCTCAGTCAGCCAAGGCTTATTTAGCATTACTAACTAGGAGGACGAGCTTTCTGGACCCGTACAGTACGCTGCTGTGCTCAATAAGGGGAAAATGTATTGTAGAAGTTAACTGTACAAATGTGGCTTTTAAAGTTTTTAAAGACTAGGGGCGTAATGTGGATTTTTTTTTTTTTTTTTTTTGCAGAGCGTATTACCCGGCTACTTAAAACGAGAACTGCAATTAAAAGGATGACAGCTTTATTAACACATGCAGAAGAGTGGAGCACTTGATTAGTGGAGAGCAGCTGATTTACATTCTCGTGTGTGTGCGTTAATGTGTGTGTGTGTGTATAGCCCAACCACACATTTTTAAAATGCGACGCTTTTTCCCAGGACGCATCAACCCACTGTCAACAACTCCTCGTATTTTCTTTCTTTGCCTTCCCCTAAAAAAAAATAAACTTCGCCTTGTTTATCGAATTGACAGTTATTTGCAGCGAGTGGGTGGCCGGCGGTATATGATTATTGTGCTGCTGCTTGAAAAATTGTTATAGGGTGAGAGAAACCGTTTATAAGAGCTTGTTTACTGTTTCCCCCAGACTTTCTCCACACCGAGAGACAGACAACATCTGGCGTAAAGCAAAAACTCAAAACCTAGTTTTCCCGTCAACGGTTGGCAGGTTTAATCCATGTAATTCACTGTGAAATCTGATTTGCCGTGACAATACCAAACTGAGATAAGATAGTATTGTAATTGTCTTGACAGTCGGGGAAGATTGAGAAACACACGCACACACACACACACACACACACACACACACACACACACACACACACACACACACACCTGTGGAATTAATTACGCCTGCATGCAAGGTGACATCAGTCTGGTTTTCAGGTGCTGATGGTTTTGACATAAATGTGAGGCTACCGTTTTAGGTGCACGATAACAGAACTACAAGTGGTTTTTACATGTTCACAACGAACTATCTATTCTGGGAGGATCAATAGATGCAAGTAAACAATGTTTTAGCCTCTGTTTTTTCGAGGGTGGTATCCATCGGCACATCTTCGCGAGATTGCGAGGTGCAAAAAAATCGAACACACAAAGGAGTCCGAGAGCTACTTTGATTTCCCTCCCCTCATTAATGTCTAAATTGTATGGCTGATGGGTTGGGGTGTGTGTGGAGCTTGGCAGGGCCTTGCTCTTTGGGACTCACCAGCATCACTTGGACAGATGGCGGGAGGAAGCAGCTGTGACTAAGGGATATGCAGGAGGAGCCAGAGAGCCGGCTCCATCTACAAGCGCCGTGGCAATGACACAACCTCAACACGGAAGGTTGAGAGCAAAGTAAGTGAAATGGAAAAACAATGGCTATGCGTTCGCCGTTCCTCCCCTTTCCTCCTGTTTCATTCAGGTCTTTAGACTCAACTCCCTCCAAAAAAAAACACCTTAAAGCTTCCTCTGATATCCCCGAGCACCGAAAATATAGTCCAGGAAAACTTTAGGCTCTTTCCCTCATCCCTCTTGATGTGCTGTTTGGCAGCGGGGATGCATAAGAATGAGCAGTTAGCAGCGTTTGGAGTCCAACTGGGGGGGCCTTGCTTGAGAAATGAGCTGGCATTTGCAGATAGGCAGGCACAGACTGATGGAGTCACTCTGAGGGGGTTCAGAGGGAAATTTTCATTGCTTTTCTTGGGGGGGGTAAATCGTGCTTGTATGGTAAAGGGACGAGAGCGCTGAGGTACTGCGGGATGAGGCAGCTGTCTGAGCTTGGGATTTCTGCTGAGCACGACATTAACATGCGCCAACATGTGTGCGCTGGCATGTGATTTCGTTATCGGCTGCCCCTCACTTTACTTTACTCGCTTTGACTGGATCATATCGAGGCCAGGCCGGAGTTCCTCAGAGAAAAAAAACACGTGCACGTTTATTTATCCCCCGATATTCTGTTTGATTTAATGACACGACGCATTTGAAGCTATTACCGCTAAACAGAAGGCGAAACAGAATCAAGCCACATGTCCTCTGATGTTTTCCCAGCTCCCTCAACAACACGCGTATCACTTCTTTTATTTTATTCTCTCTCTCTTTTTTCTTTTCCAGAAGCCTAGCAGATGTTCACCACCGAAATATTTGAAGTCCTTTCGGGGCCTTTTAGGACGACAGCGTGAGTTGTTCTGCTTCAAAAACAGCCATTTCTAATTAAGCATGGTTTCCAAATGAAGGGGTAAACAGAAAAAAGGCTCCAAATGGTTGTCATTAGGGGCCTTGTGTTAGAGCGCATAGGTTAGGTCCCCGCTCTCATTAAACAGGGTCTGCTCACAAATACAAAAAAAAATCAGACAAAACAAACCACAGGGCCGGCGTCCATGTGCCAGCATGCGTTATGTGTAAGCGTTTATGTATGCATGGATGTGTGGAGACCTTTTGTGTGTTTATGTGCATACGCCTGCCTGAGTGAACAGGCTGAATCTCATTTACAGTCCACGGGGTCACTTATTGACTGAATCAAACCCCCCCTGACAGGGCCCAGACCGAATGGAAGCTTAACAAGATTACTGTTATATATAGCGGCGGTAATGGGAACCTCTCTGGAGATCCTGGTACTGCTGATTTGTACCCTGCTACCCAGATTTGAGCAGAAATGCTCAGACATTCTGCACACAGTCTCTCTCCGCCGGGAAACTTCCTGATGCATTACAGCTGCAACGGATCAATCAATCTGCCTACTCCCAGCACTCCCATCTCTCTCCACCTGCTGCCTGCCAGGACAGTGATTCCTCAGAGGACTGTGCCTGAGGCTGCACTGTCTGAGTCCGTGCATGCTTGTCCACCTCCACTGCCAGGCAGAGAAATCACTGGGCCTCCTTTCTGCTGCCCTCCGTGCATACATTCTGGGTCGAAATCCAATCGCGCAATATTGTTGGTGTCCGGCGTCGCCGCCAGTCACGTCAGTTTAAGGCAGATGAGCTAAAGATCGAAGGAGGTGTGAGAAAAGAGGGTTGGCGTTAGAAAACGCGGGCGCAGCCACACTCGTTTTGATTAATGGACCTCTCTCTGCCTGTGAGTGACGAATTATCAGAAGGCTGGACGGCTCGTTCATCACTGTCAACCCGAGGCCTGCTAGTGTGGTGTCTCCAGTCCACCAGCCCAGTCCTGCTACCATCTCACCCTTATCACTCCCACCTGGTCGTGGAGATTTGCAGGAAAAGAAAAAGAGAGGGGACAGACTGGAGGAGGAAACAAGAAGCCTGAAGGGAGCACAGCTGACACATTGAGGTTTTGGTGCTCAGTCACCATCCTGACAGTCATTACAGAAACGGACGCGGCACTTATCCTGAGATTTACTGTATATTTACTCCGATAAACTGACAGCAAAATGCCTACAAGCAGGCCCCGGAGCATTATCAAATGATTGAAGTTAATTTGGAGAAAGGAAAAGAAGGCGGAGGGGGGCGATAAGAGTCTTTCATGTTAAACAATTGAATGGCAGATAGTGGAATTTTGTTTTGTATCTCAGCCCGAGGCTCCGCTCGGCCTCTAATTAAGCAGGTAGAGAGTGCTTTAGCAACGGGAATCTTATCTCGGCTTTTGCCAGGCGACAGAGATAGTGTTCAGCGGCATAAACACTAATTAATTACCAAGAGTGTACTTTACTGTGAGAAGGCTTGGTGCCTGGTGCGATGGGCGTTACAGAGATACAGATAGAAAGAGAGAGGCTACACATACACACACAGACAGAGACGCGGAGACACACGCACCATAAAATAAGCAAAACTCTCATTTCCATTTTTACGGTCTGTCTCCTTTTTTTATATTCACTTTCTTTCTCACTGGCTCATGCACCCAGTCCCACCTGGACAGCGGAGGGAAGGTAAAGCAGTTGTTTTCCATACGAGGTACTATCCTTCTTTGACACAGACAGCAGATCACGCCAAGCCTGTGATGGATGGGAAGTGGACAGCTGTCGACAGGCGGGGAAGGACAGTGGGGGCCCCGCTAGAACCCGACGGAGACACACCTAATTCCCAGGTCTTATTTTGTCAATAAACAGCAGCCAGTGGCACTCAATTAGAGGGCTTTATTGACTATGCTGCCTAGCCCCCCGTGTCAGATGTCAGCTGGTGACTCAGCGTGATGTCCGACAGTGGCGCTTTCTGCGAGATTACAGAAAATAGAAAAATCAAAAGAACATTGCAAGAGGCAGAGAAAATAAATAAAGGAGGGAGAACGCAGAGGGGGGATTTGGCGAGAAATAGACGGGGTGAGATTAGGAGCGATAAAAAAAAAATAAAAAAAGTGGGCGAGCGAGAGCTACAATAGTCCTCAAAGCGTTTTTTTTTTTCCAAGTGTCTCGGGTTATTGTGTTTTCTTGCGCCTGCCGAATGCGAGCTTAAAGAAAATGTAAAAAATGTAAAAATTCAGATATGACAAATAGTAGCAGTAATTGGCAGGTTTCACTTTGTTGTCTTTCATGTTTATTCATGCCTGTAGACACGTCAAGATAAAATATATATATATATGTATCCTCCTTCCCATCTTTTTCTTGAGAGTGAACAAATCCTCTAACTGGTGTTTGTTTTCGTCGTCTCTCCTGCCGTATGTTGTCTTTTGTTTCACTTCAAACGGCACTGCATCATCTGGTTTTCTCCTGGAGAAGCGGAAACAAACAGAACCACCAGCTTAGCCGGCTTTCCAAAGTAATTGGTTTGGAGTTATTCCTTGAAGCGCAGACACAGTGATGCTTACTTTTCCATATATATATATATATATATATATATATATATATATATATATATATATATATATATATACACAATTTAAAAGAAAAAAGTACACTTTTTACCTAAAGATAAACACTGCATCCTAAACCTGTGGATTCGTAGCAAACAAGAACACATTATACACTCCATCCCCTTTCTGACACAGCGGTACAGTTGTTTGGAACCGGTGCGTTTCAAAAAAAACAACTTTTAAACATTCTGGTACAATAATTTCCCCGAGCTCTATCATCACATTCACAACAATAAAGTGCATTAAAGGCATTCAACGTGTTTTGGAGCATAACGTGTTGTTTCCCCTTAAAAAATATATCTTGGTAATTGGTTCGTCGTTCCCTTGAACATCCACTACTTTGAATTCTTTGTGCAATGTTTTGACAATGTTATTAATTATTAGTAGCCGAACAGACAGAGATAACGGCGGAGGAATTAAAAGGGAACTGAGCTGACGGCTGTTTATTGAGAAGGAAAGGGAATCACATGATCTGTGGCACTGAGGAGGGGACAGTGTCAGAGATGTAGATACCTGGAATACTGATGTACATACTCCCCTGCATGGTTCCTTTGCATTAGATAACAGGCTTGTTGCTAATGAGGTTGACATTTCCCATGAAAAAAAAAGACCACAAGAAAAACATGTCATGCATGGGGCTGAGGATTTTCTTTAATTTCCCAAATAACCTAAGTTTTACAATGGAAAAGTAATTGTATGTTTTTTTAAAGCAATACCCTGCAACAGAAAGATTATTACAGTCATTTTAAAAACCTGTCAAAACAGACAGAGATTGGACAATTATAGGCACGGATGGATTCACCTGTGAAGGGGTACCAGGAGGAAAATGTGTTATGTAAATCGAAAGGTTGAATATTGTCACAACTCAAAGTACCACGTGTTGATGCTACTCTGGTAAATAGTACCCCCTGTACGTCTATTGTAGCACTATGTAACTTCTGGCTGCAGTCACTTGCGAGAAGTACGTAACGCATACCATCAAACATCTCACTGATTTTGGTGAAACTGGATCATATTTTATGAAGAAAGGGTTTTCTGGTTTCCCTCTGGCTCTGCTGTGAACTATTGTTGCTGTTAGCTAATGTCAGCTCAGTTTGTTAGCTGGGCTGCCAGTGTTAGTACCGCAAGCAGGGGAAGAGAAGTTTTTTTTAGGCTTGGAGGGCAGGAGGAATATAATGTTGTGCCAAGTGGGTAATGTAGCCGGGATCAGCAGCCTCTGTATACATAATGGCAGAGGCAAAGAGCCTGAAGAGGATGTTAATAAAGAAGCTAAGAAGAGAAAATGAAAGAGTGACCAAGTGAGAGTAAATCTGTGACTGTGAACTTTGTGAAATAAAAGCTTGCTGTTGGACTTTAAGTGATATTAGCAGGCCGCTTTGTCTCGTGTTGTTGTATTTGTATTAATGCATGCGTAATGCATAAAGCTGAATTTCCACTGTGCATCAGCCAGTTCGGGCTTGATGAATAAGCTTTTGAGGCAATTAGGTTTCTGGGGCTTTGTTGTTTTTTTGGAAAGACAGTTGAAACGTACAGTACATCATCATCATGCAATATTAACTACATAAAACACAACTGAGCCAACTTTTGTGCTTCCTAAACTTAAATCGATCACGGTGACGAGGTATACATTGCAATTAAATGCATTCACATAGCAGTCCGGTGCGGCGATGACGAACTACCATGAGCAGAATCAAGTATCAACAGCCTGCAAACATTAAACCCTGCACTGTATGATAAAATATAACTTATAGGTCCTGTTTTTTTTCTTCTATGAGAGTGGCACCTCCTAACACACAATCACACAACTTGTGCTAAAATCCCATATTGGATTTTTCCAGTAACATTTGTATTGGTTTTTTTTAAATTATTAGTATTAAAACTGCATTAATCATGGGAATGATAAAACATGATGAGGTGTCCCAAAAATAATGGATGCTACAGAGGCGGAGTCACTCCACTTCATCATTTCCTCCACTGACTTCATTACTTTTTCATGTTGGGACTCGGGACATTGCACTTCTTGTACTTTTTTAATTGCCACTTGGAAAACTTTCGGTTATTTCCACTAACTTCCCGAGTCTTGGTTTTATTATTAATAAGCGAGTAGTTTAAGGATGAATATACGGTCCCTCGATTGGCCAATGAAGTTTGAAAAGACGCCACTATACCATGATAATGTTCCATGTACAGTACTTCCCCTTTTTCTTTCTCTTCTTTTAAAAACAGTCTCTCACGAGCGTTGCAGATGATCTCCATGGAACTCTACAGGGACTGAGCTCCCTTCCTTGATCTAATTACGATCATTAGCACACAGTGTGATGCCGAGCTGCACCTACAGTGAGACCCACCAGATGGTTACGCTCTGGATGCCAAAAATGGGAAGTGGTTCTTAATCCCAGCAGGTGGCCTTTCAACCAGCCAGCGACTCACCTGACTAATAAATTAAACATAGAAAGTTACAATAAAATGGGGGTGACTTCACTTAAAAGCACAACACACAAAATCTTTAGTGGTTTAGTGAGACAAACTACCAGCTAACTAACTCTGAGCACTTCTCTTTCACAAATCTAGGTTAAAAACTTTTCTCTTTTCACGTCCTTATGGCTCTTTTAAAGAATTTTTAATCATAATCCAGTGATTCGTTTAATGTTTTAAATTGTTTTCAAATTTGCTGTTTTAATGATTTTAAATCTGATGTTTTAAATTTAATTTTTCTCTCTTTTTAATTTTTTTTATTTCTATTGCTACTGCTTGTCTTAATGTCAAATGTTTTTCCTTGCCTCTGTAAAGCACTTTGAATTGCCTTGTGTACGAATTGTGCTATACAAATAAACTTGCCTTGCCTTTTAAAACAGTTATTCTAGGACTGAATCCATTGGAGGCATTGTGTGTCTGGTATCTATCATCATAAATCTCAAGATCTTTATTATTAAAGCTGCATTAAGTTGTTTTTGACCACTTGGGGGCAGAACTGAGTCTCTATCTGACTACTGGATACTTGACTTGCTGACTTTTTTGGCGCTTCCCAGGAAGCATAATGTCTACGTGGCTTCTGTACCACCAAAACAAAGAGATAAACGAGGCTAAAAAGCTCTGTCACTTTGCAAAACCCCTTCTCACGTCACACATGATCAGTTGTTTACATCAAATATACCAATAGTGCAACTTTAAAGGAAAAAAAATAGATCAAAGTTGACTCAAGTTTGTATTAAATTCTGTATTTCATACAGAATTCATGTACGCTCTTGATGTTTAATTGAATTGGGAGATTGTCTCACACCAGCTAAAGAAGATATGTCGATTGGGATAGATTTTTATAGCCGGAGAAAGCTTGTGAATTTTTATTCCTTTTATTGGAGAGATAAAAGTCATGGTCGAGCTGAGGTAGTAATTACAGTCACCGGCCAAACACTGAAGCTCACAGAATGCTTCAGAGCTAATATTTTACACCCAGATATTGTCACTGAATTTGAGTTAAGGTAGAACAAAGACCCCCCACTGGCTTTCAAACTATGTTCCAAACTGGGAACAGTCCAAATGTACAGGTTGGACTTTCATGGGGAGTAATTCTTTGAGAGTATTAGGCAAACAATTTCACTGCAAGCCATGTGCCAAAGTCACAAATGAGCATCTTCTGCAGCCAAGTGGACATTCCTTTGCCAAGAACAACTAATTATAGGCTGAGTTTGGCCAACATGTTCAAATGATTTATGATAATGAGAACGGCAATAAACCTGCGACTGTCAATTTGTAGATCTGACCACGCCGTGTCAATTTCATCTGCCCTTTATGTAACGTGGTTAAAAGAGAGAGCAGTGGATGTGGTCGTGTGCAAGATACTTCCACACCTTCACCAACACCGACTCGAAAGTTTGTCTCTGGGGGCCTTTCAACTATAATATAACCGAATGTGACTCTGGAGAACTTGTTTATGTCTTTTTGATGTTTCCGAGAGTTTTGCTCATATTTTCCGAAAGCCTCTCTGCCAGTGCTTCACTGCCACTCACAATATAAGTAGTGGAAGCGCTGGCAAAAAAAAAAAAAAACTCACAAAAAGCATCACTTCTGCCAATTAGACACCATGCTGGAAGACTGATAGAGAGGTTGATACAAGAAAGCAAGAGAAAAGCCGAGAAGGAAACAGATAACGAAAGAGAGATACCTGCTCTTAACAATTTAGCGCCGGAGCCCAGGAAGAATATTGCTGTGTTTGAATAAAACTAAAGTGAATCCTAATGAATTAAAAGTGTGAGGCAGAGCCGTAATGTGAAACATACAGTATGACTTGCTGCAGTGTATAAATATAGCCCATTTAATTACAAGCCGGTTAATTAACACTCCCAGTCTAGGTGTATCCTAATTACAAGAGCAACAGAGCTGTCAAGCAGCCGACATTCAAATAATACAGCGTGCACTGCAGGTCTGTGGCTTATAAAATAAATATACCTGCACTCGTAATGATAAGCAGCTGTCTTAGTGTCACTTTAACATGGAGCAGCAGGTGTGACGTGACATTCAACAGCTCCGGGAATTCAATCAAAGATGCAACAAGAGAGAAAAATAGAAGGAATGTTTAAAAATGAACGGACTACTTTATGTGTGTTTTGATATTTTTTTTAGCATTGGCATTTCTGTGAGCATGCCTCTGCGTCTTCTGACAGTAGTAATGCATTATTTAGTAACACGTCACAGTAATCACATTACTTTTTTCAACAGTAAGCGAGGGTGATACTGATGTATGGTTTATTATCACTTTATTTAGTGAGTTATCAGTTAGGTTGACCTCCAGCTGATAACTTCCATGTCTTACATGTTATGTCGTCTTAATGTCAGCCACAGGTAAGCCTACGTTCAGGAATCATCTTCATAGTTGGAGTGTCTGTGAACCTCAGAGGCTCCACTGTAGGTCATGTGAGGTCATTAAATACCACCAAACATAGACTAGACTGAGTCTGAACCTCTTAAAGCGCCATGTAAGCCCATAACGGACAAACCAAACACCGGTTCTAGATGTGGCCTTTTCAGCTCGCCACGTTGTCTCCTACATGCTGGGAAACAAAAAAAAATCTTTAAATCTGCAACTTCACCACCAGACCTCACTAAATCCTACACACTGGACCTTTAAACCACAATAACATGAGTTGGATACAGCGGGCGTGATGTGTGGGTGTGGAGGGTTTGAAATTAAAAGCACCTTTGACACAGCTGTGCTGAGTAACAAATGTACTTGAAAACAAAAGAGTAACTGATTACATTTTACACTGCCGCGAACCCCTGATATGAAATATTTGATGGGCGCATTGTTCATTTGATGAAAAGAGGTGAACAGCACGCTGCATATGGACTGATATTCTGCATATACTGAAAGTTTCTTCTTTGCGTGGGCCATAACTATTCGCTGGAAGTGATAGAGCAAAGAGACCAGTTTTGTTTTGTTGTGTTTTGTTGATTAGCCTGCACACTCAAGAGTGCAGAAAAGCCATAACTGGAAAATGTAACTTTTAATCAACCCCTAGCTTTTCTGTTATGCTCAGTACATTGAGTGAATCTGAGTTATTTCGTCTTGTTTAGACATCATTTAAATGTAATAGCGTCTTACTGTGTGGTGTAAAATGCAAGAGTTGGTCATTTGAATGTGATTGGCTCTGAGAATTCGCTGTTCTCTCACGGTAACAAAAGACAAAAAAAGACAGATGAGACTGCGGGGAGATGGCAAAACTTTATTGCCATATCAAATCTCTAATAAAAGTTCCAGCATGCAGCGTTGAGCCTCGTTCATTCTGAGGGTGCAACATCCTAGAAATCATTTCTAGTGTCCCCCAGTGTCGCTGCTGTGCTGCATTGGATTGGAGCAAGGAAGGTGTAAGTGAGAAACAACTCCTGTGTTTGGATAAGATGGCTCAGGGTCACTGGAGGTTGTTGTTACAGATTTATGGATGACTTTTGATATATTAAACTTAATTAATTTTACGATTATATAACCACAAAAGGCTGTGATTTAATTAAATAAAAATGTGTGTGTGAACCTGACAGTCCATTCTAAGTTTGTGTGCACTCTGTTCATTATCTACACCCATAATAAAGAGAGGACCCATCAGTCTATTTAGGTAATAAATCCTGTGTCACGTATGGTCACACCAGGTGAAGTGATGCCAACATGAAGGCTCACGCTGCTGAGCTGGTGACCTCTGTTATATGCTGACATTTTTAAATTCAAGTTCAGCGACACTGAGCAGAAAGACTTACTGTGTGAAAGATGTAAAACAAAAGTCACTACATCACGCAGCAAGGTCACAAATTTGTTATCAGCACAAGTCTGAAAATGAAATCGTTGACTAGTAAAGAGACGACTAAAAGCCAAAGTAAACATACCGATGTGTTTGTGCCAAGTCCCCACCAAGCACCAACTTCCTTGGCTGTGAAGTCAAGCTAATGTCTAAGTGCCGAACGCTGCAGTTCCTTGAACGGCCACTTGAGGGTGGCGGAAAAATCCACCAATTCTCCATAAGCCTCTACGTTAAACCAAGGTTTACAGCATGGTGCAAAAAACAAAATCTCTCTTCTCACCCATCAGTGCATTTATGGCAATGCTCCCACCTACCTCAAAGAACTGCTCATCCCTCAAACCCCCACACGATCCCTCCGCTCCAAAAACTGTAACAAACTCTTCTGCCCGAGGACCAAGCTCAGCACCATGGGTGACAGAGCCTTCTGTGCTGCTGCACCCCGCCTTTGGAACGCCCTCCCCGACCATCTTAGATCATCACAGACTCTTGAAAGTTTTAAAAAAGGACTTAAAACTTTCCTTTTTTCCACATCGTATTTAACGTGATATCTTCTGTCGTGATTTATTTGTTTTTGCTGCTTTGTGTGAATATACTTTGTGTGTGTATTGTAGCACTTTGAGATTTGTTTCAAATGTAAAGTGCTTTATAAATTAAACTTATTATTATTATTATTATTATTATTATTATTATTATTATTATTATTATTTTGGACCCATTCACATTATATAAGGGTTAAAAGTTATGCATAAAGTTATGCATAGGTCCATTGAAGATGAAAGAGGTGGAACTATCAACATCTCTTCTTGAACCGGTGGGTAACGTCACAGGTACGCAGTCCATTATTTATCCTGTCAATGATCCCCACAGACATAAACAAAATCACAGACTAATGCTGGTTATTTTTTTTACCTCGATTTGTTTTCTTCTTTTTGTTCTTTGTATTTTTTACATTATCTGATATGAAAAAGAAGCTCGACATACAGTTCAATAATGACAAACTATTTGATTAAAAATAAATCTTTCTATACATATTTAAGCGTATTCTTAGCTTGCTTCAGAGACTGTTTGTTCCAACCTGTAAAGAAAAACACACCCTCAGTTTGTGCCGCATTACTTTGTTTCTACCCGCATTACTTTGTTTCTACCCTCGTCTCTTTTACAGGAAATGCTCTAAAAGCTATTGCTCAACAGTGCTGCTGGGTTATGCAGAGAGAGTGTGGGCCACTTCTCCCACAGCTGGAAGAAAAGAGTGGCCATGAGGGAGGCACAGAGAGAGCTCAACCTTCCGGAGCATGCTGTTTGACAGATTGCCCAACACGATGGGGTTCCACACAGAAAATGATAGCAAGGAGTCCGGGAACAACAAAGTGCTTTGTCGAAGACTCTCTTTACAGACTGAACCTACTGCCCCCATGGCAGGACCTGGAGGTCCTGGAATCTGTGCACAAGGTACTCCAGGATTTCACAGGTGAACATTATGTATAGATTTCTTACCTGAAAACTATTCTGCATCTTTAGGACACCTCAGAACTGGCTGAACAGACAGAGAACTCTGACATCCCTTAGACCCAATACATCTCTGAGTTAATGGCGTGTGAAACGGCACTCACACAATGTTTACTTGGCTGTTAATAACAGATTTTAACCTTTATGTATTCTCTTGTAGAAAATCCACCAGCAGCAGTCTGTAGCACAAGCGGTGGAGGAAGGACAGCCGGGAAAATCCACCTGTGGCTAAAGCCAAGAAGAAAACTTTCAGTTTCTTTAAGAACACCACACAATGCCAACAGCGTCAGCGCCAACCGCTGATCCCGTGGTTACACTTGCTTGCCCTGTGTGGGGAAGATGTGTCAGAAAATAAACTTCCCTTGGCTGTGAAAACTAGCACAGAAATATACGTGTATACAAGCAACAAGAGCTGCATCAGACGGAGCTTTTAGTGCTGACGGTAATGTTGTCGCTCCTGTCTGAAAGCAGACAAAGTGGTGGAAAGCTGGAAGTTCAACTTGATTATTTCTAGTGGAGTGGGTTTGATTGAGTAAAGAAACAAAATCACCATTTGGTTTTATACCTAGTTTGTACAAATTATGCCCATTTTAAAACTAGTTTGTCGTTCAAAATGTTGTATTTTAATGAAATTTTGTATTTTCTCTTCAGTCTAACACAAGCCTAACACGTTTGCAGAAATCTTTTAGCTTTTGTATTTTTTGTACGCTTGTTTCACTTGGTGTGTTTGCGTTTAGAATGCGGTTGCAGAGGCATGGAGGATAGTGCTGGTCCCCACATCATCCATCACTGATAATGGACCCATAACTCCATTTCCCAGGTAACCTGAGGGTTTGGTTAAGACCTGGAACCTCATTACTATCCCATAAGGTTCCCATGCGATGGAAACATAGCAGTTTGACTGGAATTACTTAGTAGGTAGGTAATTTGTTGGATATCATCCAGATCATGGTATAAACCACTAATATCGCCCACAATAATTGCTACGTGTCTAAAATAGACAATTATTTATCCGTGTTCTTCGTGTTCTGTGTTGGTGTCGCCCGGGAGTCCTGAAGTGTTTTGCTTGGCTAACCCCGTGACATGGCCGCTTTCCCCGCCGCGGAACAATTGAAACACAATTGCCGTGCTTTTCATTCAGCTATTGCAGCTTGTTTCCACTTCATTGTCGGGACGATGGGTCAAAGCCGTGTTGCAGATTAACTCTGCAAATAAATAAGAAAAGGCAAGTGAGCGGGAGCTCAGGTTGGGCCAAATCGATAGGGTCAAACGAGGAGAGAAACCAATGAGAGCGGGAGGGAGAGAGAGAGAGAGAGAGAGAGCAGAGAGGGGAAACAAGCAAGACGGAAGTGGAGAGAGCTGTAGGCAATCAACTGAGCCATCAGCTGCATGTTAAACCCCCAGGAACTGTTTTCCCTCGAGGAAATGATTGTTCGGGAGCACAGTGAGGGCTCATCTCCGACGACTGAAGTCTGCTTTAAGTGTCCTGCACACAAGACCTAAGGGGAAGAAGTTGTTTATTGATTCAGCTGCTCTGATCGTTACATCTGCCCCTCCGTAGCTCATTTACTTACAACGCTGTCTTTATATATTAAGATTATCAAATGCAAGGACTGCTTAAATTGGGCTCCATCTCCAGCATCAGACCCTGCGTGTCAGTGTTTGCTGGCTTGACACATAACAGCCACTGATTAAGTCCTATCAAGCAGGATATTATCCTATTAAAGCCCTGTCATTCCAGCCACAACACAACCTTCCCAAATCAAATTAAACATGGGAATCAATGGAAATTGCACGAAATAAAGGTGGCAGCATAAAAAAAAAGAAGATGCAATTACGCATTTCTTCTCCGGCTTCCCTCTTCATTTCTCACTTCATGTGCCATGTTACAGCTTCAAACAAACAAACAAACTACGCTGAAACGCGGTAAAGCAAGAAGGAGGGTGTCGTTTGTGCAAAGCCCAGAGCTGTATCATAAATTCAATCGAGGTGAAATTCTGTTTGCGGCCTAAAAAAACAATGAGATGGGGTTTATTAAGTGAAAATGGGGAAACAGTGAGAGTGGAAAAAAGCTCTTCCAATTGCATTAGGAGCGGATCTGGGAGAGCTGGTGCAATAATGGCACGGAAGGCCGGGTCAGATTACAACAGAATGGTTAAAGGGTTTAGCGGACAAGGAAGGCCCAGAGAGAGCAAGACAGGCAAACAAACAAAAAAGTATGAAAGATATTGGAAGTATAGGAAAGGGAGTGAAAAGAGACAGAAGAAGTTAGAAAAGTTGAAGTTACAGACTCGTGTGAAAAACTGTTTTTCCGCCTGCATATGTCTGCAGCATATGGCTGTGTAGTCTCTCTGGCTTGATTCCAACCCCTGACCTCTGTTGTATGTGATCCATCTCTCTCTTCCACCATGCTTCCAGTTTACGTCTCCTCTAAGGAATATGTAACGAAGCCAAAAAAATCAACTAAACTTTGTTGTTTGCAAAAAAACCTTTAAAGCAGCCTGCTCTGTTTTCCTGATATGTGATGTCATCTGGTTGTTTTTTTTGAATGACTGTCCTCTCGTAACACACGGGAAGGTAGAGTGATGTTGTCATACTGATCGAAGGACACTTACAGAGGAGGTCAGAGCAAACAGTTTGTGAATAGGTGACACACACCGTGGCCTGCAATGGCTCGGGGATAAATGCAGTCTTTCTCTAAGCTTTTCTCCGACCGAAGTATGGCAAGTTTGCTAAAATGTCCTGACCAAAGTGGTGATGTTTCAGTTTTGGTTATCCTGATTTTCTGTGGAAGTAGTGACATAATGGGCGACTGTGGCTCATCCACTAATCAGAAGATCAGCGGTTCGATCTCCGGCTCCTCTGCATGTTGAAGTGTCCTTGGGCAAGATGCTGAACCCCAAATTGCTCCCGAAGGGCCATGGGTGTGTGAATGCGTATGAATGGTTAGCTCCTAAAAACTGATGAGGAGTTGGCACCTTGCATGGTAGCCATCAGTGTATGAATGAGATATGAGATATGTCCTGTAAAGAGCTTTGAGTGGTCGGAAGACTAGACAAGTACAGTCCATTTACCATAAATTAAGTAACTTGTTAAGTGGGGTGCAACCGTAGCCATACATACCGTGTACTGACAGCATGATTGGAAGTTATTGAACCGGAGGTCAGCTGGAGTTTAAGCAAGCGGGTAGGCTACAACAACTCTTTAACGTCTCACCTTGATGCAGGTGCACAGTTCTGACAGCACTTTCAGGGATGATGATGCCGGGTGTGTTTAGAGGTGCAACAAACTTTGAAACTTTGACCCAGAGAGGGCAGTGAAACACTTGCTTGTCAGCACGATATTGAGTTACTCTCTAAGTGCCCATTCAGTGGGGGGGTCTTTAAAGCCAGAAATAACGAGAATGACTCAAGACTTTGGCCTGAGAACACAGTTTTGTCAGGGAGTGAGGAAATGTGATACACACAGCAAAAGGTCCAAAGTAAAAATGTCACACCAAGGTTAACATAATTCGGCGAAATATATTTATTAAATATTCAAGCTATTGACAGGCAGAAGTTTGAGGCAGGTGCTTAGTAATCCAAGGAGACTGCAGTCTCATTAAGCCGAACAATACGGAGGACCTTGAAAGCACAAAATGGCTCCAACAATGAGGTGAATAAGCCTCGACGACGCATCCCTGTAGGATGACTCTGGTTTCTCAATAGCATCCTGATGTCTGGCCTCGCAGCCTGGCTGTCTGCTCTCTGACCGTCCCTGACAGTGGAAGTGTCTGAGTGCCACTCACTCAGTGCCCTTGCGTCTGCCAGGGCGCGACACACACTCATCGATAGGTGGAAAGATACTCTCTGTAACGGCGGGGGATAAAATTGAACTGATTTAATCAAGGCGTTCGATACTCGCCTCACCTTCTGCCAAATGACAATGTGATTGAGGACGTTAAATAGCAATAACAGAGTGCTACCGTGTGAAGATGAACTCCCAGGCAGCTGTTTCCAAATTGCCGTCTTCATCTCTAGAGATGAAAAAACAATGCTTCTTCTTTGTTGTTAATCTGGAGGAGGGAAAAATTTCCATAGTATATAGGTACTAAGAATAATCTGCATTCGTTCGGTTTGGTTCCTTAAAACATCCTCACGGTTGTTGCTTTGGGAGTTGGTTGTTTTTCCAGACGTGACAAATTCAATTGTCCTTCAGGAAAACAATCTTTATAATTACACTGTCCTTGCAATTAATGACAATGTTTACCACCATAGCTTATAGAGAAAGTCCGTTCAAGGTTGCGGTTGTTTCCGTTGCCTGCAATAGAAAAGTTTCTAAATGAGAACTATTGAAAAAATTTTTGTTCCATTTTGCCCGGGTCTTTATCCGCCTTGAGGATCTAAACATATTCCGTCCTCTCAACAACACCGATTCCCCCCGTTTCCTATTTTGCAACAACTTCCTCTCACGCAGGATGTTGTTTTCTGGGCGGCGGCTATTATAGGTTGTTTGGCGGCGACCCGTGGGGTTGTGTGGTCTCTCATACTCCCAGCTCTTATCCAAAGTGATTCCGACAGGCACATTAAAATGCAAATTCTTGCCTGTGCACTCCTTGCCATTTTGTCACTTCCTTTCTCCTTGTGTGGCATGTTGAGGGGAGAGGAATTAGAGCGCTGGCCCTGGGGTTGAATATTCAAATGGCCACCTGATTTCCCAGCAGAGCAGCACCAGCCAGGTTTCCATTTACATAGTTCACTTTCCCGATTTACCGCCCATCAACGCTGACTGACTCAACCACAACTATCTATCTATCGAGACACACAACTTCCAACTCTGACTGTGTGACGCACAGTCAAACTGTGAGCTACACGCTTTCATCAAGCACGTTGTGCTACTTGAAAAAGACAGATTCAAAAAACTAAACAACAACACTGCCAAAAAGGTCATAAAAAGTCATCATTAGAATAATGGTGTAGAAAACCGCAGCTCATTATCACCACTGGGTCTACATGCTTGTTGGTAGAGGTCAATACTTTCATGTAGCACTGGAGGGGTTGCTGGGGTTTTAACTCGGCAATTAGATCTAATTAGTATTAGTATATAATGTTTAATATGAACACAGTAGAATAATAATATAGGTAATCAAGGCTGTGCTGAACTGGAGCCAGCTGTTGCCCTGTGGGAGAAAGATGCCCATCAACCGGCAAAACTTCTCTCTCCTTGAAAGTACAGGAAAAGATATTCACTGACATCTTTTCAGCTCCTAGATTTATATTCAACGCAAGAGGCATGAGTTGCAACACAATGCGGATTGAGCCGACATCATATGGTAAACACGTCTGTGTAAAGAATGCATAAGTGAGTAAAGTGAGATAACGCTGGAGTTGCAAAGATAGAAAGAGAGAAAAGTAGAAGAGGCAATAGACGAGACCGGTGTAACAATTCGCTGAATCACACAAGCATACAATATACATCGGGGACATGGGAACATGTCCCCACAATGTACAAGAAAGAGACATTAAACACCCCCAAAGATCCACCCATTATCATCCATTATTATTGGCTTAAGCTCATTTCTATATTTAATTACATTCAGTTCTAAAATTTTAAAGAAACAAAAGAAGAAGATACTCCGTGAGTGTGTATGTGTTATTATTTGATAGCATACATTATACATATACACATAGCTTTTCAAAACTAGTACTATAGTATTTATAGTAGATGCTAATTGGCAACATTTTAGAAGGGTTATTATGAAAATCAGATAGTAAAACAGTAATGTAAAAAGACGGTAGACTAAATATTGAAAGAAGCACAGTTTAAAGATCTTACATACACCTTCATTGAAAACAGACTGTGGAGGTAAAAGCTGCAGACACAAAGCGGGCCGATAAGGTGCAGGTCCGAGGTGAGAACCAAGATCTTGTATTACACAGACAACACTCGCATAACAATACTGTTTGCAGCATGTGGCATGTTGTATTGAAGTTCATTATATCTGTTTGTCCGGGGCGCGACAAAAAAAAAGAAGAAGTTTGTAGCACTTGGCAAGCAGCCAGTCTCCTTATCACTTCAGCTTTTGTCCTCCGGTCTGTGTGTGTCTTTGGATAATGAGACGGTTTTAAAGTCAAACATTTCATTGAAACAAATGCGCTGGTATTTAAATTTCAACATCAAGCATTCAGTAGTGATTAAATGTCAAAGTTTGGTATTAAGTTGCTGATATTTTTCCAATTACTACGACAATGATTTGCATCCGCACACAAGTGGATTATTATCCTCACCCTGAGCCCTCCACAAACACACACACACTCTTTCTCTCTCTAAAGAAATTACTAAAGAAAATAAGGGATTTGTTATGAATGTGTGCTGACTTGGCTTCTCTGAAATTTCTTTGGCTGCCATTTCAAAGTCAAGGAGCAACAAAAGCACCATCAACTTTCAGCCCCTAATCTGAGGAGAACTCACATTTTACAGACTCCAAAATACTTGAAAAGCAAATTTGCACTGTGTTTACACACTGTTTACATATTTCATTTCTATAGACCTGTTCAAACTGAAAATTCTGACAATTTAAAAATTACACCATACTGCTTTATTTATATTTATATCATACTGCCACTGGTTTATACTATTTATATTTCCAGACTTTTCTATTCTCAGATGTCTTTAGCTTGCATATATTGTGTATATATATATATATATATATATATATATATATATATATATATATATATATATATATATATATATATATTTATTTATTTATATATATATCTATATATATATATATTTATATCATATCTATTTATTTATATTATACCTATCTTTCTCTCATTTTACACTCTATATATTATATAGATTCTTTTTGTATTTTATTTATTCTATTTTTATTTTATTTCATATTTCTATTTTATATATATTTTTTTATAAATATTTTATATTTCATGTTTAGTGCTGTCTGGACAGAGAGAAACACAATTTCAATTCCCTCTATTGCAGTATTGACAATTAAGCCGTGTGGCAGGAAGTGCAGACTTGCATTTCCTCCCCACAGGTAAGGGGGAGGAGTTAGGAAATCATTAAGAGCACCTGTGAGATGGGGGCGGGTCTTTTCAAACAACAAGCCACATGGAGGAGAATAGGAGGAAGTGAGTGTGAGCAGGAGAAATCCACAAATATATAAGGCTGGAAAGGAAATATACAAGCACAACAGGACCAGAAAGCAACCCCCGGATTGTGTGGAAAAGACAAACTTCTTGTCTTTGGAGCGGCACTTGGAGCTGTAGCTGGCCTGGGCTTACAACATACAGGTAAGTGGTACCTGCCTGTTTCTCTCCAGGCTTCTTCTCCCCTCTCAGAATTGTTTCAACCATTCCCTGGATCCAGCGAACCCTCTCCAGTGATGTTTTATGGTGAATATGATTTTTGTTCTTTGGTTCTTTGACACCTAAATTTAATTTGTTGTTCGTAAAAACCCTCGATTTATTGCTTGAATTTTATTTGTGAAGGGGTTTATCTTGAATCATATTAATTCCTTTACAGATATTTTCTGTATATTTTTTATTTTGTAGCTGGGGCTCTCTGCTAATGGGACTTTTGTTGTTAACCAGATACTTTTAAATTTACTCATTATCCTTTTCTATTCAAAGAGTGTCAGGTTGATTTATGCTCCTGTCTGGCGCCCAACTTATGCTATATGAGTATCTGCTTTCAGCCCTACGCTACAGCCAACTTGACTTGACTTGTTTATTAAAAAAGGGGGTGGAGTGCCCCTTTAAGTACTGAATCATCTGACTATTTAATATCTGTGCAATTATTGATTTTGTTTGCACATTTCCAGCTTTTTTAGAAGCTTGAAAAGTTTTGCTGAAGCATGTGAACATGTGGCGTTAAAGTAGTTTGGTGGTTTATATTTTTATGGATGATGTTTCACAAATTTAAAGGTCAAATTTTGCTGTTTTAGCGTTGAATTGAAAGTCTGGTCTCACATGGAGTTTGTATTCAGACATCCAGACATATATCTAATATAGACACAGGCTCCATGAAAAACTTGTACATACGTGACATCATCATGCTAGTCACCTTTTCTGCACTGGCCGTATTACTGTGACACGGTGTAGCTGTCTGAAGTACAAGCAAAAAACCCTACTAGAGGTAGGTAGTGACATACTCAAGAATATGAGGATGAGAAGTGTACAAAAATAACGTCTTCACAGCAAGCCTGTCTTCATTATACCTGTCTCCGTCAATGACTGCCCTCTTCTCCTGCGTGCCCGAGCTGAATGGCTAATTACCTGGATAAGGTGCATGGGGAGCAGTCGACCACAGCAGCCACCTGTCGGCTGGAGCGGCTCCAAATGACAAACGCCCGCGGGGCTGTGCTGCCCAGGTTGAGCCTGTGTTTTCCACTCTGTCGCCTTGCACCACACCTCAGCATGGCAGCATCAACCTGGGGAGCAACTGTTGTCTTTACTAATTTACCCAAAATAGCTCGCCTGCCTCAGGCTCTTCCGTGCTGCCAGTGCTGGTGAAGAGCATCTGTTTTGAACTGCAGGGGCAAGCATAATCACACTGCGTGGTGGCTCTGGGCGTTAGCCGGGCTCCTGGATAATAATACTGCATGTCATGGTGGTTCTTGACATATCACACTTCCCGAAAAAAGACCCCCCCCCACGACACATAGAAAATCAAAGGAAATTGTTGATATGAACTTAATCAATTTTTACTGACTGCAGGGTTCCCACACCTTTTTCATGAACAAATTCAAGCACTTTTCAAGCACCTTCAAGCACCAGTTTTTCCATTTTTCCAGCACCTTTAAATAGGTAGCCTACTAGTTGTGTTTGCCATGATGGTCATGGGAAGCGCAGCGGTGCCACTGTATGGCATAATAATATGGGTCTAATTAGCATTATTTCATATGGTGGTAGATTGACTGTTTTGATTTTTAACTAATTGTGAATTGGCTTGTATTCTCAGCTTGTGAGCGGTGTATTGTGTAACTACCATAGCGCAATAACAGTGACCAACAGGTGTGGATAGTAGTCTACTGTTATTTCTCGGCAGAACACCAAGCGAGTATGATAACTGAGTTCTGCATGTAAAGGCATCGGATCAAGCGCGTAGCCGCTTAGGAAACATTTTTGTTTTCTCTTGGTTTATTGAGATAGACATCGCACACATTTCAAGCATTTTCAAGCACTTCACAAAAAATTCAAGCATTTTCACAACCTTGAAAACACTGAATTGAAATTCAAGCATTTTCAAGGAATTCAAGCACCCGTGGGAACCCTGTTCCCTACAAAAAAAAAAGCCCAGAACAAAACCAAGAACCTTTAACCGGTCAGTCTGTACTGTGAAGGGTATTTATGGTCATCCATAAATAATGATGTGGTTAAAGTATTGATTGACCAAGAGGTCAAGAAATATGAAACATTTTAAAAGCCTTGAATTAAACTTCAGTTGGAGTATAAACCTCTGTCTAAATGAAAACAGACTCTTCTGTGAGTGTGTGTGTGATGAGCATATGCAAGAATATGCTCTTTGTTTGTGTGCCACTGTGCATCTGTCAAATACAGGGAACTCTACAAAGGTTGAAGGGAGCATCTGAGACACAGAACATTGAGTAAATAAAAACTTCTGGAGAAACTGTTGGGGTGGAGGAAATCAATACAGTGCCTCAGTTTGTGCGCGGTGCTCTTTTGCCTATTGTGAAATGCCAGTCAGGGCCTCGAATACAATAATTAGCATCCACAGAGAAAAATGTTTCTTTCAATATCCAACAGCTCTTCTGATTCTCTCACTATAGAGCTGTCCAAGGATACTCTGACTGGATTCTTTACAGGTTTATCTCAAAAGGCTGCTACAGATTCAGTTTTTCTGCCACGGCTACAGTCAAGCCCCTCGGATTTGACCTTCGTCACTACAACTGCATGGACACAGGAATGGCATTTTACAATGAAGAGAGGTTATTTGTGGAGGCAATGAAAATGTGTTTTGGTCAGCCATGAGGAGAAAAAAAAAGGTCTTAAATCTGTCTCTCAAAGGTAGTATGATGTTATACCTGTACAGTAAGTACAGCTTTATTGTTTTGGAATGAAACCTAATTGTATAATGTGAAAGTAGCTCTCGGATGAAAAAGTAACAGCAGTGAAACAAAATTACCCCCCGCCATTATCTCTAAAGCACACACGGATCATTTCAGTCGAGATGGGATGAGGGGAAACATCATGACTTCTGGGGAGAGAGAGAATAGTTTATAAGTGCTTAAGTGTGAAACACATGTCCAATATCTCTCTGATGGCCTGACCCTTTGAGACCCTCACCTCATTGCTTTATGTACGCACACACACACACACACAGACAAATACAATCCAGCAACGAGTCCAGCTGAGATTTTCTGCCACAGCAGAGTGACAGTGGAAGGATTTTGGAAGCAGGTTGATGGCGGGCGGGCGGGAGTACTGCTTAATGTGGCATCTGTCGCACAACAGTGTGTTCCAGCTGGAACAGAGGACTCCGGGTGCCACTGGGGCCTGGTGTAAAATATACTGTGGAGAAGGTCACTTTCCACAGCTCTGCCGAACCAGGCCGCGATCCAGACTGCTGCTGCGGGTAATGGCTTCCAATGAGGCGCCTACAAGCACAAATAACAACATGTGAATTTTCCGAGGTAATAATCCACATAAGGTGACACACATGACAAAACACACACGGTACAGTAACGTAGAGTGCGTGCAATCCTGAATGGGCAGTAGAAAACTTTGAAAAGACTTTGAAAATATTTCCAAAAGACGAAGGTCTGACAGCCATCCAGTCGCAAAGGTTACAGAATTTGTGAATCTTGCAAGGTCACTACTCACAATACTACAACTAGATTCATTCTAAGATTATTTCCCATCCTGCACTTGGTGGAAATTTACAAGAAGAAAAAAAAACTCAAGCTGTTCTCGTGTGTGCTTTTCGAGTGCGCTGCAGCAATTTCGGCCGACGTTTTTCCTTTTTCCTCCTCCACTCTATTGGGTTACAAATGGGGGACCACGTCAACGAGGCACTCTCGCTTCAACCAATTTCTCCTCCTTTTCTACAGCCCAACAAAACCAATACATGTTCCTGTGCATCCCTGGAGGCCCCTCCATGTTTACTACTTTGTAGCCAGTCACCTTTCTTCCTGGAGAGAGCTCCTATTGGTTTTTGACTCTGTTCGGGTAAATGAATGTTGCTATAAGCCGAAAATAAAAACCCTGAGACATGTTTGAATTTTATCCGAATGTCATATCAGGGAAAAAGACCAACTTTAGACAGCTCAGACCAAGTTTTACAGCCACCTTTCACCGAATGATTGAGATGACGAGAGTGCGCTGCAATTCAAAAAACTCGCAAAAACTTTCAGGGTTTCTTGCCTAAATTGGAAATTTTTGTCTGTGACAGTGAAGCCGTTTGAAAAGTCACCTGGTGTAAGGCCAGCATCAGATATGTCAATTCAAGGGTTGGAGGTTTTTGTGCATGCTCACGCACTGACCTGGCTTAATGAAATACTTAAATGGGAGTCAGCCATCATTAACAAAAGTGGTTCTACCTGTGTTTTTACCTGCTGACAGGCCGAAATGTCCGCTGTGACAAAGACACGAACATGACAGTTGACATGAACAAATTAGCAGCTGGAAGTAAAGATTTTTTTTTTTTCTCAGCAGATATTTCGACTTGACAAAGCAGGAAAAGTGGAACTTATAATATTAACGATGGTTCTTCCAAGTGTTGCAGTAAGCTAAATGGAGAAAATCAACAGAACTGGAGTTTCTGGTGAGTTCTAAGACACACAGCCTACATCTACTGGATCGGTACCAGGGACGGACTGGCAATCTGGCATACCGTGCATTTGCCCGGTGGGCCGACGTGCTATTTGGGTCGACAAGTCCCGATATATATATATATATATATATATATATATATATATATATATATATATATATATATATATATATATATATATATATATATATATATATATATATATATATATATATATATATATCTCGGGGGGCGATTTTTGCCTTTTTTTTTTTTTTGTCCCAGTCCGTCCCTGATCGGTACTATTAGCTTTTGTTGATTAATAGCAACAGATTGTAAAAACATGTGGCAAAAATTTGGCTGCACAGGCTGCCATCGCATCCTCAGCACTCCTTATGTTGCCCCGAGTTCTGGTCACATTTCCTATAGAAAGTCAAAATGATTTTTCGCCGGTTATCAGCAGCAGACTGCATCACTTAAATGACAAAATGTTTGCCTAGGGTAAAACCAAAGTTAAAGTCCAAAATTGCCACAATCTTCAACCACTGCCCTTGTAGAGTGCAGCAGTGCAGTCTGTTGTACAACCCACAAACTGTTGGTTTGAACATTTTTCACTCCAAGCAGACATCCGTGGGATCAACAGAATACCTGTGTCTGCACAGTCACGCACAAAGGGCTGAGGTCACAAACGGGGCTCTGGAGACAGATTTCCATCATTAATCCACATGGACTTTTCCAAAATAGTTTTATTAGCGTTTCATTGATAGTGAAATGATTAGATGATCATCATTGTCACAAAGATCAGGTACCTAACAGCTCAGAACCGGATCTCCACTGAGAATTAATTGCTCAAAAGTAATTTCCTTCCTATCTTGAGAAATGCCCAGTGGCTTGCATCTTTCTCCATCAGTGATTTTTATCATGGTAGCACTTTTCTTTTTTTAAAATACAATTTTACCATTGTTCTGTGTCTCATATTTAATACAACTCTCCTCTTGGATTGATTTGCTCCATGCTTCTGGCCCCAGTTGTGAGCAAATTTGTGAGAAGTTTGACATTTGACTGCTAATAGGATACCTAATCTCCCATTATTAATGCATCAGGCAGTGAATGCAAAACATTTGTCTCAGCCATGTTCATACTCTGGTCATTGATTTAATCTGCCAAGCAATCAAGCATTGTGCTTACTTTAAGGTGAGTGTCTGCAGTCGTTCATGTCACAGTCTCTGGCCTGCTTTTCTTATAATATCACGAAATCCTTGGCAAGATTGAACAAATCTACTTGAACCATTTCAATAAAAAGGACCAGAGGAAGATGCATACTGCAGATAGAATTAATGAGTTTTTTTAATAACTCTCTTCTTTGAACAATGGAAACTGTCCATCTATTCATTCGTCCACCCGAGTTTCAAACCACTTAACCTCTTAAGGGTCATGGCAGGAAGTGTGTATCCGAGAAAATAAATACTCTGTAATGTAAGGTAATTTAAAGGCTTGCAAAAGTGGATCGACTCTCAAAAGGAAACATTTATGCATTTTATTTTGAGATAAGTACATCTACTACTTTCTTTTTTGGCTAAATGTCAGAAGGAAGTGTTTCGTAGACATAAAAATTGATTAAAATGTGTATAATTATACATTTTGGAGCTTTCTTTTAGCCTTTAAATGATTGCAGAGCAGGAATCATTGTGTTATATTAAGTTATTTAATTATGAATTTCAGTTCATTCAACAACAAACCACCAGTGCTCTCGATTGCGTCACTTGATCGTCCCCATCAGATGGAAAAGTTGCCGAGTTGCAATTTCGCATGTTCAAATTTCCATTTTTTGCTGAGCCACGTTGGCTTAAAAGTTGAGTTTCAAATTTGATTCTCGACCCTGGGTACAGCAGTTTGAGCTATTTCACGTCAGCATCCTTTTGATCGTCATCACATCACATGATCTTTAATCAACACAAGACATTTTCCCAGTTGTGGCAGGTTTTTCAAGTTTGAACTCTGAAACTGAATCGTTTGGTCGACATAGATAAGAAGTCCCTGAACTGCTCAGACAAAAGGAAAGTGACAAAAGAAGAAGATGACTGAAACCTCAAATTCAATCTTAGTTTTTTTCCAGTTGTTTCAACACTAAAATTCTCATAATTAGGAATAAAAATAGTTTAGGAATTATAGGTTATACAACCATGTTTGAAGAACTCGTCTTGTAATAGCTGGAGTGCTTTTAGTGTGTCACATCCAATTTAATGCTCTATGATGGTTGGACTTATTTGGGGTATCTTTTTTTTTTAGCCTCACGGTTACATAATGCCATTAAATTGCCCTATCAGAAGAAGCACAATATCTAGTAAAAAATAATTCTTCTGAAGAAGCAATAACCTTGGTTACAGTTGGAACTATTCCCCAATGATGTCCTTCAGGAGGCTGAGACTGCCGGGGAAATGGGAAAGAAGGAAGAAAACCTTTTTTTTAGGGTCCTCTTGTCAGAGCACTTCAGAAGAACAGAAATATTCAGTCCTCCTCGGAACATTTTCGTGTCCAAGAGAAACAAATCTTACACCCAAAATTATACGATACAACCCACATTTAGAGTTCACAATAGAATCTGGACTGTTTTTTCATTCTGTTGTAAATAAATGGGCGCATAAATATTGAGTGTCTCAGGAAAACGAATTTAAAAAGAGGCAAAAAAGAGGCTAACAAGCAACAGTACAGTGTGTCGTTTGTTTTTGAGTGTCTGAAGTTGAATTGAATCAGATTAAACCTCAGGTGGAAGTGTTGAACACACACCTATGCCTAACCTATACACACACACACACACACACACTGTTGATTATACACATACATACATTATGACAGTAATGGGGTACACAAGTAAGACAGTATAACACAAGTAAGGATGAGTATGACAGTACCCCATTAACAGTGTATGAGTGTGTAAAAAAACAAACAAATGAATGAAAAATCAACGTAACATGTTTGCTTGTCCCATCATTTGGGCGTAATCCAGTATTTATCTATGCTATCTCTCTCCAAACGTGAAGGAGAAACTAAATTGTAAATATTTCTTAAGACATTTTTTTTATTTGCTCATTCGTGTGTCTCTGATTTACAGAGTGTACGTAAATAACTGAATAAATTTTGCACCATGGTGCAGACCAGCATTGGTGTGGTGGCTCTGGTTGCCGCCATATTGGCAGTGCAACCATGTGTTTACATTTGAATTGCACCATGTGACCTAGAATGTGAACAAATCAGAGGAAAAGGGGGCGGGGCAAATCGAACTTTGCAGATCAGAGGAAAAGGGGCGGGGCAAATGGACACATTAAAGGCACATGTGCTGTGACATCATCAGTAGTGTTTATATATAAGGCCACGATGCTTCAGTCAGTCAGATCGTTTCAGACCTTTCAAATCGTGACACCACAGTGAGAAAGAGCCAGAAAAGACAATTTGCAAAGAGACAACGACTGATACAGAATACAACTGTTCGTCGGAGATCTACAACTGCAACCTACAAGCATTACTTTGTGACTGAGTACCAACCAAAGAAAGAAAATGCAGCGCCCCAGTGGTAACCATGTGAGCGATAAATGCTGTTGTGAGACCGGCTGTGAACTCTACCAAGAGTTGGAGGAAACAAAAGCCCAGCTGCAGAGACAAAAATCCTTGAAGGAGATGTATATCAACAAGGAAAAGGAGACAAGGCGGGAGCTAGAGAGACTCAAAAAGTACACCAACCCAGAAACCCTCAGCACCGCAAAGATCGCCAACCAGGTCCGAGACAACACCAAGCAAAAGAAAAAGAAACTCTTGCAGGTGGACTATGAGGAGCTGCAGGTGGCTCACATCATTCTTGAGGAAAAGTTCCAGGCAGAGCAGGACAAGAGCAAGCGTCTCCAGGAGGAAGTGGAACGCCTCAACATTTCTTACCAAGTGCTCAACACCACGTATGAAAATGATGTCCCCAAGCTCCAAAAGCAAGCTTCATGCCTTCAGCGTGATCTTGATCATGAGATCTCGCAGAAGCATCTCGTGCAATCTGAGTACAAAGAAGCCTTCAATGCACTCCAGGAAGAGCGAGAGAAGAGCAAGACTCTTCAAGAACAACTGGAGCAGGCAAGTGTGTCACTTCATGAGGTCAGGCAGCAGGCTGACACCCTGAGGTTTGACCTTGAGAAGGAGCTTGAGCAGAAGAAACTCCTGCAGACAAGTTATGAGGAGCTGCAAGAGACACACAGGCTCAGTCAGGACAAGTTTTCTGCCGAGATTGAAGCCGAAAAGGAAAAGAACATGACTCTGAAGAAGGAACTGGACAAGATGCACGAGACTGCCCAGAAATATGCAGCCGAAGTCACCACGGCCAGAGAGCAGGCCGAGACCCTGCAACGAGAGCTTGACACGGAAGTCAAGTCTCATGCAGACTCAGTGTCAGAGGGCTTCCGTATGATCCAGAACGTGAAGGCAGGAAGGAAGGAAGGAAGCCATGCGTCAACAGATGGCAAAGGAGTTCACCGATCTGCACCAAAATGTCCTTAAGCGCAAGAAGATGTTTGAGAGCCAGCTGGAAGAGATGAAAACTGAGATCAGAAATATGTCCGCTGAGCTCACGGCTGAGAGAGAGGCTCTCCAAAAAATCAAGGACAGTATGGACAACCAACCCCCAAAGGAGGCTGAAGCTGCTGAGGACAAGCAGTGCGAGCAGGAAGAGGCCATCAGTCCTGCACTGGCCCCTGAACCCCAGAGAGGCGCTCAGGGAAATCTTCTAGACAGGACACCAAAACCACCTTCTGTCTGGAAGAGGGTCCGTCACTGTCTAGGGTTGAAGAAACCACAGAGGTGGAAGAGGAAGAACTAAAGAACATCGAGTTCTTCGGGTTTTCTCCAGGTGCTCTGGTTTGCCCTGCAAAAAAACAACGCAACCCCCCCCCCCCCCCCCCCCCCCCAAAAAAAAAAAACACAAATAAACAAAAAAATAAATAAATAAAAATAAACAAAAAAAAAAGTTCAAAGTTCAGACATTGTTATATTTCATAGTTTGAATGTAGCTGATAATATCCTAACTGAATATAAAAAGATATTATTTGTTTAAATATTTCATTTTTTAATTGAATTTAACTGTTTATGCTTATTCATGGATTCATGCATTCGTTCTATAAGCTACATTACAACCAGTTCACCCATTAACAATGAAAACTGGTTAAAACATGAACAGCTGTCTGACAGCAAATCAAAAATTACAAGAAATCACTGAGGGGTCACAGACCTCGTGGTAACTTTCCCAGTATAATAACATGACATGTTTTGTATCAATAGATTCAATGCGATCATAAATTTATTTAACACTGGCTCCACCGCTTACTTAAAAACTGAGCTAACAGTCTTTAAAGTCGTGTTAAAGACAGATGATCCACCATCATTTTCAGAGGGTTCAAAGTAGGTCAAATAAACAAAGAACTGAGGTGGGGAATTAAACCAAACTTGTACTGTACGTCAACTGTGTTGAAACCGGAGGTTCTTAGCTCAGTCCGTTTGAGGTTCAGTGCGTTTTGAACTCCAGTGTCCACACACACACACACACACACACACACACACACACACACACACACACACACACACACACACACACACACACACACACACACACACACACACACACACACACACACTTCTGGTGGGAATCACTCTGATTTTAATTGGCAATTTCAACAGCTGGCCTCTATATCAAAAGAACAAGTGATCTTGGAGGAAGTCATTTAGTGAAACCACCATGTTAGTGCAATCTAAATAGCTTTTTTTGATTTACACAATATTTATAAGACAGGGTTTGCTTCTTTTGATGCAGCCTGTAGTCTTTTCAAAGACACTAAACTCTGAAGTCTGGAGAGAGAGCTTGCTGATTTATCCCGGAGGACACTGAAATGACCTGGATCTGTTGTGTTCAATGAAGTTTGTTTAGATTGTTTTTTTTTATGTATTCAGGTTTGTCTCAAGATCTGACTTTGATGTTTCTTGTTTGAGCAGCGAGTTCAGAAAGTAGGATAATGATATGCGGTTTTATTGTTTTGGTTTTGCACTTCAGTACTTCATTTGTTCTGTATGTCTAACACAAAACCCCAATAAGTTTAACTCTTACGTAACATATTTTAGAAGTGCACACACAATTTATATGCCGAGTTATCTTTGTAGCACAATTCACTCGACAATGACAGCCACCTATTTTCAAGAAGGAGAAAAAAAAAGAGACTGAAGACAAGAAAAGAGAGAGCGGTAAATGTGTACCACCGTGTACTGCCGCAACCCAGATGTGATTTTGTGACTTTGTGCTTCTCCTTTGTCTCCTTATGAGGAAGATTGAGTGAAAGCATTTCTTGTCTTCTTGAATTAGCCCCGGGTGCCCTTTTTATATCGCCCGTTCTAATGGCAGTGAATTATGCTGACAAAGTAAGTGCTGTTAAGGCCGTCAGCCAAAAAGACGAGACTTGTTGAAGTCTCCATAAAATTTCAGGGAAACAGAAGGAGAGTACATTGAATTCTCCTTCCACATCCCTTGGGTAAGGAACAAAGCTGGGTGTTAAAGTTTGTCCGGGCTGTGAAAGTGCAGTGAAAGCAGCCCCGGCTAATCCTGCAGAGAGCCATTGTGACGCTAATGATACGTTGTGTGTATTTCTTCCATCCGGTACTACTGACCCTGAGTGGCTCTGATCAGGCTTTAAGGAAGCTGAGGGATTACATCAGCTTTGTTTGTTTGCTGGGAGGAGAGAAGGCAAGGTGCAGAGACCTTGTTCTTTGAGAGAAGCAGACAAGGGCATCTTTCAGGGCTATCTTCCAAACAGACAGAAAATCAGCTCCTCTCTCCTCCCTATAGAATATAGATTTTTCTTCACCTGTCCAATTTGTTGGTGTATCCATCCTAGAGCAATGCATTACATTAGAGTCTACATGCCGATTTTGTGCATTATTCAAGAGCATCTAACACACTGGTCTCGTCATTCTTTTTGTGAAACTTGGTACATCCGACGGTGTTTCATTTTTGGAGCCTTTCATCATGCCAATCACCTGTAAACATCCCAGTGCAGTTTTTACTCTACAGAATGTTTTTACAAATACTTATTGTTTCTTCCATTTAATATGTAACCAGTACTGACACGTTACAACACTCTACAATATATGGCTGTTACAGTGCATGGACGACGCATGCACCTCATGATAGTGAACAAAAATATGAGTGTAAAAATGTCAAAAGAAATAAACTTTACAAACAATATATTAAAGCAAGAGATAAAATAACAATATAAATAACATTCAAGAGAATTTTAGTACATTAGTGTCATCCAGCGTCCTACACCACTCCAGTTTTACAAAGCCATGCCTGCAAATGCCAGTACTTGACCCTCCAGCAACGATTATCTATGAGTCAGTTCAAAACCCAGTCTTACTTATTAAAGGAGCAGTGTGTCGGATTCAGTGGCATCTAGTGGTGTAATTACTGTTTGCAACCCCTAAATCTTACACTATTGACATTTTGGGAAATTCACTTATTTGCGTCCTTGCCAAAAGTACGATGAAAAGATTCATTTCATTAACGAATCTCTCTGTTAAACAGCCAAAAAAGACTTAGAGTATGGGGGATAGAGATCGCCTGGCTCTGTCCATGAATAAAAAAAAGTGCTAACATGAATTAGCATGTTACCTTTTATTTAATCCAGTCAAAAAAATCTGAACATTTCCCTCCTGCTCCCAGCTGTTTTTGCTAAGCTTCGCTAATGATCTCCTGGCCAAAGCTCCATATTTAGAGGACAAATGTGAGGGCGGTATTGATCTTCTTCATTTAACTCTTGGCAAGAAAGCAAATGAGCATCTTTCCCCTAAAAATGCCAAACTATTCCTTTAATTCAACTCATATCATGAAACGGGCTCAGCTGGCTTCCCTTATGGGCACTATAGGCAGATCAGATGGGCGCCCGGATATCATTGAGGTATCCGGAAAATAAATTAATAATTAAAAACTCATCACGGTGATAGGGTATGTACAGATTGCAGATCCAGGCTTAAGCTCCTATAATGTTTTCAATGGATTATGTTCACATGCGTTCCCCATGCTCAGACCAACTGTTTGGCGGAGAAGCACGCTCAGACCTCTCGGAAACTGTGCATACCTTATGGACGTTTGGCACAGCACGGATACCCTAATCAATTATTTAAATCTTACGTCAGGGCAGCAGAACTGAAGAGTAAAGTTCTTGTAAGTGACGCGTAAGAGACTATTGCTTAGCTCTTGCACTTGTAAAAATAAAACATTATTTTTATTATTTTTTCTTGCTCCTATACACTTTTAAAAGCTTTCCCGGATCTAACTGGTTATACCTGTATGGGTAAATTACAGCTACACACAGAGGCACAAGTGTTCTTTTGCCTTGAGACTGTAATCAGACCCAACACAGGGTGAGTGGCTTCCATCCACAATCTCTCTAAGTGTGTATCACAGGCATGTTTGAAATGCGTCAGAGCTTCCCATCCATCTGAGTTTTAAGACTCCATGGAGATGATTGACGACAGTAAAAGGCCTCTCTGGAGAGAGGCCCCGGGTGAACAGATGAGATCACAAATCTCATCTCTTTCTCTGTCTCATTCTCCATCCGTATCTGTCTCCCTCTCGCTTTCTCTCTACGACATCCACAACCGCGAGCGCAACACACACAAACAGCGGCCGTCCGGATATTTGGATCACTTTCTTTCCTCTTTTCATCTTCATGGTGGTTGTAAAAGCTGCAGAGAGAAAAAAAACATTCAAGGTAAAGGGAGAGCAAGTCGCAGACTCTAAGTGAGTTCCAGAGAAGATCTGAATGGTTGTTGTGCATGTCGTTCCTGATCTTGGACAGAATGTACTTCCCTGGTTTAGCTCTTCTTTAGTTGGCATAACATGAGAAGACATTTCTAATCTGTATTCTTTCCCAGAGACCTTGACCCCAGCCAGTGAGTGTTAAGCGATTTTGTGTTTCTCAACTGTGAAAACAGATGTTAATGTGGGCTTTCATGGGAAGGTGAACTAGGAATCAGTCCAATAAATGCTCAGTTTAGTTGAGCAAGTGTGGAGAGACATTAAGAGACAGAGAAATTGCCACAGGCTGGTTTCCAGGCCACACTCACCAACAACTTCCAAGAATTTTAACAATTTCTAAAACATTTCAGAATGTTGGCAACCAACCGTGGCCAAAAGCTAAGAAGAACCTTGACTCTTACCACAATATCATGTCCCACTGTCATGTCATTTCATTAGTGTAATGACCCATCGATTCAGTATTTATGCAAGAATATGTATTGAAGCTGGCCGGGGGCCAAGTCAATCACAGGCAAGGCCGGCTGTGCATCTTGGCAAAAGAAGGTGATTAAACTGACTCGGAGGAGGAGGAGAATTTCAAACATGATTCAGCCTGCTAGCACCACACCTGAGTGGGTTTCCTCCATTCTTTCCACATCTCCCTCAGGGTTGGGAGGAGGCAGGTGGATGCGCTTCACCCAGGTTTGGCGGATTTAGCCCACTGAGGTATGTGACAAAGAGGTGTGGATGGCTCAGAGCGGGAGCAACAGATGGACTTGGCAACGTGGACGAGGGACGGAGTGTGTTCACAGGAACAGGAACAGCTTGAAATCCTGCTCGGGCTCATTGTGCCTTTCCTCTTGCTGAAGTGGATTTGGTTTTCCTTCAGCGCAGTTCATGCTCCTCCACAGAGGGTCACCTATGTACAACAATACAATAATCTGCCTACACGTTTCCTTTGTGCCTTTCCCCTCCCTCAGCATTCCCTAATTGGTTTCTCTTGCCAATTTAATATTTGTGAACAAACTTGCTGAGATTTTCTTTTGGACAACATTGGATTTGTTTACCGTCTTTCTGGAGGATAAGTGGGAGGATTTATGTTCATTTCTTGCTTCGTATGTTCAATAAACTGGTTGTGTTGGCTTAGTGTGGGGGTTGGTGTTGTGGGAAAGTAAATCCAATGTCTGTATTTATATGCTATGCTTAACTGGGTAGCTAACCACTGGTATGGCTGCGTTGGCGACTCACCTGGACTAGGCTAACTAGTGGTATCTCCAAACTGAAAGACCTTTTGACCTCACTATCACAGGGCGGATATATACAAACATTTTCTCACTTTTGCAAGCATTGCAAGAGCATTGCAGAGACATATATAGCAGTTGTACTATGCAGATTTGCATAGAAGACTGGACTACAATGGTCCCTTGTTTATCGCGGAGGATATGTTTTAAAAATAACGAGAAATAAATAAACGAAATCCACGAAGTAAGTTTTACATTTATTATACATGTTTTAAGGCCGTAAAACCCCTAACCACACACTTTTATGCACCTTTTTACACACATTTTGTGCAGTACTCCCTTAGTTAATCAGGACGCAGAACACATGTGCGGTTTATCCTTAGCCAATTTAGGACGTAGAACACAATGCGCGTTCATACTGTACAGTATGCTGCAAAATTACACAAAAAAAATCTGTGAAACAGCGAGTCCGCGAAAAGTGAACCGTGTTATAGCGAGGGACGGCTGTATTGAGGTTTGCAAGAGCCCCTGTGAGGTACCTTTGACAAAGTCTTGTCTGTCTCTCTCCATTTGTGTGTGCTGCTGGGCGTGGCCACTTCTCACCTGCCTAAGCAACACCTGCTTCCCATCATCCAATCAACCCTGCAGAGTATAAAAGACCGGTTCAACCTCAGAGACTCGTCTTTAAATCTCTCTCGTGGGAACAAAACATTAGCCGACTTTGATGATGGTGATTTTTTTTTGGGAAACTTGTTGATACCTGACCGTTTGCCTTGTGCTTAACAGGAGTCCTGCCTGCCATTCCCCAGTCATTTTTAGATTTTTGCCACCACAAGCCCTGCACCAATCTGCATCACCCTAAACTCAGACTTCATTTAGCTTCTGAGAGTTGTGTTGAAACTATCTCTGCTGGTTTCATTAAACAGTTTTATTGGTCTCTGGCTTGTGTTTGCATTTTGCAGCTGCTACCGTTCAACACAACATTATGTGGGTTAAATAAGATATTAGCGAATCTATTAGCTCGAAACCTTCAGGGAAAGTTTGACCTTTCCGCTGACACGTCTGTCACTACATCAGACGACAATGCCAGGTAACCGGAGCCATGCCTGTTTCGGTGCTTCTGCTACGACGAGGCTCCTCAAAGCTTTGTCGTTTGTCCTCATTCATCTCACACGGTGCTCCCACTTTAACATATTGGCATTTCTGAGGTGCTTGGCGGTAATTGTCAGCCACATGGCGGCTCCTCGTTTGTTTCACTGACATTTTGCCTTTAGTTGATTGTGTATTTAACAGGGGGAGGAAAGTAAAATTAATTGGAGAGAAGCCCTAATCTGTCTGCTTGAAATGTCACCCCTGTATTGTGATGCCCGTACTGACACCGTGCCACACAAGAGGTAGCGACAGAAGGGAGAGAGAATTAGAGAAATACAGAGGAAGAGAGAATGAGAAAAGAAAAAACACACACACAAATGAACAGCAAAAGAAGATGGATGACCTATAAATCATTCCTAAATCAATGGCGCTTAAAGACTCATATAATCCCCGTGGGTTTTGACCTCAACATTACCCTACTGACTGCAAATTACCAAACATTTAGGTCACCGGCTTTTTAGTTCTGATAAAAGATTTTGGGTTCAAGCTTCATTGCAGCTTCAAACATGGACCAACAGGGGATTTGACGTTCTGCTCCGACTGGTCTGTATGTGCATGTCTAGAACCGCGTTAAACTTTTAGGTTCGAGGCATTGCTGTGAAAGTACAAACTGATCAAAACACGATTATACCGCTTCCTGGAGTTATGAGTCAAGCTTTATCCACCGAGCCGTTTTTTGAAATGTCACTGCCACTCCCAGGGAGCCTCTGAAGAACAAGACAGAAAGCTATTTTTTTTAACTTTTGAATTCTTCCCTGCTTGCTTATCTGTGGAAGAAAAAAAGCCTGCCTTTATTAGATCTGTTAAAAGGCCGAAATTCAGTAATCACATATTTGTTTAAAGATTTAGGTAAGACCAGAATAGTTCAAAATATTTGTTTTACAACATGAATAATTAAAAATGATGTACTAGGACTTGTAATGAAGAGTCTCTGTCATGGAAATTGGATTTTATGAAATGTTCTTATTTTGAATGGGTGCTGTCTAGCGTCATGTGAGCGCATATGGGTACTTTAATAAAATCAGTCAGTCAGTTTAGGGTGGTAGTTTTTAATTAACATGTAAAACCTCTAAAGAACAGAGCGAAAACCAAACCAATCTGCACCATGGCAATGTGTTGCTAACCACTTCTTTCAAATATAATATAATATATATATATAATCCTTACAATGGCTGACTAATGAGGCAGCAACTGGTACTTTTCAACCTGGATCTCATTGTTGCCATTTCCGAGTAATGGGTGGTGCTAACTCTGCACCTGCCGCCTCTATTGTAGAGATTTGGAAAAACACGACTCTAAAAAAAAAAAAAAAGCTAACTGCACAGGGATTTGTTGGCTGCCTGATCAAATTACGTCTTCTTAGTCATGAGAAATTACCCAAATCTGATGAGTTTGTTGGCTGTTGGTTCTGAAAAAATAGGAAGAACTGTTTGAGAAATATTTATGACCACCCCACAATACAAACACTAACTACTAATAATCAAACTAATTGTCCTTTTAATACAATCCTGCCATCAATAAGGATACTAACACTCATCTGTACCAATACTACCAACATCAAACACTGCGTGGCAGTTTGGATTCGTTGATATGATAGCTGGATTACAGAATATACTACGCATGTATTCAGGTATCTTGACATGGCTTTAGTTCATATTTCGCAGCACTAGTATCAATCAGACAATTTTACACAGGATGACTGTTAATTCTTTCGGTGGTTTATCAGTTAGTCCAGAGAAATGTCCATTCTCAGCCCCAGCATTAGGTTAAGAACATATAACAAGGCGAATAAATATGACAGTTGTTACATTAAGAACTCAATCAATAAAATCACATAAAGAATTAAACCCACTCCTGTCAAAGCTGATCGTCTCCAGCGCCTGCCATAGTTACAGTTCTTGTCTCACCCAGCTGCTCCCTCTTATCCTTCATATTTCTTTGCCTTAGGCCATTGAAGCTTTTTCTTTTTGCCTGCCCTTGCTCTGATGACCCTTTTTTTTTATAATTTTTATTTCTGAATGTCCTCACATTGACTCCAAGCCTCAAACCCAGCGAAGAAATAAACTTAAAGTATCTCCGACCCATCGAGTCTCTTTATGAATCCTCCTACATGTGCCAGACCTTTTTACATTTCAGCTTCTGCATTGTGTTCTACTCCGCACCTTTCATAGTTTTACAGAATCATTCGCTGGTGTCATCAACCATGATTGCTCCATGAGTCATCCACTTATACATCTGGCAGCACTTAGAGCGAATAACCTGTCTTTTTCCCAGATAATTGTACGTCGAGCACGAAAACAAAATGGTGACAATTAAGTTTGACGTATTAAGCTCGGCAATAGCTGCTATTGTAGAATATATTGTATGTCTTGTGAAATGTGTGATCAAGCCACAGTGTGTAACTGTAGTAGCTGTTTTTCCTTCAGTGTCAGATAAGCTAACGGATACTTTTCTGTTTTTTCTGCTGAATCTGAACTCTGCGAAAACTTTCTTAACAATCCGCTGTTGCTCATCTTGACCAGGAACCCCTCTAGTGATTTGAGCAGCATGTTGACAGTGACTTTCTTTCAGGTTCCCCCGGCCACAAGATCTCTCTCTCTTCCCAACGCACAATGGCTTGACCTCTGCTGTCCGCCCACTCTCCATCTCGCTGGACGACATTTGTGAGATTGCGTAAAAAAAAAAAAAAAAGGCTCGACACCTTTTAGACCTGCTGCTGTCGCTCATATGTAGGGTGACCAAATGTCTCCTGATTTTTTTTTTTCATGCATCTGTCACTGTAGAATTTGAAAATGATGATTTGCTTCTGCTTGTTGTGTGTGCAAGGAGCAATGACCTTCATGTTTAGGTAGGTGTTGACAGCAAAGGATGTCATTTAGTTACATCATGCTTGTCATAGCCTTTTTTTTAATTAATCACAGCTCTCTATCATTAGTGGCATTGAATCGAGTACTCTTTTGTCCTTGTTACTGGAAGCTTTATTTAAAGTTTTTTTGTCATTACTTCCCGTACCATCTGGTCATCTCAGTCATAATGTAGGACAGGATGCAGGGATTGCCGTATTTAGTCCTCCATACATCATTGAGTGCACTTATTTCCAGTGATGGGGACTCGAGTTAGCGACTTGGACTCGAGTCGGACTTACGTTGCGCAAACAAAGACTTCCGACTTGACTTAGACTTGCTCCCAATGAATCGAGACTTGACTTGGACTTGTCTGTTGTGACTCGTGTGTGACTTGTGAATAATTTTTTTCAATTTTAATTTCATTATAAGTAGCCTATTCATTTAATTAAACGGAAATGTTTGCAAGGTCATATTTGACAATGAAAACCGGAGGCAGCCTGAATATTTCCCTCCATTCACTCACTACCCATGCGTGCAGCAGCGAAGGAACAGTCGTCAGTCGACCGATGGTAGATTTTGATATTGCATTTTGATATAATAATAATAATAATTAATAATAATAATTAATAGGTTATTGTAAATGGACTGCATTTATATAGTGCTTTCCTTACATGGTACCATAATGATAACGTTTATTTCGGTCATTTGAGACTTGATTTGGGACAAAAGACTTGAGACTTGACTTGGCATTGCCGTCAAAGACTTGAGACTTGACTTGGACTTGACTACAGAGACTTGAGACTTGACTTGGACTTGGAAAAAATGACTTGTGAACATCACTGCTTGTTACTTATTTCTTTAAGTTACACTTATTTTACATTATTGAAAATGATTTGGATCAGATCGGATAAGCTTCGGAAAAAACATTTTACAAAACACATGCAGATCAATATCACCTCATCATTATCTTTCTAGTTTGTTGTATATACAGTGAATTTCTTTATCTTAAATAAATACGCTATGGATAGAGAGTTATCTCTAATAAAAAGTTGCTGGAGGATGCTGAGAATAGGCTGGAAAAAACACAGCTCCTGATGTCCAAGGTTAGGTTCTGTAATTGAGAGAAATAGAAACAAAATATTAATGAAAAAATAATTAACCTTTTACAGTTTCTTAAGGGTTTTTGTCTCTTTTGGAGTGTTGAATGTTAATTGCGGTGTATATAGCCTGCACAGACAGAGACACGCACATTAACACATATTCACCTATTAAATGTCACGGTTATATCATCCATTTGCATAGATTCATACTCATCTAAGCAGGAAATTATTTCCCCTCCTGTCAGCCATCACAACAGCTAAAGATCACAGCAGAAGCTGTTACATAAGCTGCCTGCTTCTCGGGGTGACACTTACAAATCCACATGCGGATGCACATTCCACACCATGCGACGACGCTGGAGATCTGGAGTGCCCTACCGCACTCTGCGCTCATCAGACAGTCCCTTGTCCGCAAGCAGCACTTGGGACAACTGCTCCCTGATTTGTCACTGTCTCTGTCCTCGTGTCTCTGGGGCTGAGTTTGCCTCGTGTCCGGATGCTTCTCGTCCCACTCCTCACTCTCGCCCTTTCCCATGACGCTTGGGTTTGTTTGACAAACGGCAAGCGGAATATAACAGTAGATCAGATCTGTGAGGAAAAAATGATCTTTATTATATTGCATGTGTGGCACGGATCCGCTATAGCTGAATTTTTTTCACAGGGAATAATATGAGCCACACTGTGTGCTGTCTCCCACCCTCCCAGGGCTTCACAGTACAGGCTTTGTTTACAACAACAGCATCCAGTATCCAGTGTCATAACACTGTGAATTCACTTTGTTTTGCTAAGACTTGTGTCAGTGAATGCTATGATTCAGCCTGTTCATTGTACTTCATTGGGCGTGTGTTGTTATCACCTCTTTTTTAGAAATATTTGCAACTACCCTGGTAACATTCCTGCACTCAAACACTTCCCTAAAACCTGGAGGATCATGTATCATTTTAGCATACAGCAACACACAATTTAGCACAGTCTTAAATGTGAAATCGATTCCACAAGGCCGCCCCACTGTACCGCTTCTGAATGAGCGTGATGAAGATGTCTGTTCTCAGATAAATCCATACGTGTGTTAGTCATTTTAAACACAACAACGGAGCGCATTATGCGCACGACTGTTGGGTTTCATTACAGAGAATTTATCTTCCACGAGTGCGAATCATTAACACCGCGGCCTAAACTTAAAGTCCCTCCATGAATGCTTTATTGAGTGAAGTCACATTGATTTGACAGATTAACAATTCTTCCGCGGCGATGATCGTTTCTCCTGCCAGGAGTTGAGCCCCCTCTGTTTTAACTGTCGGATACAATTGCTCCCCATAGACATTATCAGATATTAAGTGATAACCCTGATGGTGAAATAACATCTTATCTGTGCCCATCCGGTGGCTTCCCATTTATTACCACTGACAGTAAATTAGATTGCTGGCATCTGGAGGGTATACTGGCATTTTGGGGCGCACCTTTCCATCTCGTTCTGCTTTCAAAACTCTTATCGGTTTTCAATCATACGTAATGAAATTCCATCAGCCACCTTGGCCATGAAAGCGACTTGAGAGACTGCCATTAAAGAACAGAGAAGAGGAGTAATGGTCTTACCCTTTGCTTTTAGAGTCGCCTTTCTGTCGGTTCGAATCCTTTCCCTTTTTGTAGAGTAGGCTTTTCTCAGAGAGAGAGAGTAATGAACACACACCTGCACCCGCTCACACTGTCGAGCAGACTGTCGGTGTTTATATCAGTCTCAGCTCACATGAATGGAGCAGGTGTGTCTTCTGGTTTAACAGGTTTGACCAAGTGATCCGCCCTGAAGTGGGACACTTTATTCACAGCAAACACGCCTCTGTGTTTTAAATGTGGAATTATGTGAACAAGATGTTCTACAAATTGTATAATAATAGTAATTTGTTTAATTTTGATTCGTGTTATTCTCCACACATCTGAATTTCCAATTCATTCAGAGTTGTTTTGGCATGTGTGCTAAGGTACAACTGTCTTGTTGAACTCTTTACGACTTCTAGACACTGGTTTATTGTTTAAGCCATCATGGAAAATGATTAATTTAATCAGTCTGACATACATGTACGCTGCATAAACATCTGCAAGTTGTAACATCTGCTACAAATTAGGTGACAGTAATAAACTAGGAATCATACAAATCTGGAAGAGACTGAACCTCATATGCAAATTATGGTTCTTAGTTATGAGTGCTGTAACCTAAATTTCATTCTTTCTGGTATTTTACATGAAGTAATATTCATTTAAATCAATGTCTGTTGTTAAATAACGCAATTTAACCAGTAATGTATATTTCACATTAGTTCAGTTACAAGAAAATAACGAATTTATATCTTATACTTCAGTGATGACTGTATGCTATAATACAGTCAGAACAAAAATGGGAATAAACCCACATTATTATTGGAGAGAAGCATATTTTCAATCTGGTCCAATGCAGCAGAAGTGGCCACAATGTCTTTGGACCCCGAGCAACAATTGGCACACCAGGCCACCATGGGGCCAATGTTACAGTTTGTGCTACCATTTCTGAACATAGTGTGAGCACACATATCTCACACACCGGGCCCTATAACACCCAGCAACTCCTGACCTATTCACTTTACAGAGACCTTATGCCGGAACATGAAAGCGGTTTAGTTCGACCGTGATTTTACAAATGATGTCATTGTGTGGGATAATGTCAACTTCCACTGAGCCAGCATTGTTAGGGAATAGTTTGCTGCACATGAAAGGATAACAATGGTGTCCCCTTCCACCATTCCTCTGCATTCTTGTATCCAATAGAAGAGTTCGTTTCAGTATGGAGGCAGAAAATACAGTATAGACGGCTTGATTGTTGTTTGTGCGGACATCACAGGTGATCATTGCAGGGTATGGTTGTGGAACGCAAGGAGATTCATCCCATGGTGCATCAGATTCTCTGGTCAGACCAACAAGAGCAACACAGCGCTGCATAAATATATGTAAAGTAGCATTCAGCTGGACAAAACTGACACTCTTGTACAGTAAAAACATCTAAGTAGTTAAAAGAATTTGCATGATGCCAAAACAACTTTTAACTTTGGTGCCTCTAGCCATGTTGGAGAATACAGCCTGACATGTAAACAGATGCACAGTGTCAACAACTGTGCAAACATGCATGTAAGTTGTTACAACATTTCATTCACAACAATGTAGCAACTGTTGTAAATATAAATGCAAGTCAGATATGCATGAGTAATATATCGAATAGTAATGTATCACCAGTAACAATGTGGGTTCTACATGCCATACGTACGACTGCACATCCTCAGGCTGGCAGAAGGAGCCAGGGAGGCCAATTTACTGCACAATAACTACGACGCATGAATAAAATGTTTTGGGTGAGTTGTTGTTGTTGTTGCCTCTTGCAGACGTTCATGTGTACATGTGTACAATTTGCAACAATGTCCTTGTGAAACAGATGTGACAATTTCACTTTAAGATAGATAGATAGATAGATAGATAGATAGATAGATAGATAGATAGATAGATAGATAGATAGATAGAGTCTTATTTGTTTGGAATACATTGAAATGTCAGCATCTCATTTGCATAATTTCTTCAATTAATTCATCTTCACACACACTGACACTGTCTCTTAATAGCCAGTAACTCATTTCTCCTCCGCCGTGTTGCAGAATATGTTCACAAGTATGTTACTCTGTGTTTTGCTGTGAAAATTCAATCGAGTTCTAATAATTAATTGCACGCAATAATTAATTAATGGGAGAGCACAGTTCATTACATGATTACCAATGATGGATCATGAAGGGAAGCAATTAAAGCCCAAATAATTTGAATGTATTCAAAGAATTGTTTTTCGTTAAGAAGCCGAATTAGATGCTGAACCCATTCATCATCTATAAGTGTAGGTGTGTGAAATGCACAGTAGTTCATTCACGTTGTGTCAATGAGACGTCTGAATTGATGAATAGGAAGCAAAGATAAACATACAGTTGAATGTGTGTGTGTGTGTGTGTTTCAGGGTGATGCTGGCAACAATAAGAAATGTCCGTGAGTTTTCTGTCTTTATGACTCTGTAATAGTCAGACACAAGAACGAGTTTTCCTTTATTCAAGGACATACAAGTGATGCTCAGACAGCCGTTATCTATAACCACTTATCAATGGACACCCTACCCTGTACACAATGCCAGTTCATCACAGGGCTGACGTATAGAAACATGCAACCATTCACGATCACATTCGGACCTATTAACCTATTAACACAAAGAGAACCACGCAATATGAAGAGTCATAGCATTCATTGACGTAGTGCAAGCTTTTGGTACCATTGGAGAAAATGCAGAAACTTGAACTTGATGAACTTGAAATTCCAATCACCACTTATTTTTAATCAATTCATATCAATTTGTATCTCTCTCAAGGTTGTTAAGCCGTTAAATTCATAGAGCTGCCACTTCTAATTGATAGTTCTAATCCCCCACAGGAATTAGTTTTTATAAGCCAGGGTCAAAGAAGGAACAAACTGAGTAGGTTTATCATAGCTTTTTATACTAAAAAAACAGCTGCCTGCTGTTGCTAGAAACAGTGTTCTTAATTAAAGTGTGAGCCAACACAGTAAAGTTGCGAACAGGAATCTCAAGCAACACACTTAAAGAGTTATTTGACACGGACCTGCTGTCAAAACAAGCATAATTTCTGCTGAAGTGTCCTTAAGCAACACACACACTGTTGACTTTTTTTTGGGATGTGCCAGATGCTTTTTTGTTGAGCACAGTAGCAAAACATTGTAATATTGTTTTAACACTGCAAATTGCACATGAGATGTTTTTAAAAAAATAAAAAGCAAAAACAGAGTTTCATAGTTTTGTGTTCAAAGTGCACGTTTAGCGAAGAGAATCTCAAAATCCATTTTAGATTTTAATTACTCTCTCATAACGTCAGTCACGTACGGAGTAACAACATGCACATTTCAGTTAACTGCTTCTGGAAAACTTTCCCAAGGTGACAAGTTTTATTAACACCTATATGTGGGGATATTTTGCTCATCAGCCAAAAGAAAATTGGAAATCAGAATCATTATTTGACTGCCACCGGGCTGTTCGACGGTGAGAACGTGGAATGGTTTAAGGGGAGAAATGGAAGATTCAAAACTATTAAATCAACCGCAGTCTGTGGGTAGCCCATGTGCATCCATACCACTTGGTGTAATTAGTGCCGTGTGGCAGCAAGGCATGATCTAGCATTTGCATTTCCTCCATTTTTATTTTGTCTCCTCAGTTGCTCTCTTACCCAAGCAAGGCAATATTTTTTTTTCAATATCTGGCAGCAACATGACAAGCAGTACATCTCATCAGAGCTCGGTCCATGGGGCCACACATTCCCAGGATGCAGTCTGTCAGCTGTTATTGTACACAGTCACACATACTGTTTCGCAATTGCTCGAACACTTCTCAAACCGGCTACTTTGAGAGCTACCTACAGCAGAGCCCTGCAAGAAAATGTTGAGATGTTAAAGGAGTAGATAAAGGCAAGAATGTGCTACACTTGACAGTGCATTATTCCGGTTGATGGTACAGCTGACACCGTCATTCTTCTGTACGATGAACATCGCAGAAGATGACAAGAAATCTTCCCTTAAATCTGGTTTGCATCCCTCCACGAAATCTCAACTTTACAAGTGTGTGTGTGTGGCCAGTTTTCATCTGCCAAAACGTCAGAATGAAGGCCTCTGCTATGCTGTTACACACCGGGCACTGCTCGCATCCAGGACGACCCAAAAATCATTCTGCCATCCAGGCCCATTATAACTAAAGTGAGTGTGTGTTTCTTCTTTGTATTACTTTAACATATGGTCACAATAAACGCTGCCATATCTGTGGGTTTGTTTTTGTTTGTTTGTTTTGCATGACTAACTCGTATAGGGGTGCAAATTACAATTTTCCTATGCTATATACAGTAGCGGTGGTTTGCATCTAAGACAAGCTACCCCCTCCACCCACATATACACAAACACTTTTGTATAAATTATCCAGCACGTCTGTTATTATGACTTAAGCCAACACGATTTGCAAATCTAATTTTGAAAGCCTCAAAAAGACACAAAGCCCTGTGATATACTGGCACTTTGTCCAGGGTGTAACCCACCTCTTGCTCCATGTCAGATGGGATCGGTTCCAGCCCCCTCCCCTCGTGTCCTTGATCAGGATAAGCAGTTATGGAAAATGGATGGAAAAGCACACAAAGCGTTGGCACGCTTCTAAGAGTTTCCCAGGCCTCAGGTTGGGAACAACTGCTACGCAACATATGTTCATTACAGGCTTGTTGTTTATTCCTTTTTAATAATTTTATCAGTTGAGTCATCAATCAGTTTAGATGCATTTTCACCCAGGTTTTAAGTCCTCGGTGTCCTTTTTCAGTATTCACGGTTCAAATAATACTCACAGTCCTTTTATCAGGCTTTAATTCACTTCTCGACATTCCTGCTACCATACCTGAGCTCAGTGTGACAGCAATGTAGGTCAGAACACACTGTTAATTGTTTGTTTGGCAGGGGGGCTCCTACAAAGATTTTTCGCTCATATTTCTTTATACCATTCACCCAAATGTAACGTAGAAATACAAAAGTTCACTTTGTTCGGTCAACTCACTTAGGACAAGTCAAGCACAGTTGGGAGAACATACTATTCTTCTACAAATGGACTGTTGGATGGAGGTGAGGCTTTTGTAATAGTACAGCATGTGAACAGTAGTGGAGGCAGCATTGTAGCAAGTGACAGTGTGGCTTTCAGGCAGGCATGGTACCAAAACCATGAGCAGAATGCCATGGCCTTGCCATTGTTCTGACGGACCATTATTCCGAAACACCCATAGTCCAAAAAATGTCCCATTGGACCGAAAGCCAATTTTTCCCAGAGCCCATTATCCCAGAAACAAACTCCCATTGCTCTGAAAATACACACATTCCAGCGGTTGTTAGTTCAGTGACTGCCGGTCCTGTCCACAGTACTGACTCAGTTTTATCCTTCAAGGTCCACTGTGCAAGTTTTAGCAAACTCTGTATTCTGGATATGGCAGAAATGGGAGATAATATGCATAACTATGTTTTCATTGGATTATAATCATCTGGAATAAGAATTCAACTTGTGATACCTTTTTAGAAAGAGCCTTTCATCGTGCATCCATGGAGTTGTTGAACTGACATATTTCTACAGCCCAGAATGGACAAACTTAACACTGAATTGGGCCTTTTCATTTTTTTCTCCTTCATGCTTGGAAGAAGAGAATCTCAGCAATTACACCGCTAGATGCCACTTAATCGCTCATACTGGTTTATGGGCCATTTTTTTCGTCTGGATATAAAACCACAAGCGTTTGTTCTGTTGCAGACAAATTTCCTGAAATGAAAATGATGCAAGTATCTCATGCTTTGGCATTATACCGTGTTTATTTCCATCATCAAGTAGTTTGGGTTCCAGAACCTGTTCAGCTGAAAATGGTTAATAGACTGTATTTATATAACGTCTTTCTAGTTTTCTTAAAAGACACTACATATGCCATTCACCCATTCATACACACTCTCACAAACCGAGGGTGCAGCCTACGGGAGCGATTTGCAATTTCAGTATCATGTCCAAGGACACTGACATGTAGGCTGTATCCACCCCGAAATGCAAGCTTTATTCCGCAATGTAGCCAGAAGTTACATGTTTGATACTGGGTGGGTATCTTTGGTGCAATAGTCGTGTCTTTGCAGAATAACTGGTTGGACAAATGTCCTTTCTGTCCAATCAGACAGTGTTTAGACGATTGGGGTTTCAGGGCCATCTGTACAACAGACAAACCCACAGGGCACTCAGAAAAAAACTCCAAGTAAAAAGCCGTAATGAAAAAGGTTTTTGAAACCTGATTATTTTTTTCTCTCTTCCACGTAGGTGTAGTGGCAAACTCAAGAGGTGCAGCTGCAGAACCTGGTCGACCTCTTTATTTTTCACTCCAATTTCCATCCCTACTTTTGTTCGGCGAGATTAAACTTTTCATACGTTAGTCATGATGACACCTTCGAAAGATGAAATGTTTGACGGCTCTGCAATACTGATATCTCCGTATGATATGACACTAATTGCACTGTTAAATAGAGCTTCGCTATAAGTGGAAACAAAACAAAAAACTCTCTGACACTTACAGTTTTCACATATTACAATGTCAGTACACATCCAATACAAACTAATTAAGTTTGATTTGCTATAGCTGAGTGCAGTCTCAAGTGTTTATTGTTAGTTAATTGTCATGCCTAGTAACATTTCAGCAGAGATCCACCACAACGCCCGTGTTAATTCCGAAGCTTGGCTAAATTTAAAATGATTATTTTCTCAGGTTATTGGTTTTTTTTCGGTGTGAAAGTGTAATGTTTAATTCTGCTTTTTTCGACGTCTTTTATTAACTGAACTGAACTCATCGAGAAATAAAACAGAGGAAAAACACATAGCTATTTACTTTTCATGCCAGGATATTTGGCCTTGAGAGCACTAGTCACTTTAACTCGTGTTGTGTCTATGAGTATCATTCTCCATCTGACAATATGTTCTTTTCTCTTAAGGTGTCACTCCATCTGGCCTCTGTTTGCTTTTCCCGTTCAACTTCTACTGCTCATGTTTTATCCGTACATAAAAGCTCACCTACAGTTATACCCTGTGTTTTTCTTTTTTACCTTCACTTTAATGGCCATTATTGTTAACACAAATATTTCCTTTTGCTGTACACAAGTTGTAGGTTCTGCGTTCCGTCCGAACAGAGCGTGGCGGGGGAGCATCGGCTCGGTTGAGCGGTTGTCAAACATGCAGATGTGACCTTGATCATCCCTGAGGGGAAGAGGCGGTCATAAATCCAGCTATTATGCCGTGGCGACTCTATTAATTCTGCTGCAACACAGATGTGAAATACAACCAAGGCATTTATCTGAATATGACAGGTAAACCATGACACAACACTACAGGTGACATATTAGATAATGTTGAACTAAAGCCGGATCAGAAACAGTGATGAGCTTAGTTGCACAATGTGCGGAAAAATATTAATTACATTACGGAAACATTAAAGCTTATCCAAGTGAACAGAGGCGAAAGATGAATTGTAAAAACACGTTGAAATGCATCACACAAAGTGCAGAAATAATATTTGATTCTATCTAACAATAGTGCAATCATTTCTGAGCGCTGGAAGAGATTTCTTTTTTTCTAAAATTACAACATCCTTTGACATTTCCAAACAGCAATCATCTTCCTGTCCTTGTGCATCAGCTAACACAAGAAAGCAACAACCCGACTAGGAGGCACATGCTCAGCTGATATCCGCAGCCTGAGGTTAGGAGTGAGTTTGACCACATATGAAACGCACCATTTAGCCCGTGTTTGCCATTCCTCCCTCCACTCAGCATGAAGATAATTGGATATAAAACATCAGCGAAAAGTCATAGCTCTTCCTCTTCTTCTACCCCTGCATGACCTCACAGGTCCAATTCACACAATGAAATACCATTATGCCTCATCAATGGTGCTTTAAACGTGGTGGACAGAGGAAGACGGTTGAGTAGTCTATCTCATAATTCATGTAGATGCAATTCTCAATGACCTCAACCACTACTGGGTGTCCAGTTTCTCTAGCCGTGTCAAATCCTGTCCCTCTCTCTCTCTCTCTCTCTCTGTCTCTCTCTGTCTCTCTCTCTCTCTCTCTCTCTGTCTCTCTCTGTCTCTCTCTCTCTCTCTCTCTCTCTCTCTCTCTCTCTCTCTCTCTCTCTCTCTCTCTCTCTCTCTCTGTCTCTCTCTCTCTCTGTCTCTCTCTCTCTCTCTCTCTCTGTCCCTCTCTCTCTCTGTCTCTCTCTCTCTCTCTGTCTCTCTCTCTCTCTCTCTGTCTTTGGTTATATAAGCATGAGTCTCCTTTATTGTACCTCAGTAACATAATGAAAAACCCCACACCTCACCCGCAACATGTCAATCCACATAAAAGGGACACTCTGCAGGTTGCAATTACTTTGATGGCAACCATTTCTCCTCTCTCTGACCATTCCCCCCCCAATGAAGGACTATATATTATACAACTGTGGCAGCAATAACTAAAGAATCTAGTTTTTATCAACAGCGATGCAGACGTTACAAAATATGTGAACTATGCAGCGAAATGCCACAATGTAGAAAACAGATGTCTTGTTTTACTACCGCTGAAAAAGTTGACTTGAATTTTTGATTTTTAAGGTGTCATGGGGATTATTTCTACATTTACGTAGCATTAAAGTGCGTCTTGAAGAATCATATACACAATACCTGCTGTTGTTGGATCATACCATCTTTTCAACGCAACCCGGCAACCAAGAAGAACCTTGTGTCCAGGTGAAAAATTAAATAATATTAGCCAAGGAAAGACTTCAGGTGGGGAAAAAAACTTTGGTCCTTCTTGAATTTTGAATTAGTAGAAAGGAAATTACTTTCCGATTCCAGCATCAATGTTTTGAAACGTTTCAAAACTATGAAAAATCTAAATTTCTATAATGTAAAACAACATTTCTGCATTGCGGATTATCATATTGGTCCCTTCTGTGTGTTCCCTCTGGTCAAAAGAGTGAGAGCGGGGGCACGAGACAATCACATTAAATTATGACGATTGACTGAGGTTGAGTAAAACTCCATTGTAAGCCAATCAGAGGTGGAGTTGGGCGGGTGTTGCCATGGCATTTTATTGGATGCTAGTCTCACTTTCCCACAGCAACATTAAAATAGTTATTATTTGTGTACTGTAGATCTCTGTTATGTATTCTATTAAGTATCCATTTCATTATAATAATCACATATCATAAATAATTGAACATGTATTTTAAGTTCTGTCAAAGAGGAGTGGAGGTGGGGTCCAAATTCTTTGACACATTTAAGCATTTAAAAGATTACTTAAAAGTAACGCTATAGTAACTAGTTACTTTTATAATTTGTAATGCACTAAGTACTTGAGTTACTTTCTGGGAGAAGTAACTAGTAACTGTAACTAGTTAAGTTTTAGAGTAACTTGCCCTACACTGTGGGTCAATATTTATCTCATTTAGTCTGATGATGGAGCTGCAGTTTCACAGTTTTAAGGGTGTGATGAAGCATCAACATCCAGCGATGGAAGGCCTGACACCAGATCTACTTATTAGATTACTGGCTTTTGCAAACGTTACTGGAAAGGGGAGGAAAAAAGGGCAGGTCTCTAAGTGTGTACGAGCATGTGAGCGTGCAGCAGGTGTAAAAATGTGAAATATAGCCGCAGTGAAGGGTGCCGCATAAACCTGGCCACTCTAACTTTTTTTAATTTGGATTGGCAAGTCAACTGCCAGGATGGCAATATTTTATCATCAAGTCGTTTTCTGAGTATCCCGCTCCGAAGTGGAGTAGCTCTCCATCATGTTTGTCAGAGGGGACTTTATTGAAGAACACTGGGACTGGATTCGATGCCGGACACGCATTGATGTGTGTGGAAAAAGGGGGTGTGCATGGGGGCTGGTATTGGGCGGAGTGATTATATTGAATTTGCAGAGTTTCTTTGTCGCTAACAAGCCGTGCCTTCAGTCAGAGTCTTCAGCAAAGACGTACAGAGCTGCTGTGTAAGAAGAAGACTGGCATAATAAAGTCCTGTTATTACATTTTGGTTTAACAGTGGCCACGGCTTAGAAATGTTCACACCAAGGCTTTGTCTCGTGAGGGTTCTGGATCATGTCCTTGCTGTGAGTGGCATATTTCCAACATTGCAATAAAGGAATAAAAGGCATTTACAACTCTATGTACTGCCGTATCTGTATAGATTAATTCAGGTATGTGGGTAGAAATGTTTTGCCTTCAATATGAGTTCAGTATTAATAAAATCCTTTTAGAAAGATTCTCTTTGTTAGAATTTGCTATCAGTGAGATTACTAGGCTGTTTAATATTCTGGGCTGGATGTCTATAAAGAGTTCAGTGTTTGTAATAAACAACATGAGCAGAAAAAAAAGAGTCATACATGGCACACTTGCTACAAAAGGCAGAGTTGTTTAACACAATTGCTCACTCAGACCAATCTCAGAGATTGGTCAAAAACCCAAGGGCAGCCTTTTACGAAACATTCACATTCAGCCGTGGCCCACAAAACAAGTTTTAATTTTCTGGAAAAAAAACATGGAGTACACTAGAATTATTTGGGTTTTTGTGTCGCTCCTGACTCCTGAATTTCTTCAAGGACCCCTGGCTGAAATAAAGTGTTTATGAATCCTCAAGGTAATGGAAAAGATGCTCTGCTGACAGGCAGCAGAGACCCAGGGTCATGTTTTTCCTTGCAAACATAAATCTTGGCCTCCTCTTGCCCCCTGCCCACCCTTCTTGTGCATCTGTAGCAGGAGCCATCTTTGTGCTATCTTGACTGATTGAGAGGCATGATTTATATCCACGGGCCTGGACTATAGCAGAAAATTCAATTAAACTGAGAAACATAAATAGAAAGATAAATGAATAAGTGCCCTCGCATCTCTGTGTTTCTCTTTCCCACAGGCTTTTGTCCACACGAGAATACATTAAAAGCCGTTTCCGTGCAAAGATTGTTTTCATGCAAATGATGACTCACAGTAATATGGTAATTATATCAGCAGATTTGTACACTGGTGGGTAATTGAGGTATAAGGATATATTCAGGTATGCATATTTATACTTCTGCAGAGAAGCAATCTCGGACAGAGGTGGCGACAATGAAAGACAGAGAGATGTATTGCCTGTCCTTGAGAGGAAAACAGCTGAGATGTAAACTGTAGTTGTTTTTAAAGAACAGGACATCCTCTTTCTTGTGTGTCAGTTGCAGGGGTCATTAGTTTTTCATCATATGGTGAAGAGGACAAGAGTATCTCACACTCTCCTTCCATATAGGTTGCTAAAGTGACTTTTGAGATTTGATACTTAAACCTTGAAAGATATTTTTCCCGCTCCCAATTTAGACCTGACCTTTCAAGGCGGCCCGCTCAGACTATACCTGCACACGTGAAAATAGGATCAACTCAGGAAAGGACGCCATCAGTCTCTATGTGCTCAGCTACTGAGGCAAAAGAGCAGCTCATCGCGGACCAGCATGTGCACTCACGCAGTATTGACATTGCCGCTTGTTTTACTGCTTAATTTGCCAGCCTGCTGAAGTATTTATAGACCTTTCCCTCCACGTGTAAATTAAAATTTATCATAAATAATCCATTGGCAAAATACGCCGCCCTATAATTGGAAACAGGTACAAAATACTTGTTTCCCGCCTTCATAATGTGCCAGGGAGTTTATTTTCCGTCCTGCAGCGTTATGGTTGTTTTGCTTCCAGCGAGGATCATTAATATATGGCTCCCCATTTCAGACGCCCTTGCTCGACAAGGAGTTCTAAATCTGTACAAGTGGTTAGGAGGACACTCATCTTAGCTTTGCGGGGCCAAACCTGTCTTCCTACTTAAGCAGGAACTAATTTATGCCCGGTGATAAAAAATACATAAAATAAAAGCAAAGAGTAGGCCCGGGGCAAGAAATGGCAATAAGAGGTGTGAACCTTCAATGGCAATAATTCAGAGTGAGTTATGACTCTGTGACAGGAGGGGAAAATGCTTCAGCGGCATGTCAGTCATGTGCATTCCCGTCATCATGAACAGAGAAGAGTGCACCATATGTCAAGTATAGGTGTGCGTATATATATACAAAGAAAACGTGTTTTTTTGTTTCCAGAAGCAGAGGTTTTTATTCAAATAACATTTTACTTAAACATTATATTGTTTGTGCTACTTTGTAGTTACATTTCAGACGGAAGCGCTGTAAAGGAGTTTGTATTTAACAGATATGAATGTTGTTGGCAAATGAGCGACTTAGGAGTCATCCCGTAAACCTATCATATTCCTTCATTTGATTAATCGTGAGCGTCTCTAAGAGGAAACACTGCCAAATATTTAACACACTAAAACAAAGATAAGAGAAAATTCCAACTATACAACACATTTTTTTTGCAGCTGAACAATGTTTTTCTGTCCAATCAATCAAACTTTGCCTTCCTAAAATAAAAGATCTAAAGGATCCTGATACAGCCTGTTTGGGAACAGCTGCCCAACAGCATGAATTAGAGTGGTTACATTTACACAGATCTTACTTGTGCATTAACAATGTCCTCACAGATTCAAAGAGGACATTGGATACACTGGTCTGTTGTAGTCCTAACAATAAAATGCAAAGCAGGTGATGTGTAAATCTGCAGAGTGCCTCAGAGTGTAGTAAATAAAGTAGAAATAGTAAAGGTTTCACCAGACAATGTGTTGTTGTTTTGTATTTCGTGAATTTGTTGCGAAATTGATATATCATCATTACATCCGTCTATATCGTGAAGTTTAATAAAACACTAATTTGCACGGGGTGGAAGCGATTTTCATGGTCTGCAAGTGATAAATGATCAGGTCGTCGGGTCACACCTGTCGTGGCTGAAAGTGACACAGAAGTAAATAATATTCACGTTCACATTACGGGGCTGGTTGATGTAGAGTTCATAGAATAAACACTTTTACAACAAAGTTGGTCAATTCGGATTAAAAATGTTTAATTTGCGTTAAATTAGTGTGAGGCGAACATTGCCTCGCATGTACTTACTGAAAAAAATATTGTTTCCGACATCATATTTTCATATTAAAATTCCCAAGGGTTGCACTTGCTCAACCCCAGCTGCCAGACTCTTTGACTCTCCACACACACATTCACACACAAGTGTGCAAAGAGAGGCGACAGACTCACAGACGTACAATCCTGTAGATGCTTGTGCACACACTACTCACGGACGCAGCCAGACATGCCTGATGCAAAGGTGAGGAAATGAAGGCTGTTGCCATGTGGGGCGCCGATAAGAATGCCATTCCCTGCTTTACTCCCTCTGCTCCGTACCCGTAGCATCTGCTCTGCCCTCATTAATCAAGGGAGAGGTGGGCAGGGGGTTGCCACTTGAAATAAAGCTTGATCATCACATGGAGTGCTACAGACCACATCCTGGCATTTAGCTAAACTGTTTTTGTCGTGTGTCTTACCCATCTTCCCTCAAGGCTACACCGCTTGTTAGTTTTCCTCATACGCTGTGTCGCATAGCCGGCCTGATGTGGGCTCGATACCATCTGTTGGGGGATTTCACCCTGTGACCTAGTGGAAAAGATGAAGGCTGTTAACCCCCTGCCCGTATGTGGCGTTTAACTCGGGCATGACAAAGCAGCCACCTCCAGGTACAGTATCCCAAGAGGATCTCTCTAACTTTCTACAAAACATGAGTGATGCTCAAGACGTCGCATCGACACAGTGATGTTTTCCCTCAGGAGCCTGGTGGGCCAGCAGACTGCGTGTCCTGTATTCTGATGTTCGTCATTCCAGAGGCGAAGAAAATTTCCTTTGAGACGCTCTCTGCCATCTCATCTTTTCAAACGGAGCCTCGCCATGTTGTGTTCTTGGCTGGCCCGGAGGCAACTGAGACTCATCACAGCCTTTGCTGGTGTAGATAGATGTCACCAAAAGACACAAGGACAGGCGTTTGGAGGCTCAAGGACACCATTCGGGGCAGAATGGAGTAAAGTGAGGCATTTACAACACCCCCAGGAGTTTTTTTTTTTCTCCATTATTAAGGCCCACAACAGAGCCGGCGCCAGACAAGGATTTGCGGACGGGCATTGCGTTGGATTGGGGGGGGCACACATTTTATAATTATGATAGGTTTGATATTAGTCTACTAAGTCTACTAGCAGATAACAAAAACACATCAAAAACAGCACTTCTATACTAATGAGTCTAACAGAAATAGTCTACGTGTAACCAGTAGCTATGAACTAAACTAAACCCTACCCAGTCCCAATAAACCAAACACAAACCTCCAGGTACGAAATACGAACAAACGAGTATCATGAGGCAAGCTCACAAACCTACAACAACGAGTGAAGCCGCCACGATGCTCGGGCGGCTGCAGTTTAAATCCCTGGTGATGCTGCTGCGGGGGCGCTGTCATTGGCGGCTAGGATTGGATGCCGCACCAATCCTGGCCCTGTAGCTGACGAAAATGTTGTCCCCGCCTCCTCCAGTTTTGGGGCCAACCAGAGACCAGCAACCGCACACCTGCATTTACCTATCACTTTATTAGAAGCTTGGTTGAACCAAAACTCATTCCCACTGTCACAGGAAAGTTTGTTCAAGTGTTTGACTTCATGATCCGAATAGTAAAGATTATAATATATGCTCTTTGTAAATCAGGTTGCCTGTTTTTATAAGAATGTGCTCCTGGAATGTTGTTGTTGTTGTTGTGTAAAATATTACAGTAGCCTGGGTTACCATACTGTAAGGTTATGACGCACGATCGCACAGGCTATGAAGCTGAAAACTAAGATGATCTGAGAGGCGCCGCCTCATTAGGTGAGCCCTGAAACTGAACGAGCGCTAGCTTTGTTCTGAATATAGAAACACGGATTGACATTTTAGTAGTAAGTCTAGCACTTCCGTCTAACATTGTTACACGAAACCAGTTACTTACAACCATCTCGACTTGATTTTGCATCTGTTTTAATGATGCCGCCGTAAATGAGGAAAGCACGATCAGAGCTGCCAAACAAGCCACCACTAACCTACAGTATGTGCTTCTTTCTGCGTTCCGGGGAGGTTTAATGAGCACAAACAACATCTTCAGCGTGACGGTATCGCCTTGTCAAATGTGGCTCCTGACAAAAGGAATCCGGATCCATACACCCACATTTATTCATTTATTTACCAGTAAACCAACTTCTAAATGCTCCAGACATTTACGGTGACAACAGTCATAACTAAAGAGCCTTGGCACAGTCCATAATGTGTCGTGCGCGGCAGACGTGATACCTTTTTGGGTCAACAAGAGGGACACACCTCACTGAGAGACCCTCCATCATCGAGCGCCTCATACGACTGTCATAGGCATGACAGAATACAGCCAAGGACCATTTGTATCCAATCATGACAGCTAATGACAAATGCCCATCACAGTGGAGCCTACAACCTGATCAGTGTCCAAGCATAAGAGAGGCCCTGGAAGGAAGTAGCTTGATAGAAAATGACTGCTGCGCTTCAAACCCCCCCGAGAGACTGTCATACTTATAATGATGTGTGTTTCAAAGGCCAAATAACATCCCTATGATGAAAGTGCATCTCACCATGTGTTATCATAATAGGCACACATTGCAGTCATTTCCACTGCGCTTGGCTTCAGTTCAGTCGTTTGAGTGCCTGAGAGACTGAAGGCATGGTTCTAGGGGGGGGGGGTTTATACTATGACCTTCATAACCAGAACAAATTTCCTCACTTGCCACCTTCAACACCAGAACATCAAGTAATGCATATTTCATCGCGTCTATCTAGCTTCTATCCAGTATGTCAAAAAAGATGCCAGGAAATAGTAGCCTATAAACAGTACTTGAGTTGAGGGGGTATGGGGTGGGTGGCATCCCCCCTGGGGGAAAAAATGGTCAAAACCATCCCTTGTGGCATTTTATCAATGCATGTGGAAATTACTTATGTTTAACACTGGAAATAGAATTTCCATTCGTAGTCAAAAAAGTTCTATTCCAGCGATTCCATGCTGCTAATGTCTCCTGCTTTAGTTTAGTTTGAATCAGTCACGAAGCTCCTGGTTGTTTACATAAAGACAAAGAGGCTTTGACAGTGAAGTGAGACCTCTTGCTGTGATATACCACCTTTGGGTTTACTTCATTCTGGATCGTCATTGGTGGGTCAAAGGTGAATGTAGGCGGTACTATCGATTCTCCTGAATCTGATTGGTCGACAGGTGTCGATCATCAAAATCCGCCAATCAGGAAAAACACACAAAGATGTTAAAATGTGTTTAAAAAAGATCTAAAAATACAAAGATCGTGCTTGAAAAAAAATTGAGCACATTCACAAATAAAGATATTTAAAAAATTTTTACAAATATGTTTAAAAAAGATGTGAATGACATGACGTCCATAGTTGTTTTTGTTTCTTTCTGATAAATAGTATTGTCTTGTGCAGGCAATGCAACTGAGAATGCAAGCTATGAATCAGATGGGATTTAGGATTTGCCATGTCTAGCAAGTTACCCTAAAATTGACTAGAATGCAGGAAATTGCATCTAAGAAATACAAAATATTATGGGGGAGGACCCCCAGACCCCCCACTGGAAAATATGTCACATAAATGAAAAACTGGTTTCATTTTACAACTCGACTACTGCCTATAAACACAGCACTGACACAGCACTTCATTAATTCCGTGTTCAACTTTTTTTTAGTCCAGGAATGATTTGTTTACCTCAACTGTATGCACAGAGTTTTCCCTCAAGGGCTCCAACAATCCAAGTCCTACATATTGATTAGCAGATGCCTTTTGGGGCCTTGAGCAATTGTTAAAGAATTCAGCCCTCCCTTTTTAATGGAAATCAGGGGTGAAGCATGTATAATCTATACACATGCTTTGAATGATTTATTACCTATTATTTGGGTATGGAACCAATTTGTTTCATTAAATGCATTTGTTTATTTATTGAGCTGTTGGGATGAGGTTAAAAAATTAATAAGCAAATAATTGCCAACAAAAGCAAGGCTTCATGCGAGCTGCTCGGTGAAATATTGCTTTGCAAAGTGATACTGAGCAACCCCGCACACACACCCTTAATTTGCACAGCAAAAGAATTTCCCAGCAACCTTTATTAAAAAGCCCTTACAAGGCTAATGGAGGATATATATGCGTATAGTCCGTAACTGACGCTGAATTTATGCACTGTTCAACGTACAAAAAACACAGAATTAAAAAGTCCATTTAGCTCTAAATGATATTTCTAAACCCCCCGCACGACAATCATTTCCTTTTGTTGTATAAACATTTAGACACTTGACACTCTTACGACTTACCGAAGTATTATATTTCTGTGTTTTCTTATTTATTTCTTATTGGTACACTTTCGATGTATGTGTGCATGAAGGAGCAACAGCTACTTTTCTTTTGTGCGCTGCTCTATTCTGTAGAAACAATAAAGCTGAACTTTAAACCCTTTTCCGTGGATTTGATTACCCCGTACTGGAACCTTGTTCTGTCACGGACTTACTAACTATGCTTGGGGAAAAAAAAACATTTCATTTGTATCATACGTGGCTTCAATATTTATATTCATTCAATGTCTTATTTTGTTGGAAAGCCAACAACATCAACATCAGCAGCAGCAGCAACTTCATTCATTCAGAGACCAGTGCTTAGGATTTAGTGCAGTCACTGATTGCCACCCAAGCACAAAAGGCCAGCTCTACGTCCCGGACCCCCGCCACATCGTTCAGTGACTATCGCAATGATGTTCTGCAAACTTTTTCGTCTGCTTATTACTAGTTTTAGCTCACACGGTGCTCCAGAGCATCCTGGATGTCCACCCGGCATTGCACCTTCCACCTCTTAAAAACTCTTAAACTCTTAAACTATCATTGGTCTGACACTGCCATTTGTATTTTGGGTTATGAACGTTATATTTCACTTTGACTAATGCTACAAAATAAATATTATATTTAAAAAAAAATTTACGCAATTAACGCGGTTTTGTTTACTGCCGGTGGCGAGGAGGAGAATCTATGGCTAATCGTGATTAATTACAAAAAATTTTGTGATTAATTCGTTAATTTTTTTAAATCGATTGACAGCCCTAATTGTGCAAAAACACTATCCTGTGAAGTTGAGCATGTATTATCTACAATACAGTATTAGTGTAGTACAGAAGCTTAACAACAAAGCTTAAGCACTCTTCCTCCATGCTTTAGTTATGGATTTTAAGAGCCAATAGTAAGGTAAGGCCAGATAAAAGTACTATTTCTATTTCTGTGCAAGTGTGTGTGTCTAAATAATTTTCATGGGAATCTCAGTGACCTTTAAATCTTCTGTAAGAGCCACCTCCTTTTAAAAAAGAGAGTGAATGTGAGAGGCTTTTAGAAAAGACATTTTATTGATAGTTCTGTCCTTAATGAGCTTGTAGTGTACTTGTAGAGCTTGTACATGCCACTATGGACTTGGAAGGTCAATGTCTTACCATGAACATCTTTATTTTATATATTACCTGTCTGACCTGAATAGCATGAGGGATGGTTATATTGTTAGTCTAACAATTCTTGTGAGTTCTGTGACGGGCAGGTTTGAATGTCAGTGCAAATACTCTTTCTGTGATCCACATACGCAGCATTATACACAGCCACTGCTGTGTTCTTAATCATTATGATTTAAACCTCATTAAATGGGACTCGGATATGAAATTAAATGTTATTTACAGACGAGGCGAGATTGCACCGTTGGAAAATGGCCAGGTTGACGAAGCGTTGTGTCGTTTTGTTTTCATGCAGCTGGTACATGTTTCTGTGGGTGTATGTGTGTTTGTACAGTACTCTCATCATAGAGGAACTGAGGTGTGAATGCAAAGTGCATATTGGATGTTGTGCAGGCTGATCCAGGAAATAATTGAAAGGCGTATGGGCAACTTTGATGCAGCTTCATGAAAATGAATCAGAAGAATGAAAGACATTCTTTCACGGATGTCTGAGCAATATCACTTTATGTCTTTATTCCTCAAGTTCATTGCGGCACAATCAGAAATGTAGTTGATTCCTCTAAGTAGTTGCCTGCACCCTGATATTCCTTGTTTGACTACTGCACAGAATCATTTGGGCTCTGTGACTTTCACAGAAACTGGCACAGAATTAGATTGAAGTCATGCTCAGATGATCCCGTCTCTTACCGAATGTCATTGTTGTCTTCGTGGCCTCAAGGAATCTTCAGTCAAAGGACCTGAATGCCAAATAATTTCAAATGTCCTTGGGTCATTACAGTTTTCTCTGTTAAACTGGAGGTTTTACAAGGTGTAATACAATAAAAAACACATCTTAATATGATGTTTCAAGCCCCTTTGGCAAACATCTTCCGGAATGTTAAACGTAAAATAAGAAAAGAATAAGAGAATCATGCAGTGGCGTCGCCATATGGCAATATCGAGGGGGCGGCAGTAGCTCAGTCCATAGGGACTTGGCTTGGGAACTGGAGGGTGGCCAATTCATGGAAGGTGGACTGGTAGCTGGAGAGGTGCCAGTTCACCTCCTGGGCATTGCCGAGGTGCTCTTGAGCACCGATCCCCCACAACTGCTCGCTGGGCACTTCTCAGGGGGGCTGCCCATCACTCCACCATCTCTCTCCTCACTTCCACTGAGGGATTAATAAAGTATATCTTCTTCTTCAGTATTATAGTCTGGGCGACTTTGATCAATAACTATTGGACGGATTGCAATGAAATTAAGCTCGGCAGAGGATGAAACCTAATGACTTGAGTGATACCTTGACCTCTCCTCTAGCTACCTCATGGTGAGGTTGACATTTTGGGTTTTTAGTGAAATGTCTCTTCGGCTATTAGATGAATTGTAATAAAATTTCATTGGTGCACAGAGTATGAATTCTATAATAATCTAGACTTCTTATCAAGCTGCCCCAGCATGTCAATATTTTAACATATTTATGGATTCATCTGGTAAATGGATTGGCACACATTTTGTTCATCACTGTTGGATGGATTGGCATTATCATGCCTCCCAGTTCCTTGTGTTTTCTTTATTTTTTTTATCTGCTCTGCTCTGTGACTCCCTGCCTTCCCCACCAGTCATGCACCATTTGGATCCCAACCCCACCTGACTACATCCTTCCCCTGCAACTATTTTCCTCCTCTGGCTTTGTGAAATAAATCTTTTCGAACTATACTCACTCTCTGGTTGTGTTTGCATTTTGGGTCCACTTAGGTTTTACATAACAGCCTCTACGTTTTAGACAGGCATGCTAATATCCTTGATGACCCTGTAACTTATCCTCTAGCACCAACATTTGTGATTTTCAACTATACTGACATCCACTGAATGGACCACCTAAGCCCTCTTGGATCAAACTGTTGAGGTGTTGCAGTGGATATAACTTTGCTAGATGTGTGTTCTTGGAAGAAGCAGCCACCAAAGCTCATTTTCCACATTGCACTCATTCCCAGCTATCTCCAGGGGCATCTATAATTGCAGTTATTGCCCTGTATAATTACATTTTTGAGGAGACGCACCTCAGCTAGGGTGGCTACATGCATAGCGTAAGCTCACCAGGAAGGCACATCAACCTCAACACAAACCTACAAATCCAGCTCTAACCCTGCACTACTGAAAAACAAACAAACCATAAACTAAAGTACACTCAATACACAACAACAGGGCCGATGCTAATTTGTCCAAAAAAAATATGGTTATGTTGGCTGTCAACGGCAAACTGTGCAGCACACCTGATTTAACTTCATTAGCATTTACAAGAAGTGAGTAAGCAGCATGGTTTGTGACAGATGCAGGCTTCCACTGCATTTTGACGGATAGAGCAGTTGACACATTGTTCCCAACACGAGCTACTATACTCGTCATCATTTCTGCTGCAGAGACCGGGCAATAATTCATTTCGTATTTTATTTTTTCTTACCAAGGCAGAGGGGTGAAGTGATTGAAGCACATTGGCCGTGCACTTAACACAAAAAATCTGAGCTGCTCCTCTCATCTGCTTTCTGCCACAATTATTCAAATGGCTCCACCAGTTCACTGCTTTTATTAAGCGCAGTCTGATCAGCGGGCTGTTTATGTCATCCCCGATTCATTATAGAGGCATTAACCAAACCACTATCTCCAAGCATAGCTATTGGTTCTTTGTTAAAAAGGGCATTTTTTATCCCGGATACTTTTATGGGTTTTTTTATGACTATGGATAGAGAGTAATAGCTCGAACTATTAAAGTAATAAAGGGGTGATTTGGTAATTCGGGATCTTTATTTCTTTTTTACCATCTTTGTGACAAAAGTCAGCTGTGTGTATGCACGTGTGTGTGTGTGTGAGTGAACATGTATTACATATGTTGTGGGGACATAAATCTTCTTTACAGTCCCTTTGTGGGGACTCGCCTTCTTTTGGGGACAAAACACAAGTCCTCTTTATGTATGTCATTAAATTTTAGGGTCATTTTAAGTTTAGGTTTAGGCAAGTAGTGGTTATGATTTGGTTGATTGTAAGTCTCCATGATATTAATGTGAGTCAATGTTCTGTGAAGTGATGGAGACATGACTCGGTGTGTGTGGAGAAATAGGTTATATAGTAAAAAGAGACAGGTAAGACCCGACTTTAGAGAACACGACAATATGCAAAGGAGCATCCTGAAATTGAATGTCTGCCTCCCATTACACCATCCCCTTCCTTCACTCCAATTTCTCTTTTTTTTTATCAACCAAATTGAGAGCTGCTCCTCAGAGCAAGACAAAAGAAGCTGGTCTCACTCCACTGGCCAAAGTAATAGAGAAATGACTGGAGCAACAGGCAACGATTATTTACAGCTTTTATTTATTTATTTGTTTAGACGTTATCATGTGCCGGGACTGAGAAAGGGGAGAAAAGCAAAATAATTTTTTTTTTTTTTTTTTAAATAGGGCTGCCCTCCGTAGATAATGCCCCAGTGTTATTTCCTCTCTCCTGGATTTCTCATGCAACAAAGTGTGCCAGGAATGCAAAGTGCAGCCTGTTCCTCCAACCAGACACAAATAAAATCTTTATTTAAGAAATGAAACTATTATGAACTCATCTTCTACTTTAACCGATTTTAATTGCATAGATAACTGCAGGTTGGTTCTATTTAGCAGCACCTTAAATATTTGATTTTTATTTGCTTTGGAAAGTCCTGAATATTAATTCTATAGGCTTTAAAATCTTCTTTAGCACAAAATATTGAGTACATTATATGTGATAATTACGATATTGTGAGGAACATAACCACATCTGAGGACAGCCTGTATTTCATTACAAGTTTCATTTTATTAAAGTCTTCTTCTTCTTCCATAAACTTCTTGAAGCTGAAGCATTTTTTTTTACACATTGTGAGGTTGAACCACTCATTAATGTGAACTGGTGTAGCACTCAAAAATTAATGACTTATTGTACACTAAATAATGTACCCTCAGAAACGACTGGATTTCCTTTTTAATGAGCTGCTTTCGAGTCCCCATGTGGAGACATGTTGTCGAAGCTGGATGGACCGACTAATGCCAGGTTGATTTCAGCATCCACTCATTCAACTCCTTTTAGTACCGGCTGTGCCTTTCATTCATTTTCCCCATTTCTTTTTGATCTCCCTTTTTTTTTTTTCTTTTTTTTTTTTCTCACAGTTTTGGTGTGTCTCTATTTTATTCATGTTCGGTTTTGATCTCTGGTTCTCCGTCCTCTTCAACTTTATTTCTTATAATGTATTTGTGTCTGTAGGAAGGTGAAATAGAAATATATAAGATAACATGGTTTATATAGAAAGAAAATCCTAAAACTACTACAAATAACAATAACTGTATCTGCAAGGAGGCATAAGAGAACCAAACTCAATATGAATCCAAAGAGGTACTGACCAGAATGAAACCCTAATAAAATATTTCAATTGTACATGTTCTTCCAACAGCAATTAGAGAAGAAGAACTTGTAAAAGCAGCTTAGTTTAGCTTACATTGTGTCCCCATGGCATCATTTTAAAATCATCCTCAAGACATCAAATAAAGTCCTGAGCTTTGTTTTGTAGATGGTTTAAGTTGTTACTTAATGTAATTCTATTTATTTATAATGTAAAGCGTTCTTGCGTTTACAATCTTATGGAAGAAGTAAAATAGTGTTGTGACGGAGATCCTGATCCAGCATGCACAGTGGAAAGAGATGAAGACATTGTAAGTTCAAGCGTTTTGCTTAGATCACATGATCATCATCAGTAAGCAGCAGGATTTACTCGACTCTCACTGCCTGTAGGAGGATGCTGTTTTCCAGGGAGGCAGTTTGTCGAAAAGCTGAAAATCTTTTCTACCTACCTACTACCACATTACTGTGGGATGCTTGAAATGTCATCACATAATCTCTGTAGCTGAACGTAGAACAGTGCCGAGATGGAGTTTCTAGGGGACAGTTCGCCAAAGAGAACAGAGTGGACTGACTGGGTCATGGTGACTTTCATACATATACAGTTTTTATATATTATATTATATTTATATATATAAAATCTCCTTCTCACCCCGGCGAGATGGTATCTGTGTCTTCCTCAAGCTCGGGTCCTCTACCAGAGGCCTGGGAGTTTGAGGGTTCTGCGCGGTATCTTCGATGTTCCTATGACTGCACTCTTCTGGACTGAGGCTTCAGATGTTGTTCCCGGGATTTGCTGGAGCCACTCTCCCAGTTTGGGGGTTACTGCCCCAAGTGCCCCCACTACCACGGGGACCACGCAACCCTTGACCTTCCACATCCGTTCCAGCTGCTCTTTCAACCCTTGATACTACTTAAGTTTATCATGTTTCTTCTTCCTGATGTTGGCGTCAGCTGGGATCGCCACATCTATCACCACTACCCTCTTCTGCTCTTTGTCCACCACTACTATGTCTGGTTGGTTAGCCAGGACCTGTTTGTCAGTCTGGAAGCTGAAGTCCCACAGAACCTTGGCCCTGTTGTTCTCAGCCACCTTGTGTGGTATGGCCCATCGGGATTTAGGTACTTTTATTCCATACTGGTTGCAGATGTTCCTGTATACTATCCCAGCCACTTGGTTGTGCCTCTCCATGCACGCTGATCCAGCTAGCATCTTACACCCTGCTACTAAGTGCTGGACTGTCTCGGGGGCTTCTTTACACAGTCTGCATCTTGGGTCTGGTCTACTGTGGTAGATCCTGGCCTCTATGGCTTCTTGTGGCTACAAATGCCACATATTTGAAATCAAATTTAAGATGAATTGAGTTGAAAACAACTTGTTAGTTTGAGACTGAGTAGGAACAAGTGCTCGTTTAAGTGAGCGTCCTCAGTGCTGAGTTGCCGATGAGCTACCGTTGCTTTCAGTGACTGAGTAAATAAAGATGGAGACACTGATAAAGCGTCTCTCTCTCTGGTTAGGATGTTCAGACTTCACTGGGTCACGGTGAGGACAAGTACTTACAAAGTGGTATTTCAGGGGGGGGGGAATGAAGGACTGAGATGCCGAGACATCGTTAAGATCAATACGCTTAATCCACTTTATTTCGGTCCACTTGAAAATAAGCATATTTATCGCCTGACCTCAGCCACGGTTCATCTGATTCATCTCCAAAGGATCTTATTTAATTTTAGGTGTCGGGCTAACTTGCGAGTTATTTTAATCTATGGGGTTCAGTTTCCATAGCTCCTCCCTTTAGAAGAAAGATGAAACAAACAGATGAAAGAGACAGAGAAAGTGATGAAAGAGAGGGAACAATTATGTGCCACCCATTAATCTCCTGAAACTCAGGAGAGAAAAAAAAGGGAAGGTATTTAAGTCTACGCTGGCTTTTTCAGGTTTACTTTTGCATCTCATAGAGAAGCCTAATGATTTGTTTGAAAGCCAGCTCACTGCTCCTGGGTGGGAAGCATGAATAGAAAACAGTGAGGCAAACAAGCCCAGCCAGGTGTGCGTACTGCTGGAGGCAGCGAGATGTGGGGAGAAAGGAGTCGCTAAGCCAGCCAGCATGGCATTCAGAAAGGTGTGAGAGGTGCCCTTCTCTGCCTCTAATGCATCCGGGGGTGGTTGATTGATTTTTTGCGCAGAAGCGGGTGTCTTAATGTCCTAATGCATTGCTCTGTCACAGAGGGCTGCCTTGGCAAGTTGCCCTTTCTGCAGACGGATCTGCCGCTCGATTGGATGAGACCAGGGTAAATAAATAAAGAGGGAGGCAGGGAGAGGAGGGCTGGAGGAGGAGACGGATGGGCAACAAGCATGATTACACCACCAGATAAACAGAAACGCGCACACGCAGGCATGCTCACCGTTATTCGCCCATGAAACACGCTTCCAAAAACAGTTGTCAAATAACACACACCAGAAGATTATTTCACAACTATGTTTGTTGTTTCTTTACTGGATATTGATTTGACAAGGTGAGGTCTGGTTCATTTCAGGCCACAGGCTCCTGTTGCTGTTGTTGTGTTCCTGAAGAAGGATAACACCAAAATCAATATTTTGTTTGACAGCATTTTCATGTGCTTTTACTTTGGTGAAAAGAGGCCCCAGTAGCCTATACTTTGTTGTTATTGCATCTCCGCGTCCCGACTCTTTATTCGCTGTAGCTATTTACATTCATTGGCAAAATTAAGAGCTGTAGCGGGACGCAGTGGGACGAGTGCAGAAAGGCTACACTTCATCACAACTGGAAGGAGGTTCACAAGCCCTCATGTTGACATTTCATCTTCGACAAACTGTCTTAAATGAACTCCCAAATTCGTTCACATTCAACAGGCTGCAGATTCTCCACAAGAGGGAGCTTCGGTCTTTCTCAGACGGGTTCTAAACTTGCACCCCCTGTAGAAAAAGGGGGTATGAAGAAAACCACATACAGGATGGAGCGTGCATATTCTCTTCTGTCTATGGGCAGCATTTAGCATAGGATTACATTTCGGTCATGGACCAGCGAAGGACCGTTCAAGGACCTGTGAAGGACCAGTCACGGCCCTGTCACGGTCCCGTCACGGAAACACGGGAACTTTTAAGTTGCTACATCTGTATTTTACCAATGAAAAGATGTAGTGTTACATGATATTTGTAGGATGGGTAGAAGGACGAAAAAGATTTGGAGGCATGGTTAGCGTCAAGATCTGTGATCTCTCAGAACCGAGGCAGGGCTTGATGCACATGCATCAGTGTCACATAGTCTGGATCTTGTAAACTTCAATCTACAATAGCTGTGAGGAGACATGTAGGACCATCTTGCTATTAATAGTTTACCAACTGAGGTGGACATAAACAGGAGATTTGGGACTTGGAACCACCTGAACATTGTAAGAAATGTTTATATATAACTTCATATCCAGTTTCGTAACAATCCATGTTCAGGTTCACTGATGACTGTGTAAACCTGAATTTTCAGATTTTTTTTTTTTAACATACAAGGCCATCACGACTCAAATGTGTTTAAATTATTAGTAGCAGGATATTGTTAATGGAAGAGATGCTGTGCTGTAAATTCTTTTATGAACATTTGGCTTTGTGTCGACACAAATTAAATTCACCTTTGTCCTTCTTGTATTGGGTAGAGAAGTCTGAGTTGGATGGAGATGTTTGACGGCCACAGCGTTACACTTTCTTCAAGGCTGGGTCAAGTGAGACTTTTAAGAACTTTTTTTTTTCCTTCTGTGCACCTTGTCAGCGACCCTGTCCTCGTTTTTAAGTAGTGTGACAAAGATCTTTCTCTAACTGTGACTGAGTCTGGGTTTTTTTTTTCTTGCCTAATTTTTAAAGATTTCTGGCTGTCTTGGAACAAATTTCATGAGAATATAAACACCTGAAAACCATCAGCCTGCTACAGTGAAGAAAAACACAGATACTGCATGTGGCTAGTGTCATGATTCTCTAGAATATATTTAGCAAGAACCCGTGTGGAGATAATTCATGTGTAGGAGATAGCAGCCTGTATAGACTGAGGACGATTCTATGTTGTGGCAGAGAGGTGGACGAAGCTGCGAAGGCACAATCCTCTTTCTCATCGTTCGGTTCTTGCTTACTCTAATGTTACTACACTGGTAAAATAGATGAGCATCATTCAAGTCTTGCAGTTTATGAGCTTTCATCAACAGCTTTTACTCCCATGGCCTCTAATGAGAAATTACAGTGAGGAAAAAAAACAACTATCAGTCATATCCAAGTCGTCTCAGAGACTTTAAGTGGGCAAATTGTTCATTACTGCCCACTTTAGTGTGTTGGGGAAGAAAAAAATTACAAAAAAAACCAAAACAATAATTGTAGGCTTTTAGAGTACATAGTTTAATTTGAGCTGAGATCTCTTTGCCTCGCCCTGAAGGGGATCAGATGAACAACAACAAGCAAACGCTACCGTGTGATATATAACACTGTTGAATGTGGCATCCTAACACTCGGCAGCCAAGTCCCGCGTGTGCCAATTTCTGTCTCGAGAGAAATAATTCTTCAAGAGGAAGCATTTGTGTTGCCAAAAAAATTTGTAATTTGCGGCTTCAATGGAGTGTTAAAATGTAATGACCCAGGGTGGAGCAGAGTGTGGGGGGTGGGAGAAAAGACTCCGGAGTCTTTGTGAGCTCCCTCACCTCACTAACACACAATAAATATAAACAATAATTGTTTGAAATGACGTGCACAGGGATGCTGGGTTTTACAAGGCCGGAGCTGTGTAGACAGACACAGCGTGCTCATGTTGATCGTTTTGTTGCCCCTTTCATTGTAAACTACGTCAGAAACTATAGTCAGGAGATTTTATTCTATAGCAAAGAAACACGCTCACTCCACTGCTCCCACTGCTACCGGAGGGAAAAAAAACAACAATATAACATTTGAGTGCAAATGGCAAACTCTCGCCACAGGAAATGTAAACGGCGGGGCGCTGGTTCCTCTCCGCTGTGATGCTGAAGTGAGCGCTGAACTCTCGACGCACAATCGTTGTACCCTCCGTGGCCCCTTTGCACTCTCGGTCTCTCTTTCTTTTTTTCTCCTCCATATCTCAGCACAGACTACACAAACTGTAGGCTAAACGCAGAGGGTCAGGTAAAAAAAAATTTAAAAAACGGTTTGCTTGTTTTTATTTCTACTCAAAGCTCAGAGCTGCAAGAGCTGGTTTGCCTCCACTTGCTCTCTGCAGTGGCTCGCTTTGGAGAAAGCTCTCTCCTTTAGGTGCCAGCATGACTGTAGATTGTAGCATCACGGCAAAGTGTTCGTAATTGCTGTTTTTGTAGCCGATGGTAAGAATATGCTGACAAAAAAGCGCTGTGTGTGTGTGTGAGTGAGAGGGAAAAGTGATTTACTCCTCCCTTATGCTTCAAACACATTACAGACCCTGTCTTTTCTCTGTCAGTAGCTGCCAAAGAAAAGCCTTCCCAGTTTTTTTGCAATGACAAGTGCCAGTGGTTACGCAGCATCCCTGAGATCTGTAGCCTGAAGTTAATGCTCAGAGTGCACTCCATAGACCTCTCAGGTTATTTTCAGGATCAAATTGTGAGTCGGTTTTCCCATAATCAGCCGCTTTAAAGTAAACATTATTCACCGACGAGCTCACGTTTGGCATCCGGCGTTCTGTCAGATGATCCTGGATTCGTATGTTTATACATAACACTGCGATGTATATTTACAGACTTATTTAAATCCCCATCTCATTAACTCACGAAAAACCATCTTCAGAGAAAAGAAAAAGATCTCATTATGTGACCTTGTTGTAAATATTTCTGCAATATAATGTCGATGTTTGTACACTAAACGTGCAGTGTTACGGTTGCTGGTGCAGTCTTTGACAAAAATGTCATTTAGTTTTAGTCATAATAACGTTTTAGATTACTTTATTTATAGTGCGTTGCTTTATTAAAGCATTTCCCTGAGATTTTCCAAATTCACAATATATTCCTGGAGGAAACATCAACCTGTTCTCATGGAATGGTGATAAAGGACCAGTGTGTATGAAATGTGTGTGACAAAAAAAAATGTGTTATAGTCAAGACCAACTAAACCCAGACCAAGTCAAGACCATGACCAGACATAGCCTGCTTAGGTAGCTCGATTCGGATGAACTCTTTGTGGTTTGGGAATTCCAGAAAATTTGTTTCCTCCCAGACACGTAACATATAAATCAGACAATGCACCACTTGCTTCACTTGGCAAACTCCATGGAAGAGGAACAGCAGCATCTGTAGATATAAAAGCCTCATTGTAAGGTAACAAAAACATAAGAGTTCAGATTTTCAGGTGATTATGCACTAATGAAAACATAGTTATGTATTTCTATTTCTGCCAAACAGAGCCCCTTTAATCTCACACAGATCCAACTGTGCCTTTTATTAATCTTAAAATCAAATACAGACAAAGCTAAGTCTATAAGCCTGTAATGGTAATCCTGTGCGCCTCCTCCTTCTGTTCTTTAGAGTCACTTTTTATATTTTGAAGCACTTAGAGGAGCTGTTGAAATATTCTGCTGGGATACACTCACTTTATTTGCACTTAGTGGCCCGTCCCTGTCATTGGGAGTCTTCTGAGCCTGGTGAGGTTAAAAAATGGAAAATCAACTTCTGATTTTCTCCCATTTCTCTCGCTCATAAACATTTGCAAGTTATCTGTATCTGCTTTTCTGTTTCTGCTCCTTCGTCCTTTATAAACACGACATTACTTAAAATGTGCAATCTTCTTTTCTTGGCGTATTTGTTTCGGTTTTCACAAGCAAAGCTGGGTCATTCACTTTTCTAATCAGTACAGGGCAGCAGTAGTTTTCTTCTAGCTTGTGAAAAACACACACCGGCTTGGGTAAGCTGATAAAATAACGTTGTATTTAATTCTATCTACTGTGCCCATCTAGCCCTTATAACGGAGATGGATCCGTTCTGATTGGGTGTCTTCCCTACTCATCTCTCCCTACTTGTTTTTCTTCTTTTATTTCTTTTGGCTTCTAGATGCATGGGCAGATGGAAGAGGCCACACGTATGGGAAAGGTTAAGCAAAGAAACTCAATGGTACCTGGGTTAAAATGAGCCCTGGGCGTCTATCGACCCCTTCCTCATTTATTCTCCCACTCTCTGCATTTGCATGTGTTCTGAATTCATTTAGTGCACCGTGTATTGTAACAGCAAGATACGCAACGCTGACAAAATCCCAACATAAATGAATGAATTCTGTCGGGACTCAACATCGGGTAACATTGCAGGTGTTGCCTTAAGGCTGACGGTTTAGTTTAGAATGTGCTTTAGTGACTCATACAGGACTAATGAAAAGAATAACACCTGCAAAAAGCACAAACTATAATTGGCAATGTTTTGATCCGAGTTGATCTCCATTTAAATACACTTTCATTTTCATCACATCATTAGTCTGAATTAACCACCGAAGCACATTTCAAACTAAACGCCATGTTTATTCATCTGTGCCGATTTACAACAACCTCACCCAATTAATTAAACTACTACAAGCCAACTGTCACATAGTGAACCTGGAGTCCTGTGCGTCCGAGGAATTTCCCACTTTTTCCCATTTGGTAACCCAGCCTTGGATTGCTGAACTTTTAATCCCAAAACCATGTGCATTTATCAAAAGTTTCCAATCCTCTGGGAAGGATTAGTAAAGCTTGGATCACAGTTGGATTTGATTGGATGTTGGAAGGTGTTGGATGGGGTTGAGGTCAGGACGGGCTCTGAGGAGGCCAGTCAACTTTGTCCAAACCAAACTCAAGAAAAAAAACATTTCTTGTTGGACCTGGCTTTGTACACGGCACACATTACGTTGAAACAGAAACAGTTGAAAGATCCTGCTACCAACTGAGCCCTGAGTCTTGCCAGCTTTGGTTACACTTATCTTACACTTATTCAGTCATAAACCAGTGAAATTACCGTGAACTGTGGGATGGGATCTTCAGTCGCACGGCCTGTCGACGATGTTTAGCTGCTTCAAGACTCGGAAGTGACCCGTCACTGTTCGCTCGCGCAGTGGTCGCCTGGCTGAAGCGGTAATGGCCAGAAATGGAGGTCAGATCACACAGGGTCTTTATCTGCAAAGGCACATTAGATGATTATCTCTGCAGCTGTTCTTTATGGGTCACCGCACACTGCTGTTAAAGCTGTCTGTCAGAGAGGAAGGAGTCAGCTCCTCCCTGCAGTTTGGCCTCATCTACAATACGGACACCCACACACAAATAAATGTCATCACGCTGGCTGAATTTGAAAATACAGGCGAAAAACAAAAAAACCCATCAGCAAACCCACCATGAAAATGATGCCTACTCTTCAGGCAGTTTGACCAGCAGTACACACTTCATGTGTCAGGTGTTTATTGAACTCCCTGTCCATTTGAATGTCATCTAATGGCAGGAGGCAATTCAGGAGGAGTCCAGGCAAGGTCAGGGGAGAGTCAGAAGAAACTATAGGGAGTGCATAATCACCAGCAAGCCTGTGTGTCTGTTTCTACAACTTCATCAACCCAGCCACTAATTAAGACTAATTAGTAGGCACCGGGGAAACAGGCAGGCTCAAAAAACTTAATTAATGTGAGGACCCATGATGTCTGAGCATAACAACCTCCTCAGCACCTGCACAGCACGAGACAGCGCATTAACCTACAGTTGCTCGCAGGTCTCCAGACAGTCCACAGACATCCGGCAGAGTCTTTAACCAGCTGTTGCAACCTTTGATGAACGGCGCTGATCTGAGCTGGTCATGCCACAGTCGAATTGATCAGCTGATGAATGGGCCTCCGTAGCAATAACCTCAGTCATTATGAGCAGGGACACAGCTATAGGCGGCAGCCGTTTATTATCAAAGTAACCTTTTCAGAAGTCTTGTTGCAATTTTATCAAACCTGCTGCTTTGCTACATTTTTGTCTCTTTTTTGCACAGTGAATAATTAATTGTCCCTATGAATTGTGGAAAGTGCGTGAGCTCATGTGCAGAAAATTTAAAGTAGGAGAGTACAAGTAAAGTAGTGGTGATATGGGAAACTCTTGATTGACCTACAAATCAAGGGTCATATGACCGATGGAGAAAAGTTCACTTATAAGCATAACTTTTTATTAAACGAATATTGAGAATATTGAGTACATAGAGACAGACACATTCACACCTACGGGTAATTTACAGTCACTAATTAACCAATTTAGCACATGAACCAACAGGGAAAACATCGTCCTTTGTCTGTGTACAGTGGTCCCTCGTTTATCGCGGGGGATACGTTCGAAAAATAACCCGCAATAAACGAAATTCGCGAAGTAAGTTTTACAATTATTATACATGTTTTAAGGCCGTTAAACCCCCTAACCACACACTTTTATACACCTTTTTACACACATTTTGTACAGTACTCCCTTAGTTAATCAGGACGCAGAACACATGTGCGGTTCTCCGTTAGTTAATTTAGGACGCAGAACACAATGCGCATTTATACTGTGCAGTACGCTGTAAAAAAAAAAAGCATGCAAAATTACACAAAAAAATCCGCGAAAAGTGAACCGCGTTATAGCGAGGGACGACTGTTCAAACTTTCAGAGGTCCCTTCGATATAAATTACTTCATAATTTCTGTATTCGTGTCAAACTAGATGACAAAGAATGATCATTAAAAAACATTAAAACAAGCGGCAGCCTCCGTGCCTGTGTGGTTTTTTCAAGTTCCAACAACTGCAGTTCCACTTGAGGCCACTTGAGGCTGGCTACAGAACGAGTCTATCTCCATAAGCCCCCATGTAAAAATGTCTAACTTAACAGCAACTGTACTGAGTGTGAATTTCTGTTTAACTCACCGTACAAGTTATATTAAGGCTTAAAGTTATGGATGCTGTTTGTTTGAGCACCATAGGTCTTCAGGTCTACCAGTGATCCGGCTCCTCGGAAACCTCAGGGTGATGTCACAGATACATTCTTTGTACTGTGGGTCAAACCAACAGCCAGCAGTGAACATGTTATTACAGCTCACTAGCAGTAATGTAAGCTATCCTGTCGACATTCACCTTACAGTTCTTAGTGGAGGTCCGAGTCTCATTTTAAGATCAATCCTTCTGACACGCACAAGCAAAAAAAACAAACATTTAAACCGCTTAACCTTCCATCAGTTCTAATACTCTGTCACCTCTGTTAGAAATGTTAAGATGTGAGGTCCCGTTGGTGTCAAGTGAGGGGAAAGTCAAACCTCTTAAACTGATACAGTGGGAGCCAAGGTCAAGGAAGAGGAGAATTGACAGCATTGATGGTCCTCCCACTGCGTTATCTGGGCCCGACAGACTGCCAAGTCACAGGGAGGCAGCCCTCCTTTTAGCTCATTTAGAAAGATATTACACCAAGCCATGTCGAGAGGGCACCTGCTGAGCCAACCTTTCTCTGACACTAAAAGGAAGAGGAAAAACATTCATAGATCGCTGGCCCAGACAGAGCGTTTACTCTAATATAATGGTAGCAATTAGGGATCTAATGTATTGCTGTCCATATGATATGAATCATCAGAGAATTGAAAATGGGTCTCAACAACAGCAAAATCTGATGAGCTATGACTCCCAGAAAGGCATTTTTTTTTCTTTTTCATAATACTAATACTAATATTTTTCTGTCCTTTTTGAGCATTGTGAAGACTGAGAGTCTAAGTTGCAGATTGTATGGTTTATAATTTCAAGGGAATGGCTTGACATACTTGGTACCACGCTTATTTGAGTAGAAATTTCTCCTTGGGACCCAAATTTCTGGAGCTTTCACACCGCTGCACGGTAACTCCGAGGGAAATGGTTTCAATCACGGTGGTAAGGGGTGTGGAAAAAGCACAAAAATATTTTTATTTGTATACAGTAGTAGCAACTTAAAAGTTCACGTTCAAGCTGAACGCCAGCTGAATGGCAGCCGTCTTCCAGCTGACTTTCAGCCAGGTGTGCCAGGTGAGTGCGGAACATCACTTCTCCTCCCCGTAGACAAATGAGGCATTGCAGCTGGTTTTCACACAGACTGCTTGGGGGCGTTTCCAGTCAGGGCCTCACTGACTACGTCATCGCGGGGGATTACATTTGAGTCACGGTCCAGCGAAGGACCTGTGAAGAACCTGTGAAGGACCAGTCACGGTCCTGTCACGGAAACACAGGAACTTTTAAGTTGCTACATCTGTACAAGTGCAATTAATGCCTTCCGTTACCAGTGTGAATTGCGACGGGTCTTGGTCGCTGTCGGAAAAACTTAAAAAGTCTAAGAAGTGTGCAGAAAGTGGTATTCGGATAGTGCTACTCCAGACACAGACAGATGTCTCTTTTCGCTTTCTTTGAGGTCATTCTCATCTAAAATACTTTTTTCTTCTTCTTCTGCTTTAAGTAGATACGTATCTGCTCGTATAAGAAGAGATTCTAGCGCATCCATTTTGCATTATATTTGAAAAGAGAGAGTGAGAAGGTTGAATACAGTCGAGAAATTTTGTGCAGTCATAGTTTGCATCAGGCTCCTTCATCGTACCGAAGCGTGGGCTGACTGCATTATAACCTCGCTATCAGAGAATAATACCGAACGCTTGTGTATTCTCCTCCATGTTGAACGTCTGTAGCTGAAAAAAAACAAAACAAAAAAAAAACAGAATGCCGTGTTGCAATTTAATGTCAGTTTTAGTTATTCCTCAGGCAGCTCGTGACAGTGTCAGTGTTTATGTCGTGTATATATAACCCGCTTTGGAGTGTAGCTGTCAAGACGAGCAGCTGAGAATGAGGGAACGTGATGACCTGGTTCAGGGAGGGGGGGTGAAAGCGTGAGCTTGCATGGTTTCGACGCCGGGGGATCGTGTCTGACCTGGAGTGGAGAAAAAAGGGCGGCGAGGTGCAGAGGTCGATGTTATTGGATAGCATTAGATGCAATGTGGCGCACTCCAGTTTCTTGTTGAACACAGCAGAGGGCAGTGGGGACCTTGCAGGGGGAAAAAAAGAAAAGAAAGAAAAGACATTGGCCTTTGATTGACGGATGCAAGATTTAACAAACATAGCCTCTTAGGCAATTGAGGCTACAACAAGGAATGGTGAAAGCCAGAGGTCAAATATGTTCAGTGGCATGCCAAAGAAGGACAGACTGCTTGTCTCACACTTAATTAAGACCCACAGGATTGCGGTGATTATAGCAATATTCAAGCCTGAGCAATGAGATGAGCCCGATGATGATCGAAACAGATCAGCGACACGCAAGGTTGCCCTCTTTGTCAACTTGTTGCCCACGTCTGAAGCCTTGATATCCCATAAAATGAATTTATGCTCATTTCGCAAATTGCAGCGGTATCCTGGTGGCCTATTTTCTTCCATTCCTCTCACAGTGCGCCTGACAGCAGGTGACAGGTTTAAATAGGATTTGCATCTGAAACCAGCAGGAACGCAAGTGTAATTTGTGCGGGGAAAGATGGCATGAAGATTGTAATAGAAGAGAGGGAGAGAGGGAGAGAGAGAGGGAGGTGGATAGGGAGAAAAAAAATGGAAGGCACTGCATTTGACCTTGAAAGCAGAGCTGAGAGGAGAAAGACGACAGGCAAGATAGAAAGAGAGATTTGAAAAGATAGAAGTAAGGACATAACGCGAGGCGTGCGGTAACACGGTGTTGTACACAACCGCTTCAGGAAGACACTAAAATAAATAACATTTAACAAATAAACGGAGCAGATATTTAACGCGTGTAAATAATAATTTAAAGACGCTGTGTATCTCTGAACGACACATACATACACAGATATCTCTATAATTATGTTTCCCCGTTCGTCACATTAACCACAGCAATGTTTAATTTGTGAAATAAACGTACAGTCGACGTTACTAAATGGTGAATCAACAGATGATTGAAAATCTCAACAATAATATTAAATTATGAATCTTTCCATCAGAAACACAAACCAACTTACAGAGAGAAACCGAACTGAATTATTTATGGATTGAAATGTTGCTGCATGTATAAGTCTATTTTTGTCTCGTGCTGCAGAGAGGATGTGTTATATATGTATGTGTGTATGTTATAGGACATGAAAACATGACACTCCGGAAAAAAATTACCTGTGTCTGTGGCTTCTGAGCGCTAGTGAATCAACCTCTCTGCAGGATTTGCATCAGGAGAAGTTGTTATGGCTCTTATAGGTTTGGCACAGCAAACGTTTGTGTCTTGGCTCGTGCAGGACAGTACTCATTCACAAACCCAAGGATCAGGATCCCCAAAAGGGTCTGAAGGGTCTGTAAGGCTGCAGTAGAATAGATCGGTACAACGAGATTGAAAGTGCTTCTAGCTTCTAGTCAGTGCAACATAAATAAGCGTTAAAGTGACTAGTGTTAAAATAACTAGAATAAATAAGAGAGACCTGAGACATTAAAATGTACTAAAATAAATCAAATTAAACATATGCTAAAATCAAAATAAATACTAAAAGGAGCATACACCCATCACGTAAAACATTAAAAACATTGTGCACATAATTTTTTGGCAGCATTCACAGTGGCTATCGCATTTGGATAAAAACTGTGTTTCAATCTATTTGTCTTTGCACCAATGGCCAAACAGGGGGTGACCAGGGTGTCAAGTGTTCCTTATGATGTTCTGGGCTTTCTTAAGACAATGGGATCTGTGTAGGTCTTCCAGTGCTGGGAGAGGGCAGCCGTTTTTTTCTGAGCCACTGTCTTAGTGACCAAAAACACCCATGCTTTATACAATGTGCTGCATTGGTGAGACATAAATGTGAAGGCAAATTTGGATAATACAGCAATGAATTTAAAAAGGCTTACCAGACACTAAAACTCTGCACAGTGGTTTATAAAACTCACAGCGGGAATCATCTTTTCTCCAACTTCGTGACAGTTGCTTTCAATCCAGCTTGATCTCTTAGGAATCAGGAATGTGAGCTTGCATGTATTTGACTGGCCACCGTGGTTGGACTTACCAAATGATGACGCCTTGCGTTCTAACAACACTTGAGTCAGGTTTTCTGCGTTTTCTTGCCAGAGCTCTCTGCATCAGCACCACCACTGTTTTGAGGGAGCGGCCCTCGTTAAAGGATTGAGGGGGATGTGTTTTCACGCAGGGCTAACGTCACTCTGAACGCAGTCTTACTGCGTAATTCCACCTTGCACGACAGCAACACACTCCGACCCCAATATGAGTGCCAGAGTTGATGCTCGTGCCATCCTCGATAATGCTTGAGATTCTTTAGAAGCGTCCCAGAAGGGGTTCTCTCCGCTCAGCTCCTTGGAAAAAAAACAAAAACAAAACACGGCTGGTATTTTTGACAGAAGTCACAACCAGCTGCGCCTACGCAGAGCAGATCCAGCTGGCAGGAAGTCAGAGAGAGAATCTGGTCATTTTTCAAAATTAAAAAACCTTGTGCCCGACTCCAGATTGTAAAAAAAAAAAAAAAACAGACAAAAAGGAAACAGTTTTACTTCATTACCTATAACCTTTGGTAGAAGGAATAAATTTGAGCCAGTTAACAAAATCAGAAAATGTTTCTCAAACGCAGCTGGTGGGGAATGAAGCCGCATGGAGGACGGACCAAAACGGTTTCAAGGATGCTACTTCTTACAGCCTTGTTCGATGGAATCGAGGCATGAGGCCCTTCAGTTAAATCCTGCCCTTAGTATCATGCTCACAGTGACGATGCTTCTATGCTGATGTAAAGTTATGTTTGTAATGTTGTTACTTGCAAATTAGCACTAAACACGAGGTGCAGCTGAAGGGAATGTCCTTAGTTTTGCACGTATAAGTCTTGGACCAATTAAAAATTTGACCTGACGATGGTGCAAGATAAAAAGTCAGTTCATCCTGAAAGAATGAAACATAAATGTCTCCACCAAGTTTCAATCCAGGGTTATCAAGAGTTCTCACTCAAAACAATTGAGAACTTCATGGTGGGAGCTTGGGGATCATCGATGTCTTCATCAGTGTCATCAGGCGTCATCTTCCGGGGACCATGTGGATGTCTGTATAAATTCAACAATCCATCCAACATTTGTTGAGATATTTAAGTCTGGAACAAGGTGGTGGTTACAAAATCTACAAATCTAATAACGGCAGACCTGTCTTTGAATCCAGACAGAGACAACCTATAAAGAAGGCTGCAAGTAGCTTCATTTTTGGGGGTTTATTCTAACCACTGTAGTAAAGTAAAGACGTGCTTTTCATGAATGAACCAAACCTCTAACTAAAGCTTTCCCTTCTTTTTCACCACATCGCTCCCCACGCCTCGTCTGCCTCTTTCTCCTCCATGACAGCACAGAGACAATGGTGCCCGTGTGTCGGCTGCGATTGGCGGTCAGCGCGTTAATGGGGTCTGTCAGATGGTCCCATTACAGATGGCAAAATTCTGCATGGTGTCAACAGGCTGTTTTTATTTGCTTTCTAACAGACAGGACTAATGAAGACCCAGTGAAAAGCATCTCAGGTTGATTGACCGGGTTGTTTATCTGTTGCTTTGAAATGTGAAAACCCAGAGAGGCCACAAATTTTTCCACTTATACATTTTATTCATCCACCGTTTTAAAACTAAGGTATCTTTTTATGGCATAAAAAATAAAAGCTGCTTCATCACTCACAAAGAAAAAGCAGAAAGAAGATTTCTTTCTTTTTTGTCACTTGCCAAAATACTGTAGCCCAGTTTAACGTGTAAGTGTTTGTTTTTTATCTGTATTCTCACTGTTGGCATGGGATGATTGATCGTACCTTCTTCCAAGGTCTGGCTTGGCTCCCTTTAGCTAAATACTGTATCATATTTTCACCCATTGTCTGCCGGGAGCTGGCAGGTAGAATCACTATATCTCCTGGTGACTCCTCGTGACACCTTCATCACTAGAACCTCCTCCGTCCTTGAGCATTGATTGTACCACGGGCTTTAATCTAAACACTATATAGTTCCTGCCAGAAAACCTTTCAGCCTATTAACGTTTTAGCTCTTTTTTTCCCCTCCCTCCCTCTCTTCGCTTTCCTGATCGTTCCATCTCTGACATTGTTTCTCTCCTTCATACTCAGTCTGGAGCCTGGAGTCTATGATATCAGCGGGATTAAGGTTACAATTAGGTCTGGGAACGGGGTTGATCGGGAGGCTTGGCGGCATGTTGCACAAAGCACAGATGATACACATGTGGGAACTGTGGATTAATACTATAGGAAAAAAAAAACACAGCGTCTCCGAGCGGGTCCCAATTCATGCGAGATGGAGGAGCAAAGTGATGGTGGATGACGAGGCATCTCCACAGGGAGCGTGTCAGTAAATCAGTCACTTAAAAAACAAATAACATCAAACAAGTGCCAAGAGCCTTGTCAGCAAAAGGAGCCATCATGAAGTCGTTTTATATGTTGTACCTTTATATCTTTCACCTCCACGATAAATAAGATATGGGGTCAGCATTAAATTTGAGAGCAATGCACCTGAGTAATAAAAACGGGGCTGAGTTATGAATCAAAATACATTCATACAAGAAGGGCGGGAAGAGAAATGAGCGAGCTGGAGGTGCAGATTTAAAATTCACTGTCGCCGTGTAATGATAAAGTATGGCTACATTGTGGGAAAGCGCGGGCTCTCTCCTTCCCGCGCATACACTCGGATCAAGTATTTGTCAGACCTTGTTTTGTGAGCGCTTTGACTCGTTCTCATTCGCCGTTATTTGCTCTTGCTCGACAACAGCCGCCGCGCCCATTTTCCAATGTGTACAATTATGCTGAGCCCAGCAGGAATGTAATGAAGGCGACGCAAAAAACCCAAAAGGAAACTGGGAATGAGGGCGTGAGGGTTGCTTGGAAAATAACAATTTTAGGTTCAAAGACCACATGCTGCGTGTGTGTGTGTGTGAGGAGTGACTGAACAAACTGCACTTGAAGGAGGAGTGTGGAACAATGGAAGAGGCGAGAAAAGAAACTGAATAGGTAGAGAAGAAAGGAGACAGAGCGATTGGAGAGTAAGATATCGGTTTTTCTGTCTCTGTTGGACAGTCTCCAAGTTCTCCACTCTCCATCGGGTTGTGTTGCCCAAAAGCTGCCTGAGTAACAGAAACTAATCCCTCAATCCAGGACGAGTGGAACAGCTGATTTGTAAATGTTGCCCTTTACAAATCGGTCTTAACCTGCTTTTGTTTTTGTTTTTTTTGCTTAATATCGATCCATCGCCCGCCATTCATCTTGCACATTACTCACAAATCAACTCGGCTGATATCGCCGCACCAGTAAACATAATTAACACATGCAGTTAATATAGCCTCTTCCGTTCTGTTCCAGTTCATTTAAGTTTTCTCCTTCCCTCCTCTCTCTCTCTCTCTCTCCTCTGACTCCTTCTCTCCTTTCCCTCTGTGGAGCGGAGGTCTAGTGAGATACAGGGAAAAGGGGGGGATTAGTGTCTTCTGGGTTCATTTCAATGCCTCTGAAGAATCAGAGACTAATCCTGGCCTCGGCTGCCTGGATGCTTCTGCTCTGTTAGCACTCAAAGGCCGTGCCAGTGGGGTGCGAGTGTGCCACGGATATGCCACAGAAACAGCCAAATAAGAGGCTTTGTCCTCGCACAGAGCGCTAATTTCTCCCTCAATCCAGGTGTCTCTGCGCCGCCTTACTTTTCCCGGGGTTTAAGCCAGCTTTGCATTAGGAGAGTTAAACCCGGGAAGAGGGCTGTGAAATACACTCAGGGGATAAAAATGGTCAGAGCATTGTCTCAGTTCTCTGCAGAGACTTTCAAAGAACTCCGTGCCCTTTGCAGAACCTCTGGGTACGTTTTAAGAACCCCAAACAAAATGAACGTCATGATTTCGGTATCGTCTTTTTCATTCATTCATCCCGGCCTGTCATTTGTTCATGTTCTAACCAGTCTTCGATGATCCTCTCTGCGCACCCTGATCCCTCACCTGTTCATTTCCTTATAAACCAATCCTCCTCCATGACTTCTCTGCCAGATTGTCTTTGTGCCATATGCCTCAGCTTTCCAGCGTCCAACTGTTTTCTTACCTGTTTTTTTTGATCCTGATCCTGTTTTTGGATTCCGCCTCAGCCTCGCGCTGTTGGAACTTGTTTGCCTTGGTGTTTTGCTTTGTTGAAAAGAATCGTTGCCTTTTGGAGTCTTGCATTCGGATTTTCTACTGTGTTTTGAACCGTGGTGGTTAATTAGTATCTCATTTTAGTACAGAAAAGTAAAGTAGTAACACAATACGCAGTTCATGTAGCTTTTTACAACTTCACATCAACGCTACGTCATGACCGGTGGCACCAGGTGATCAAAGATCGATCAAAGGGTCTCAACATGAACGATGAGAGACAAATTGTTAAAGTGGAACAACACACAATCATTTATGACACAACAGATGCTTTTTATAATCTCCTCCACGTCAGAGAAGCAAAGTCAGCTGTTTGTTGTTGTTGTTTTCTTTATACACTGTTTGTCGCGGGGCCTCGCTTAAGTCCAGGATTCTCGCGTGATCTCGCGTGATAACGGTCGGCTCTCTCCGCTGCCGTTCCGCGGTTGAAAAGCGTCCGGTGTGAGTTGACGCCGGGCAAAGGACCGCGGCACTACCGTTCCGCCTCCTGTGTGAGTCCCGCGTATAACTAAGACTGTGTTGACGTGGTACGGCTGAAGAGTTGATTAAATAACATGGAGGAAAACAGTCGTGTAGGTCATGCGATCAGTGGATGGATGAATGAAGGTTGCATTTATATTTACTCATTTAGCTGCTATGCTTTTATCTGAAGTGACTTACAAAAAAGGGAAACAATCAAGGTACAGTGCGACAAGGACATGTTAGTGTGTAATAAGTAATAAGGATCAATTTATCATCTCCAGTTGTTGGTAGTCCTAGGAGAGGAGGTACGCCTCTGACTCCGTCCCGACCCTGTTGGGGTGAGACAGGAGTCAGTTTTGAATTTTAGCAGGGACCAACAGCTCAGTGTTTGAGAGATTCAGCTGGAGGTGGTTTGCCTTCATCTATAGATATGTCTGACAGGCATTTAGAGACCCATGCAGAGACAGAGGGGTGTGAGTGTGGATGTAAACTAAAGTCAGCTCAGGCCTTATTTACCTGAAGCTCCTCTGTTCTCTAAGTTGCAGCCTTGTTGCCCATCCAGGGTCCTGGATAGATGAAGAACGGCCAAAGCACAGGTAGACAGGAGGGTGGGCTAGCTGTCACATTTAGCCGTAGTGGTAGCCGTGCAGATAATTTGGAATTTTCAAATAGAAATTATAAAGCAACGAGCAAGCATCTCATCTTTGCAGGAAGTGTCTCCTCTACTATGTGTAAACCTCAGAACGCTCTGTGAACATTGGGGCGCCAGTGCAATTCAGTTAAGCACCACTGTCGAGCTCTTCACCAGCGTTTCCCACAGGCCCCCCCCTTCGCCTTGGGCCTGAAAACCTCCTCCTCCTGGCAGTTCAAAGCTCTCTTTGCTTAGCAGAGAAAATAAAAAACACTTCCCCTGGTGCTTTGGGCTCCCAGTCTGGGTATAGCACCAACTGAGCAAACTAGCTTTGCTGTAACTTACTTAGAACAAATAAGTCCATCAGGAAATCTCTGTGAATCGCTGATTTGAGTTGATGCGCAACAGCTGGAGGACATCAGAGGGAAAACCAGAAAACATTTCCTCTGTAAAGTGTAATCCAATTTTAGAAACATCAGTAAAATAGTTGAAATAAGTGCAAGGCACTTTACCCCAATCTGGAAAGTTACATAGTGTGAGAACAGGTGTTCAGGCACAAAGTCAGTGTAGCATTGAAATGATTTTATTTTCAGGGTAGAAAAGTTGCATAGCGTTTCTTTAAGTGTCACGGTTTTTACATATCCTAAAGGTTTTTTACGTTAAGACGGTAAACCAAATGTCACCCAAATTATATACGTCGCCACACGCCTACATCGTGCTGCATTTCCTGCCTCGAGAAGAAACTGGTCATTGTAATCAACAGTAAATTACATCCTGCCTGCGATGGAAATGCTCGTTGTGAAAACATTAAAGAGAGAAACTGGGAGAAAATACAAAAGATCTTCTGTTTGTGCACCTACACAGGGAGGGGAAATATCCTTTTTTTTAAAGTCAAGAACTGTTAAAACATTCTTCAACCGCGCACTTCTTGGGTATTTTCACTAAGACTGCATTCAAATAATATAGAATCTTTTTTTTCTTGAGATGTTTGCAATCGCCAACAAACCTCTATATCAAGCCTACATTAATATCCTCCAGCAACTCCGACCTCGACGACCTCTTTTTAAATTTGAATCCAACATCACATGCTGACATTGCTCGGAGCTCTCTTACCCACATCTTTTCATGCTCTGTTCAACAGTTAGACTCGACCAATTAATATCACTTTTGACTTTATTTTTTGTGTGCGGTCCACAGATAAGCCAAACCGCAGTCATCTATTAAATATCTGTTTAACCTGTTAAAATCCTTGTGGTGATGCATGGAGGCTGCGACCGCAAAAAGCAATACTTGACAACACTTGTTAGTAAGATAAATACACTGTGGGTTTTAGTCTCTGCAGGGGAATTTCTAATAGTAATACAAACGTGAAATAATGCCAGCTTTAGCCTTAAAGGTCATACATTCATTGGCTGATATGCCTGATGTGGAGCCTTGTTTTACCCCGTTTATAATGTTTTGTAATTTGTCAGTGCTGTACGCTGTGTGCGCGTACATGTCTGTATTTGTGGGCGTATATATGTGCGCACGTGTTTTTGTTGTCCTGCAATCTCTGTTCACTTGTTGGCCCCGTTGGGTTAAGTGGATGATTGTGCGGAGAGATTGGGAAGGAGGAAGGCTCGCGTTCCCCCGGACATGCTGCTCGTTCAGCTGTTTTTCCTTTTTTCTTTCGTCTTCTTAAGCCAGAGTTTATTTCTTGCAGAAGAACTGTACCTCTCCTGGCATTATAGCAACACACACACACACACACACACACACTCTGTATCGCAGTTTTTCCATCTCTAACACACAGTCCTGAGCAGGAGTCAGAGCCCTAAAGGCCGATGAACAGGCCATAATTCATTGGCTGCTCTGTGACTGGACTGGGACCTTGTTTAATGGGGAAACTGCTGGCAATTACCAAGCATCTATGTGCTTGTTGCACTTTTTTTTACTGGTCTGGAAGTCAATAAAGTTCAAAGCAACTGACTGAATTGGATTTTTTTTTTGTCTAACTCTGAAAATGTGGTTTCAACTTCACTTGATGAGAGAAAAAAATCTAAAATGTCAGAGTGCCACGAAGAAAGGTCTCTATTTACAACAGTTAAATTTCAGTGATGCGGTTCAACATGCAATCTTACACTTCATCGTCACAGATAACACTCTTACCTCGTGCACATTAGCGCTGCATTTAGTAAAAGGTACTCGCCTGCCAAACCGGTGCTCATTTCGCAGTCGGCCTCAGTGTGTGAACACGCAGCAGCTTTCAGTCACTCGCTGCCAGATTGTCTATGTTCCCTTTGTGAGTTAGCAGTCCAGCCAATTCCTGCCTGCCTTTTTACCTGCATGATATTTGTTACCTGTGTGTTTGGACCACCTGTCAGCCCTTTTGACCGTATCCCGCCTACTGCAACTCTGCCGGTTTTGTTTGTCTCTCATCAACTACTTATTCATCTGAGCAGCTGAGGCTGTGCGATGTAGAAATATACTTAAATAAACTGTGGGAGGTTTTTAAAGTTTCAATAATTAATTTTTTTTTTTGGAACAAGTGGAAAACACATCTGATGTATCATAATCAGATACACCACTGAATTGCATAATGGGAAGTTTGGGTTTTTTAGCTCTTGACTTATATATATATAAGAGAGAAAAAAGGTCAGGATATCTGGGTCTCTGGTGCTTGTCCTGTCTCTTGTGAGCCCAAGTAAAATACTTTTTTGCTAAAAACACTGATTGGTGCAGCTTTACTTTTTTGCTCTTTGACCCTGTGAAGATTTAATATGTGTGTTTGCATCTGATCTTGTGGGAAATGAGCTGCAGCAACTAATTTGATCTAGGTCTTGTTAGACAAACAACAAAACCCATAATTCATGCAACGGTGGATGTAGTATTTTTGGTTATGTCAATGATAATTTGCATTTTATAGAAGATGCCGAGGTTTTCTTTGAGAGTGACCAGGATGGATAGGATCAGGAATGAGATGGTTCGGACTTGTCCAGAGGAGAGATAGTGAATATATTGGTAGAAGGATGCTGAGTTTTGAACTGCCAGACAGGAGGAGGAGACCAAAGAGGAGGTTTATGGATGCAGTGACAGAGGACATGAAGGTAGATGGTGTGACAGAAGAGGATGCAGAAGACGGGGTTAGATGGAGCTGCCAATGTAAATATGAAATCTATTCAATTTCCAATAAATATGGCATTGATTTACCATAAAAGTATTTATATTTGATTTGTCACACAGTCTGATTACAAACACTGCAACTCTTTGACCTGTAAAATAAAACTTGAAATTCCTCCATCAAGCAAACAGTGAGTAGAGGTTGCATCGTGTCTATGGTTTAGCCAAACATCCTCACATCAAACTTTTATGACATTAGGTATGTCATATTTCAATATTTCTTGCTGTATCCCATTTCAGTGATCCAACAGACATATACTGGGTACATTTTTCTAATTCTGGCTTTTATGATGCGCCATATTTTTTGGAAGGTAGCTCCACTCGGCTTTGGCTGTAGACTTGATGCTTAATTAGCTAATCCTAATTAAGCACCCCCCTCCCACCCCCCCTTGAAATGCAAAAGAAAAAGTCAAAGTCCTTCTACAGACTGAGACAAAGAGCAGAGAACAGTTCCTTACCTCCAGGTTTCCACATAACTGACTTGAATGCATTTCATTCAATATCTCCGTAATTAGAGCCACGACGGGCTTCGGCCACGAGATTTTTTTTTTATGCCTGAGCAGATCTTAATTTCAATACATTTCACTCAGCTGTGGCTGATTGTGTTCTAAACCAATTAAGATGTCATACACCTTCCCAAGGCAAGGTCACTGCGTCTGGAATCTGCATCGACAATACCGGATTTCTATATCAATTTGCAGCTTTAGAAGCTAAATTACAAAAAAATGGAAAGAGTCCATTTGCAGTAAGGGATTTAATAAGGCCAGCAAAAAAAACTGCAGCCAGTAATTTAATTGTTGTTTCATTCAAATGAAGCACTTGCTGTCCTCTGGGGTTGGCTGATTATCAAAGGGTCCTTTCACTCCTCTAGCTTTACAGCTCAATGTGTGTCGGGCTAATGGGCTTCAGCCAGACAGTTATTTCATATTGGTAATGTATCTCAAGAAAAGAAAAAAAAACAGCTGCTTAACACACACCCACCGTCCGTATCCTCAGTGAAATGAAATGGGCCATTTTATAAATGTTTAGCTTGGTCTTACAAGCAAATGAGATTCTCTCTAATTCCTTGCGTAAAATGCATAAAGATAATTTGAGTCAGTCTTTAAAATAAGGAACTAGGGGAGCAGAAATGATAATGAACAACTCTGAGGTGTAATGGTGTTTCTGTCCTCTGACTTTCTGCTGTCTTTCCTCTCTCTGAGATTGTCTCCCACCCTGCGCGTCCCTCCCCTCTGACTTTCCAGACCCTCTTCCATCCTTCTCACCGCAGCCCTCTGCTCATGTTTAATTCCCCACCTGCTCTCCCCAGATTAACGTCTCCTTGTGTAATCCCATTAAGTGCCCTATGTTTCCGCCTGGTGCTCATTACTCCTCCACCACGCCACGGTGGAGTCTGGAATTGACTCGGGCCTTGACATCCAGCCCCGCATGAGGCCCCTCCTCAGTTACGTCAACATTCAGCATCCTGCAACCTCCATGCCCTCCAAACTTTACTTCGCTTTGGCCTTCCGACACAGAAAGTTTTGGGCTGCGTCTTGAGCTCGAATGCAAAAACTGAGGACCTTAGGAGCTTTTTCTCCTTCATAAATATTTGCCTTGCTAATATTTTTTAGCTATGTTACGTGTTGGGAGGATGAAGTTAGATGATTTTGCTCCTCATTTAAATATGTCAGCAACTATCCCCTGACTTTTCTGCTAGCTCCTCCGTGAGGTTTGACATTTGCGATTTTTTTCAAATATGTCAACAGCTACTGATTGGATTGCGTTCGTGTTGCACTCAGGATGATTTGTCATAACTATTTTCTAACTTTTCCTCTGGCGACATTAAAAGATCAAAATTTGGTTTATGATCCAATAAAACCTGCAAAACGAATGGCGTGTTACCAAGATGGAAATAAGGGGCACATATTATACTTGCTAAACGTCAACATGTTTAATTGATGTTCATAAAATGTCAGAAACATTAGGAATTATCATTTTAAATTTAGGAACTCATCATCTAATTGTTTAGTTTTTCACTAGCAAGAAGTTTCTAGATTTGAAACCACCATCAAGCTACAATTTTTTTACCCCATACATGCTTTGGTTTCCCCACCGTCCACTGACTTTTCTGCTAGCTCCTCCGTGAGGTTTGACATTTGCGATTTTTTTCAAATATGTCAACAGCTACTGATTGGAATGCGTTCGTGTTGCCCTGAGGATGATTTGTAATAACTTTGGTCATCACCTGACTTTTCCTCTGGCGACATTATCAGATGAAAAGTTAAACCAAGATGGAAATAATGGGGCAAATATTATACTTGCTAAACATCAACATGTTTATTTGATGTTCATAAAATGTCAGAAACATTAGGAATTATCATTTTTTAAATTTAGAAACTCATCATTTAATTGTTTAGTTTTTCACTAGCAAGAAGTTTCTAGATTTGAAACCACCATAAAGCTACGATTTTTTTACCCCATACATGCTTTGGTTTCCCCGTCCATCCACTGACTTTTCTGCTAGCTCCTCCGTGAGGTTTGACATTTGCGATTTGTTTTAAATATGTCAACAGCTACTGATTGGATTGCGTTCGTGTTGCCCTGAGGATGATTTGTAATAACTTTGGTCATCACCTGACTTTTCCTCTGGGGACATTATCAGATCATTATGATCCAATAAAACCTGCAAATACTTGCTAAACATCAACATGTTTAACTGATGTTCATAAAATGTCAAATATTTGGTATTATCATTTAAAATTTAAGAACTCATCAACTAATTGTTTAGTTTTCCACTAGCAAAAAGATTTGAAACCACCATCAAGCTACGATTATACCCCATGCGTGCTTTGGTTTCCCCACTGTCCGCTGACTTGCCGGTTGGTTTTATCTGGCAATGCTAAATTGGTGTGAAAGCGTGCGTAAATGGATGCCTGTCCCCGTGATTGATTGACGACTTCTCCCGTGGTAAGTGGGTGTAGCTAATGGATGGTTAGATGCCTCAGCTCTAGTCTTGAGCATATGTTTTGTCATGCCGTAACAAGCCGACTAACCCCGACAGATTTTCCGTTTGATGTTTTAGAATGTCAATACTTTCTGTCGTACAGGGAGAGGAAATTGCCTGTGCTCGATCATTCGGCCTTGCTTATTGAATCAGTGGATAATCAAGAAAATTTGCTTTTGGGGGCCAATGAAGACGGTGATAAATTGCTGTCATAAACGACTTTAGTGGATGCCGCTGCTGGTGACCGCACAGCCGGGGGGACGGGTAGCATTCAAACGGTTCTTTTAAAAGAAAGATTGGGATGTGGGTACGGAAGCCACCTCCGTGACTTCAATAAACTCTCTATTGTGTAATACAATAAGCATTTATCAGCTTGTTTTCTCCACCGTTCACTCTAATGGCGGACTGTCAACACCCATTATCTCTCCCATATATCTGTCTATCTGTCTGCGGTGTTTTTCCCCAGAGTCTGAGTAAGAATTTAATGTGGACACACCAAGACGTGTGACACAAACTTATCTCCGGGATGTGTGGATGAGTGCGGGTGAGATAGCTATCACAATCTCTCAGTTTGCACTTGACGGGGGTCATGAAGAAATGTTCTGTTGGCTCGGTATTATCTGCACGCTGCAAAATGTTTACATCTCTGCACCGTTAACACAATACATCCTCTTGTTTGTAATTTAATATTCTCTGCGTGTTCCGGTTGCTGTTGTCTGATCACGACAGATATAAAAGCACTCTGGAATAAAGTTACCGTGCACAGCAGTTTGAGTTTGGTGGCCCCCAGACTGGCTTGCAGTCTAGCAACATCATGCCGGCACACCTGAGTTAAGGATTCTGGGAAAATGAGTCTCCCCTGCACCTGTAAGTGTGATTTATGTGCAGCAGGAGACCTGTGAGAAGTTCTCAAAATCAGACCGAATGTCTCCTCCTATGATCCATTCCAGTTCGGCAGACAGTAGAAGAAATAGTCCTCGGGGTTCAGTCACTCACCTCAAACACTTCTGCTGTCATCAGTCTTGTTGTGAAAGTGACGAGAGTCTGTCTGCTCGGCCTGGGATCCAGCACAGCTCTTTGAATGTTTTTTAATGGTATCCAGTAACTAACTCCCGCTGTCTTTTAAAGTCTGGGCCAGCAGGAGCACTCGTTTACCCAAGCATCATTAATCTTACTTTTCCTTGGCCTGTCCTCCTACCACCTCCTCTTCTCCCAGGGTGGTCTCCCTCGGGCACTCGTTTACCTCCCCGGCTCTTTTTGCTTCTGTAAAACACACACATGCATGGAGCTGCACACACACACACACACACACACACACACACACACTCATGCCTTCTTTATCTCTCTTATTCTCCCCCTCTCTCTCTTTCTCTCTCTCCATGACTAGCAAGCACCCTGAGATACTATAGATAAGGCATTGGACCAGAGGAAAGCGGCACATCTCACCGCATGACTCAGCTCTGGCTCCGGTTAAAAGTGCATCACAACTCTATTTTTACAAAATACATTCATAGACGAGGAATTAACTGTGATAAAAACAAACTGTTTTGGATGGAAAAGTTATTTCTGCCTGGCTACGTTCTCTTCTCTTTTTTTATTTCCAGAGACGACAAGAGGTTTGACACACAGAACTCGTCGGGAGGAAGTTGGGGTGGATGGTTTACAAAGCTCGAAACTTTGAAGGTTTCAGACGCAAAAATGTATTTTAGGTTTATGCTAATAAACAACTTCAACTCAGAGGACCTGACCCTTTCCTAACCTCATCCAAACATTGGCATATAATCATGCTTTAGTTGTGAAGAATGGACATTGTAAGGGTACAAATGAAATGTCTGGACAGTTATACTTTTGCAGATTCCTTATGAATATGAGCATTTTGCTTAGTAGTGCTTAACAATATAAATGTTTCCTCATTATATTTGAACGGTTGCTCTTGAGATTTCTTCCTTTTTATCCTGTTAAACAGGATTTTCGGGGGAGTTTACAAGATATTTTAATATTTTAAAGATTGTAAAGCCCTTTGAGGCAAATTTGTGATACTTAGCAACATGAATTTGTAAGAATCTGCCAGGAGATGTATAGAAATATATAACTATATGTGGGTATTAAGTAAGCAAGGTTGCAAGTTTCAACTTCTGTTTCAAAGAGAAGTCCGTGTCAAAATAAGTTCACACAGTCTGCAAAGGTACTTGTTATTCCTCTGTGCTTTTTCTCCCCTCCCTCCTCCTCCTCCTCCTCCTTAATCGCAGATGGAGAAAAAAAACTACCTGCGTGTTCACATCAAATATCAAGAATGAAATAATCACGGAGCTGTTCAAACAAACTCCATCTTACATTAGAGCTAATCTATGAAGATTTAACCTCTTTGCTTCACCATGCCACAAAACCTGTCCTTGCACTTACTCAGAGCTACAGAGCCAAACTGAAGCTTTTATTTGATCAAGTATGGCTAATATAGACACGTTGGTTGACAGTTGGTAGACACCTCTATTGGAAGGTACAACAGAGTGTGTAGGCTGGAGAACTAAAGGGCACAAGGTGACTCGAGATACCATGACAACCAAAAACACTTGATTTGCAGTACCTCACTTGCAATTAAGGCTTTAGCTGAAGGATCCATTCAGGTCTGTTTAGCCTGTATCTCAAAAATGAAGTGGATGTCATCATTAAATTTGATTGACACCAAAAACAGAGGTGGTGGGTGTTTGCTTGCATACTTACCCACATACATCACAAACAACATCGTTGTCAATAATGGCTCAGCGTTCTGAGAGGAGGGTTAGGTCTCTGTTATGTGCTTTCATACAGACATGAAATGACAAATGTGGGGACTGAACAAACCAGGCACTCGGGTTTGGAGGTAAAACTTCAAAGTCCTGGGCTGTTTGAATACATTTCTTTGACCGACCTCGCGTGGAAATAATGGTGGATAAAAGAAAGGCAGGCAACGAGATTGCTTTGATGTGAACAGGTGAAGCTCGTGGCCACTCGATGCAGAGGACGAGAGGACAACTTTGCATATTAGCGAGCTTAGTGACTCTCTCTTCATCGGAGCTCCATTGTATTTGGAGAACAAGTGCTGATTCAGTCGTGGCATTAACCGTTGTTGTGGTTAAAGTTACTGCAGTCCTGAAAAACAATCAAGATAGACGCATCATTGTGTTGACAGGAATAGATCCACTTCACTGTCGTGTTATGTTGCTGTGTTGGCTTATCTGTCTTTTATTATCAGTAATCGAGATGTTTTCTCAGTATGTTCCAGCCCTGTTCTGTAGCTCAATGCTGCTGCACTTCAAATGTATGGAAAGTTTTTAAAAGCGCCTAAAGATTGTGATTTTCTCTAAGAGTCATACGCCCATAAAAAGCAGCATTGTTTACCTTTTCTACCACAAAATAAATAAGAAATGATTTGAAATCTTTTTGATGCTGCGTTGAGGCGTAATATTCAGTCATCATTATTTCATATTCTGAATCATGTTTGAAATGTTTTTCTGCTTTCCCTCTGCTGTGCATCAACTCTTGGTGTTTTACAGAGTTTTGTAGCTGCTGTTAGTTTAACGTTAACTCAGTTTGTTAGCCAGGCTGCCCGGATTGTGAGCTCAAAGAACTGAGAAAGTGTCGGCGTTTGTATCATACAGTAGGTGTTCTGGATCACTGGGAATAGGGGAAGGTTTTCAGGCCAGAGGCACCGGTGAATGTTGATAGGGAGCAGAGCTGGTGTTGTGCCAGAACCGGTGCAGGGCAAGTGGGCAATGTAAACCAGACTGAGCAGGATCTATGGATGTAATGACAAAGGTGAAAAGACCAATGTGGATGTTGATGGAGGAAGCTAAGAAGAGAAGAAGAGAAAGTGAAAGACAAACACAGAGTTGGGCTTCTTGCTTCTTAAGTAATATTAGCTGTCTTGTGTTGTTGCACTTGCATGATGATTGGTCGTCATCTTGCTAGTTTTTGATCATAAGTAATATAATGCACACATGTGCAGCAGACCATAGTATTGCACTCTTTAAAAAATATGCATATCGTGCTTTAATGCTGATCAATATGTAGTCATCTCCAGAATCTAAGATGTTTATTAGTGATGTTAGTTCTGTGATATTAGTGTTAATTAAATAATATATCTCCTTTTACATCGCAGAGGTTTTTACTTTTACATGATCTGATTATTACTGCCAGGCGAGTGTATTAGAGTTTAATATAATATGTTTAGTGTACTCTGAAGGAGAGAGTGTTTCCATGGTTTACACACAACAGATAGCAGCTTAGATCAACATCAACAATACAGACAGATACACTTAATTAAGCCGGAAAGTCAATAGCGGCGTATTGTACAATAGATGTTTGTTTCTCATCCAAGGAAAATGAGAAATTCCTCTATTCATCGTTAAAACAGAAAGAAGAGAAGAATAACTAAAGAAAGGAAGTATGTCTATGACTACAAAACATACAGTACAATACAGATGCAAAGTACATGTGGGCAGTTTAACAATATATTTATTGTATATGACTAATCACTATAAATCATTACTGTATATTATTCTGAGGCGCTTGTATACTTCACTTCAGAATTTCCTTTTTATGTTATCTACTATTGCACTATACAGTACTGGATATGTTTCAGATGTCTGAGAGTTGAATTGTTCCAACCCTATAAACCCGTCAGATAGTTTCATTTAAATAATTGTTTGAGACCCAGAGGGGTAAAATTATCCAATACGATTAAAGTCCAAAAGATGAGCACCGATCTATGTCGCAGAACTTATTATTTATTTAATTTTTTCTTCTTCCTCTTCTTCTTTTCCTACTCCATTAATCATCTCATGGCTCCAAAGATTCAGATCTTGAGACCCCATTAAATGATGCCTGACCCCCATGTTGGCAACCACTGGACTAAAAACTACCGACAGTAAAATAACTCTGCCTCGACATAATACTGCTCAAGAATTGGTGCATCAGTATTAAGAATCTAATAACGTCAGTCACAGGGTTTTTTTTCTGCAGGAGAACTACAACTGGTAGTTTTGTTTACTACTTTACAGATACTTTAACTTCAGTAAAAGATGTGAGTCATTTCGCCACTGCAGCAGATCCAGCTGTTCATCTCATTCGGATGGGGATGAAATTGTAACAGCAGATAATGAATCACAGCAAATATATTAAAATATGTAGCTGCTGTGGGTGTTATTGGCATCACTTGCCCTTTAAATTCTGCTATTTACTTTTGGTAATAAACCTTTGTTGATAAAACCTATTCACTGTATGTGTATCAGACGATTATTTTAATAAAGCAGGAAGTATGGATATTTTTTGGTTTATTGTCTTCTTTAAAGGGAAAACATAAAAAGTGCATGGCGAGTCTGAAAACAAGTCATTATCGTCCGTTACCAGTTGGTTGCAGTGATTTGCCTTTATCCCAGGCTAATTAGCTCAATGACTTCTGTGGCCCGGAGTCATGCTACCAATAACACACGAACACCTACACTACGGTTAAAAACATTTGGGTTGTTTTTTTATTTATTTCAGAGCCATTTCTGAGGCTAATTGATGCATGCGCCTATGCACTGTTTGGTTAGCACAGAGATGAGAAATGTCTTTCAATGGTGTCTGGGGGGCAGAATAGTCAGTAAGAGCGCCACAGTCACTGTAATTATTAAAGAAAGTGAAGGTCACAACGAAAGGAAGCCAACAACTAAATGTTCCCAAGGTAGAACAATAACAATGCGTTCAAATCGGACAGCAGAAAAAACTATATGGTATAATTATCAGTTTGTTTTTTTTATATAGAAATCAAACATGGGTTTATTATAGGGATGCACCGAATGTTCGGAAACCGAAAGTATTCGGCCAAATATTGTAAAAAATGCCACATTCAGCAATAGTAGGGCCGAATAGTGGCGTGATCCGGCCAGGGTTGCTGATTCTTTTGTCATTCACACACAATAAACCCACGATGCAGGGTATAGGAAAAACACGGGCAAGAAATACATCATGCACTGCTCTTTAGCGAAGCTATAAACTATGCTAAGATGCGTTCAAGAACGTGGAAAACTAGGAAATCGGAATAATAAAACTAAATAGTATTTCTTTCAAGAACTAATTAACAGTGACTAACTGGAAATTGTACTGGAATATTTGAAGGATATTAAATAAACATTTACTATGAAAAAACGCATTTCATATTCGATTTCGGTATTCGGCCAACCATTTAATTTCTTTTCGGTTTCGGACGAAATTTTTCATTTCGGTGCATCCCTAGTTTTTTATGTTTTGGCTTTCAATCATTTGAGAAGCTTGGATATTTTCTGTTTTGCATCTTACTGGCTGAGACAATGGGGAAACTCAGATTGTCCAAATTGCTTCACCACATCAGAAGGTTTTCAATTTCAGCCGAGTGAAAAGAAAAAAAGCATCTCGCCAGGTCTACATCCTTTAACTGGAGAGACATGCTTCCTGACTTTCCTTTTCATCGTCATTATAATAGGCTCAAACTGCTTCAGGCATCACCCTGCAGTGTGCGAACACTAACTGAAATAAGAGGCAACAGGGCAGGAAGACATTTCACACAGTGCCCTGCATTAGATTACCGTTTTAATTTCAATAGGTTAATTTAACCTTGCTAACAGTATTTAGCAGCATCCAGCTTTTTCATTAATTAGTCTTTCTTTCTTTTCTTTTTTTCCCCTTTTAAAGTGTGTTGATTGATTTGTTGTTCTCATCAACACTGCCTCTCCCATTATGGGGTCCAGTTAAGGGGGGGGTGGGGGTGATCATTAAAAATCCATTGTTTGAGAGAACAAGCAACTTCAAAAGCTTGGCAAGACTGCCGGCCCCATCTCCCAATGAGTGCAATTAATGGTCCCAATGGCTCCTAATAATAACATGCTGGAGTGGAAGCAAGCGAGAGAGAGAGAATCGGCGAAAATTAGATCGTCAGCATGGAGCCAGAGAGAGAGGGAGAGAGAAATAGCTCTTTATGGATTCCGCCCTAATTTACTGCCTTATTATGAGTGATTCACAGCAGCCTTTAGGGCTGCTTCCTCCTGTGGTGCTTTATAAAGACCAGAGCTTGATTGCCCGTGAGGACAAGAACCTCAGGTAACGTCAGTCCCAAACTATTGAATTGTCTGCCGCTTGCCTTCAAAGCCTCTGCTTTGCAAAAAAAATGCAGTTTCTTGTTTAACGCTATTAGATTTATATGGCTACAGTCCTAGATGTATTCCTGTTTGCTGTCATGAGATGAGCTGGCGGACTTGTGATTAGATGCAGTTCAGAAAAACAACAACAACATGTTGGTTAGTTTTCACAATCAGGGACTAGCCGCAATTAAACTTTACAGAGTCTGTTGTTTTGTATTTGAAATCTAATTAAAGTGAATGAGGCTGGCAGGTAACACGAAGCTGAATTAAATATATCTTTGTTTGCGGTGCAATCTTGTGCAACAGTTTGGCTTTACACAGGAAATGTACAACTCTTAGAATTGGTCTGTCACTCGAATTAAGAAACAGCTATTTTTTCACAATGCTTTGCACTACTTTCACACTAGAACCCGAGCTGTCAACACTCGTCACTTAATTTCACAACTTAATAAACCAAAACCTAAAATTAAATATAATTAAATGTAATTAGTAAGACAAACTTCTGTATCGGCAGCTGCGTATTTCTGAGAATCTGTTGTCTGTTAACAACTTACCAGGAGTCACAATGAATCATCTGCAGGAGATTTCTTTTCTCATTGTTCAATGTGTGAGCTCCATGGTGAGATGCAAAACAAAGGGAGACAGTGGAGCACTGCTCACGTTATAATTTTACATTTTTAAAATATCACATCTATAGCACAGCAAGCAAGAAGGTACCTGGTCCGAACCTTGGGTTTGGAGGTTCTTCTTGTCTGCGTGGGTTCTCTCCGGTTACTTTGGTTTCCCCACACAGGCCAAAGACATGCAACAGGTTCATTTGTGAGTCTAAATTGGTCCTAGTTGTGAGTTTTAATAAGAATGAATGCCCTGTGATAAACTGGAGACTTGTCCAGGATGTAAACCCTCAACCCGCCCAAATTTAGCTTGGACAGCTTGTTGTGTACCGCTACCGTTCTCCCTTAACAGCTCCCCCAGCTTTTTTAGAAGTTAGTTTGTCATTTCCTTGTCTAAATTCTGGATTAGTTGATTAACATTTTATTTAAGGATGTTTTCATTCAAATATTAGCTCGCTTTGATTTTTAATCAGCGGTTGTTCGCACTTGAATGCCCAAAGTGGTTTCTTGTTTCCAAAGAAATTAAAAAGAGCTAAAGGATAGACAGTACACCAGCTAAATGACAAAGCATGCTGCTCTGTAATTAATCACCTGTTAAACAATTTAGACAGCCTTCAGTTAAAGCTTTGCATTGTTAGAAAGGGAAAGGCGAGGGATGTACAGGGAGTTACATGATGTAAAGGGGTGAGAGAGGGGACAGGTCTTGAGGGATGGAATCAGGATGTGTGCTCGTGGGATTGGCTTGCAGAGCAGGGATCCCTACATAATTGGCTGAATTAACAAGGTGCTTTTTACGAGGTTCACTGCAGGCATGAGGGGAAATTCTTAAAGTAAATAACACCCAGGGCTCAACTGCAGGGATATAGCGAGCAATGAGCACAAATGAGTGGAATAATTGGTAGATAGTGACACATCCGCTTAAGCAACAGTGTTAGTACTCCCTGACAGCTGGGAATTACAAGGTTGGATGACACGAAACGGAAGCAGAGCAATTCAGACAGTTGTGAGAGTCCCCCCATATTTCCTGAAAAACCCTTGTATCCGTCTCTTCTGTAACCATTGTGGGGAATTGGGCTGACAGTAAAACATTTCCACTGAGCGCTGCTCAAAAGAATGAATTGACTTTGTCATGTTCCTAACTGTCATTCATTATTAAACCCTGTTGTTTGCGCTACGCCTCGGGGACAAAGCTTTCCTTGCCTTTTATAACCTTTGCGCTGGTGCTCCAAGTCTCACTGTTGTCTAGGTTTCGTACAATGGTCGAATGAGTGGTGGATGAATAAATGAAGAGGAGTACTGGCTGCTCCCCGTGCTCCTCCAGCTGTGGTTTTCTCACCTCTGACAGGAATTCTAAGCCTAAGTTACTGACAGGTAAAAGTATGGAAGAACAGACTTCAGACAGTCTGACTGCACAGCTCATAACCCCAGGGTGAGCAGGTTAAGGAATAAAGAGATGAATCCAGGATAGGGGGATTGCAGAGTAGAAGAAGTCTTAGCATCCCCACCTGATTCTCTGTCTCTTTCCATTCGTGTCTTCACTCTCTCAGAAACAGGAACGGCTAAAACACCCATTACTAAATAAAACTCCCGTAAGTGCTCATTTGCTCATTCAGCCATTAGCTTTGCTTCCTGTCAGTCGATGCCGGATCGCTGACATCTTCGTACTGCTGATGCTATGTTAGCTTTGCTCCCTGTCCGCTGATGTTTGATCACCTGCGGCTTAGCTCTGCTTAGTTTTGTGCATTTCTAGCTCATCTTGGTTTGTGTCCGATAATGTTCGCACATACTAGGCCGAGTCGGGAACGGGTATAAATTATCCCGTAACCCTCGACAATGTGATGTTGTGCGACGCCTGGGATCCCACAGCCAATAAATTAGTCTGAACACATCCCTGATAAAACAAGTACGCATGTCTATTTAATACCTTTTGGACAGAAAAACCCACAAATGAATTATTAATGTTTTGAAATGTATGCTACAGCACAACTCGTGATTATTTTTAGTTATGGATTCATGTCACATGACTTTCTTTTTGCATATTTCACTCTATAAAATGTGCCCAAGGTGATGTCTACAGTACAAATCACTTTCCTGTGTTTAGTATTCAATTTTGTAATCATATAAAACAGAAACAAATGAATTCTAATAATAAATTTTGTCTCCTGGTAGTCAAGTAATTGATTAATAAACAATTTGCCTCTGTTCTAATCTTGTTTATTTGCTCACAGTTTATCTGCATTATCTTACAAGTTGTTGATTAATTCACTGTTTGTTTCTCTTCTCTCAATATATTTGACACTATGATGTAAACAGACACAACCAAACTCCATCAGCATTTCACAATTGTCTCACCCTATAGACTCCCCTTGCTTCATCCACCTTCCCAACACCCTTCTCCTGCTCTGACACAAACAAACACCAACCCTGCTTCTCTGTCCCATATCCGGTTAGCAGGGTGCTGTGCAGCACTTGGCCCTCCTGCTGCTGATGTTGATGTTCATGGAAGACTGACTGAACAAGCAGAGGAGACATGAGGGTCCCCACGGTGTGGAGGCCTGTGCCGGCTGTACCCGATGCTCACTGAAGCCAGCAGGTTAAGCAAAGTCACCCAGAACTAGTGTATTTGTTTTTCTCTGAATGTGTTTTTTAGCTTTATCTCATATTTTGAAGCATAAAAAAACTAGTTTTTAAAAGCGGTAGGAATGTAAAACAAATTAATATTAAGAGAACGTTGAGAGTGAATGAAAGGATTAGGACAAAACCCATTTATTCAATGGAAAATGTATAATAAGAAAAGCGGAGTTAACTCAATTATCCCTTTGAATGCGACGCGGAAGGAGAGGAGGTGGCGTGTGAAGGCAAAGGTGCACAGCTGCACTGAGTTCTAATTAAGTTCTCATGGTCAAGACAAATATCAGAGGAGCTGTGCCTTCGTCAGGTCGGAAAGGAGAGGAGGCTGACACATTCAGAACATTTTATTTTAATGCCGTCAGGGTCGGGAGCAAACGGCTGACACAAGGGGCACGGATGAATGGCACCGAGATAAAACATTATTGTTCAGTGATGTGAACGTTTGAGATAAGAAAATAGAATACAGCTGAAATTTAAAAAAAAAAAGACATTATTAACCGGCTTCCTAACCCTAAATGATCCTAAATGATGATGGATACATTCCATCAGGGTTATATAACAGTTGATGCACTTCTACTTCATTCTGCAAACCATTTACTTTACCATGATAATATATGTAATATCTAATAATTCAGTATGATCCCATTGCACGCTCCTTTCCTCTTCCTCAGTAAACTGTTGACTTGTGTCTCTTTGTATTTTAATGTCATCAAATAACTAATTTCTACCATAAAATAAATCATTCTGATGCTACACTGATTTGAAACCAGTTTCTGCACTATATAACTTTGTGCTGTGGGTACGATCACCCTTGAGAACTATTGACCGGTGAAACTGGTTCATAATATGTAGAAAATGTTTTTTACTTTCCCTCCGATGTCCTCTGGCTCCTCTGTTTTCCACGTGGACAGTAAAATACCGCAAACTACAGCTGCTGCTAGCTCAGTTTGTTAGCCGGGCACCGAGCACTGGGGGGAGTGTTAGTGTTGGCTCTGCAGATGTTTTGGACAACTGGGAAAAAGATGAGGCCGAACATTGCAGGCAGCGGAGCTCTGTAGCCTCGATAAACATAATAATAGCAACAAAGAGACCAAAGGGGAGAAAAGAAGAGGGTTACCAAGCAAGAGGCCGCCAAAACAAGAGTAAATCTGGGACTTCATTAGAGCTTCATGAGATAAAAGGCTAAAAGACACATGCTGAGCTGGGCTTCTTGTTATTGGACCAGTAAGTAATATGAGCTGATCAGAAGTAATATAATCATAACAAATATATGTGTACAGCCGTCCATATTTTCGACTGGTGGTATCTGAAACTGGAGAGGCTAAATTACAAAATTACCCATTTTCTTGCACTTACTTTTGCAACATAGCCCAGAAATGTTTCTGTTTTTTTGTACTCTTTGAAATGAAGTGAGTGCTACTGTCTGCAGCAGTTATAAGAACATGTATTGCAACATGTCAAAGATACAAACAAAACAAACAGCAGGTACAGGTATATAAAGCAATGCACTGCTTGAAGGCTGTCTAATTAATAAAAGGCCTATTACGGGAGACACATCAGTGTTTTGTCTCTTCATTGAGGAGGCAAGAAATGGAAATGAAGGGGATCATTATGCGTGATGCATCATTAATGAAAGCATTTTGTTGCAAAAAAAAAAAAATCTATAAAAATAAGAGATGTGCCCAAAGGCAAAGGAGAAGAGAATATGGGGCAGTGAGATATTTTGCATCCCCCCTTTGCTATTCAACCTTACACTTTTACTTCCACTGATGCTTTTTTTCGCTCTGTGTAGTTCTGATACGCTACAGCCAGGTATTCTCTAGTGAAAGTGAAATGTGGAATCAAAACTAAAAGAAAAAACAAACTCTAAACAATTATTTAAAGAAATGCATTACAACGCGGAGCTTTATGATTACACAGCCCCAGGTCATTCCGTATTATTAGTTTTTTTTCCGTGGGTTTTATATTGACATTTCTTACTAAATTACAGCAGGTGAGAGCTGCATGTATTCATTAAAGCTTACTTTAAGACATAATGCACGGAAGATGCGAGCACGGTAATCATACTGTATATTAAAACTGCAACCGTTCTCATATTTGTCATTAAACACGGCGAGGAACATTATGTTGGTTGCTATGTGAACCTCCGTCAATTTTATTTTTATAAAAACCTCAAAGAAAAATGTACAGAATGTTCTACAAGTGTCACAAAAAGGCGGTTGTCTCAAGAACTTGGTGCGTGTCGCTCCATCATTAATTGAATTCATATTTAAAAGCTTAGCGATTCTTCGCTGCTGTCGACCCCAGGGAACGGCCGGCCTGGGAGCTGTTCATTCTGATAGTCGCTCCATGGGGTAATTAAGTCGGAGAGGATGGAGTTGGCGAACTTGAGTTCTGTAGAACGGGCAAACTATGAATTATGTACTTTTGGGCTTGTTGCCTGGAGTTGGCAAGATAGACAACCAACGCTCTCAGGACGGACTTCCACTCGTGAGTAGGGGCGTTCTTTTTGTTTTAAAAAATGCCGGCATAGATATTCCCAGAGTTGACTGTGTAAAGCCTGGTGGAGGCTGCAGCCACTGTTCTTCTAATAATGATGGTTTTAAATACGTCCTGCTGATTAACTGGCCAAATCTAAAATGCATGCGTATGAATCAAGGTCACACACACGTTGCCATTCTAGTGTTACTCAAGGCGGTAGATGTTCCCACCAAATCTGACAGAGTAGTTCATATATTTAAAAAATATATTTTGCTTTCTGCAGGTGCTATGTTCTTATGTAAATGTTCTGCTTAATAAATTTATTCTTCATGATCGGTGCTGCCCAGTGCCCTGCTATGGACATTGATGGATTGATTTCATTCCATCTCTACCAGTCCTTGTATGCTATATTGTCTATTAAATTGATCAATCCAAGCTTTCTAGCTCATTTCTTCATAATGTGTTGTATTGCTTTATGTATTAATGATCAGACAGGCTACTTCTAGTCATCTTAAAGCTTTCCGTACGAACAGCAATGTCACTGCAGCAAATATCGTGAGGTGTAACACTTCAAACTGTCGTTATTGTCCTTACAGGGCAGGAGAAACTCTGATTTAACAGGAGGCATGAGCAGGAACAAGCTTTGTTACTTCAAAATCACACATCAAAAGTCGCCAAAGTTGCTTGTCCGCCTGTGAGAAACTCTTGAAAGATACATTAGATGCGTTTTGGAAAAGACACAGTCAGACCTACACACTGTCTAAAACTCACATTTGCCCTGCATCTCAATCCATAATGCAACTGCGAAGAGAAGATGATGAAAAAGACGATCAATATTGTGTATAGCTGTTTGTTTTTTTTACATAAAGAAGAACTGATTTGGTTATTTCTTATTTTATTTTGAAAACCAAATAAACAAAACTGAGAGTACACAACTTTTTATTGAGAAATTATTCAGCAGCACGCTGACTTTCCAGGGAAAGGAGTAATACATTCTCAGGAAAATGCTCAGCTCTGATTCCGAACACAGCCTGTTCTGTGTAACATCTGGCCGACAATAACAGCTCGAGTGTATAATCAGTGGACTGACATACAAGTCACGCCACGCTGTTGTCAAGAGATTGTGGCATGTGAAGAGCTGGCAAAGGCAGCGGCCTGAGATCAAGCATCGGGTCACGAAAAAGCGAGACAGTGAATCAGATTAGGACAATATTTTTATTCGTCAGGAGGACGATGACCTCTGTGTATCCACGCTGTCACCATGCTGGCAAACACACGGTTAAAGCGGCTACAATCGATATTGTGATATCTACTTTTTTCGGTGAAAGTAAACTGGTACAAAATGTGATGCAGCAGTTTTTTGTTTTTTTTGGCTGGGTGATATTCGGCCGCACTGATGCGTTTCAGACACATTTTGTTTAATACCTTATATCATACGTCAGTATATAATAGTTTTAAAGCTGCAGTTTCCACATGGCCTTCATGACCCCTTGTTACGACCAGATAAAGGGGTATGAAGGAAGTAACATAAAACCAGATTTTAAAGGTTATTAAACAAAAGTATTTTATTGTAATGAAGGTTCAGGTTGTTTTAACAAAAGGAGGTGAGGCAAAACGGAACTAAGGGCGAGCAAGTGCTGATAAACGAACAAACAAATATAACAAAAGGAGAACTCTAAACAGAGCCTATGTTATCTAAGTAGCAAACAAAACGAGAAAGAAAAGCCTCACTAACTAAGCTACTATCTAATAACCAAAAAACACATCAAAACCAGCACTTCTAAAAAAAAGAGTACTAAAGAGTCTAACAGAAATCTCAGGTGTAATCAGTAGATCGACCTAAACTAACTAAACCCTGCCTAGTCCCAGTAAACCAAACACGAAACCTCCACAGTTACAAAATACGAAATGCCGGTGATGCAATCCTGGCCCTGTCCAGCCACGGACGTGCTGTCCCCGCCTCCTCCAGCTGGGGCCAACCAGAGACCGGCAGTCGCGCACCTGTCTTTACCTGGGGGAAAACACTACACACACACATGCACAGCCGTAACACCCTGCTGCTACACTTATGTATTTTGCATGAGACCTTATTCGACTGATGAAGGACTTCATACCTTAGTGACTCGCAATCACTCATGCTGGTACAAGAATAGACCTGAAACATGGAGTTTCAGATGTGTGAACTGGTCGTCTGCTGATAATCAGTTCACTTCTACTTTATGTATTTTGGGTTCATGTTTTTTTGTACTGTATATATTTTTCTCCACACCCATGCTGTTTTCAGACATTAGTCTATGTGCGATATTTAAATCTAGAGCATTAGGATTAGTCTGTGTGTGTCTGTGTGTAATCACTGCCCGAGTCCGTGTCCAGCTTCCAAACGGTCTGATTTACACGTACATTGCCTCTATGATGCTGGGGCTGCCAAATTACCTGTCGCAGTTATTTTATTGGTACTTAAACAATCATTTTCACAAGCCTCCTGCATTTCCCAGCTATTAATGTAGCATCACTCATGCATCGCATTCTTTCTCATCATCTCGGTGCTTTCTTCTCTGCCTGTGTGCTGCAGACCAACTACAAAGAGCGAATTTTTTCACAGTGGAAAATTAAAAGAGAACCAGACTCACACATGAGCAATTCAATCCATTGAGTCCCACTTTCTAACCACGAAAGCCTTGGACTAGATTCAAAAAGCTCTGTAGGTTGGTAACTCTCTTACCTCTATATATATGATCGTATAAGTGGAAGTAAAGCATTACATAAGTTCTATTTTATAAATGCTTCCGTCTTCATCAGAGATCTTTAGTTCTGTAAATGAGTAAAAAAAGAGGACTGTCGATTTAAGCAGCCGTTTCTACCAGTGTTGATTTCGTCAGATGAGACGAAATATGTTTGTCTATGAGCCTTTTTCCCTTGACGAAGACGAGACGATGACGAGACGATACAATGAAACACTGGCGAAAAATGTGCCAATTGTTGACGAATAAAAACGAGACGAAAATGTCATGCAAGATCAAAAACGTCCTCCTTGTTTTCGTCTACTATATAAGTCAAAAAGCACCATCCAGTCCTGCTGTCATGTGTTTGTGCCAGCAGTTATTTCCCTGGAGCAACGTCATGGCCACACGTTTGATATCCTCTTGCTGCTCTCGCACCTGTGGCTTGAAAACAAACAGCATAGAGGAGAAACACGGCGTACGGATGTACGGATACGGACTTTATTAAAATGTGTGCATATGGCATAACAGTCAAGAATGAGTCTAGCCTCCCCATTTGTGCTAAACACTAACAGTGATGGACTCTTAATTTGAACATTTTAGTAGATGCAACTGGCATAAAATCAATTTATTTATATTGAAATTTAACAATTGCATGTAGAAGATGTCAGAACATGTCATAATAGGGCGTACCAGCTATTAGTAGATAAAAAATGAAATCAAGTGCATATTAAGTGTGTATTCAAATAACAGACAAGACACTTAGCAAAGCTGCATTGAAGATGAATTCATTCAATTAAATTCAATCAAGACATTTAATCAATGTGTTAGCTGTGGAACACAAGTGAACTGCAATTAATAAACAAAAAAAATATGTCTGAAATAAATAGAAGATTAAAATGTTTTGACTAAAACTAGACTCAGATTTTGAGACTTTTAGTCGACTAAAATATGACGAACAAAAAATGATTAATGAAAGACTAAAAGTGACTAAGAATGAACTTTGACACAAGACTAAGACTAAATTGAAAAATGGGTGACAACATTAACACTGGTTTCTACACATGGTTTTGGCTATTTATAGCAACTATGGTGTCATTACTTCATCTCAGTCATTATCAAACTTCATAAAGATAATAAATATTTAAGTTTATTGGCTTGTGTAGACTTTAATATAGACTTTAACCATGTTTACTTCTATGTAGTCCACAATAGAGAATCTAATGAAAAGAGGATAAACCCAAGGGCCATTACAACAGTATTCTTCTTCCATATTCAACACTGGTTGATATATATGATATATATGTTTTGAGCATTTGATAAATGGAATCCAAAAACACTTTTTCTTGATACTTATCTTTACTAATGACAGACAATCTCGGCCGGGAGCTCCATCTCAGAAGACCTCTTCACCTCCATTCATCTCCATCTCTCCACCTTTCTTTCCCTTTTACCTTATTTTCTTATTTCTCACCCTCCTCCATCTCACCTCTCTTCCCCCTCATCTTCTGTTCCCATCTCCCACTCTCTCTCTCTATCTATCTATCTATCTCCATCGTTACCTTTATCTCCCTTGCACTCTCTCTCTCTCTGTTCTACTTTTCACTCAAACAGTACATTCAAGATGCAGATAAATGTAATGGTCCGCTGGCTGAGAGCCCTCTGCAGCTGGGACTTGGCAGACACTTCTCATACTGTATAAATCCACCAGGCTCTTTTCCCTCTCATGCAGCTGGAGGATGCTAATTCACAGAGGAGCGGTCACCATCCACTGGGGGCTATAAAAGTTTGAGTGACGGCTGTGGACTCTGTGGTTCAACACTGATGAAAGGTAAGAGACCCAGACCCTTTCACCCCCAGTGTCAAATATATACAGACAGGATGTTTTAAGAGAAAGTTGGGAATAGGAGAAGGAAGTAGTACTTTTTCCACATTTGAATTTAAAACATCAATACCTCAGACAGCTACAGGATGGGTTTCCACTGGAGTTTTCAGATGTGTTAAATGGTGTCTGATATCAGATTGTGTCCCCCCAAAAAACCCAAGAATAATGTCAGCCAAGATGCAATTTCCTCTCCCTCTGCCTTTTTTTTATTTTATTAATTTGATCATTTGATTTCTAAAGACTTGGCAAACCGGCACCAGCAGCCCGTCACCTTTATGGACTTTTCATGCAGCGAGTAGGAGTAGTTCACATTGATCTTTAGAAACTGATCGCTGGTGGGGGCGCGCTGATAGCTGGCACCGCACTTTGTCTCCGTCTGCGAACGTCATGGCAAAAGAAGTGGGAGGCACATTGGATCCACTCCATGTCCCCTTATTGACCTTTAGTTTGTCGATGGAAAATGCTCCTTGATGCTTAATGCACCTTGGCAGGGTTTAAATGTACCTTTTATAATGTCAGTCCCCCTGGTTGAGCTGCAGCCTTTTCTTGCGTTCTCACTGCATTTAGTCTGTGAGTATATAGACGTGGTGCCGTTCTGCCTCTCTATGTTCTGCTGTATGTATTCACATATAGTCTTAAATCAGCAAAAGGGAGAGATGGCACAGTGTGGTGAATTAAAAAGGACTCAGTCGGTGGATTTGATTCCATCTTTAATTGCACCAAATGGATCAAAAATCAATTTCAGGCCGCTCTGCCGGTCTTTAGACTTCTCTTTTTGAAAAAGGCTGTCAAAAAAAGAACCGCTATTTTACAGACAGCATGAAAAACACAGTTAATGATGACTGTTCAATTTATGTGTCCCAGCGATCAAAGCGTGCACAATACCTGGACCCTGAAATTGAAACATCTAAATGGAATGCATTCATTAGTCCTAGCTATTAATTAGAGTCTTTTTTTCCTCCAAGCATGACATGTCAGCAATGTCGGCTGTGGAAAAAAAAAGGTCTGCTGTGCCACAACAGCGTCGCCGGAGCACGCTCATCGTTCATTCATCGCGTGTACCTGTGTGAACCATCACAGGCTGTGATATCTCAATCATCATTATCAGACATCAGCGATTTAGCTTGTAGCGCTGTCACGAAACAAGGCGTGCCGAGGTAAAGGATCAAATGAAAAGAACAATGACACATAAACGTGATGCCTCCGTTGTTGTCAGGTAAAGTTTATTTATGTAGCTTGATATCACGATTTGCCTCAACGGGTTTTCCCTAAATGAATATCCTCAGATCCCAGACAATGAAAAACTAATGAAAATGATTAAAAACTCAAAATGATTTAATTAAAAATTCACTTCATAAATCAACATTTTATGGTCGTGTTTTACAATTTAAATCCTCGTTTTTCTGTCTTCACCTTCACCATCCAGAACCAAACTGGACGCACACACTGGACTCTGGTCGATGACTTTAAGACCTCCACACTCGACGCCTGGACCGGTCACGCACAGCTCGTGTTGTATGGTGTTTTCCAGAGGCCTTGGCTTTTCACAGATGTACAACTGTTGCAGGCGACGTCTTACAAAATTGGTCTCAAGGTTTCTCAGATCTCAAGGTGTCGAATGGTTTGCGGTTTTAGTGCTGAGCTGTTTAACTCAACTCAACTTTATTTATAAAGCCCTTTAAAAACAGCCGCAGCTGACACAAAGTGCTGTACATAAAATACAACATAAAATAAGACGTATAAAACAAAGAACAATATAAAAACAATAATAAAACAATGTTAAAATACAAAAAACAGAAACAGAGTCTCATGTGGGGTTAAAAGCCAAGGAATAAAAATGGGTCTTAAGACGTGTTTTAAAAATGGACAGTGAAGGGGCTTGTCTGATGCGTAAAGGGAGGTCATTCAGATGTTCGTCCACATCTTTGTGCAGCCTAATCACACCTCAAGTTGATTAATTGATTATCTCTGAGCTCCTAAAGTCATCCTTCTAATCTCGACAGGCTACGTTTGTATTTATTCCAATAACGCTGACAATGAACAGATGGCAAGTAAAAGAAATAACGGCATATGAAAAATCATTAAATGTTTTGTGACCCTGTGAGTCACCCCTCCTTACCTCCCTGCCTCACTTTTCATCACATTCACCCAATCATAGTTATCACCTAGACAGATTTATTCCCTGTCACTGTGCCCAGTAAATACAACAACAAACAAAAGCACAAGTGGTTTTTGTTTCCAGTAAATGAAATGTCTCACAGATAGCGGAGAGAGAATCAATTGCTGTTAGCTTTACTGTGTGGAGGCACAACGTGGAGACGGTGTGACTGTGGCTGTGCGAGAGCTATCAGGGAACGCTTTCACATCAATAGCATCAGGATTCAGACAAGCACTCCAGACTGAAGATCGAGGGGTGGTGGGGGGGATATGTGTACGTTTGTGCCTGTCTGAACAAGATATATCCTGATCTGCCTCCCAAAAGAGGAGGAGAGGGAAAAAGGGATGAGGCATGACACTCTGACTACAACATAACAACCATATCCTCCTGGCTGTAGATGCTCAACAATGTCTGATCTTTCTCCCTCTTCTTTCCGAGCGAGTGCTGAGACTAACTCGGCAATCTTTAGCTTTAGTGCCACTTGATCCCATTTTGCGCCAAGAAAGCGAGCGACGAGGGGGCCGATAAAACAAACCCGGAGTTCTATCTGCATGTGTGTCATTTTGTTATTTGCATGTCAGTGTGTGATTGATCCAGGCAGAAGTGTGTTGTGCGTACTCCTTGTTTTGAAAGGAGGAGTGTGTGCACCCTGCCTGTGACGCCGATGGAGACGTGACTGGAATCTCCCTCGGCCACTTTAGACTCTCATTATGCAGAATTCGCTTGGACCCTCATACCCGCTCCGGGTTGAGTATCACCTGTCACACACAGGCTGCTGCATTCACAAACAAACACAGAAGACTAAAAGCTTTAAACACAAAAGCACGAGTTGTAAAAGCTCTTAAGGATAAATACAAACATGCATAAAGCCGTGTACTCGTCTTTTTATTATTTGCCTGAATATTTTAACAAACAGGCCTCTCCTCTCCGCTTGACCTCACCCCCGATTCCTCAAACGCTCTGCCCCGCGGCTCTTCAGCAGCGTCTCATCTCTCTTCCCCTCCGCTGTCTACACTACAAATGCTTTAGTGGAATTAATAGAAGTCTCACAGGCTCATCACGGTGAAATGGGTGCCATGTGCTGCGCTGTCTGCCAGCCTGTAATTCATGTATAATGCATTCCAGACCCCCCCCCTCTCTCGCTCTTACTCAGCGGAGGTGAAGAGACTCGCTTTGCTGAGCGGATGCCAAGTATGACCGCATAGCAGAAGAGCAGGGGTCAGCCCGGTGGAGGGGTGAGACACATACTGTACTGTAGATTGAGAAGATGAGAAAGAGACGGAGAGGAGGAGGAAGGCAAACGACGGACACATGCACGTAAATCCAGAAGGACGAGAATAAGACTCACTTCTGTGAGACATATAATTTAATTTATTACACAGCATTGTCGAACGCTCCATTCAGATTGGTCTGGCTTACCGCACTCGACGGTGTGTTATTTCTGTATAGCTATGAATAACAGACCGTTGCTATGGATGCACTTCCCGATCATATAGTTTCCAGAGGACACATGGCAGGTGCAAATGAAATCAGTTATTGATTTCTCTCAGAAGTGGAGTTGTGTAATTAGCTGGATAACGTTCAGCGAGCCCCGACAGAGGGGATGCAGGACTCGTCTTGAATCATCCTGAAGCGGTTATTTTTACATTATTCATGCACATAAATTTGAGGTACACATCCACCTTATGTCTTGTTAGACGTGTCTACTTGAACACATTTCATGGAGAAATATTAATAATGTTTTTACTATGAATATTTGATCAAATTGGATCCAAAGAGCACGAATAGTCCAGAAGATTACGGTTACGTAAAGGTTACGGATTGATAAGCTGTCTCTCTCTCTCTCTCTCTCTCTCTCTTTCGATTTGTAGGTCTACCACTTGTAGGTTGAAAGGTGTCACCCACAGACAGCTATCAACCAACTCTGCAGTCCCCCTCAGCTCTATGGACCGTCTTACACGGGACTCACACAGGAGGCAGAACGGTAGTGCCGCGGTACTTTGCCCGGATGCGTATCAGCCACGAAACGGCAGCGGAGCGAGCCGGCCGTTTTCACGCGAGATCACGTGAGAATCCTGGACGTAAGCGAGACCCCGCGACAAACAGTGTATAAAGAAAACAACAACAACAAACAGCTGACTTTGCTTCTCTGACGTGGAGGAGATTATAAAAAGCATCTGTTGTGTCATAAATGATTGTGTGTTGTTCCACTTCAACAATCAGTCTCTAATCGTCCATGTTGAGACTCTTTGATCGATCTTTGATCACCTGGTGCCACCGGTCATGACGTAACGTTGATGTAAAGTTGTAAAAAGCGACATGAACTGCGTATTGTGTTTTATTTTGAAAGGGGGCGGAAGTTTATTATGTTGATTCTATGTCGGATTTCCTGTCTGTTTAAATTTACAAGGTTCAGCCGCGGCACGTGATAAAAATAGAAATGCTACGGAAAGCTTGCGGCGCGGTGAGCCGCTTCTGAGTCGCGCCCTGTGTGAGTGCTCTCATTGACTAGACTGGCTTTTATTTGCTACGGTGACCATGGCGGTACCGTGCCGCTTCCGTTCCGCGTCCGGTGTGAGTTGGCCTTTAGCTCCTTACAGCTCAGCTGAACATGTTCTTATAAGCTCCACTGTTCACGACCTGCACCAGGATTTAACAGCTCGCACGGCTCGTTGTGCTCAGGCTATAAGTGTCGCAAATTAGTGACAATTGTAGGATAATTGTAAATGTTAAAAATATACAGTAACTGTAGCAGATGATGAAGAAGATTCATTATAAGTCAGCACAAGAAATATCCACTGTGCCATGGTAGCAGAATGGTTACTATGTCTCTCGCTGTCAGAACTGTCCAAAAATGCCCCCCCCCCAAAAAAGAAGAAACATTTCCTGTATCTACAGTTTGTGTCAAGACAGCTGCCTCAGGTGTTTTTATTTGGCTCAGTCAGCCCCTCTGTCCCTGCCTCTAGCCCATTTTTTGAAGAACTTTCCAGACCCCGTTGTCCACCTGTCCAACCAGAGATGCCCCTGCAGACTTTCCCACAACACCTGACTCCCACGTCTACCTGCTCAGCTGTTCTCACATCCTCATATTCTCTTTGCAGCTGATACACCTGCCTCTCATTATGTCACCAGTGCTTAAGCACGTATAAGCAGCTCACCATCCTTTTGTCATGTTGTACACTTGCGTTCCAGCTGTGTGTACCGACTCCTGTTTCCCTGTTTCGTAAAATTTCCTACCTGACACCCGCTAATTATGTTTTGACCTTCTGTGTGTTTATGACCTGCCTGGCTGCATTGCTCCTTCTCGATATGTTTGCTTGTTTGGACTGCCTTCTCATGCCCGACGCTAAGCCTGTTAGTCCTTTTTCTTCAACTTGTTCAGCCCCTGCCGGGTCCTTTGACTGCTAATGCCTGGTCATACCAGACAAGGAAAGCCAGTCGGAACAAAACTCAGGAGTGTATCATACTGAGCAATGATTATCACAACTTCAACTGCCTGTATGGTGAAAGAATGTTCTTCTTATTTCCAAAGTTACTATTATGAATTCAGAATTTTTGCAATTTAAAACGAAAATTAGTGATTAGTGGGTTATTTAAATTTGATATATTTGAACAGATTGTGAGTCACCAGCGGAAATAGAAAAAGGATGAAAAAAAACTAGATGCATGATTAAAATGCAGAAAAACGGGCTCATTTAATTTTCTTTCTACAGTTTTTGAACTTAAAATGTGTCTGCGTGAGGTGATTATCATAGCACTCAGCCTTAATACGGCTTAAACCAGGTCAGCAAGCAACTTCCACAAGCTGTAAGTTTGTTGTCTAAACAGAATCACTGCCAAACAGTCATATTGTTGACTCCTCCGCACAAATCCCACGTCAGCGCGCTGTTTGACCCCTCGCAAATGGTCTGTTTAAAGCATACAAACAGCGGAGGGCTGGAGTGAATGCACACATGCGGTGTGTGTTGAATCATTTACTCGTCTTCTCAGCGCTTGTGAACGCATCGCACTTGAAAAGCGGACGCTGTTTTCATGAGGGGGAAGCCACATATGGGCAAAAAGTATTCTTCGTGTCAACAAAACATTTTCATCCATACATTAGAGACATCAGAGATAAACTTCTGAATGCCTTTTAGTGGAAAGCTCGTACGACCTCGTCACTATTGCGCATTTCCTTTGTTAATCAGATCAGTACATTAGAGTGCACCACTCTCAAACCAGTGTTTGAGATTTTTTCCTTCAAGGTAGCGTCTGTTTTATATTGATTTCAGGTACTATCGTTGGCAGTTAACAGCATATATATATGTGTGTGTATATATATATATATATATATATATATATATATATATATATATATATATATATATATTTTTTTTTTTTTTTTTTCTGTTTTAAAGCTTGTCACATTAAGTACACTCAAGTACTTTTCTGCACCAAACTACAAAGATCAGTAAAATTTCAAATTCAGAAAGAATAGTTAAGTCTTAAAACTACAAACAACAAACTTAAGGAAAAAAAATAAAAATTCTCCCCAACGGGGGGTATCAAAGAAATTGATACCCCTGTTTTTTGTTTTTGTTTTTTTGTCCTTGTTCTGTTATCAAGGTGTCAGATCGTGGCTGTGCAGCATTTTGACTTTGTTAACTTGGTCAGATTTGGTAATTTTTCTTGGTTTATTAGTTCAATTGTTTCCCTTTTTGCTGTTTTTTACAACCGGCAATTTGGACGGGCGTTTTATTTTGAAAATTGACCGGCTTTCTAGCCAGCATGACCTGCTCTGTGCAGATTGATGCGGGCTACTCATGCCCGAAGCTGAGACACTTCTGAAACGGACCGCGGTGGGGCCGGTGGCGTTTGAAGGATTGACTAGAACGCAGGACGTCAACACTGAAGAAGTGCAACACCTCTTGGATCCCTAACGATTTGCTCATTAAGATGGTAGAGGTACTGACAATGCTTTAAACTTTACAACACATTTTATTCTTAAGCACTTTGAACACTATTCTCCCTTAGATCCTGTTAAACATGCGGAAACAGATGGAGGTGAACCCCGAAAAAGATGGTGCCATGTATTTCTCATAGAAATACAATAGCAACTTAACTCTCTCTTATACTCACGCTCAGACATACTGGTTAGAAGTGTAAGGCTGCCTCCCAGCCCCACCCTCCTTTATTTGCTCACATCAGTTACGGCTCTCACTGGAGGGAAAGTGTAATATCCGGAGGGCATTTGTGCAATATTTCAATGAAGATACCGTGCAGTATTCTTAAGGTGTATGTTTTGGTGCTTGTAGCTGTGTGTGCGTGTTAACTGTAGTTTGACTGTGCATGTGTGCTACACTCTGAACTGTGTTCTCTGAGATTTGTCCTAAAGGAGGCAATAATGACTAATCTAATCTAAAAAAAGATCTAACCGTTTATTCTTCATCTGAACTAGAGGCTGTAAAAAGTGCGAGTTAGTTACAGCATTGTTTAAAGGAGGAGGAAGAGGAGGAGCAACAACAGGGTGTGGTGCAACTGGCAGCCTTAAATACCCCTCTGCTGCTACCAACCAAGACCCTAGGGGATTCTGCCCCTCCCATTACATACCTACATCACAAAAAAAAGACAAAACCTTAAAATACACTTACCCTCTATTCTAACATGAATCAAACTTTATCTTCTACCGTTTCTAAACACTATCACAACATCTATTAAAAAACTCCCATGAACTGATTCAGGTGCACTCCCCCCTACACCAAATGGTACGACCCGGAACCTTTAAATACTGCTGGAGTTAATGTGGGGACTGTTTTCAGACGAACACCCTGGAGAGGAGACATGTCAGGTGAGTGACTTGCACACACTCACTCAATAAAACATTTGCTAATTTTTCAACATAACCCATTGTGATATCAATGACCAAAAGTACATAAGACTCCCTTCATTACAGTCCCACTTTGTAATTTACATCATCAAATAGGGGCTGATGAACTCTAACATGAAAACTCTGTTAGAAAGAAATGTAACTACTGCACACAGATTATATTCTTGAAAATAAATTTAACTAAACACACACCCAACACACCCAAACCGTCGGCCCGCGCACATCTCTGCAGCGATTTGCTGCGATGCCCGATTCAGTCTGAATACAGCCTTAGCTGTTTGATAACATGTTGCAGACGACAGGCCGCACACGCCAACATCTCGGCAAGATAACTACATTTCCCTGCTCCCTACTGTTATGTGGAAAATTACCATGTGTGGCGTGAAATCAGATCGAGTTTTTTTTATCGGGGATGACTGACGTCTTTAATGAAATAATGTGAAGTTGTTTGGCTGTAAACACAAACACCAGTTGCTCTTCTGTCAGAAGTAGTTCAAGGTATGTTGGCTGCCTCTGAGATGTGTAAACCACATTTGCTCTCATCTGCACCAAGTACAATGCTAAGATAATTTTTTTGGCCTTTAATTGATAGGACAGCTGAAGATAGACAGGAAGCAGAGGGGGGGAGTGACACTCAGTGAAGGGCCGTCTGATGCGGGATTCGAACCGGTGCCAGCTGCAGCAAGGACTGTAGCCTCCACACACGGGGCGGCTGCACAACCCACTACGCTACCGACCGCCCCACAATGCATTTTCTAAGCCTTTATGACTAAATTTGTTTTTAGTTAAGTTTTATATTCTGGTGAATTAAGTGCTGCCAAGTTTAACCGGTGTAAACACTGTGTTCTTAAAGCACCTCAAATCTTCTTCCTTGTTTGCTTCTGTCCTCTCCTAATCTCTATGAACAGAGATCTGCCTTCATGCAGATGTCTAGGCAAACCACCAAGATTTTGGCGTTGGAAGTGTTTTAGTGTTTTTGGTTTTTCATGTGTAGTCCAAGTAGTATTTTCCAATCAAAGTTGAGCTGTCTTTGGCTGCATGCAGGTAAACCGTCCATATGGAGAGCAAAAGAGGCAAAACGCATTGGCCGAAGTACAATCTCTGAACCAATCGTCGAAGATTTAGTTTTTTATTACTTAAAAAAATGTATCTGCATTAATATGATGCTTTTACAACCACCTCTAATTTCTCTTTGTTTGTTACTGCTACTCACATATCCCACACCTCTGCTACCGGTGTGATTTCCTCGCTCTGTCCTCTCTGGACGTTGTCTGTCTTGCTTCGAACAGATTTTCACCATTCCATTTTTTCTTTTACATATTTCACCTAACTGCAATTTTCCCATGAGTTCCTTGGCCTCGATGCATCTTACACAATCTGTTAAAGCTACCGTGCTTTTTATCCTGACACCACCCCACAACTTCACTTTTTTTGTACACTTTTTTTTTTTTAAGCCTACGGTCAAGGACCGTTTTTTCCAGTGATTTGTGTAGTGCACCTGGTTTTTGTGCAATACAGTACTGCAGCCTTGAAGGGAGAGCACAGATATAGGTGCAGTGCATTGATTTTGCCAAGCATGTGTTTTAAAAAAAATGGGAACTAGAAGTTTTAAAGTAGCTGTGGTCATCTTAAAGAAACCCAGGTCGCCTCTTGACTTCCACAGCGTCTCCAATATCACAGTCATTGCATTGTAAACTGGACATTTGGTGAATATCTTATACATAGAAGTGTTTTCAAATCCATTAGATGGATAGCACGAGCGTGATACCGTAATGTGTAATGTGACAGCAGCCCGAGAATTATAATGTCCAATGTGACAGTGAAAATGAACCTAGCAATGACGACTCTTGACAAATGAATCTCACAGAATGCAATTTATTCCACCATGTTCAGCAATAGCTTTCGCCACATGAGCTAATCAGAATAAATAATATGAGACCAGGCCAACAAGCAGCTCAAGAGGTGTGACAAAATTATTATCCATCAACTGTACTGAGCACCGTGCCATTTGAAACGCTTAACTTTGTGGCCACGAGATGAATCACAAATTGACTTGATCATCTTCTGCCTATGAGATATGAGCCACCGAAAGAAGTATTTCATCTCATCTAATTTGGGTGGCGTTGATATTTCTGCCCCATTTATAATTCACTGGTTCACGTTATGTTCCAACAAAACCGCTGGTGAAATGCTGTGATATGACACAGAGGGTATTTGTGTGTGCAGTTTTGTATTTGGTCAGAAAATAAGAATTTTTTAAAAATTCGCACAATGTTCCTCAGTATGTTTATTAAAATGTCAGGTAGTTTGAGGCAGTTTATGAAATGTAACCATCTGAAAGAGCTTCACTTGTCTAATTTAACTGACTTTTCATGTAGCACCATCAAGTCAAAACATAAATTTGTGCAATACTTTGGGTTATGACCAATTAAATGTAAAACTAATGAATAAACCTAAAAATCTCTTAAAAATTCTATTAATATAAGAATAATATGTAATATAAATTAATATGTTTTTAAGGATACGTAATGCAAATTGACATAATGAGGAAATGTTAGTTAATGCACCTGGCAGGTCACAAAAATGTCGATACTGAGGATGTCAGTGAAATGTTTGCTGACAACATATTTCATTTGTTTTCCACTATCCACTCATAGTGACTACAGCAGTATTTAGCTTTTTTTATTGTGATGTTTAGACTCTGGCAGCACCAATGATGAGCACAGTCTGCTTTAACACAGAATAAGTCAGCAGTGATTCCAGACATTTAGTCCGGATTCTGGCATCACAGTCTTTGTATGCCCGCCGTCCACATGGCAGGAAACAAAGCCAGACTTGGTCATTAGTAACAAACGGCAAACAAATGTTACTTTGTCACCATAGTAACAAAAAACTAAAAAACATGTCACATCCTGGTGTGCAAATTTCTAGGAGACTGGGTAGCCTATCACCAGTGTTACTTCATGTTTGTGTAAGATAAAATAATGAACATGGTTACTGTATATTAGCTCAACACCACAGATCTGCCAGTGTAGCTGGAGACTGTTATAGTATTGTTGCCGGTCTTCTTCCTGAACACGTATCAGGAAACTGAAAAAAAAAAAAAAAAAAAGATATTCCAGTCCGCAGAGAGAAAGGGGCATGTGTGGGTGAACCTGTGTGCGTTCTGAAATGTCTTCTTAGTTTTGCTCATCTGTGTTCAGTTTTGCTTACAGAGACCTCTGACATGTGTTGCCGGATGTCTTCTGTACGGTTTCCTCTAGCTATACACACATATACACATTGAATATATACACATACACACAGATGGATGGATAGATGGATGGATGGACTATTCTTGTGGGTGTACAAAGTTACAGAAGATAATTGCGAGTTCATGCGGATGGAGTGGTAATTTGTCAAAAAGTGGTCTGCAGTTTTGAAATGTGCATTTGTTGTGCTTTTATCACCTTGTTGTGTCTTCTGTAGGCAAAGTGATGTGAATGTACTTTAAAGAGCAAACCCTCCTTATAACTCTCACAGGTCTAAGAAAATGTATTGCAGCAATCAACTGGGGTCACAGAAAACATATGTAGGCTGCACTGCATCTGTTTTCTGCATTAAAACCTGTCACAACACAACTCAGCGCCGATCAAACACAAATCACAGACAACTTGTGAGCGAGAAATATAGTTTATGTCGTTAAAAAAAAAAAAGTTTTCTGGTGATGAATTAATTAGCATCCCTGGGAAAAGTTTCATAAAACTGAACTTCAGAACACACCTACACAGACACACACACACACACACACACATATGGACATTTATATACTAGACTGTCAACAGCTATTTCTTTGCATATTCATTAAAATTCATATATATTAAAATATTTGAGAAACTTTTTTGGATAATCAATGGATGCGCATGATCATATAGAAATATACCGAAGAGGCAGGGCCAGTGGCTGCATTTCTGGTAACAAATTGTATTTCAGAATTAATTACCAGAGTTATATAAGTAAGTATATATATTTAAAGCAGATCACAAGTATATGATCCGCCATACTGGAATAAATTCTGTTGAAGAGTTTAAGATTGTATAAAGTTAAGATAAATGTGCAGTTTTTAGAGGTTCAGAGAAGAGTAATATTAAAACATTGCAATGGTTTCTTTACTTTTTGAAATGTATATATATATATTAGGTTCTTCAAAGTAGCCACTTTTTGCTTTGATGACAGCTTTGCACACTCTCACTCGGCTTCATGAGGTTGTCACTAGGAATGATTTCAAAGAGTTCCCATATGTGCTGATCAGTTGTTGGCTGGTTTTCCTTCACTCTGCGGTCCAACTCATACCAAACCATTTTAATTGGGCGATTGTGGAGGCAAGGTCATCGTGTACAGCATTTCATAACTCTTCCGCTTGGTGAAATAGCCTTTACATAGCCTGAAGGTGTGTTTAAGTCATTGTACTGTTGGGAAAAAAAACTATGGGCCCATTAGGAACAAACCAGAATGGATGACAAGTTGCTGCTGGTTAAGTGCACCTTGAATTTTGAATAAACTACCAACATTGTCATGAGCAAAGCACCTCCACACCATCACACCATCTCCACCAAGTTTAACAGTTGGAACCACAAATGCAGATACCATCCGTTCACCTTCTCTGTCCCACAAAGTCACAATGGCTGGAAACAAAAAAATCTCATCAAACCACGGTATAGATTCCCACTGGTCTAATGTCCATTCATTATGTTTCTTGGTACAAGCAATTATCTTCTTGTTGGTCTCCCTCTGTAGTGGTTTCTTGGCAGCAATTCGACCATGAAGTCCCGCCGAACAATTAATGTTGATGTATCGGGTACTTGAACTCTATGTGGGCTCTAATCTGAGGTACTGTTAATTGGCTGGTAACTGTAATGAATGCGTCCTCTGCAGCAGAGGTAAGTCCTTATCTTTTCTTTTCTTGGGGCGGTCTTCATGAGAGCCAGTTTCATCATAGCGTTGGGTGGTTTTTGCAACTGATCTTGAAGATGCATTGAAAATTCTCCCTTTACTTGTGTGGTTCTTGCCATAATACGAATTACTACAGTAGTTGAAGGGCTATTTATTGTATACCAACACTACCTCTGAACAACTCATGGTCACATTAAGAAGAATTGAAAGGAAGCTGATTGAGAGAATGCCAACATTTTACTTTTAATAACATTTTGTTGACCAGTATTATTTTATAGTTTTGATGTCTTTCGTGTTGATCTACAATGCAGAAAATGATGGTGCTGTGGATGGCTACTGCAGTCTGTTGGTAGCCAGAGGAGTGCTTATGAACATTAACAGTAGATTTTGTTACTTCCCACTTTTCTCCTTCAGTCAGTAGAATTTTTGGACTTGTTTTCAATGGTGCGCCCACCTTTAATCATGCGAAAGGCTGGAGTAGAGAGAGAAACGTGCGTCCAACAACACGTGCCATGTTACCTCCTATTTCTTTCCAACTTCAGCTACTGATTGGGGGAAAATAAAAAACTGTTCATCTTTTGTTTCATGCTTTAGTACTCCACTGCGTGGATCGTTACCAGACTCAGGTGTAGCTGGCGGGAGTCCAGCTCTTCAGAGCGGATTGTGACAGAACTTCAGGGCAAAACAAAAGGTGGAGGAATCTGTTTTTATACTAACAGTAGTTGGTGTAATGATGTGTTCCTGCAGCACCGTTCTCCTGACCCGAAATCATTTTTCATCAGCTGCAAACCTTTTTACTCCCCTCGTGAGTAAAACCAGGGTCCACACCACCTGAATCAATGTATAACATTTAGAAATATTCTGCATAACTTAAGAATACTTTGCACATTTCTGCACAAACATTTTGCACATAGATTTGCAATATATATCTATGTGACAAAGTTATACCGAACCCACAAGACCCAGAATAAAGTCAAACCAGAGACTGCTATACAAATCTAAATCTGATTGATAATGTTTGATATGATGCTGGTTTCCAGAGGGACTGAAATAAATAACATGAATCAAACCATCTATGAAATGATTTAAAAAGGGAATATGGACACAAACAGACACATAAAATATCAAAGAAAACTTTACAAGAAACAACTGCAATGTCGGAGTAATCACGTACCTTTCTAAACTGGAACATAATCCTTTCTCCCAGTTGGAGACATGCATGTGACTGGAGTCTATATTCAGAAATAACCACGTTAAATTGGTGTTTAAGGGACTAAAAACTATTCAAAAATATCTTATCTGATGTATTTAAACAATCATTTCAAGACATAGTCCCTCACCAACACAGAAAATCTACAAATAAATGCAAATTATGCAACAAATAATGAGCTAAATAAATATTTCATGGTCCTAAAGTTAAAATTATGCTTTAAGCCTCACAAATCAACTCCAAACAAAAGCTGGCCTCAGCTGCTCTTCCAGGTGTGTCTGAGTGCAGGAAGAAAGGTCCAGGTTTTATACTACTCATATACTTTTGACTAGTGTCTATCATAAACGTTGTGCGTGTTGTGTGTTTTTAATTAATCAGGGATAAATACGCAAATGTCACCTGGATGATTTGAATTGCCGCCTCCTAAAACAGGCAGCTCAAAAACTGAAATTAAAAAAATAAAAGTATATTAGAGACATTAACAAAAAACAATATTTGAAATTAAGGTTGGACAGATGTCACCATTATCACAAACAGCAGACCCAGAAAACTGTTGCACACCCACGCGTTCTACACAAATAAACACACGTTTAGCGCTGTGACTACACATCACGCCACATGTTTATACTAGAAATAGCGATGATTAGCTGTGACTCACTGCAGTATGCAGCTCTGCTATGACTGTAGAGTGGAGGAGACGCAGAACTGTAAACTGATGCAAAATACATTGCAGTGTTTAGATATGTCTCACTGCTTCCTTTGGTCGGATGCCATCGTTCTAGCCCAAATGTCTTCCATTTATGGAGTGTTAGTTCAGGCGGGACGCTGAATGCTTCACCACCACGTAACTTCCAATCATATTCATACAAGGCAGCTATAAGAGCTCGACTCTTCCTGCTACACTCACACCAAAGCCGACCTCAACCTCATATGATCCTCATAAGATTTTGATATCGCTGATTTAAAGGGCGACTCTGAATAAAAAATGTAACATATCAGCATGAAATGAAATGGGAACATTGGTTAAAACCAGGAGCAAAAAAAAAATGTTTCATTCTGTGGCCATATTAGAGTCAAATGTTTCTTTTACAGACTTTGGAATGTCTCATTTTATCAACGATGTCAACAGCCATGAAAAGAAATCTATATTCAGCATGTTTTTAAAGAATGAAATGTTCCATAAATCAGGCTATGAATGATATATGTATAACCCTCAATGTAAAGACCTTCAGAGGAATAAAACTGGACAGCCTGGTGTATGGAGGTGCTGCTGAAGTGACGATAGTGTGATGAGAAAATTGTTGATGTCGTTTGGAGGCCGTATGCATTAAGAAAAGTAGTTTCCATTCACTCTCTATGATGGTTCATACTACAGATGTAATATTTTGTGATTTTAGAGGTGCAGTTCTTCCTTGTTTCCATCTTTTTTCCCTCAATTAAACACAACTTTATTATTAACACAATGTACGGGCTCATGCCATATGTAGTGGCTAAGTCCCATTTTCAGCCGCTACTGGTGCTAATTTATTGATAGTTAGACGTGGGAACCGGAGAAACCGATGCCGAGAACCACCTACATTCACAAGTCCACAGTCAAAAACTTTTTGCCCACAAATTAGACACACCCGTGGCTGATGAGCTGCACTAAATAACATATGGTTGGCTTTTTCTTCTTCTTTGTATTGTGGTCTAACCTTTCAAATATAAGTAGGGCTCTTTTGTCAAGTAGTTAATTGATAATTCTCAGTTGTTTAAGTTGTGTCTTGTCCTGCACTAACGGATCCTAACTTGGTGCGAAACTTGGTTCTTACCTTTCTACACCGACACACTGTAGTGCGAACATTGACAATTACTGTATGCAATTATGCTATTACTGCTGATACACTCCTGCCGACCCCATTTGCTAAGCAAGGAGGTAGCAAAAGGGATGGTAACAGTTCAGCTAACACGTGTAGTTTGGTGACTCGTACGGTCGATGTGCAGCTTCATCATCAGAATGATAATCGCTGTAATTTTTATGCACAAACCAGGAGTTCTCATGCGGCTGCAGCCATATTCTCTTTGTGAATAAATAAATAAATCCCATTGGAAAGAGGACACGAGAGACGACGGAGGGTGATTTGATATTTAAAAAAATTTCAGCACCAACCATATTTCCGAAACGCCTTCGTACAACTCGTCAAGTCCCCAAAAAGCATACACCTTTCTTTATCGTCTGTGAGCTCTTTTCTTTCCCGTTGTTTGTGTCTCGATCTGCTTCTCATTTCAGTATCGTCTGATGTTCAAGGCGTCTGCGGAAATGCACACTCCCACTATAATAAATGCCTGTTTCAAGTTGAAATAGAGTCATTTCATAGACATGTGTCTCCAGAAGGTGCACTTTCCTGTCAGTGTGCGGGAAAAAAAAAAAAAAAAAAACTGCTCAGCACTCCATCCTTAATTGAAAAGCTCTTTGCCTGAAATGATTTCTGCAAAATTCATGAATTATTGAAATGAATGAAGAGATGAAGGTAAAGTGGACCAACATGTCGGATCTTTGATACTAGCGAAAGAAACAACAACACCAACAAAAAAAAAAATCTAATTTGCAGCTGCTCAGATCTGAATGCGTTCCTGTTCTCGGTATCAAGAAGTGGCAAAAATACATTTAATTAATTAGATGTGTCATGGCCAACCACTCTCTGTTTTTCATTAAGCCGCCAGCCAAAAGCCTGAGACAAATGGACATATCCAGCTGAAACCAATCCATCCTCCCCACCTCTGAGACCAGGAAAGTTTCAGTGTGGTGATAATGCTGATAAAAGGTATTGATTGCATGGAAGCCTCAAAGATCTGTAAACCTAATTGTTTTTGTATCTACACAATAAACAGTTTCATCTGTGGAAGGTGCAGGTCTATAGAATTAGGAAGTGGGATGAGGTGTTTCCAGTGTCCAGTAGATAAAGTAGACTTTTATTGTGAAAACACAAGCTGTTACATTTACTGTCCCAGCTCTCCTCAGGTCAATTCCGGTGGCTGTAACCCGACATCCTGACCCAGTCTCTTCCTTTCTCATCCCTCTACTCTCTCCAACTGGACCTGATGGGTCTCTCAACCTCGTGCAACAGACTATTTAGATTTAGGTTTATATTTAACATTTAGATTTATATGTAACATTTAGATTTATATGTAACATTTAGATTTGTATGTAACATTTAGATTTATATGTAACATTTAGGTTTATATTTAACATTTAGATTTAGGTTTATATTTAACATTTAGATTTAGGTTTATATTTAACAATTACATTTATATGTAACATTTAGATTTATATTTAAAATTTAGATTTAGGTTTATATTTAACATTTAGATTTATATTTAACATTTAGATTTAGGTTTATATTTAACATTTAGATGTATATTTAACATTTAGATTTAGGTTTATATTTAACATTTAGATTTATATGTAACATTTAGATTTAGCATTTAGATTTTACATTTAACATTTGGATTTAAATATTTAAAATATCTCTAAGTTCACAAATATTGTTTTAAATGTGCAAAAAAGTGACTCTCAAAAATTCAAACCAGTTTGTTAAACATTGTTTTTAGCTAAATGTGACAAAATGTCGCTGTTATATTCAGAGCGAGACGCTTTACAAACGGCACCCCATAACAGACCACCAAAGAAAGGACAACAAAGGATTAAGGCCCCGACATGAGCATCTGCCTGTCCAAGAGTGAACAAGCTCACCACTTTGCTTCTTTGAGGGGAACTTGAATATAAATCAAAGTTAGCCTGAAATTAATTGATTGTACCTACTTAGTCGGTGCCCTTTTAAGCCATTTGTAATCCCCAACGCAGTGTTTCTGTGACTGGCAGTTGGAGTACTTTCAAGTTCTTGGACGGACCTAAATCATGCACACAAAAGGTGAGTAACTGCACTGGAAAATGTCTTTTTAAAAAGTCAAAGACATAAAAACAAGAGAGAGAGAGAGAGAGAGAGAGAGAGAGAGAGAGAGAGAGAGAGAGAGAGAGAGAGAGAGAGAGAGAGAGAGAGAGAGAGAGAGAGAGAGAGAGAGAGAGAGAGAGAGAGAGAGAGAGAGAGGCGCACTACAACATCCAGTCAAGCTTAAAATCCCTGTCATGTATACTGCTAAATGCAAGCAGAAGCTGAAGTTTATGATTTGTAGAAACCCAGTGACACATTCAGAGCTTTAAATCGCTTCACTTTCGGGTTTTTGGATGTCAGTTTTAGGAGAAATCATCAACGGCGGGGCAACCTGTATGCCTTTTGGCACATTTCTGATTGGCGCCTGAGCTCATGCAATTGGAATAAGTAAAACTAATGACTGTAAGAGAACCCTATAGTATAAAATGATCTATGAGATACCAGTATATCCAAGTTGAGTACCAATGAGGCCATTAAAAGAAAAAAAAAATACTTCCTGGACTACTGCTGCTACAGGAACTCTAGATTATCCTATGCAGAACTTGCAGATGTAATTTTTTTTAAGCACAGACAGTGGAGCAGAGATCTTGCATCTCACTGAAATGTTTCATCGAGCAAATAATGAGAGGGCTCTGGGTGAGAGAGACATTCACAGAAAGAAGGTTGAAGCTGAGAGCTGGAACAGAGAAGCAGAGCTGATGTGTTGTCAGATGGACCCGTAACCTGGTTAAGGCAGATCAGAAAGGGAGAGTTGGAGATAGAGAGAGAGAGAAGGCGGCTATGTCATGCACACCACAGAGCCTTTTCTTCTTCTGTTGTCAATTAAAGCAGGCGGCTCTGCACCTGCATGAGGATGCCAGACCGGCGCTTCTAGCCAGCATTCACCTCGGCACCGGGCTCGCTGTCCAACCAGCTCTTAATGAGGGGCTTTGTGTGGATAAAGGGGGCTGGTGCGTATACTCAGGCGCCCATACATGGCAATTAGGGTGAACCAATCCTAAGGAGATCGAGGACTCGTGCTTCTCTCCCTCTCTTTGTCTCTCTGTCTCTCTTTCTTAGATTCCTTACTTTTTATGCCTTGCTTAAGTAAGACTGATGGACAGACATGCAGATATGGAAGATTTGCAAATGCGTGGGTTTGGAAAGGACTCGCTGTAATCCTCAAAGAATGAATCATAGCTAATGTCTTCCTCATTGAAAATCTTAAAGCAAAATTTCATATATTCATACATATATTTCATCAAAAGGCAAATCTCCGGGCAGAGGGTTTAAGGTTTTTTCTGTGTTCACTTTGTCTTGACAGTTATGAGATTCAACACAACAACATGGGGACACATTTTACAGTTAGCGCAGCGAAAAAACCATTTGGATCTTATGGCTCAAACAGATATTGTAGGAGTCGATCAAATGAATTGCCAATAGCTTGACAATCGAATAGGCTCCAACATATTAACTCCAGAAACCTTAAATTATCTGGTTTCAAGAGGAAGTGTTAGGCACAAACGGGAGTACATATTTAGTGAGCTGTCATAGATTATGCCAGTTTTTTACTTCAGACAGAAGAAAGAATACTGCAATACTTGCATATGTGAATATGTGATTTGAAGTGGAAACACAGGTCGCAGAGAGTGATACTGCGTAAACAGACAAGTCAGCTTGCAGTGAAGTAAAAATAGTGTAAAGAATGGACGGAGCATGAGTGACGTGGGTTTCTCGATCGCTGTTTTGAAGCCGAAAATACGCGGCGCTGGACACCACCATGTTGGATGTACTACCCTAAATATCGGCAGATCTGAGGCTGAATGACGCCTGGCTGCTCTAATAAGCCATCATAATGTTTATCTGTTAGTCAAAGCGGTAATGCTGTTAATTATGTTGAATTTTAAATCTTAATATCATTGAACAGGTGAGTTCTATAAAATTCAACCCCCTCACAGTTTCTTGAACAGAGAAATCTGCTATAGTTTTTTCTGAACCAGGCTGTAAACATGTTTATTTCTGCTGAACATTTTAATACATACTTATGGAGACTGACTCACATCCTGAGCCAGCCATGAATTACTGTTTTTAGCACATCCGCATTGGCTCCCAGCACCAGAAGTTGTCCACTTGACTACAATATGTTGCTATCAGCCATGATGTCGGCTTCAAATCACTTCTTTGAACACGGTTTTCTTATATTTATTTTCTGTACTGATCAACGTCAGAGATTTGTGCTGCGGCACAGACAAATTCAACAAGGACACTGCACATTTTGACGGGTACATTGGAAAAAAAAATAACAAGAACAAAAAGAACAGCTCTCAATTCTCGTGAAGCAAGGCTAATGCTCCTCAACAGGTCTGAGGACAATACCTGGTGAGCACAAGGCAAACTGACAGGAAAAGTGTAGGAAGAGAACGAAGTTTTTTTAAGATGCATTTGGCAAAGAACTTTGAAAGAAATGATTGCTCATCAATCAAGGCTCGGAGAGAATATGATGAAAATCTCTCTCCATTTGAAAGTCTACTACCTCTGGCTGTTTGCTTTCTCCAAATAGACAGCCTCGTAAAGCAAAAAAGGGATTTTCTGAAGTCATTCCTGAGATGTATAAAAGTCAAAGTAGAGGTCTTGTCAATCACAGGTCTTACATGAATAGCATGGCAATTGCTACTGAGTGCAAACCTCTTTACAGGATCGTTCCGGCGTGACAGAAATTTTACATGCATGAAAGCGATCACGTTTAATGTTACGTTACGTGCACAACCCACGATGAACAAATTCATAAATCATTTGATTTTTGCCACACCTGCCAGGATACAAAATGACTCCCGACATGTCTAATTCAGTCGGCGAAGGTGATCCATCATTGTGATTGAGAAGATAACAAACGTGTTTTGCCAACTTGCATTAGAACACCGTGCATCATGGTGCACTGATGCCCAGCCTGTGGTTATCATGTTTCTAACCAAGCATGTAAATGTGTGATTGCTGCCAAGCTGCAATGACACTCTGTGTTCTCTTTGCTTTTTAATTTTCCACTTCCATATATGTTTTATACTGTAAATACATATGAAAGAAATGCTCCGTTGCTCCTCAATCAATCTTGAATGTTAAATCGCTTTAATATTTGCATGGGAAACACATTCGTACAATATTGTATATTCAGATGCAGCCCACATGCCGTGGCAAACATATTCTCCCACACCTCAGCCAGTTTTATTACTGATTTTATTATGAGCATTTAATTCGGGAGGACTTTCTTGCCTCTCTTGAACTTTCTGTTCAAGAGAGGCAAGAAATCTAACCTCAAACTGCACAGCATGTGTGATATGTTTAAAAAGGGTCTTAGATGTCCAACCCTGTCCTTCAGAATCAGCCCACGTCTGAGCTTTTCTGCACAGGTCCCATTTATGCTTTTCTATTGTGTTTTCCTGAAACAAATTGATAGTTTCTATCAAAGAAATGCCCTCCATTATAACTCCATTTGTCATTTTAATTGGGGGAGGAACCAATTGCTGTTGGTAGTTTGGGGAAGTTTGATGATACAAAGAAACTGTGAGAAGTATAGTCGCTTTGTGTTTGAAATAACTCCATAATGAAGGGCTGGTTAAACTGCACACTATAATTGCGTGAGTCACTCCAGCAGTGATGTACCTCGCCGAGGTTGTGTTCCGTTATCGCCAGAGAAACACTTTTCTTTCATTAAAATGTGAAACCTATGGTCAGGTAGCTATTTCAGTAATCCTATTGGTGGTGAAGGAGAAGCTTCTCTGTTGTGGTCATGCACTGGTCTCCAAAAGGATTCCAAAAGGAGACCTGAACTTATACTCCATGCCAGGCTAGGTGAAAACCAATTTCTATTTCATCTCCCAAGCCAAACCAATGTGGGTTTGTTGCATCAGGTCTGACTATCATGAGCTCTCTGAGTTTTACAAGATATATACTTACAGTGAAGTTAACTAGGATTCATGCACTATATTGATGCAACTGCCTTTTAGGATTTCTTCAGTGGTTCAAGCTGGTAACTACACAGTATTGGCCTACAACTAAAGTCAAGGTGAAGTCTGGTCCAGCTCCCTGTGGAAGGGTGCAGAAAATCTGTGGAACAGGACCTCCACTACGTGAAAGATCCCCACGTCCCTGACATTCAAAACGTCAATGCTGATGTCACGGCAATTCATAGCCGCCACCGGGAGAGTGACATCTGAAGCTCAAGCCATCAAGACCCTGATCTACACTCTGGGTCTGGGTGGGTGGGAGTGAATTTGTTTGGCTCTAATCAGAAGACTGGCTGCCTCGTATAGCTCATTCAATCACCACAACGATCCACCCTGTGGTTGGACACATGGTGCACAAGAAGCATGGCTAAAAAAAGCTTTGCGTGTTTCTATTTTAGTTTGTCCACAACACAATCAGTGCATCATAAGGTACGGCAAAATAGATGCAGAGGAAGGAAGATGTAGTGTGTGGAAGTACTTAACTGTGTGTGTGTGTGTGTGTGTGTGTGTTTTCGCTCATTTGCACTTACATTCTTCTTCAGGCTCCCTTAAAGGATTCCTCCAGCACTGGTGAAAATTAGCCTCATTTGAATGAAAATCACTGCTGTTTTACGTCATGAACCAATCAGGACTGACTTTACCAGATGGTTTGTTACACAGAACCATCAGGGAACTCGATGCAAACATGTCGGGACAACAAACCATTAAACATAGTCAAACTCTTACCCGAGCCAGTCGGGACACGAGCGTAAACGTTGTTTCCATCGAGAAACCTTGAGTTTCGTACTTTGCTTTTCTTCCGGTGAAGAAATACCACACAGTGCTGATGTAAGCAGCATCTATGCAAACCCTCTTTAGCATATGCCACACCCATAAATCATGCCCTAGCTCCGAGGTCCTCACAGGATGCTGATTGACCAATAACCACTGTAGTTCGGAAGACTTGAAGCCAAAGCAAAATCGATTCTCTTCTAATTTCAGGATTTTATGAGTCCTATGGCAACGTTTGACATCTTACAGACAATCATCAGTTCTTACCACTGTTATACAACGATTTTTTAATGAAATTACAAGATAATGAACAAGAACATAATGCCATGCCAAGGACGTGGGCAGATCAGATTGAAATACGATTCCGAATTGAATGATTATTTGTATTAATGCGCAAGAGCTCGGTGCATTCATCCAAGAATGTGATTGACAGGATGACAAACACAGACAACCCATAATCAAGGCCTTGCCTTGCAAGAGGTTCAATAGCAAAACTGGAGGCAACAAGTAGAATTACCGGGTACAGAAGAAGTCCAGCACTGAATCCATCATGTGTCCTTGCTCGTCTACTTCCTGAAAGAGTGCCATTATCTGCTCTGAGTTGCACAGAAAACTGAAAAAATTCTTTCCACAAGCCATTTAATATGACGCAGGGAGGGAGGTCCGAGAATGTATCTGAAAAGGTAATACGAGCTGGTGCAAATTAAGCATTGTGCGCTGCCTTTATGCACACACTAATGTACACATAGACAGATATATAAAGGAGGGTATAATGCATTAGATACGGTTAACCTTCGATAATCGCTCATTCCCTTTCGACGAAAGCGCTGGGTTATGTGGCAGAGCTCAACCTGTAAGCATGTAACAATCTGAGTGAAAACAACTACATTGTATAAGTAGAACGTCCTTCAGTAAAAAACCTTATGGATGAATTATCTTCCAGATAAGTCTTCACAGAGAGAAGAAGGAGAAGTGAAACCTCACTTTCCATACGATGGAGGTGTAAGGGTTGAGATTTTACCATGGAGGCCGGAGCAGCAGCGAGATGGGGAGTGAATGCTTTTCCTCGCTTTAGGCTCAGTGACATATGCATTGACCTAAACGCATATCAGTGGGCGGGGGAAGATCAATGCTCTGATATCTGATAAAGGTTCCTGAGGCTTTACGTTTGCACCAATTACAGCTCTGCGTTGACTGGTGTTTGATCAAAGTGTGTTTATTTCCTACCGCTGGGGTTAGAGTTTACATTTCTATCATGGCGAACACGGTATGTATATGGATATATGTTCATGCTTCAGTATAAAAGAAGAAAGGGCAGAGCTCAGTTTAATTGCAAACAACGGTTACGGTGGAGCCTACACCGCCTCAGGTGTCAGTGTCGGCGTATTTTCAACACCGGGTCGTGCAGAGTAACACCCTGGATCCGTCAGATGTGCTGAATTCAATCAGAACTAAAAAGAATGATGCTCTGTTCCAGCTTTGACATGGATTTCTATTCATTTTCCCAAGAAGCAGTGATTAAAAATGAAGCTATATGGTGGCTGCACCTCTGCGGCACAGGTAATGTGTCACGTCGCAGTCATGGCTGCGCTTGCTAATTTGTCTCTTCATGCTTGTAACATACACAGGAACATTTCACAGATGCACACAAACGGACGCTTTGACACTCTGGTCCGATTTGAATCTGAATGTGCGAGCAGATGGAGAATCATCTGCCGCTCTCTTTGAGTGTTTGGATTTCTCTGAAATACTTTTAAACTGTAACTGAACTGTTAAACCACTTTCAGATGAAAACCAATGGCATTTAGATCGATTCAGGTCCAGATCTCGACAGTTTAGCGCGAAATATTTGAATTATACACACCGTGCTTTAAATATGCATAGCAACCTCCCCTGACTGGTTGAAATGCGGCTATTTCAATGGAATTAAGTTCTCATCTTTCGTCACCAACCCTACCGACAAGTCCCTCCTGACTCTACAGACGGTGGCCTGTGAAGTCGCCTCTCTGAGGCTATCAGTACAGAGACTGAGAGCTGAGAGTGAATGTCAGAGCTCCACCAGATTCTCTGTGCGTCCAGGGCCTGACGTGCTCATAGCAGATAAGCTCTGTACAAGAATGAATCAGCAACATTAATAACTGATTAAATATAAAGGTTTGTAGTACAGCCATTATTTATATAGTTGACCCTGAAAAAAGATATTGGATGTACTGAAAGTATAAATACCATTTTATGTAGAAAGTGATATACAGTCATCCCTGGCTATAACGCGTTTCACTTTTCGCAATTTTTTTAAGTGTAATTTAGCTTTTTTTACAGCGTACTGTACAGTATGAACGCGCATTGTGTTCTGCGTCCTGATTAACTAAGGGAGTACTGTACAAAATGCATGTAAAAAGGTGTATAAAAGTGTGTGGTTAGGGGTTTTACGGCCCTAAAACATGGATAATAATTGTAAAACTTACTTTGCGGACAGTGGTCCCTTGTTTATCGCGGGGGATACGTTCTAAAAATAACCCGCAATAAACGTGGGACCACTGTATTCATGTTTTTGTGCGTACACATCAAACATCCAAGTACCAAAAACTGCAGTTCCTCAAACGTCCACTTGGGGCTGGCTCCAGAAGTGAGTCAGTCTCCATAAGTCCCCATGTTAAAAACTTCACAGCAGAAATAAACATGCTTACAGCCTGGTACAAAAAACAGTTTGGGTGTCTGGCTAATTTCTTCATTCACGATAACTGATTGAGGGGCATTCTTTCATATTACTCACCCACTGAAATTATAGGATTAAAGCTACAGTTCAGCAACTGGATTTTATTCAACACACGAGTCTGTGGAGGCAGGATCGGCAATCCTTGGCACCAAAGTCACCACAGTCTTCAGAAGCCTGTGGTTGAAGTTAGAGAGACTACGTACAGTTTTCTTTATTCAGTCTATGTTGCACATCATTTATTCATTTGGGCATTGGTCTTCTGTTTGATACACTCCTTATGTCTTCAAAGGTTTTCCCAATTCTTCTAACTTTTAGGGCGTTAATCTAGCAGTAGGAGTCCGAAAAGTTAGAAAAGTATTGACAGCAAGAAAAGTGTTTTTAAAAATTCAACAGCAACATCTCTTGTGTTTTATGTTTTTTTTTTCTTTATTGCAATGCTTTGAACACCACAAACAAAGTTCACCTCCATTGTATTGGGGGGTAATTCTCAAACACAGCAAAAGCTATCACCGCGTTTCGATACACACTTAATACTTCAATATCTTTGATTGTAAGTGGGATTTTGGGGGGAAACAAGCCTTTAAGCTAAGTGCTGCTGTTGCTCAAAGGGGTCATGATTTATTTTGCAGTCTCTTGAATGAGTTAGAAAGGGAGCACGGTGCATAAGTGAATCGGGTGGATGATGCAGTCTGGTGCAATCACTGCTCAGGTGCTACACGATCACATCCATCCATGCACTCGGCTGCTTCATAAAACATTGGAGCATTTTTTTAGCGCACTCGAGTGTCGAGCGTGGCAAGTGGAGTGTTTGTTGTAAGGCGGTAAAGTGGAAGCAACAGGCAGACGGATGCGTTATTAGTTTGCTTTCCCGTTTCTTGTATTTCATTTGTTTAGTTTATTTTATCTTAAATCACTTTACTCCTTAAAATAGTTTTTTCTTTCCTAACTCCTACACCTACCCTCTTTACCTTCCTCCCTACGTCGTATGCCTTCCTTTTGCCAAGGTTGGCGCAGTTGCGCTTAACATATTTCTTTTCAATTCTGACCATCTGTCTCATTTACACAAACAATCCTGCTCCTCTTTCCTCTCCCTGCTTTTTTTTGACTGATCTCTCTCTCTCTATCTGTCTCTCTCTGATGAATACTGTCAGATTTTTTTCTTTTTGCTCGTCTCCATCTGCCAAAATGCCCACGAATGAAGATCCTCACATAAATTAAAAGCACCCGTTGGGTTTTTTTAAATGTCATTTCTTCTGTTTTTTAATAATAAATCCAATGCGATCTGATCTCCCTGCCGCGAATGTGGCCAAGGCTTTTGGAGGTGCTCTACTAAAGAAAATATTCTTCAAGAGAGTCGCCATGTTTAGTATTTGAGCTCAGAATGTCATGACCCTGCTATTCATCTCAAGCGTAATTAATCTGGAAAGTTGTTTGACTGTGGGTGGTGGATACATATATATCTAGTTTTACACTCTAGTTTATTATTTATGTAGAAATATAAACTTATAGATAATTATTTCTCTAGCATCCAGTAATTAAAACAATTCTAATAACAGGAGCAAGTTGCAAACAAACCTCGCACATACTAATGCTCATATAAGCTTCGAGAAGTAAACCGGCGCCGCATAAATATTCTTCTAAATGAGGCTGGTGCTCAGTACACTGTTTGTGTTGGCCGGGGTTGTTCAGATGGTCAGCGAAGCCCCCGTGGGAGACCATGACTCTCTCCTCTCTCTATCAGAGTGAGACGATGACATATCTTTATTGTAATTGGCCTTGGAGGTAATAAGCAACGCTCATCACCCCCATCGGCCTCCCACCGAGCTCCCGTTCCGCCATTATCCGCCGCTCGTTCCAATTCATTAAACCTCCAGTGAGATTGGTCGGAGCGGTAGAAGAGAGGATGGGGGGCATTCATTTTGGTTAAGAAGATCCCCGCTCCTTTGATGCCCTCCCCTTTAAATGTGCACTAATTGATAGAGAAACGTTAATGGGGTGAGAAATGCTTAATAAATACCAGCGAGCCTCTCATCTAACGACCCAACTGGTGCGTTCTTTCCCTCTACTTCAGCTTTTTCAGGCACGTTATGGCTCGTAGAAATATCCCACTGGAGGTTAATGCATGTTACCCTCAAGTTATGATGGGTGTTTGTGTATGTGTGGAGAACATGAACAGCACAGATCTCTCTGAAGCACTCAGGAGTTCTCCCTCGGGTCTTTCTTACTCTTGGAGTATTTTTTTTTTCAGCCTGGGCAGCCAACAGACCATTCCTCTGATATTATTTTGCTTTTGCAACCTTTGGCATGTTATGTATGTGCGTGTAAGTCTGTATTTGTGATCTCGCCTCATCTCGGGTAAAATCCTCTCAACCTAAACCGAGGCGGGGATCTGAGCTGCTGATCAGGGCTTTTGGTCTGAGAGCATCTCCGATGATTCCAAACACTGATGCTCTTTGTTGTTCAAAGACGCCTCTCTCCTCCTTTTTCCTGTCTTACCCTCTGTTCCTCTCCACCCGGGCCTCAGACCATGCAGGGCGAGTTTCACCTCTGAGCGCCTCTTTCAGTTTGGCGATGGAAATGAACCGAGCGCAGAATTTTATTGTCAGCGTTGCAAATTCAGAGTCTGAATGGATATCATGCTGTTTGAGTGTGAAGGTGTGGACTGGGATTTTTACTGGAAATGGAGTCAGTGTGGTGGTAACGGTAGAGAGCGTGAATATTTCACAATTTTCCCAATTTAGTCCAAATTGTATACTTTATATCACACCTTCTGCAAAGCATCTTCCATATCTAGGGTGCCACAGCGGTGCTTTTATGTCTGCACGTGCTCCCTGTTTCCACTCGGCTCTGTCCGGGTACTCCGGCTTCCTCCCGCAGTCCATAGACATGCTGGTTAACAGGTTAATTGGTGACACCAAATTGCCCCTAGGTCTGAGTGTGTGAGAGTGAATGGTTGTTTGACTCTTTGTGTCAGCCCTGTGATGAACTGATGACTTAAGGCCACCCCCCCTCTCTCTCTCACACACAGTGCCAGCTAGGATTGGCTCCAGTCCTCTGCAGCCCTGATAAGCAATGAGGGGAAAATGGATGGATCTTACAAATCTACATTATCCCGATGTAGACAGCCATTGATTTCCACTCTTTTCATGCATGAAAATGTATTAACAGACTCTTGTAACTTGCATGTCTGCAGTATTGAAAATGAATGGAAATGGCTGCATGGAATGATGATGACATGGAACATTTGAAAAATCTAAGCCCGTATGCCTCCCATTGCCACATGGCAAAATCATTTTAAGAGCTAAAGTACTTGTTACTTCCAGATTTCTTTGCCCCTTCTTTCTATCTTGTTGGCAGTGCCAAAAATGGCATCAGATGGTCTGATTCAAAAGGTGTTGAACATGGGTTCCCAGGGCAAAATGTCAGAATAGCTTGAAATAATTGCAGTCTGCTGCCGATAACTCCAAATCATCGTTTACCAGTTGTGTGGTTAATTCTAGGGCCAGATAAATAAAAAAAAGAAAACAGAGAGAGAGACTTAGACTGAAGTGAATGCAGCTTGCAGTAAGCTGCTTTAACACCTGTGATCGCAGCTAGCAATTGCTCAACAACACCGAGGGCTAACACCTGGCGGCGTTGGCATCTGCAAAGGGAGAAGAAAGAAAGAAAGAAAGAGAGAGAGAAAAGCCACACAAACAAACTGCCTCACCACTTGTGTGCAGGAAGCCATGGCTCAAAACACTGTGTCCAGGGATTTTCTAAATTACCCCTCTTGCTGAGTTCAGTCACCGTAAGTACTTTGAAAAATCATAATCGGGTCCCTGAGCAGCCCTGGGGGTGGCCGAGAAAGCACTCCGTCTTGGTTTTCCTGATGTTAACTCTCCCATTAACTTTTGTGCAAAGGTATCATATTTTTGGGGGGATAAGAGGGTCGAAAGCCAACAGGAGCCCTGGAAATCCTGCTGAGAAACAACAGAGGCCATTACCATGGTGCATTATTTCCCTGCTGCCCCTGTGGTGGCTTAGATGGGACACGCCGTTCGCAAAAACATTACAAACATTAAGCACTCCTTGCTTTCTCCTGGCAAGGCACTGTCATTTTCAAGACAGGAACATTTGCTCTGTCATGCTCTCTCATTCTCTCCCTCTGCCTCTATTTTACTGATACTGTCATTTTGGAAACAGCATTTGCTCTCTCTCTCTCTCTCCCTCCTTCTGTCCCCCCACTCATTCATTTCTCACCCTCTCCTTCTCCTCCTTCTTCTCCCACACAGGCAAAGACACAGACGAGATAACATGCAAGCAGCAGTTTTCAGTCCGTGCTGTGCAAAGACTTAGCAGAGAGCCATTTGGTATTCTTTCCCTATTCATGTCATGCGCCTCAAACGGCGTGGGGAAATTACATGCCATGGCTAAAAAGGAGGAAAAAGAACAATGTAAGAAGAGTGCTACAGTAAAAAAATCACAGTCTCAACCCTGGAAGTATTAAAATATAAATCCACATAATGATGCAAGGGGGGATAAAAAAATACTGGAAGGTCAATAAACTCAGACACATTATAAATCCACAGAAATGTTACAATGATTTCTCCTCAGGCACTCTGAGCACCACTCCACTCCAAACCTTGGCGACACAGGCAGAGCACGTGTTCCTTAAATCATTCTAACAAAGGCCTGTATTCATTCCACCTTTTTTTGTGATGTGGAAAGCATTAAAAAAATAAAAAATCCTGTGTTTGGCTGTGTTGTAACGTGCGTTTTTACGCTCGGCCGCATGGTGGCAACCTGCGCTGCGCTGCCCTGCACATCAGATCCAAACGTTTCCTTCATAAAGAACCCGGGACTCGTCCTCATCCGACGCACACCGGCTCTCTCTCTCTCTCTCTTCCACGGCAGGCTCCGACCATGACAGTGTGACTACTCGCGAGTTTCTTCCCCCCTCCACTGGCTTCATTCTCTGCCCTGACGAGCTGCCGAACTTCCTCTCTCAGTGCTCTCCTGTCAAACTGAATTGCCGACCTTGACAGTGCGCTGTGGGGGGAGGGATTCCAGCAAAAAAAAAAAAAAAGTCTGTCCGCTGCTTTTGGAGAAAAAGACCGAGGGTGAAGTTTTAAGTAAGAGGTGGAGAAAAAGGGAAGGAGACAGCATCACCATCGGGAGAAGTGTCGATGAAAAAGTACGAGGCGCAGCTTCTTCTTCTTACAGGTGCAACGAGAAATGGACTGTATGTGGATTTAACCTGGATTCATCTGATTGAGTTCCAGCACTTGAAAGAAACCAACTAAAACCGCTTCGGCGCTCGGGACTAGGGGGAAATATCACACTGGGTCTGTGGAACTGGAGCACAATTTGAACTGTGACACAAATATAGGCTCTGTGTGACCGAATTTTTTCTCCGGTCTCGACAGGCTGCAGCACCACCACCACCAGCAGCAGCAGCAGCGGCTCGGTTTTTTGCGCTCCCAGATCGGTGCGCTCAGACAGACAAGAGACCCCCCGGCGGCGGCGGCAGCAGCAGGCGGACAGAACAGCAGAACCACACCGGGACTCGGGACTCAGTAGCACGGGCACTTGTTGTCCACTCTACCCGATTTGGGACCATGTTGGAGGACTCCTGGAACGGATCGATGTGGCGCGCCACATGGATTTTATTTTTTTCCTTACTCATCCACTCCACACAAGCTCAAGGTAAGAGGGACACCGAGGCACGGTGCCAATTAGTCATCAGACAGGCCCATTAGTGTCTGTAGCTCCCCTGCTGTGTTTGGATGTTTGGTGGCGTTTCCGTGCTGCTGCTTTCGGATCTGTGATGTGTTCATTATTCTTTTGCCTTTTGCACGTAGCCTGTAATTTTCTCATTAGGCTACACATCAGTGTGACACACACACTCTGTCTTAATTGCAGGCTAGTGACACACTCGCACATTGGCAGATCTCTCTGCTGCTATTCCCTTTATTACACATTTCAGTGACACTCTCACCCCCTTCATGTGTTCCTGTACTTCACCTAAACCTGAACTTTATTAAGTCCAGCTTGGCATAAACGTGGCACATTTTACGCACGGGTCTTAATGTTTATTAGAAGCTTGTTAATGTTTCGAAATGAGATGAATTTTCTAGCTTGAGCACACCATAAGCGACGAATATGTTATGAGAAGCCCGGCTGTTAATCAGATTAATAAGCACTAATTAATTAATCAACCCCACTCCCTTGGAAATGAAACTTTTACGCGGCAAACAAGCGCCGCAAATAGACAGATATATTGATGTGCGTGCGTGTGCAGAGCGTTAGATGTTGGAAAATTAATTGCTTCTCTGAGAATGATGCAGCCTGCTCGCTCCCCCCCGAAGCACGAGGGGAGTAATAGACATGTGTGGTAGTTTGGAGGGACTCGATTTTTTCATGAGTAGTTACTGGAGCTGGAGTGCGACTCAGATTCTCAGCGCAATAATCCCACAAGATCCCTGTAATATTCCTGTGGAGACTTGCTGGGCACCAGAGTGTGTCTCCAGTGCCCAACAGATAGTCTACTGTTACCTCAGGCCTTCTTTCTTTCATTTGTTTTTTTTGCCAAATTATATTAAATATATCCCAGCAGGGTTTGTTTTTATCTGATATTTGGATAGGAGACTATTATTCTTTATTATCATGAATGACAGTTTGTTTTAGGCAGCTGCTGTGGGCAAATCAAAGTATGTAGAGGACATATTCTGAAGAAAGAGACAAAAGCACATAACCTTCAGTTTGATCAGTATATTTGTACGTTTTTTAAAAGTACAGTGGGGGTCTGTATGGTTAGTGCCATGGGTCCTTGAGGGTGCTCCAGGGGGTCCTCAGTAAAATACAGCTTAATTGCTAGCTCAATATTGAAGTAGGGGAATGGAAAATAATTGAAGAATGGTGATCTCGGTCGATGGCTGTCTTCTCCTCTCTGTGTAATCTTCCAGCCTTGACACCCCTCGCAGGGGCTGTGAAGTGGAAGTCTTCCTGACATTTGGGAGTTTGGAAAACCTATCATTTCGACATATTCACAGCACACATGCGTTTTGAAGGTACTGATTTTGGGGTGGCGCTTGCTTGGTGGGGAAAAAAAACTCCTTGCCTTCCTCTTGTGCACCCTCTCCACTCAGGTAATTGGGATTCAGGTATTGCTGCCAGTGTAAGGAGGGAGTATTACCTCTCTAGATAGACTCTAAGCCCTCGGTGGCGCTCACTCAATAATACAATGTAGAGGAGATGAAAAAAACAAACAAGGCAGATATCCATCATTCATGAGGGCATATATATATATCCCAGTGCCTGACATTTACAGGAGATTGATAACTTGTGTGTCCTAGGGATTAAGAATCCCGACATTGCTGCTTCCGCTCTCTCTATAACTGTATCTCTACAGTACCTGTCGTCCGTATCTGATTCTGGGTTCTTGTCCTCAGTCCTGTCTCTTCCCGTCTCGAAGCTTATTTAACTGAACAAGTTGGATGAGAACCTGTTATTTACAGCAGTGCTCTGGGGAGGAAGCCTTGCCTGCTTTATGTGTAGAAGTTGTGGATAAAGACTGCCAGTCACTCTCATTCTCCTTCTGCTCAGTCCACCCAGCGGTGGCCCTCAGATTTCATTACGTAGTCGCCCCTGCGTCCAAATGTAGGATTTAATTGGACTCTCTTTAGACCGTTCGGAGAGAGAAGCTCATTGAAAGTGACCCCAGTGTGGGCTGCTCTCTTTCCGTGCGATGATTAAAGAACATGATGAGGCGAGTAGCATGCCTCTGGATGGACGTGTCAGCCACTGCTCGCCACATTTTAATGACCAGTCCACTGAAACGGCTTTTTAACGACAGGAGAACAGGCCTTCATCAGGACAGAGTGCTATGACGTCTTTGCTTTAAGGCCTGCTGAGCCGCGATGATCTTCAGCTCTTGTGTTTTGTGCGTTGTCATTCGTCGTCATTGTCCGCGGCGGGAAGAGAAATCAAGACTTCAAATCAAAGCTCGATCTGTCATGTTAAACGGCCAAAACGTTCTGCCTTCAAAACAAAAGCCCAGACATGCCACTATTTCCGGTAGATGACAAATAAGCACACGCTTCTGTAAAGCGAAAAAAAACCCAACAGGCCATCCTCCCAACTCACCCTGGATACTTTGTTCAAAGTGACAGTTATAGGAGCTGTCTTTCCTGTCCCACTGTTCACTTCCATTCATTTACCGAGGTCATGCGGAGACAATGCTGTGCTCGCCTGCTGCTTTCGTCATTTCTAACACGTCTATTTCGGAGCCCGGAGCAGCGGGGGAGGACTCTATTGGAATGTCATGTTTGGCATACATACTTCTGCATCACTCAGCGTCTGCGGATTAGCCTGACTGACTAGAGCTCGACTTTAGGAGCTTTAGGTAGGAATCAGCTATTTTCATGCTGTTGTGTGGCGAGGATGCACAGAATGATTAGAGTCTGTTTTTTAAGCTTACTGTATTCAACACAGTAATAGAAGTCAAGGATGTCATCTCCATTTTAAATCTGTTAGAAGACTGGATTGAAATTGTCTGGCTGGAATGAAATGCGCGCACCTCTCGACCGCCTTCAGACGGAAGTCAAAATTGGATGCGTTCTTATCACAGGCGACAAAATAGGAGACATAATCATAGACAGAAAATTCTCACTGACCTAGTCGATGGCTTTCAGATGAAGCGGCGTTCGTCTTTTCGTCTCCTTGACGTGGCGCCGCCTCTTCACTAAATGGTCCGGCACTTTCGCCATCAAGACATCTCGTTCGAGGATGTGTAGGCACGTTGTGTTTGTGTACACTCGAGACCTCGAGAAGCCAATCTCCAATCCCGGGGTGGTTTAACACAGACAGCAGATGTCTGAAGCACAAATCAAGATTATTGATCAAAGCCATCTTTGATCTTTTTGATATGACTCACTCTTTTTTTATTAGGCAGCGGGCGCGAGTGTTCTTTTTTTAGGGTTATTTGAAACCGACATGATGGATTTGGAAAAAAAGAACTGATTTGAGATTGTGGTGTGAGTGATACGTGGAGACAGTGGCGCTGAGAGAATGTCTCCAGACTACAAATGCCCTGATTTGTCGCACATCTTAATTGACAGACTGGGGGATCTCTGTTTCCTTGTAGCAGCTGTGCCCTGTGAAATGATTTGCAAAAGAAGGAGGGGAAAAAAGAAGAGTGTCGCTGTCCCAGATCCCTGCAGCCAACGCTTTGGCAAAAGGTCACAACATATCGCTTTTTAGTATTCAGGGCTGGCGAGAAAACTCATGGTCAAGTCCAGTGATGGATTTCTCAGAGGGATGTCTAGAGTTTCACTGTGCTGCGATTCGATAAAAGAAAACTTCCCACCCAAGGTCTCTGGTTGTGGCAAGTCCAAGGGAGAGAAGGAGAGAGAGACGTAACTGAAAGATCTTTTGTTTTTCCTCTCTAGAAAGCACTTCCAGAGCTCTTTCGAGTGAGGCCTTCTTTATTTCTTCTATTGATTTGGGGCCACGTTTCCCAATACCAGTCATTTGAAGAGGTTAGGAGTGTTTTTCTAAGTGGGACTCAGCATTCAAATCTTCATGTGTGCCCTGAAAAATCAAATTGGGGCAATAGCTAATGGATTTCATATTAAAACACTGAAAGAAATACAAATAAACCCACTTCAGCGCATTGTTTGCTGGCGAGTGTAGACGAGTGTGTCTGCTATAACCTTATATGTAGATTAGATTAAAGTAATGTGTATGCTTAATACGTTTGCTTGAACACATACTAAACCACTGTTGGAGAGTCAGAGAGTACACAAACTGTCACTTGACGAGGCCGTAATTATGTGACTAAGAGGAGAAAGGGGAGGAGGATGGTGACACGTTGACAGGTCTTCAGTGGTTTTTCTATTCAGATGCGCAAATGCTGTATACAAGAAAAAACACACGCTCCTTCTTTGGGTATGCTCTTTATCTGCTGTGCTTCTGCTTCAGATCATTCTCTATTTAAGAACGGCTGTGGCCAAAGGCAAAGCCTCAGGATGACTTGAGTGAATCTAAAAAGACCCCATCGGTGAACTCATCACCTATTGACGCTTCATAAAGCACTTTTCTGGATGTACAGACCTGAATCCCCACAGCACAGTAACAGGAGCGTAAGCTCATAATCATCAATACACTCTCGCTTGTTACAGTTGCATTCTATTATTACTCTGACAGCTTTGTTGAAATACCTCTTGAACAAAAAAAACTACCCAGAAAACAAAAGACCGTGTGTTCATCAATGTGCACAGAGAGCAGAGTGATTTGTATTTGCATAAAAGCCTCTTTTTGTTCATTATTAATAAGGAGATATATGACAAGGAAGTGTCACCGTCGCATCTTTTGGAGCTGCAACCGCTTCTGTCGGGGCCCGCTGTGTCCTCCTTTCTCACGGCGTGAAGATGCCTGCTTTTGTGCAGCCATGTAAACGTGTGAGGAGGGAAGCGAGGGAAGCGTAGAGATGTGTGAATGTGTCGGGCATCTCTGTCTCAAGGTTTAATCTGCAACATCCTGACACAGTCTTCTTGCATTGAGCATGCCGTTCAACATTATTCCAGTCATCTGAATAAACTGGATAATCCGGCATATTTGACCTGTATAAATTCTTCCTGGATGTAAATATGCAAAGTTCTCTTTCATACCTCTTCGGTGAGTGGTGTAGGCAGAAGGACTCATGGCTCAGACTGATGCCAGTCTGGCGTCTAGCGTCTATTTTCTTTCCTGCAACTCAGTGTGATATCGCCTGGCAAACCGGTGGCGCGTCGGGCCCAATCGAATACACGCAAGTGAACATTCCTGGTGGATTACTTGGTGACGTACGTCGTATTTCTTCTGTTTACCCTAACGCCCGGCTGATTTCGATCTGAACGCCCACTCGGGGAAGTCAGCGGCACACAACACATGCCAGTTTCAGCACTGACAGACTATGATTATACCCCTATATGACTCCAGAATAAAATGCACCTATACCACGAAACGTCATGTCTTCATGTCGTGAGACAAGCATTAAACGGCTTACATATTCCCTCTAACTCACTCTGTTTTAGAACATGCACGCACGGATGCTTTATTAATGCAGCAGGCGGCGATGAGGTCAGCCTAACTCGGGCTGAGATGACATAGAAATGGTGCCACCAGCTGTGGCTCACAATAGTACGGCGGAATCGATGTTATTTCACAGCTATGTGTTCAGTAAACCGCGTTTGCCTCCAAATTCCCTCATCGGCATGCCAGCCACTTTCACATTTTTCACTCTCATCTCATAGAGTACATTCTATGAACTTTAATCCCAAAATTTCAGCGAGTCCCGCTCTTTGGAACGCGAGTTATGTAACCTCCAAAGAAAAAAAAAGTCTATTGAATACGGAAGAAAAAGATTTAGGATGTCATTTTTTTTTTTTCAATCTCGCCTAAGCGAATGTCGCCCAGACATTCTGACCAGAGCGAGAAAATATTGAGCTGAAGCGAAGATGAAGCAGCCTCACTCACAAATGCTTTCCTTTTTTAAGCTCCTGCCATCTTGCACCGTTGTCTGGAACATGGCACAGAAGCAAGTCTGGTTAGTGTTTGCCCAGGCTGTCCCGTTTGTCTTTGCATGGTTATTAGTTTGAGTTCTGTGTGCAGACTGGGATAAGATGCCACCCAAGGGCCAGCTGGGAAGTCTCACTGTACATTGAAGTGGACAAGGGTCAATGTTAAACGACCCCGTCGGAGTTCTTTTCGAGAAAAAACAGAGGGATCGCTTTCTCCCTTTTGGCTTTAGTCGTGACGGGCTGATTATCGTCGTTGAGCCATGTATTCTAATTGGGGTTCTGACTTAAGTGGATTATAAGAGAGTTGTTGATTATCTTTTTTCTCTCTGATATAAACGGCTCCTTTTGATCGTTCTGCTTTTGCAAGCTGGATTAATTTTTCAGGAATTATTACTTTGTGGCTTATGCTTGTTAATGCGTGTTTTCACGTTTCGTGCACGGCGGCTCTTGCATTCACGGGGATGTTTGATTGAATGTATTTGCAAAGAGGTAAGCTTTTACATGTCTGCGCACCTTTTCACAGGTGATAGTATTTATCCTTTGATGAATAGTAGGGAGAGTGCTGATAGCTTACATGTGTATTGTACTTGGCTTTTTCTTTTGAAGCTGCTGCTGCAGTACTGCATGTGTGTGCAACAATAAAAGCCTTGGCTCGAGCACGGCTTAGCGCTGAGGTTGAATTGAAGGATTTACGGTAGGGCATTGCACCTTGTTTTAATATCACCGGTGGTGAAAGCGTATCATGTGTTTCCACATCTGCTGAAGCCAACCCACTGTTCCTCACTCCCAAATTAGCACCTGGAGGCCTTATTGCGCTTTCCGCACCACACACCATGCTTCAGCCGCACAGCGCCTAGTATCAGAGTGTGATCCTCTTCTTGCACATGTCCTCCAAAAATGACCTCTAGAAGCCAGGACGTGATTATGGACTTGAACTTTTTCCCCTCGCTCTTTAAGAGAGGGGGCCATTATGCATGCGGGGACAGAGCCAAAGAGTCAAAGCTTGTTTACCAGCATCTGGCTAAATGGAAATGAGCGTGGTCCGTAGAGTGACACTAGCTCTAGGAGGCCCCCCCCTTCCAAAAAACCTGGCTCGCTCATGCGGATCCTTGTGTGTTTTCTATGCATTCAGATGGGCTTGAGGAAACCACCCTTGAACTCTGTAATTGCTGCTCCTCCCGGGTGAAATGTTTGTGTGTGTGTCTGCAGGTGAACTGTGACTTTGTATGCATATATCAGCCTGTGTCTGTCTGTGTGCACAAGTGGCCTGTTCAGGCCCATCGGCCAGTAAGCAGTCCTTTAGCTATAATCATGTCCCTGCCATTCTGCCACACACTGGGTTCCCCCGGGGCTGTAACAGTCTCCCTGCAGTGCTGGATGAACAAAAAGATGATGGGGGGGAGAAAAAAAAACACTGCAACTCTAGTTCAGGGAGTTCATGAGGGGGCATTGAAACTGAAAATCCCCAGGGCTATATATTTTGTGAATTAAAATGGATCAGGCTTAAACTGGGCCCCCTCTTTTCTGCATAGTTTGGTACCGCTGGCATGATTCTCCCTCGAAGAAGCTGGATGACAAGCAAATCAATTTAATGGCTGAGATGGGGATGGTGGAGAGGCCTGATCAATTCTGACAATCACGCCATCTTTAACAGACATCTCATCAAAGGCCCATTCCCTTTTTTCGCCATCCCATTACCCGTCTACCCAGCACTTGGATCCGCTGCCTATTTACCCATCCCATACAGGAATAATGGGGCCTTCACCCCCAGTTGGATTAATCAGCCATAACCATATGCTACCGCGTGCAATTACGCCGCAATTTTGACCAAGGGAAACAGCTGTTGCCATTTGAAAGGGTGGAATAAGATTGTAATTGCCTTAACTTTGATTTGTGGGGGTGCTTTGATTTGATGAGAGAACACATTTTTATGCTTTACATAATAATAACGCGGAATGGAGAGAACTATTAGAACACGAGACTTTCCCTGCTTCCAGCTTCCAGATGCATTCGGAAGATAACCTCGTCGTTATGAGCTATTACTCACACATTATAGGAATGAGCATGTTTGTTCATTTGGGGGGTTGTGTTTGGCTTTCTGTGTCTGGAGGCTACAGTATGTTTTGGGTTCAGTCGTCTGATGACGTCTGAGTAGACGCCTTAACATTTCGACACAGGAGGTGCTCTCTTTGACAGGTAAGGTCGTCACAGATGTTTGCTGAAATTCCTTCACACCTCAGCTTTTTATCATCCAGCCTTATTGCTTTACATTGTACATTACGCGCATGACAAAAGAGTTTGTGATGCATTTCTCAATGTAGAGGTACACGAATATACGCACCTGATCTCAGATCAGGTATACAGTCGTCCCTCGCTATATCGCGGTTCACTTTTCACAGACTCGCTGTTTCGCGGATTTTTTTCAGTGTAATTTTGCATGCTTTTTTTTACAGCGTACTGTAACAGTATCAACGCGCATTGTGTTCAGCGTCCTAAATTGGCTAATGGAGAACCGCACATGTGTTCTGCGTCCTGTTTAAGGGAGTACTGCACATGCGTGTAAAAAGGTGTATAAAAGTGTGTGGTTAGGGGTTTTACCGCCCTTAAAACATGTATAATAATTGTAAAACTTACTTCGCAGATTTCGTTTATTGCGGGTTATTTTAGAACGTATCCCCCGCGATAAACGAGGGACCACTGTATTGTCTGTCCAGTTGGAGAGATCCATTGCCTCCCTCTTTACTTACTTTAGTTTTCCTCTTGGATGCGACTCCTCAAACTCGTCTCTGACGTTCCGGCTTCAAATGCATCTTTTTTTGTTTTTGGCTCCAATCCAAAAAACCAAACACAACAAGATTTTGTAACCCAGGGTTGCCCAAACTGTTCCACAAAGGGCCGGTGTGGCTGCAGGTGTTTTCCTTCCAACCAAACAGCAGCACACCGGATTTGACTCATTTAATCAACTAATCTCAGTCTTCAGAGAGTTGATTGGTCAAACTTGGTTGGTTGGAAAGAAAACCTGCAGCCACACCAGCCCTTTGTGGAACAGTTTGGGCACCCCTGTTGTAACCACATGAACTTGAAAACCCGTCATTATAAGCTTGAGCGCACATGTGCCGTCTAGAGGTTGTTTTTTTTTTGTCTCAGATCTCAAATCATTTGTCTAGGACAGGCAAAGAGTTTTGGACTAGGGTCAAAAAATGCACCGTTCATTGGACACTGGGATTTTCTTCAAATCCCAGCGGTCGTATCCGCAAAGACAACCAGCGGACAGATTGAAGATGCAGCGAGACAAAGTCCAGGAGGACAGCTGGAGACAGGATAGCTGAAGTGGAAACACATGGTACATTAAATGAAATGCAGTATGACAGTTAAGTTGAAGCTAGAGTGTTAGCCATAATGGAAGAGACTTGGTATCGGAGTCCAATATGTTGGATACAGCGAGCAGAACTCTAGGTGGATTTCTCAATTTTCCGGCCCCCATTTTTGCACTTGTCAGTAGAGCAGACAAGCACACGAGGCATGTTTGAATATTTCATATGACTGGCAATTACTAGCTTTCTTTTCCGGAGCTTTTTTTTTTTAAAAGATGGATGTACTAAATGATAAATCTCTTTCTCTGCAGTTGTTAGATATTTCGTGTCTTCGTGTAATTAGCCCAAAAAGGAACTTGACACTGATTGAGAGCTACAAACGGGAATGTAAGAATGATATGTCTTTTTAGTGCGTCAATATTTCCTCTTTATTCTAACAATACAATAAGTGATTGCTCCCTGGTGCTGCTTTGAAAGCTGTTCTCATTTAAATGTCTAAAACACATTTTTGTATTTGTTTGATGCTCAAGGGGCCGGTCTCAAGAGATTTGAAGGCCTCGGTTCCCTTAAACACATCTCACATCTCCAAAAAAAGAATGTTCTCCGCTGGTATTTTTGATCACGGGCGCTTTTTGAAGAGTTCCTTTTGACTCCTGCCAAACATCATGTGTCCGCCGAGCGCCATCCCAACGATTCTTTTTGCCGGCACGTGAGAAGAGCAACACGCAGAGTTGAGCGTCGAGAATTGAGCGAACGCGATTGCGGCGACACGAAAGACTGTAAGTGAAACTTTGGTAAGTGTCTGACATTGTTATCGCTCGAACAACGACACCTCCCTGCTGGTTACACACCTTTAAAACTCTAAAATCGCCTGCCGGGTGGAAGAACGTTGCGTACGTCGAGAGAGAGGCGCATGTTCACAGCTTCCTCTTTGCACTTTACACTCGAGCAGGTACCCAAATGTAGATTTGTCAGATTAACATCTTGATTATCGTTTGCTTGGATGCACTTCACACATGACCAAGTCACTTAACACCGTTAACGGTCCACGTAATGAGAATGACCCGACGATAATGGAAGGTGACGGAGTGAGATGGATGTTTGGACGCAGGGCTTCGACCCGCGGCGTTACTTTCACTTGACCTCGACTCAGACGTGCCGTAGGTAAGCCTTCTTTTTTTGCTAGCGTCGGTTCGGATTCCCGCTCGCAAAAAAAAAAAAAAACATGCAACACCTTCACATTTCTGTCCCCGATGCGTATTAGTCACACAAAGATAATCACTCTCTCTCCCGAGCTGAGCGGAACGGGCAGGAAGTGCTCCATCCATCTTGATTTGTCAATAGTTACAATTTTAATTACACCTGAGTGCTGTCAGCCTGCCAAGCTGGGCGGGGAGTATCGATTCGCTCCGGCTAATTGATTAATTGCTGTGTTCAAGGGGGCAGTTTTCCCCTCCACCCCCACCCCCGTCTCTTATTTTGCCATACCCTTCATTTTCTCTTTGTGTTTACAGAGTGTTAAGGCGGAGTTGTATCGCGTGGGATAAGTTTAGGGGCTTGTAAAGAAGACCTGCCGTAATTTACGTGAGTCGGAGACGGGGCACGTTGAGGAGAAGCGGGGCTTATTTTTTTACTGTAGAGCAATAGGTAACGGTTCAGTACAAGGCAAAGGATGCAGTACATCACCGCAGCCGTTATATGACAGTTAACAGGGGCGAGAGATTTGGAGGCACAGCTTCCACCGAGTCCTTTTTTTTACTCAAACCTATAGCTTAAATTTGTGTGGCTGTTTTTCAAACGGGCTCAACTGTCTGGCGGAATAGTGCTCTTACCTTTTTTTTAGAAGACAATATACCAGCCAGTGACCAAAGGAGTGCGGACGGCCCGGCGGATCGGCGGTCTCTAAATCTTCCTCCCTTCCTGGCAGAGGGGCTTTAAACCTCTCATAAAATGACAGAACTCTGGAGCTGCTGCGTGTAGCACAGCCAACCAGGCCTCCATCTCGAGTGTACACGAAATGAGCCCACTTAAAAAAGCAAATTTTACTGTTGTCTGTCATTGAATACTCTGAGAATTGGTAGGATTTCCAACCCAAACCATAATCGTGGTGGTTAGGCTTTGATTTCGATCAACTCTTTTTTTTTTTATAGCGTTTTAGATGCCGCTTTTGTAAAACGTTCGATGACGCTGGTAAAATAAGTCAAAAACGCTCCGGTGACTTCGATGACTGACTACTATGGTATTTATATTGTAACTTCCTGCTTGGTCTTTTTAAATATTTACACTCGGTGTGTGGGCCGTCCTTAAATGATGGAGTTAATGAGTGTTGTGACAGTGTTTGTTTCTTCTGGCCGGTCCGGGTGGGCAGGGAGTCATAGCAGACGTGATGACTAATGGAAAGACTGAAGATGAACAGGAACTGACAGACCGTCAGCCAATCATGCATCATCTAGAGTTTATATTTTATGATACGGCATGTTACATGGAAACTTAACAGAGCTGCACCCAGAGTAAGTTTAATTGTTTGAAGATGACCATTGTTGACATCCTTAACTCCGCCAGCCTGGAGGACACATTTTTTGGATTGGTTGACCTTCCGTTATTTCCTGTTTTAGGTTGTTTTTAACAGTTTTAGGTTGTTTTTTTTCAGAGACTCTGATTTTCTCCCTGTCAGAAATCCCAGCATGCACAGCTCAAAGACGATCTCTGCGAGAGAGAAGTGCGGCGCGTTGAATAAGTCAAACATGTGTGTTGAATCTCTGCGTGACGTGATTCAGAAACCTCAGGTGTCGGAGAACAAAAGCTCCCAGACATACACAGACATTCAAATTTATTTATTTTCGATTTTAAACTTTCAAATCCTATTTTTAAGTTTTCAAACGTCAGCTTTTTGTTTCGTGAATGTGACATGTATGCCGTGCCCATGTAGTTCATTTATAGTCAGTCAGGCACTCACGGCAAGCTGCAGAAATATACATTCTAGGAATGGTTAGCACGCCTTAGGTACCATTTTTAACATCAGTTATACAGCAAAGACAGAAAATGATGCTGTGTTGTCGTTTCCCCGTCGCTCAGGTGTAAGAACATCCAGACAAAACCTTGAAGATGCTTTTTATTGTGGCTGCAGCAGTAAGAGACTTTCTGTGATGGCCAATTATTTCCTCTTTCAGTCCTTCTGAGCGCTATAGAACTCAACACAACCTACGCACAGGTTGGCTACACTTCAGCTCCCCATGGTTTTTACTCACACGCGTACCTAAACATACAAGCGTGCATTTTGCAGACACATGCCGCGGCATGAAAAATGTCATTTTAACGCCATGGGGCCTTTTTTTTTTGTAAACACTATCTGGGAAAAGTAAACAAATGCACAAAAGCTGAGGGCTGCACACACACACACACACACACACATACACACACGTGCGCACACACACACACGTGCACGTGCGCTCTCCCTTCGTGGAAGTGAGCAGAGACAAGCAGTACTGTTTCATTCCCCATCTGTTTCTTTCGTCTCCTGTGGGATCCAGGGAATGATTGTATGAGGATGTAGTGGGTAAAAAGAAAAAAGGCAAACACTTACAGGGGCAGAGGAAAGTGAAAAACACACACACACACAAAAAGCTGTTTCTTTGACTTGTCAGCAAAGCTTAAAGTGTGTAACTCAAGCTGCCCGGTGTGACACGTTTTTCATTTGATTATTTTCTGTAAGCTTTAAATGAGCACTGACGTTTTAGGAAATATATATAAATATTTTTTTTTGCCCATTTTTACCCACAAACTGTCAGATGAAACTGATATTTGCCACTGAGAAGCCGGGTTTCTTACATAAATGTCCTATATATATAAAAAAGTGCTGTCTTCTGAAATATGTGATATTTTTAGATGTTGTAAGTTTTACGCACAGATTGTGAGGTAACACATTTGTTTTTTTTGTTTTTTAATAATGTGGCTCATTGATGTGTTTTTAATAGTTGATGGATAAAAATGGATCTCTGTGGCACAGGGGAATAAGATAAATCCGGCTTTGATACGCAAACCAGGAGACACATTGTTGGTTTCAGACATGGGATTTGTTGTCAATAAGAAAAAAAACATAGCGTAACACCGTGAACCTTAAGTTTGTGTGGTCAGAATTACCCCAGGACAACACGGATTAACTCAAAAAACAGGGGGTATACTTTCATGTAAGCAAGTTCCGGTGGTCCTAAATTACAATACACTTGTGGTAATGGTTTGGACTGAAGAAAGACTAAAAGTTTGACACAGAATCGATTGACTGTTTCTACCAAATGCTTTAAATAACAGTCAAACCAGGTGGGGGCAAAGGACAAAAGGTGCATAGCAATCAGGAGGGTTGGGACTGGGATTGGTTGATACCTCGGTGACTTCCGTGCACTAAAATATATGAAATATATGTTCTCCGCTGTAAATACATTAACTTAGCTTTGCATAAAGACAGAAAATAAGAATGAGATTTAAAAAATAAATCCTGCAAGGCCCAGACTCGCTTTTTTTGGGAGGAGGGGTGAGATTTATTTTCAGACTCAGTCCCAAAAATCAAAGATCTTTTTAAACAAATCAAGAAAAACAATTCCCAATTCTGAACTCTTGTTTCTTGCATCTTGCATCATATGCAATGTAACAGGGCAGCAGGAGTTCAGCGTTCTCTCGGTTTGAATATGGCTGCGTTGCTGTTTTCCCTCTTTTTGTTCCGCTTGCAGAGTCTCTGCTGCTGTAAGAGACGTCGTTCGGGCAAGATGCAGCAAGTTGACCGCTCGCTTTCTGCTCTCATCCTCGAACAATCAAAACTCTATCAGGGCTCTGTCGACGCATGACTCACATGAGTGTCAGGCATAATTCCACGGCTTGTGAGTCATTAGCGAACTATCTGTAAAGCCAGTAAACTAATTGCTC